>OW052221.1:176809144-178009144 GCA_932526605.1 Nephrotoma flavescens | reverse complement strand
ATAATTTTTTATTGAAATTAAAAAGAACTATTTGTTGTAATTTTTATATTTTTATTCAGATATTCAATACATATGTTATTTATTTTTTATTTAAATTTTAAGAATCCGCCCATGTAGGATATTGATTGACATGTTCACGCGCCATCCACCTGTTAGATATTCACACAGTATCTTAAAAAAATAAAAAAAAACACTACGTAAAAAATTGCGAAGATATGTAAATGGCGACGCCATTGCAAAACTGTTTTTTATTACCTCTTTAGGCCAATCCGATCTCAACCATTTTATAATTATACTATTATTTTATAATCAAACTATGTAAATAAATTTAATGTTACTGTATAAATTAAAAACCATCAAAATAAAACACAACACAAGAAAATAAAATAAACAAAAACACACGCATGCACATTCTTGTGCGAATTCACCCGTCGACTTGTCACATGAAACTCAGAAGAAAATAAAATATTCAATTACGAGGTTAGCTTTCAGTGGTTGACACTTAGGCCATTTTTGGCCCATTGTGATACCACGCATTCACGCCACATCATTAACTCATTCACTTATTCACCTCTTTTGACACAACTACAGTATACCGCCTGCACATTGCAAGCTCTCTGTCAACCTGTACATTGACATGGACGGTGGGTTGGCGCTGAATTCTACACTACATCAGAGGGTTTTAATCCACGATGAAAATTCGATTTGCATCTAGCCTCTGATGGGATTCGAACCCAGTACCTCCTGGTCCAAGTGCCGAAGCTTTAACCACTGCACCACTTGTCCGGTATTCAATTACAAACAAGCTTATAAAAAAAATAAATAATGGTGTCGATTCCTTGTACATCTTCTATTTATCTTAAAAATATTCAATTACGAGGTTAGGTTTCAGTAGTTGACACTTAGGCCATTTTTGGCCCATTGTGATACCACGCATTCACGCCACATCATTAACTCATTCACTTATTCACCTCTACTGACACAACTACAGTATACCGCCTGCTCATTGCAAGCTCCATGTCAACCTGTACATTGACATGGACGGTGGGTTGGCGCTGAATTCTACACTACATCAGAGGGTTTTAATCCACGATGAAAATTCGATTTGCATCTAGCCTCTGATGGGATTCGAACCCAGTACCTCCTGGTCCAAGTGCCGAAGCTTTAACCACTGCACCACTTGTCCGGTATTCAATTACAAACAAGCTTATAAAAAAAATAAATAATGGTGTCGATTCCTTGTACATCTTCTATTTATCTTAAAAATATTCAATTACGAGGTTAGGTTTCAGTAGTTGACACTTAGGCCATTTTTGGCCCATTGTGATACCACGCATTCACGCCACATCATTAACTCATTCAGTTATTCACCTCTACTGACACAACTACAGTGTACCGCCTGCTCATTGCAAGCTCCATGTCAACCTGTACATTGACATGGACGGTGGGTTGGCGCTGAATTCTGCACTACATCAGAGGGTTTTAATCCACGATGAAAATTCGATTTGCATCTAGCCTCTGATGGGATTCGAATCCAGTACCTCTTGGTCCAAGTGCCGAAGCTTTAACCACTGCACCACTTGTCCGGTATTCAATTACAAACAAGCTTATAAAAAAAATAAATAATGGTGTCGATTCCTTGTACATGTTCTATTTATCTTTTATTCTATCCTTCTATTATTTCAAAAGCCACTCGATATTTATTTCAAAATTTTTATTTAAATTTATAGCTTGCTTGCTTAAATGCATCAAGTTTTCCTATTAAAAATAGCATCATCGAAGGAAAGAAAAATGGAAGGTTCACATTGAATCGACACAAATATTACCACGAAACAGAAAGAGAAACTGCGAACGTCATGTTGTTAACTAAATTTAAAAAAAAATAATGCACGAGTCCTTTTTATCACTTTTTCATTTTGCCTGATCGAATACTACTTACGTAATGCACGAGTCCTTTTTATCACTTTTTCATTTTGCCTGATCGAATACTACTTTAAAATTTAAAGTGCTTTTTGCGTGTGTTTTTAAAATTTTTGTTTTACCAGGATGAGTGAGTTGAGATTTTGTACAAACGTATTTTTCAATATCGGCATCGAAAATTTAATTGAAAAACAGAAAAAAATACAATTGAAAAACACTGATTTGATTTTAGACTTTATTTTTTGCCCCTACCTTTAAAATTTCTCCGCTATACCATTTCAAGTCTTATTGTAAGCGCTGACTGTCATTTCTAGTAGGTCGTACAGTTTTGTTTTATTCCGATAAGTAGTGTTTTCTTTTTATTTCCATTCGTCAATGGGAATAAAAATTTCTTGCATTAATTAAATTTTTGTGTTAAACAATTTTTTTATTTATTTACGAAATTGTATTTGAAATAACATTAATTAAATAGACTAACTATTTTCAAAAATTTCAATGAAATCGTTTTTTGGTAGGAGCATAATGGTAGGATCACAATAGTACAACTCGATTAAAATTTTTAATTCACCATGAAGCATAAGCTTACCCATCACCAAAAAAATCAACACAAAATACAAAATATTATCTCGAACACCCTATGCCTTTTCTATAAAAAACGTAAACATAGGACATAAACCTAATTGGTTCACGTAACAGCGATGCGCAAACCAAAACAAAGCAAATAAAACAAAACTAAAATGAAAAAGTAATAGAAAATGTCAGGTTAGGTAAATGATTTTAGGAAAAATATGAAATAAAAGTTTTTACTCGTAAATTTGGATTCAAAATAGTATGAAAATGTACTTCGATAAATTATGATTTAAGCATTTAAGGAAATGTAAGCGGGTTTAATTTCGCGTACATGACAAAAAATTCCACATAATATGATTTTTTACTATGAAAAAGTATAATCGCGTATTCCTGACACTAACACCAACACAATGATTTTTTTTATGTTGTCATGGCTATATTTATAGCGGCAATACACCGGTAAATTTAAACCGAGTATACTAGATAAAAAAATATATTATTGATTTGAGAAGCTCATTGACACTGGGATTAGTGTAAAACTTTATCTTAAATATTTAATTGGATTACTACTATGACCATTGATACTAGAAATATTATCATACCGACATATCATAACTTCATAATATAGTTATTTAACTCCAGGTTTACGCCCCTTGACTATACATTTTTATTTTTATTATTAGCTTCCAAAATCAAGCAAAAAAAAGCGCATTCATTTCTGAAGTTCCTATAATTTTATAAAAAAATCATCTAACTTTTTTGAGCTTTTTTCATATTATTCAATTATAAATTGAAATTTGAAAGTTTTTTTTATTCAAATTATTTTAACAAGTTTTTTTTGTTAAGCGAACAAATTATTTGATTTCGTTTTCGTTTCCTCCCGATTTATATCCAATCCATAGAAAATAATGGATAGAATTTTCAAATGGATCCGGGAGAGGAAGATACATAGTCGTCATGTTCTAGGATGCATGCAATATATATTATTATTCATAGTGAATATGATGCTATTTTCCCTGTAGTTTTAGCGTAATTCGATTCAAATTGGATCGTATATTTTTGATGTAGAATTTATTTACGTACAGAGCTTTTGTCTGGTTTTTATCAAACTTTTTTTTAATTTATTCATATACATCTGTATATGTGTGTTTATGCTATATTTTGTTGAATACAATTGATTTGACTATTTTAATGCACTTATGTCATTATTTATTTTTGAGTTATGATAACACACAAAATATGTATATCGAGTATACCTACAAAAGCAATGAGCTTAACTCCGATAAATTGGTTGTTTTGAGGTTTATTGGTCAGTCAATATTTATTATGTCATGGTTTTTTATTTTAAATATCCTGCGCTTTGTACTTAAAAAAACATATGCAATTTTATATTTATAATTTGTTAATCGAATTACGTATGTGTAAACAGAATTATGTGTATAATCATAATATGTATATCACGGTAAAAACAGCATTAATATATTTAAAATTAATTAGGCGGAAAATTGTTATCTGCTTAGTAATTAAGCAACAGCATAATAAAATCTGAACAATTTATTACTTAATTTTCATTTTCGCGCCAGACACCAAAGTGGACCGTTAAAGTTATTTTGTTTTGTGTTCATAAACATTTCAAATAAATTAACTTAAAAATTAGAATTATTTTTTTTGTTTACTGTATAGTTAAAAGCATCTATCGACGACTTTTCTAAAAAATATAAAGTTGTTCATTATCATTAAACAACAATAACGATTATATCTCATATGTGAGGGAATCATTTTGGAACAAAATAAATAAAACAAATATCATTTTATTCATAAAATTTAAATAATAAATATTTCCATAATTAAACCAATTGTGATCTTTGGTCGTTATGCTGGCATATTTCCGAATATTTTTCAGAATTATTACGTTTCTCGTATCTATAAGGGTTTAGTTGTGCCATTATATGTTTCGTTTACCTTTGTAGATGCCAAATTTATTGCAATTTGATAATCACAAATTATTCTAATGTTTCTGATGAAAGTTACATATATTTATTTTTTTACTCGACAAGGCGATCTAAATGTTGCATTGCCATTTTTGTGATGATTAACTTGTTATTTTTCTGGAATATCTAGTATTCGATGAATTCGTAAGGAGTTTTACAAATAATAACACATGTACAAATAATCACACTGCAGTCAACATAAACTTCTGAAAACCTAGTAATTCAAATCTTTAACACGTTGATAATCGTTGGTTATTGGTACAATTTCATAATTTACTATTTGGCATTTGCATTATTTTCACTCGAGTGATCGAAGTGTGTGGTATTGAATATCAATTAAGTCATATGTATTATACCATACTCGCTAAGTTCCGAGGCTAACTACTAAAAACATCTTGTTTTTTTCAAAATTCGGTTTTATTTTATCGAGAGTGGTACATTCATTCCGACGCTTCTCTAAGATTTCGATGCCTTTCCTGTAGAACGATTTACCTTTGATGGCAAAATAGATGTTTGTTTCGGGTATTCGGATAGGACTTCAGCATTCGACGCAAATCCCTTTCCCTGAAGTTTTTTTGAGGTTTGCGAAGAGGTAGTAGCCGCTGGGAGCCAGATCCGGAGAGTATGGTACGTGAGGAGCAATTCGAATTTCCCATGGAAAATGAACACAGGAAATTAATTTTTTTCATTGTTTTGAAAATGACAAAAGTAGAGTTACTAAAACAGCTGTAACTATAGTAAACTAATGGTCGGATTGTTATAGAATGTTGACACATATCGTTTGCAGATTGGTACTTTCTAAAAATCGTATAACCTTTTCATTAGATGCGTCATCTATGTGTCAGACTCGGGGGGACTTATTGAGTGACCTATTATTTATAATATTAAAATGTTTCACTAATCTTGGTGAATTATAAATATGATATTACTACATGATGTACAATACCGAGTTGATGGTGCTCGCGAAACGACGCAACAAGCTTCATTCCCTGTACAGGCTTTACGGCGTAGATTACTATCCCGATTTTGTGAAAGCCCGCAAGGAATTTAAGACCCTCAATTGGTTTCTTTACAATAACTACGTAGTGCAAATCGAGCAAGTTTGACATCTAATCCCAAAAAATGTTGGAACTTCATTAACAGTAAGAAAAACGTGTCTGGTTTTCCATCAATTATGTCCTACCAGACCTCCACCGCCAGTCAGCCATCTGAAATTTGCAATTTGTTTGCCAAATTCTTTGCATCGGTCTACAAGCCGTTTCGGTCGACAGACACCGGGTCTCCTACTACTTCCACCTCCATTGTATTTGATCATTTCAAATTTACCGAACAGGAGGTTCTAGATCAACTGCTCACAACGGTCGGAGCAAATTATTACTCGTGAAGATTATTGCTAATGAAGAAATTACCATTCGAGGCCGAAAGTGCTAACTGAACAACAGGAATAATTGAAAATTACTTCCGAGTTAAATACGCTATTTTGCCTACGATTTCATTTTTAGTAAAAATATTATGTTTTTATCAAGAAGTTTACATAAAATAAACTGACGAGAATTTTTGAAAAAATTCGCAATTTACTATCGAGTTTTCATTGAAAATTCATTTTTTAAAAAACAATTTTGTATGAAAACTATTCGATTTTTATAATTATCTAGATATCTAGTAACCCGTCTACTTTAGTCCCTATAGGAAGTAAAATACATCATTATTTACTTATGCTTGTTCTATGATATAACGATGATTTTACTTTCGATTTCAAATAAAGCGGTGCTTTTGGTCACGAGAGTAGAAAAAATACTATTCATACAGGACGTCTCGCCTCAAAATGTCTAAGTTCAACAAATATGAAGCTTTTGCACATCCGGTGGCTTTAACTTTGCTTTTATTTTAACGTATCGTAAAACACTTTTACTCTGAATTGGAGATTAACTAACTTAATTTTTTATTAAATATGACAACTATTGTAAAAAGAACAATATGTAATTGGTAAACGTAGACAATTTATATGGAAAAAACGGAGATTTGTAGGTTGTGTTGACAAATTACCTGGGATTGCGTTACTTTTAATTGTTGCAGTCATGTTATTTATTTTCGAACTAATATCTTATTTTATTTATATAGAACTTAACATTTTTAAAGTGGTTGCGCGGACCAGAGTTTGGGACAATGCGATAACAACTACGCCATTCATGTCAAACAATGCTGAACACATACAAGTAATTGTAAAATGGAAGGACATGAAATCATTCGTCTATTTGGCATACCAGTATGTCTCACCCAGCAGTAGTCTGCCTCTTCCAGCGGTTCTGCCACGCCTTAATTCGAAAATCTCCGAGAATCAGAATGATGAGATGAGATGAGATGTAGCGCCAGTAAAATTAAAATAAATAACATTTTAATCAAATAAAACTAGTTTATATAAGATTAAAATTATCTAAAAAATTTTTGAAGTTCAAAGTCCAGCATGAAAAATACTTAACATTCAAAATTTCTAATACTGCTTGTATTTCTTTTGTTAGGCATACACTGCGAGAAATTATCTCCCACAGAGATATAATTTCATAGATTTTTATATATGTATAAAATATATCTCGTTTTGGGAGAAGAATATTTTATATATGTAAAAACGAAAAATCTATATAATTTTTTATAATGTTTAGAGACATAAACATATCTCTTTTAGTTCGGTATATACTCCTCAAAGTAAAATCAAATACTGAACTCGCAATAAAATATATCGATATGAAATATATGAATTTCCCCAATTTTACATATAACTGAACAAGGTATTCACTTGTTAAACAAAGTTTTATATTCATCTTAAATTCAATATTTAATTTAACCATTTAAGATGTCTACATATTCAGTTTGGATGTTTATATAATTCAACTGAATGTGACATTTATAATTTTTAATTTTTTTATTTATTAATTTTAGTATTTGTCAATTAATTCATTGGATCAATCCAAATCCAATACAACAATTTATTGTCTCAGATCAGATAAGTCATATCTGAATCTGATCCACCAGAACTCTGGGCGGTATGTTGTACCATCAGTTCGATCGAAAAAAGTCGAAATTCGAAAAAAGTCGAATCGAAAAAGTGAAAGTTGTATCACACATACATACCGCCCATTCGACTTTTTTCGAATTTCGATTCGAAGTGATGGTACAACATACCGCTCCTGGTTAGAGTTCGTCTTAAAAAAAATTAATTCAAGATATATATTTCTCATGTGCATATTGAGCTAGTAAATTTTATATTTATGACTAAAATTAAAAAATAATATGTAACTTTTAGAAATAGAAATTATTTCCCACATAAGAAAAAATATGCTTTACTGCGATATTTTATTTGGACTTGGTTAAAACATTTACCTCTGTTACACATAAACTGTAGAACTAAAATAGCTAAATATGCATATATAAAACAGATAAAAATTTTGCTAATGTAAGAATTTGAATACTCATTGGAATAAAATTCACGAGATATGCATTTTGAGGCAATAAGGCTGTTTGAGATATATTTTATATTGAACTTATTAACCAAATTATTATATACATGCAGAAGCATCAATCTATATTTATTTCCAAATCGGTCAAATGTTGCAGATTATGTCAATATGTATAACTATATCGAAAATAATTGTTTACAGTGTTATATTGAGGAAGTAGGCACTATTATTTGGAAGTATCACTTGCATAGAAAACTGAAAAATATATCACAAATAAAAATATGTTGTAATTAATTAATTTTCTCTATCGAAAAAAAATCCAAGACAAATAGCATCGTCCGTCAAAGAGTTAGTATTTTTATGGAATCAAACCGCTTCGTCCGCTCAACATGCGTTTTTTTTTTTTTCAAAATAACACGAAAAGTATTTCGGCGTGATATTCACGACGTATGCGAAAAAGTTGTTTAAGTCAAATTCATCCAATACCAACACACAAAAAAAAGGTGGCGCTTGCCATTCTCCCTTCCTTAAAAATGACAAAGTTTAACACTAAACCTACCAATACCGTTCAAGTTGACCGTTTTCAAACTTTTGTAAAATTTACACACATTTAACCAGTATAATACCGCCAGTTAAGTTTGGTTTCTTATGTAGGAAAAAGAATTTTTATTTTTTTATGTACATTCACCAATAAATCAACCATAATCTGCGCTCACGAAATATAATAAATAACATTTTTGTTTACCGGCCAATTGGACCAAGCGCGGCTGGAATAGGTATTCAAGAGCTGTAGGTGGGTTTAGACTAAAATGAATCAGAATCTGTCGAACCGGTTGCATCCAGACCATTGACTTGGGGCGAAAATTAGATTATGTGATATTCAGGGATGAAACAAATTTCATATGGCCCGAAACTTCTCCATGTTCCGTGCGGAATATACACCAGAATAATTTGTGTGTAGGTAACAGTTTGGTGGTGAATTTGTTATGGTCTGGGTATTTTTGAATAATAAGACACCATTCTTATTTGGTGGTTAAACACAAACACGAACTCTCACAAAACAATGTTGGGACCTTCTGTACGATATGTTCGCTGTCTGTTCGTAGTACAAATCCCTCGAAATAGTTAGGATGATGATCTAAAGCATGATTCAACATCATGCCTAATACCATTTCCACATAAAATGTGCAGTTTTTTAAAATACGTTAAGGAAAAATTAAGAAGTACATATTTTAATTTAATTGCCATTACCAATTATTTGCTGATGATACCGTTATTCTGTATAAATCCTCATCACTGGCCCAGATTCGTGATCATATGGAACACGACCTAACTTTAATTGATCACTGGTTGAATCAAAATAGTCTCAGTTTAAATGAATATAAATCCTCTTTCCTTATATTCTACATTAAGACTCTCAACCGATTGGATTGTTACGATAGTGTTGAATTTTCGTAAAAAATTATATGTCGCAGTGATAGCTCTATCTATTTAGGTTTGCATTTGCCATCTAAGTTTTATTGGTCCGGTCCTTTCATGCGGTTATGGTAAAGAAAAAAGTATCCATGTGTTTTCTCATATGTTGTATTTATTATTACCAGTTTGGGGCTCATTATCGGTTACCAAAATCAGGGAGATTCGGACTCCAAAACATGGCTTTAAAAGCAATTTTTAATTTACCAAGATTAACTCCCACAAAATCGTTGTATAGTGCTGAGCTTGTCCCATTTACTAAGTTAATCGAAGACGAATACATGTTCTTAATATTTAAAATTGAAAGCTTGGTGTTAGATCACCAAGTTTTCTCGTAACGAATATGTCTATAACTAACCGTCCGATTAGGTCATGTGATCTGTATCGTCTATCAACCTTCACTTTTGATGCTGCAATGCTGTATTTTATAGGGATATATTGTTATACAATGAATTGTCTAGGGTTATTAAAAAAATTAGTGTTGGCTGCTTTAAAAAATCTGTAAAGGCCCTCTTATATGATGAATTTTGTAAAGAACACGACAGTGATCACAATATTATATCACAAATTGTTAAATTATATTGCTTCATGTCTTCAGGCTGTTGTGTGAGTGGCAGAATCTGGAATGTGTGATGTATTATGGTGTACTACGAAATCTCGGTTTTTAAAATCTCGATTTTCAAAATCCCGGTTATCAAAATCCCGGTTTTCAAAATCTTGGTTTTCGAAATCCCGGTTTTCAAAATCCCGGTTTTCGAAATCCTGGTTTTATTTTCTTCTAGTTCTGCACAAAATAATTAATAAAGTTTTTTAATTACGAGATTTGGTACTTGCAACATTTTGTAGTTGCAAGATTAAAAAAAGCAATATTTTGTTAACGCAACATTTTGAAATGCAATAATTGTAGAGGCTGACGGCTTCGATAACTCTCACGGGCACTTAGCCATTCATCTAAGTTCCATCCCTATTTTCTAGAACAATAGCGCAAACTTATTTTTTCAAACGCATCCACATGTCAAATTTTAAAAATTCAAACCGGGATTTTCTAAAAATCGGGTTTTTTTTAAACCGGGATTTTGAAAACTGGGATTTTGAAAACCAAGATTTTGAAAACCGAGATTTTGAAAACCGAGATTTATAAAAAACCGAGATTTTGACAAACCGAGATTTGGAGTACCGAGATTTCGTTAGACACCCGTATTATGTACCTACTTTCGAGGTTTGACTGGTTGTTGTGTTGTTGTTCCCTGGATGTTGTTGTTGTTGTCTATTTTATTCAATTATTTTATTGTTTTGATTATTATGTTTATTTAATATTTTGCAAGAGAGAAAAAAATCATTTCAATGCTATTTTTAAGTTTTTCTTTGTATTTTAAAATTGTATTTTCCGTTTGACATACTCTGTTTTGTAAACTAATAAAGATTTAATTAAAAAAATAAAAAATATGGCTTAGAAAGTTCTTAAAAGATACAAATTTTTATTTAAATTAACCTGAGATTTTTGAATTTGGCCATTTATTCGGTGCTGGCTAAGGTTTTGAAAATTACGGACGATTTTCATATAAATTTATATGGGGACATATCGAAGCTGGATGATTGTGCCAATCCTAACATGCGGCTGACACTGTGCGGTTCTCATTATAAGTTACTCTTAATATTTTAAACTAGTAAAATGGCGTAATATTATTTCGAATTTGAAATATCCCTTTTGCTGCCCACTAACATAATTGTGTGGGTACGGCAAAAGTACCACGTTAAAAATTTATTTTTTTGTATGTGTTTTCAACAAACTTACACATTTGTGTTTTCCTTTCAAACATATTTTCGTCCGAAAAAAAACACTATAACTTTACTCACAATTGTGTTCATTGTACTTCAAATCAAGCGATTTTTTTTTTATCAAAAACGCCATTGTCAAAAGCGCCATTGGACTTAAATTGAGCCATTTGTTTTTTTGGTTGATATACAGAGTTACCTTTAACAAAACACAATACAGTCAAACCTGTTTTTGTGCGCTCCCTTTTTGTCCAATTTTTTTTATGCGGTATGAAAATGTTTATTTTATTTCAGTTCTTCAAAATTTCAATAAAATTAGAACATAATTGAATGTAATTAATCTAATTAGCTAATTGACGTTAACCATTTTGTTTTTTCGATTTTTCATATTTCATTACTTTTATGCTATCCCTACCCTATTCACAGCATAATTTTTTTTTTTTTGAATGAGTTGCGAAAACTATTTTTTATACCTATTTGTGAAGTTTCGTATCCCTATTCGTGAAGTTACTGCACAAAAGCTTACTGTACATTATTTCCAAGAATTTGTTTTACATGCACTGCAAATAAATAAAAAAAAACTGGGGAATAGTTTCGTGTAAATAATATTACAAAAAACATCGTGGGATGAAAAACTGGGATAACGCAACTTTTCTCTGGGAAGAGAATTGCTATTTGTAGATTATGTTTTCCGATAGACATCAGCCCCAGTTTTTGGGAAATAAAAGTTTCAAATATTGCCATTGTTTATCACATACGATCGAAATTCAAACCTTTTCTCTAAAAAAATGCCACAATTAATCGGTAGCAGTCCTGTATATAAAGTATTTTCATGAGACTTTTGTATTTATTTTATTAGAATGAATACTAGGCAAACATTAAGAGCCACTATTAATTTTAAATTGTAAAAACACCACGAATACAAATTTTTCGAGTTGGTTTGGATATTAATATTTAAATTACGGAATAGTTTACATTCTTTTATTATTCACCAAATAAATGGAGAAATGATGGTATCGCTGAGACTTTCAAATTTTTTAGATTTTGGAAGAAAAGTGAAAGTGAAAAGACGTTACTTTTATGAACATCCTGTCAGTTTGAATCTGACATTTCAAATCATTAATGTAATGAGTCGTAAATGATCCATTTTTTTCGAACAATACTCGTACCCTTACACGAATAATAATAACACAAATCAATAATTGGAAATTTTATTTTATGTATGATTATTTAAGTACAGTTAGTGAAACTCGAAGAATTTTTTACGTGGAATTTCGTTATATTTTCCTTTCATTCGTTAGGACTTATAATTTGCAGGCATTACTCATATATCGATACACTATCGATGTGAACAAAAGAAGTAGTGTTATAAATTAATTAATCGGTGTTGATGGGAAAGCATAATGACTTATTTAGTACATAACGAATATTGAATAAGAAAACTTAATGGTGTTAAAAAATGTTTGTTATAAAATTAAGTAAAACTAATTTTAGCTTAGGGAATCAACTTTAAAGTTTTTTGCAATGCATATATTAAAAATCTTGTCACATATTTGGAAAAATTAAAGACAATCCAAACTCATTTTAAAATTAATTTTTTTACAAATCTTGACGAGAAAATATCAATTGAATGTTGTAAACTAATCGAAACAAAAAATACTAATTTTTCTTAGTTTGTTTTTTATTTTGAGTAACTTACTTCTTTTATTTTTCAGTTATCCGAAATGAAAACCAAAAACGTGAAAAATGTCAAAATGGGAGAAGAATTCATAAAAATTAATTACCGAAGTCATATAAAAAAGAAAAGGATTTTTCGAAATAGCGAACAGTAAAATCGATATTTATACAACCTTCTGTTATTATATTTCAGTCGGTTCCTAGTACATAATCAAATTGAAAAAAAACTTCCAAAAATAACTTGAACTAGGGAACTTGGATATGAAAAAAAAATAAAATACATAAATAAACAAACCTGTAAGACGAGAGAAAGAGGAAAGAAATATACTCTTATATAAAGCAAATCAACTTAAGCGACAATGAAAGTTAATTTTCGATTTTTGTTTGGTAATTTTGTTGTTGTTTATATGTATATTTTAACCTTAAGAAAACGTCTAAAAAGTATTACTTTTTCACTTTTTAAGTTTTTCTTATTCTATCTTTTTTTTTTTTTTTGGGAAAGCTCCAAATCGACTTAAATAAATATACAGAAAATTGATAAAATTATTTTTCTACCTTTCATTAATTTTATTTCTCCAACCGATCATCATGGAGATTAAATATTATGAGAAATTGAAAATTATATAATATGGTTAAAAGGGATGGATGGGTTTTGTTTAATTTTATTTGGGGATTTTCTCCGAGGGATTAAAAAACCAATGTTTTTATATCTTATACACATTTTCTTCATGATGTGATGAAGGATTAAACAAAGTCTATACGTAGGAGTTTATAAGGTATATAAGAAAAATTACATTCTACCACTATTTGGTTGTCATTCGGTGTTTATTTTAACATTTTAAAGATGAAACAAAATTTCGACACAGTTAGGCACTTCTGCACGGCACGCAGTGCTTTTAGTTTTTCAACATAGATTTGTCTCACATTAGCGATTTTACAAAATGGATTTTAACAGTTTTTTGCATTCATAATATATTTACATACAGAGCAACCTAAATACGGATATTTTATATTTCTAATTTTTGACATATTTTATCGTGTGAAAACATATGCAAAATACTATCGTGCAAAAATATCTGAAGTTAATATGTTTTGAGCAGATGTAATATATTTTTGGTTAATTTTCAATTTCAGTGTGGTGAGTTAGTGTTATCAATTATTGAAATTATTGTATTATCTGTTTGAGGTATGAAAAATAGGCCGTATACCACAAAGTTGTAGTTTAATACATTTTTTATGTAACGCTGTCAATGCAAATCAAACATCATAAAAATAATTTTGAACTAAACGAACTTTTCTTTATACAATATTAACATAGATGTTATTGATTTAATGAATCGTCATTAGGAGTAAAGTATTTGAGTGCATCCACCCCGTCAAGAGATGGCTGTAAAATATGCAAATAAATGAGGAATATTACAATAACGTATTTGTGAACAACAATAACGTAATTTTTTTTTCAGTGCATATACTTCTAAATCAGAGATACCAAAAAAAGATGCGACAAATGTATGTTTGTTATTTTTTTTTAACCCGTTAATGGAAGTTGCTATTATAGATGTAAAACTAAGTTTAGAAATTATATTTCGCTACACATACACATGAATAGTGTTACGTTCAGCGACCTGCGATGGACTTAGACCGCGTTGGGTAAACCACCCTGACCACATCATCCCGCAGCATCTTCATTGCCTCGCTATCAGTTTGTCGTGGATGTCATGAATGATGCCGAGTCGGGGTGTTGAGGGCTGCGAATATACAACCGACCAAAGGACCAAACTCATCAACACCACCACCCTCATCTCTCCCAAACTAATAACAATTTAAAACATCATTAACTTTTCTATATAAATTATCCCATACAACAACATTTTATTACGTTAATAATTTACGATAGACAAGAAATTATCACTGGTGCATTTATGCGACTCTACGTTACGTAATACTTTACGTTAATGTTAACTATATAAACTAAATGCTCAAATCAAGTGAGTCGAAAGCAAATTATAGGCCTTTTCGTATTACCCGTAACGATAGTCATGAAATCTTTGACCATATATCCCACCCGATGCGTAGACCATGCGGTGCACGATGAGCCCACCGTACTCCGACGTCATTCTATGAATCAAAAACAATTAGCACCAAAATGAACGAGGTTCATATGAAAATGTCGGCCATTAAACAATTTACAACAATTCAAATTAAGATACCTAGTTAAACATGAGATACTTAGATTACGAAACTCGCGATGATTGATGAGCGGACCCTTGTCCCTTAGAGTAGTATTCCTCCTGAGGCGCCGACTCGCCCAATCAGATGGGGCTCTAATCCGCCGTGGCGAATCACTTTCCCGTGATGCCCAAACCGTTCAAATTTCGGGACAATTTCTAGGTGTACGTCCGTAATTGATGTCCGTTGCTGGTTGCGATTTACTTTCCCGGCCTCGATCGGTTAGCACGTGGTATTTGTAGGCTTACCATGTTCACAGTTACTTACTCGGCAGATTTTATTGTGGGTGGATATCGTTACACCACCAAAAGATTTTATTAATTACGCCGGCTGTATCTTCGTGGGTATATTTCAGTACTTCCACTGGTGTAGCCGGCTCCAAATTTTTTCTCTCTCTCTCTGGCTTTCACATCCCATGAAGGGATTTCGCCGCTCGCACAATGGCCCTCCATCCATCCCGATCCATTGCTCTCGTCCTCCGGATTCGACATCCTAATGCTTGCAGATCTTGTTCAATGTCGTCACGCCAGCGTAGTCGGTGTCTTCCTCTACGACGTACTCCGGCTGGTTGTTGGTGAAACACTTTATTTATCATCCGTTGTTGTGGGGACCTTGTAACGTGGCCGAGCCATCTCACTCGATTGGATTTAATGAATCCGATGATATCGCTGCCTGCGAGGAGTTGCTTTATTTCGTGATTCATACGAATCCGATATTCGTTGTTCGCAACTTTAATTGGACCAAAAATTGAACGGATAACCTTCCTTTCGAATGTAGAAAGTCAGTACAGGTCTTATTAGTGCTTTATAAGCCGGCTCCAAATCCAAAACAAAAATCACAATCGTTTCGCTCATCAATTCATCTAGTCATAAGGAAAACTTTTCATCTGTCACATTATGTCAATTTCCATTACGTTTTCAATGTCATTGAACCGGAACATTCGTGCCCTCTGCAAATAAGGCGACCAAAGCCACAAACCCTCAGGACAATAGTAGCTACATCATAAGTAACATCATAAGTGTGTGTTTTTTGTTTATAGGAACCTTCATAATGCTTGAACAAGTTTACTGGATACTATACCTTTTCTTTAAGGGATGATTCCTTGATTAATTTAGAGCAAAAAAGTGTTCTTGCGCAAACGCATTTCCGGTTCACTTTGGACATTTACATATATACAGGCTATCAAAGGAATATCTCTTGAAATGGTGTATATATTATTTCACAGCTTATTCGCCTTTTAACGCAAAGTGGCCGACACCCGATGGAATATTTTGGAACTAGAGCGAAATGTGATCGATTTCTCAAGTTATTAGTTTTAATGTAACATAAACTGCTTAGATGACTATACTTCGACTGGATATTATGTAAAATGTTCAATTAGTTTACAATTAATGTAACAAATGATGAAATAATAATAAAATAGAATGAGGCTGTTTCTCGTATAAACAAATATCACCTTTCACTCACATAAGAAGTGGCGCTAATTAGGCGGTGATTAAAAGGGTTAAATTGATGGTTAGTTCATACCAATCTTTCAAAGATGGCGCAAGACAAACCGCATCTGATGTTTAATTAAAATTTAACATTCCACAAAACATTTCTTATCAGTAATTGATAAATTGAAACTAAGTTTGCAGTTTAGAACTAAATATCGGGTACATTTTGGTTTATAAATATTAGAGACATCTAACAATACCTGGGTAAACTAACGATCGGAAATTTAGTCGGAGTTAGTCGGAAATTTAGATAAAAAAATCGGCGTCAGGCACTAAAATAAATTTTTTTTTTGTATCATGTTTATTTCCGAAAAAATTGATTTTAGCAACATAACTGGTACTAAGGCAAAACGGAAGGAACTTTATCAGAAGTGCTGGTACAACCTTTGAACTTGTTGGTAACGATTTAAACAGTTTGTTTGATCAAGTGACGCCACTTTAAGCCAATGTGATGCATCGGTCTCAGGGATCATGTCATTAGCCCTTTGCTGTTGTAGAAATGCCAATGGTCGACTGGATTGGCTGAAATTCGTTGCGCAGTGGCTGGTTAGACTTTTTATCTTGCCTCCGCGCCGTAATCCTCTTGAATGATGCGATGAATGTGTTGATTGTGAGCTCGAACACCAGTTTCAAATGGTTCGCATTGGTAGGTAAGCAGCCGAACAGGCTTTTACATATAACCTCCTTTCGTGGATATATCGCCGCGACCGTTGTGCAGTTTATTCGAGATTGGGCTTGCATTATCCACACCACTGCGAAGGAACGGTTCCGAAGGGTTGACCCGTTGTGATGGAAGACTGGGTATCAGTTGCTGACTCGTACGTAGTTGCACGATGATGAAAAGACACGATGCATTTGTGTACATGCAAACGCACTATTGTTTTGATGCTCAGCATCCAATAGTCTTCTCGTATAGTTGAGGCAGCTGCAAACCACCGTTTGGCTTTTGTAAAATAAACTCTTGAAATAAGTAAACGGGTGAGTTGATCGTGGGTTTTTGTCTAGTAATTAATTGGCCGTATTGATTTTACTTCTGGAAAATTAAATGTACTACAAATTCATATTCGAGGTATGAATGAAATAAGTAAATTTGACTGTGTATTGGAGTTTATTGAAAGACTTAGAATAGATATTCACGTCTTGGTCATCAGCGAGACATGGGTTCAACGTCAAAACACTATGTCATATAAAATACTTAACTATGATATTATTCTCTTGTCGTGATGATAGAATGGGTGGCGGGCTTGGTGTCTTTATTCGTAGCAATCTAGAGTATACCATACTAAGGTGTGATGACGATCAACATCCATTTCACTTTATCTTTCTTGAATTGCTAGGATTTAAATTTACAAAATTTTATGCCTTTTATAGGCCGCCTGCGTCAGATGTTAATGAGTTTTTAATATTTTTGGATATCTTACTGGATAATAAAAGTAATGGTGATGTCATGCTGATTGGCGATTTAAATATTCCTGTTAATAAAGATTCAAATTTAGTTGTGGAATATAAAAACATTCTAATGAGTAATGATATGATTGTTACCAATTCTTTTGAAACAAGATCGATCAGCTATAACGTATTGGATCATGTAGTATGTAGTTTTGCTGAGATTTTACGAGTTCATAATGGTACAGTTTATTCGGACTTAAGTGATTATAATTTCATTTGTTCTACTTTTCATTTTAAATCAAAATTTGTTAAAAAGGTTTTAGACAAAAGGATAATGGATTTCGAGAAGGTGAATATGCATTTTGGTAATTTTTTAATTTCTACTACGTTCAATGATCTTGATCCGGACGTAGCATTACAATTAATTATTTTGAAATATCATGATCTTGTCAATAAATTTACTACTATCAAAAGTGTTGTAGCGAAACTAAAAAATAATACTTGTCCATGGATGACGTACGACCTCTGGAAACTTGTTAAACAACGTAACAAAATTTTGAAAAGTTTTAAGTTAAATACAAATAACAATGAAATTAAAATTAAACTAAAACACATTAATAGAAAAATTAGTTCAGAGAAATATTTTGCTAAGAAATGGTATTATTCAAATTTGTTTCATAATGTTAACCAAAAGGAATTATGGAAAAATATTAACCAACTATTTAATAGGGACACCTCAAAATCGGTCATACAAACTATCAAATGGCAAGATAAAGAATATAGTGAAACTACTGATATTGTTAATGTATTTAATACATATTTTATCAATATCGGTAAAACAATATGTGAATCTCTTAACAGTGATATAAATATCAATAAATTCCAAACATTACGTCCTAACCCTAAGTCAGTTCTACTTTCTACCACAACCTCAGCTGAGATTTTTAATATAATTAGTTCACTGGATAATGGTAAAGGTGGTGGACCAGATAATGGGGTAGATACTCGATCAGCTAGCAAGCAAGCAATTTGCTAGCCGAAATCCTGGCTACTCAATCAATTTTACTAAGAAAATTTGAATTTCAAATTGTATTTTTCAAATTTTTGTTGTTTATTTTTGCAATTGTACAGTAAAACAACAGAAAAATTTGCTGTTCATTTTTAGAAGCCGCAAAATTTACTGTGTAATGGCAAAAAAAAACAAAAATTTTTTGAAAAATATAATTTGAAATTCAAATTTCCTTGGTAACATTGATTGAGTAGCCAGGATTTCGGCTAGCAAATTGCTTGCTTGCTAGCTGATCGAATATCTACTCCAATATCCGTAATATAGTGTTAAAGCGTCATATTTGGTTTTTTACAGAGTTTCTGTGTAATGTCGTAAATATTATCTTTGAGATAGGTGTATATCCTAAATGCTTGAAAATTGCTAAGGTTGTGCCGGTGCTTAAAAGTGGTGATACTGGTTTGGTTTCTAACTATATGCCAATTTCAACATTATCAGTATTTGATAAAATTATTGAGAAAGTCATTGCTAGCCGTTTGGTGGACTTTTTAAACCAGTCCAGACCGAGTTTTTCTTTTCCTATCAATACGGGTTTAGAAAAGGCACTGGTACTGAAGTGGCTTTGGTTGAAATGACAAACCTGCTTTACAATGCTTTCGATAGAGGTGAATATGTCGGTGCGTTATTCTTGAATTTACAAAAGGCTTTCGATACCATTGATCATAGGCTGCTCCTTGAAAAATTATACTGCTCTGGAATTCGTGGGTTAGCGTACAATGTAATTGAGAATTACTTAAATGATAGACGTCAATTCATTATGATAGATAGTATTGGTAGTCAGATGTTAGATGTAGAATATGGTGGTTCCTCAAGGTAGTGTCTTGGGTCCTTTACTATTCCTTATATTTATTAACGATATGTCACGACTGCCTTTGGTAGGTAGAATTCGTATTTTTGCAGATGATACAGCATTATTTTATGAGACGAAGGATCCTAGTACTATTGTAGATAATATGAAGGAGGATATGAACATTCTACTAGACTATTTGAAATCAAATATGATTTCACTTAATTTAACGAAAACGAAATACATGATTTTTCATTCGCGCTATAAAAATATTCGCGCTATAAAAATATTGGAAATACATGATTTTTCATTCGCGCTATAAAAATATTGCACCCTTTTGTTACGAATGATATTGTTATCAATAAGGTTGAATCATTCAAATATCTGGGAGTCGTTTTTGATTCATGTATGTCCTGGAATGAGCATACCTCGGCATTATCTAAAAAAATAGCGCCGTTCATTGGTGTTCTGAGGAAGCTCTCATATTTTGTACCGAGATATGTTTTAAAGATTATATACTTCTCGTTTGTACATACTAAAATTACCTATGGTATTATCGTTTACGGAACTGCAAGTAAGAAGTTATTGAGTAGAATCCAAGTAATGCAGAACAAATGTGTTAAAGCTATATGTAAACTTCCGCTGCTTTTTCCTACACTACTCTTATATGAAACTGAAACCAATGGAATATTACCTATAGAAGCTTTATACGATTTTCAGATTGCATTATACATGTACAAAGCAATTAATGTGTCCTCTGTCCTGTCAAATTTAGAGTTTAGTGAAACGAAACACGAACATTTCACTCGATTTGGAAAAAATATTTCTTGTGGTAACATCAATACTGAATTTGGTAGGAAGTCAATAAGATTCGCCGGTCCGTCTGTGTATAATAAGTTACCTGAATCGTTAAAAAAATCATTTAATGTTAATCATTTTAGAAAAAATCTAAAATGTCATTTTCAAGAAATTATTCGGGATTATTTTTAATATCTTTGAAATTTTAAATTAAAAAACGGAAAAAATACAAATTGAACATCTGATTACAGAATGACTGAGTAAATATTTGTGGTACTGGTTTTCCTTCAAAGAACAATATATTCATTGGAACTCCTCTACTGCAAGTATATTGAATTGAATTTCTTCTTTTTGAATGTTAATTCTTTTTTTTTTTTTTTTTTGCATTTGAATTTGTGCAGATTATTATTAAGTTTTTCTTGTAATAAATAAAGTAGATTTAAGTACATTTAAATATAAAAAAAATTCATTCTTTTCTAAATAAATTATAATAAATCATGTAATGTAAATATAAATAAATAAATAAAAATAAATAAATAACTAAAAAAAAAATTGTCTTCCGAGTTGACATCGGGATATCTCGTCAACGGAGTGAGTGACTTGCCTGAATTGAATTCAGGTACGGTTAAAATATACTTTGGGAATGAGGTAGCCCCTGAACGTCGATGTTAGATGAATCGTTTACAGAAAGATATGATGTCGAAGTTACGGCTTCTGTATGCGTTGCAATCATTAATTTTGACTTGTGCTCGTCAATATTGGTGTAAGCATTACGAATCGTCTAACGTGGCCGTTGACTGGGATCCTCTGTCAACCAACACAAGGAGTCGCGCACTTCACTTGTTTAAGATTTATATTCATGTAGTTTCAATTGGTAAGCTTAAGGTACTCTTAAATTTGCGAGACCCGATTGGCAACAAACATCTTTCATCAACTAGGAACTGCGTACCTAGCCAAGGACCACTTACGAATTCTTCCAAATGCACATTTGAACTTGTGGCTCGTCGAGTTATTGGACGATGATGTGTATTACCTTGGATAGGAGTACCTACGTTTTCGCAAAGCGAACCAACCCAAACGTGGCAAGGTGCTACTTTTCAGTGGTGCGACTTTTGTTTTTGATGTCGTGATAGTAATTTCGACAGACTGATTCGCGAACGTTGGGCGACTACATACCACGACTGCGTGGTAGAGGCATCGCTGAAGCTGTCCCGTGTTTTGGGCTCTGCATGCTGGGACTGGAACCATCCCTTTGAAGCATTACATCAATTACATCAGCTCCGAGTAGAATATCTATCTTGTCGGGATGAAAATAATTCGCGAACTTGAGTACAAATTAAAAATTCTACTGATGACTGGTTTTGGTTTTTTTTGATAATCGGATGCAAGTTGCGATGCAGAATCCAACAGAGTTCGAACTACAGTCTTGAGTTGCGTGCAATACGATAGTGATATGGCAAGATGCGTCTTGACCTAATTGAATGAAGACGATTCGATAAATGCACAGAATCGTGTGTCATCTCCTATTGTATACGGGGCATGAACTAAATCTACAAGCTGAACTAGAATTACCGCATTTACAAGCAGTTGAAGCATACAGTTTTTACGTACGGGAATCGGCTTTTGTTCGAACGTGAGAAGCTTAAATTGGTCACACTGGAACACGATGTGAATTCCACTAAAAACTTAAGACGTGAATGTGTGATAGTCCTAAGTGGTCACGATCGAATGAGCTGATTGTGTGTCAGGTTTGCATAGTGATTAAGTGCGCGACGAATGCGTTGATGAGGAACGTCTTTAAACTACTCCATTATTATACAGAACAACGATATTACAAGAAAACCATACAACTTTTATGATGGATGTTTTTGGTTATACATAGATTCCTATTAATTTAAATTATTTAATTAAAAATAATAAAATTTCAAATAGAAAAAATTTCATATAGAAACCACATGTATGCGTTAAATACAATAAAATTCGAGGTTACGAAGGGGTTGGGAATTGCGTAGCGAATCATTAAAATTCGCTAAGGCATTGTGATTATACTTTGATTAGTTCAAAGTATTTTCAAAATTTTTGTAGTTTGGTCACTGCAGTCTGATGAGACGACGATCGAATTTTTTAAATACAAAAAAATCAATGTTTCATTAGTTCGAAACCAAACCTCCCCAATGTCTTGGTAACCTCACCTTGATTAAAAACACTATCTGGCTATTATCCAGAAAAACCCAAAATTTCAAAAAATTAAATGTTTAATTTTAAATTGAACAAATTTGAAAATAGCTATCGCGAACTCTACTCGATTGTTTTCAAAAAACCCAGCTATTATTTGCGGGAAGTTTTATTTCATTATTTTATTGCAAAGAAAAGTGCAACGGAAACTTATCGTTTTCGTATGGAAATTTATGTTGAGCATGCTTCATCGAATACAATGGGCAAAGAATGGTTTCGACGATACGTTAATTGCACCAACGTTATTGGCTGAAGATTATTTTCAAACACAATCAAAATTAGCTGTAGCAGACGAACTAGCTAGGTACGGTACGACTTTCCAGATGCAACCGGAAAGGGCAGGTCTGGGGAGCCCTATAACTCTGACGTGCAGGGTAGCAAAACAGGTTTGGTCAAAACTGTACCTGCGGCGCTCCAAGGCACTTGTATCCCTGGGAAAACGAGATTTAGGATTGGTCGTAGGGATACTGACAGGACACTGCCTTTTTGGGGAACATGCGAGAAGGCTGGGTCTAGAGACGAATGACTTTTGTAGAAGTTGTATGGACGAAGAGGAGGAAGAGACGTTAGTTCACTTCCTATGCTCGTGTCCAGCACTATCATACAAAAGACGTAAGTACTTGGGTGTGTACAAAATGGACAGCCTTTCTGAACTCGCGCACTTTGGAGTGCGAGATATTTTACGCTACATCAGTAGCTCTGGTTGGTTTCAGCGGGAGTAAGGGGAGATTGGATCCTGTGGTATCACAATGGGCCATTATTGGCCTAAGTTTGCGATAGCAGCCACTCTAACCTAACCTAACCTAACCTAGCTGTAGCATTAAATGTTAATCGATCAACTGTTACAAAACATTTACAAACAATCGGAATGGTTCAAAAGGCTTGCAACCGTGTTCCACATGAATTAAAAGAAAAAGACCTCGACCGTTGGAAAACCGTTTGTGTAGTATTACTTCAAAGACAACACAGAAAAGGTTTTTGCGTCGAATAGTTACTGGAGATGAAAAATAGATTTATTATGAGAATCCCAAACGACAAAAATTTTAGGTGAAGCCTAGTGAAGCTAGTCCAAAGCGGGATATTCATTGCAATAAGGTTATGCTCTGTATGGGGTGGGATCAAAAACGTGTGGTATGTTATAATCTGCTGGAATCAGGTGAAACTATCAATGGCGATGTCTACTGACGACAACTAGTACGTTTGAAGCGAGTTATAGAGAAAAAATGACCAGAATGGGTGAATAAACACACCAAATTAATTTTTCAGCACGACAATTCAAAACTTCGTGTTGCAAAAGTTGTGAAAAATTGTTTAAAAGAACAGAACTGGGAATGTCTACCCCACTCGCCGTATTCCCAAACATAACTCCATCAGATTACTACTTATTCCGGTCGATGCAGTCGTCTCTTTTTGAATAGCGGTTCAGTTCAAAGACCATGATTTCTTCAGAGATGTAATCCCTAAATGGCCTGAAGCACATGTGTTTTATTGTAATAAAAACAAATAAATTTTATGAAAAATCTCAAAAACTTCAATTGGCATTAGTTTCAACATTTGTTGGTATTGAACTTTTGGTAACAACATAAAAATGCGACAACCATTTCAGAACACGACAATTTTTGACAGTTATTCGGTCTCAAATTCTTGAAGTGTGACATTACATAATTAAATTTGGTTCTGTAAAGTACCTTTGGTGTATACCATTTTAGTACAAATCGGAAATTTTACAGTAACATTGCTTACCTAAAGTGTGTGAGTTAGACCATTAGTATTGCTTTTTATTGTAAATGAAAAATCTTTTAGTATGAGTTTCACTGCACAAACTATTAATAATATTTACTTCATTAACCAAGCGGTTGCTGAAGAGAAACCCATCCTATACATATGCAAATTTTAAATGTCCACACATAAATCTACATACACCGCCATAATTCTCTTTATGTCGACTGCCTAGATTAATTGAATTAGTACGCCTAGTCGGCAGCAATCCAATTATATTTGAGTAACCAAAAAAGAAATATTACCACTTTATTTTAAAGCTTTCTCAACACTTTTGTTTTCTTCATGTTTTATACAAAATATATTATGTGTATCCCAATCCCAATTCAATCAATTTAAGTGAAGTTTTAATATAGAACATCTATTAGTAAATTGAAGTGAAAATTACATCCTGTAAAAATGATGCCACATCTATTATGCATGTACCTATAACAATGACAACCTGAAACACCGGAATATCAGTCCAAAAATAAAATCCATTTGCGTTCAATTAAAAATCAATTAATTTAATTATTGAATGTTGTTGTGATGTATTTTTTTATATTTCCGACATGGAATGGATATACCACATATCAGAACTTGTCTGTACTCTGTATGAGTCTACGTAGATTATCTTTTTAATTGTTAATTTTTAATCAAAAGGCCATTTTTCGGATGAAATAGTTAATTTGTTAGTTCCCGTTATTTTCAGAAATGAAAGCTTTTTCGTTAATAGGAATTTTATGCGGTGTAAATATTTAAATAGATACTATAAGATGAATTTAATTAAATAAATTGCAATGTTACAAACTATCTCGTAAAATGAAATCTCTTTTTATGAATAAAATATCGTTTTGAATAAAATAATTTACATTTTCCCAGTGTGGTAATTAAATTCAACAGTCCATCTTTCATTACAAATTGTTAAAATTGTATATGGTATACATACGTGGGTATAGAAAACTACTTAAAAAATTACAAAATTATTTATCGCGAGGTTTTTCATATTATTTCACTTTATAATATTTAATTTATATACTGTTAGTTAACTTTTAGTTCCCGCGCTTGTTCAAGGAGTCAATTTTTATAAAAACATTCTTTATTGTAAAGCTTTTTTTTAATAAAACTCTTGAAACTATGTATACATAAGAAACTTTATTGTGAAAATAGAAGGAAGCTTGTTTTTGCGAATAGAATAAAAAATCCAATAATTTTCTTTCTCTAGCTCTAGCTATGTATATGGCATGTTTGTTTTCCCGTTTCCTTTCCATTGTATCCCAGAGCTCAACATCTACTATACTATGAATGTTTGAACTATTAAGAAAAAATTCCTAAAACGTTCAACAAACATTGAAAAATAAAATATAATTTTTTTTTGCAACAAATAAAATAAAACGTAAGAAGTACAATAAAATGTTAAAAGTTTGTTTAAAAAACTAATAATAGCAATTGTGCTAAAAAGCTGATAGGAAATCAATCGAATTATTATTGAATGATTGGCCTTAAAACGCTTGTTAGTGTATTGTAAAATTACGTAACGTAACGTAACGTTTAAGGTTATTTACAGAAAAATAAATAATTAAACATTTAATCGTGTTTGAACCAACCCGTATGTCATACGTGTATTAATATTGCGTGATAGATGGTAATTTAAACTTCCGTCAGCACTTGATCTGCGCCCATATAAATCGACGACACATTTACAAAAATTTGCAGTGCAGTTTAATTTACTAGATCATGAAATTAATCACTTCGTTTTTATTTGTGACAAGTGTACTATTAAAATTTGTCCATTGTGGTGAATATACCGAGCTCGATGGACAAGGCTATTACATCAGCTATCCACTAAAACATAACTGGTATCAAGCTTATCGTTTCTGTGCAACGATGGGCATGTATTTGGTTGATGTGCGAACTGAAATGGAATACAACCGAGTTATTCAACTAATTGAGAATTTCAATGAGAAATATGATCTGACTGAAAATGAACCGGGATTTTGGACAAGTGGAACGGATTTGGGAAGTGAGGGTCATTTTTATTGGATGACAACGGGTCAATCGATATTATATTCAAATTGGGATTCAGACTCTCCAGATAATTCGGTAAATGAGAATTTTAATGGTGAAACCGATAATTGTTTATTATTTTCGGGAAGTAAAGACTATAAGTGGAATGATGGTACGTGTTCAGGACTCGAGGCTTTTATATGTCGTGACACATATGACGTACCAAGTTATAAAACGTGTCCAAATTCTGTTTCATCTGAATACGAATCAAATTAAAGTTTTGTTGTTTTTTTGGAAATTAATGCAAAAAACATAAACACGTAAATAAATAACACAATGTAACAAAAACCCTGTTATTCAATGTTTGTTATTAAAATATATTTGAAGTTTCAGACGTTTTTGAGAGATGCAGTTTAACAAAATAACAAAAGTGAACTAAACATAGCAGGTAAGATTTTCGAAAAATTGCACAACAGACCCCGGTAGAAGTTCTTATACATTTTTAGTCCATAATAATATATTGTACTTTAATGCAATATGCATATGCGCATTTGTCTGTAACACCTTGCCATAAGTGTTCAAGTTACTCGTAAAACTTTTAAAACGCTGGACGTGGTAGTAAATAAATATAATTAAGGAGACACTGGTTTAGAAGCGAAAATCATTAAAAAATAAGTTCTGCGATGGTAAAATTCATGTTATTATATTTGATCGGATTTTTATAAATTCCGATTACTGGGCTGATTGCAAACAGAATTATTTGCAAAATTATTGCACCGTGCCTTTACTACTCACGTAGCCAAATATTGCCCCACGGTTTGAGGTGAATAAAATTGTCAAACTTTTTATCTGCTTCAAGGGCTGATAAAATTTTTAAATGCGAAACATTTGGCAGACACAAAATAGTTGTTTGTAAATAGAAGTTTGAAATTGATAACAATCGTAATTTTTAATTATAAACTGACCATACTTGAAAGATATATTTTGAAAAAGTATTAATTTTAGTTATTTTCTATTTTTTATCTTTCATACGTTCGCAATTACGTTAAATAGCTAGCAACCATACAATTGTCAAAAATTTTAACCAATTGAAACAGGTAAAAAGTTAAAAAAAATCAACCACAAATAAATTTTTAACTTTTTATGCGGCATTCAAACCAATTGAAAGTAACTCTCTCTTAGCTCTTCGCCTATTATAAACAACATTTAAAAGTGGGGGTTGTTTGCAGCACGTTTGCAGCAATAATTTTATGTGCGGCTGGCTCGTGTTACATGATAGGGCTAAACATTTTCATAGCGTCGGCTGCGATTTTACTCAAAATGTTCCCAACTGTTGGGTGCCCTGAAAGCACCCAATGCTCGCTGTATCAAGGCCTCCTGTTAAGATATTCACAGTTAAATAAAATTATAAAAATGACAAAAACTAAAATAAAAATGTACGTGCATTACAAAAAAAAAAAAAGGAAACGCATGTTCTTCGGTTTCAACTGTTCGTACGACACTACCAAATGGAGAAAGAAATTGTGGCTCCGCCTTTCCAGCATCCAATCTAAAGGTTTTGACAAAAATGATGATTGAATTCGTTGGTCATGATTTGTCACTAGTTATTATCGTTTGGTCATTTACCCTTTAAATAAAAAATGAAAATTTAAAATATCATTATCCTCATTTAAAATAGATAGAGCCACTAGTTGATTTCGTTTGGTCATCCCTACATAATGATTTATTGCGAAAAACTCATCGTTAAAAACTCATCATTTCCACAAGATTCGAAGTGTTCGACCAATACTAATAATTTTATAAATCCAACGATCGGAATCGTTTGGTCAATTGTTAGTTAGGATTGGTCACTAGTTTTTTTCGATTGCTCTTCCATACGTTACAGGAATTCGTATTTATATATCGCGCTGAATATTCGAAGCATTTCGCGCACTTTCGGTTTTGTTCCACATTCATTTTTCTGTAACCTGCAATACCACAAAACTTTTATAAAACTATCTCTAATGCTACTACTTAAACCTAGATGTCACTAATTGCACAAAAAAATGTCATCATTTTTGTTTCGTTGCATAAATATCTCGTCCAAGCTGAATTAATTGACCATCAAACCAAAAGGCGAGATTATAACAATACATTTATATTTGACCGTATAAATAAAAATCCGATTGTGACAAAAACATTACGTGCGGTTAGAAATGATCAGTTATGTGAGTTGAATAATGATCATAATGACTTACACCAATTTAACTTGAATAAAATAAATATAGCGACCATTGAAAACAATAAGGAGCAAACTGAAATTAATGAAATAAAAAATATCAAGATGTCGAATATTTGGATGAAGACTACAACTACAACGGCAGAAGCTGTTTTCATTTTATTTTTATTTTTATTCCATTTTATTTTATTTAACTGTTTTCAAAACGAAGAGAATTGAACACAAATTTTTAACGCGTTTTATAGAACCGATTCAGAAGGTTAAACCAATTATATTTTAATGTGAACTGGAAAAAAAAATAATTCTTTAAGACAACTGAACAATTCTAACAAAAATAAATTTGGAACCACATTTATCAATCAGGCAGATGTACAATTTGTAAAAAGCACAACGGGAAACCCAACGGTCAGTTCCAGAGATAGAACTTAAGTAAAGACAGATTTTCAACAAAAAATTATTCAACTAGAAGTATAAAAGTCACTATTGAAAGCGAAATTCGAGCACCACATTGAACAAAAATCATTTACCAGAATTAAAAGAGAACACGGCATGCCAACTACAATTTATTAAAAATTAAACACTTGTAATTGGTTTTCCTTATAGTAACAATGTGATTTTTTATTTTAGAAGATCGATTTCGAAAATATAATTTTCATCTTCAGTTCTAATTACAAACTATTATGAGTTGAGAATAGTTTGTAATTAGAACTGGAAATAAAAAATCACACAAATATATACACAAATAATAACACAAATTACAATGCCTGTTGTCTGTTTTTTATGTACAAAATGTTGTCAAATGTCTGAAAGTGGAAATCAGCTGCAATTATTTCGTTTGCGATAATTAATGTTTGAAAGATTGATGCTTCAATTTGAAAATAATGATGAGATTTTCAACCCCAGGTCATTCTTGCTTACTATAGCTTACTTCTTTTCACCAATTTCCTGTATGCGGATATTGACAAAAAAAAATACGAAGAAAAACTTTGTAATATTTTACAAATGCGCCAGGAATATTTTCAAAATTTTAAAGAATGCTTGTCAATTGTGAATTTTAAAGTTCCTTTTGCTAAGGTAATTCAGATGAAGTTTACTTAAAATCTTACAACGATGAAGTATAAGTAATTGCATAACCCGATGGAAAAGTACATAAGTGTGAACTCATAAAACGCAAATCTTCCTAGGAGATTTAAAAAAATTGGTCAATTAGTTTTTAATGAATTGCCTGTACCAGAAACCTAAATATTTAAACCACAGTTTCCTAATCAAAAACTAAAATCATTCAGGGGCGAGATCATGAAATGCGACCGGCAAAATTAAACGGGTTTAAATTCAATTTCTAGTTAAACCTTCGTTTATTTGTCAGAACATAAAAGAGATATTTCATTCTTTGTAAACGTAAAAATTCAAACTGCGTGTTTATTTTCTGTAAATGCATAGTCGAAGACGTTAAAAATATTTTGTTTTTTACGCATACACATACGCAGTTTAAAGATAAATTACAGCTGCATCGATCCGCCACTCCACACTTTGATTCTTTCGTCGTGATTCTATCATTTCAAAAGATCAGTTGATTCTTTGCGCGTTTCTTTGTTTACAAGTTTTTATATGCAGCGTGTAATACAAGTTTTTATATGCAGCGAAAACTGCTTCTTTGTTTGAAAAAATAATATTTTTCCTCTCGAAACAGAAATTAACCTAAAATTAACCCATTAACAACAAATAAACAAGGTGTCCTTGAAATATTTATCTTTGTATTAGTGCAAGAATCAGTTGAATCAAAATAAAAATGTTGCTAAAAAAGAATCGAAAATTTCCGCTCCACAAAACTAGTTTTTAGGTCAAGGGGAAAGAAGCGAAGAAAGAACTACGGCGAAAGAATCAAAGTATGGAACGGCAGGATGACATTGGAATTATCGGAAATAAATTTTGCTTTACTTTTTAAAAATCTCCTTTGATTTTCTGTGTTTGTATGTTCATACTAGATATCTAGGCCAACTTTAACTCTTTTTCGATTTTTTTTTGTGTGTGTCCATTGAATATTTTTGGAACAATTGATTTTACCGGGCGGATTTCATGATCTTGTTCCACGGCCCATATTCTTGAAATCGGTAGAAATTCCACCATTCGGAATACAATTTGCTTTGAAATTCTCTATATTGTTCGAATTTTTCGCCGGCTACTTTAATTATTTTTTCAAATTTGTTTTCAAGTTTACTAATATTTGTCTCCCTACTAAACGAATAATTTCGAATCGATTTACCCAGTCAGAATTTTTCCCTTAGTAGGCGGAAAAATTTATGTTTCTTAATTTAAAAAAAGAAAAGAAATTTAAAAAAATTGATTTTCAAAGCAAATTGTTTTCCGATTGGGGAAGTTTCCACCGATTTCATGAATATCGCCTCAGGTCTATGATGAAATTTATCCCAATGGTCGACCGAAAAATCTTGCAACATTTACAGTAGGTGCAACAAGAGCGTGTACTGCAATAAACTAAGTAAAAATAAAACTGCGATGTTTTTGTTGTTTTTATTATGAAAGTTAAATGTAATTTCTTTGACGCTACCAACTAATATATAGTAAAGTCACCATTACTGCTAATAATTGCCTGGTTCCTTTTGTCCATACTATCAACCACAGACTCTGCATACTCTGCACACTGTGTGACAAATTTTTCGATATCTTCTTGATGACTCGCACTAGACGGCTTAAATTGTGGTACATTTTCACCTTAATCATCTTGAGTGCCCATGAATTTCGATCGGATTGGCATAGATGGCCGTTTATATTCCAAACGGAGTATGTTATGGTGTTTTGGATCGTTGCAATCGTGGTGCTTCTTGCAAGATCCAATTAGTTCCCCGCTCCAAACCATTTACGGTCAGATGGTAACAAAACTCGTTAATAAATTTTATTCATGAACAGTTTGTTTAGATTCCGTGTGGAAACGATTCATTTCCCAAAACCTTGCTTAGTGAACCATCCCCATACATGTAGCCTTGGGCGGATGTTCATTCGATTATGTTCATTCGCCCACTGTAGTCGCTTTGTGTTTTTGTCTTAACAGTGGTTTGACCAAAGTGCTACGATCTGCGTAGTCATGTTCCATAATTCTATATCGTATGGTTGTTTTTGGTACAATAAGATTCTTTTTCGCCAATTTTTCCGCAGCTATGCATCCAGCGTAAGCGAAGAATTTTCATCAAATATCTGTATGATGGCGTCATCCTCCTTTTTTGTAGTGATTCGGATTTTGCCTCTATCTGGCAAATCATCAACATTTTTATACATTGAATAATGTGTAATCTTCTATTGTACAAATGTTTTCGATTTTTTTTTATATATTTTGCTTCACTTGCAACCGGCATTTTTGGTCCTTTCGGATGTACACTTCACCGCTTCAAATTTTTTTTTTATAAATCGCACTCATTTCTTTCAGATATATTATCCGCCTAACAGTTGTAGTGCAGTTAAACTAATTTTTGTTTTAGAGCGTCAAAGAGGAATCAATAGAAAAACGGTTTAAGCTCCGCCCATTTTTGTTCCTATAGTTTTAAGTACAGTTAAGTACACGCTCTTGTTGCACCTACTGCCATAACAGTGGAGTCGAGCCAGGATATATTAAATTTCCTCCAAAAATTGTTAGCATTATTATTTTTAAATGAAATTTAAAGACTAAAATCTTCGATAAAAGATTTTTTTTTATTTTTGTAACGAAACCAAATAAATTATGTATTTTGATTTCGTTTTGCCTTTTTTTATTATCAAAAAAGATAAAATACCTTATTTTCGTTTGGTTAATGACGCAAAATGAAAAATCTCCTGAAAAAAATCCTATAAGCCTGATGTAAATCAATGTTTTTACGTTCAGTTGTTTTTGATGAAAAGTAATTTTGAGTTATTTTTAATTGAGAATAATAAAAATCAAAATAGCAAAAATCGTGTTTTTCCATACGATCTGTATGAAACAAAGAGATTTTATTTGGTGATTCCAACCCTAATAAAAATTAGCATAGCAAAATTTATAGTTGCTACTGTTGAATTATCGAGAGTATGTTATGCAATTTTGCTGTATTGGGAGCTTCATCCACACCTTTCTGTTGATGTTTGTAAATTTGGATCTACATTTAAGCAGATACAGTTTAAAATCAACGAGAGTTTGATTTAAGTGAAACACTAATACTAAGTGATTTTAAATTATGCGAAAAGTGTACAAAATGAGAAAATGAAAAATTTGTTGGTTTGTTTTGTAGATTTGACAATTTTTATTAGTTTTCATAAGAGACATACTTGCCGCGAATCGGATTTTACAATTTCGTATTTTCCTCTATCTCTTTTATAGTTACTGTAACATACTTTCCTTCCGTTAATTTTCAATTTTTATTTATTTTGTTCCTGGAATCGGTAATTAATCCAAAATTTGCATGTAAAAATTCTTTTCACGCTAGAATATAACCAAAGTAAATGATTATAAGCTCGCTTAGATGTAAACTATACGGATTAAACGATAATGTTTCTAACCCCGTTTGGAAGGTTTGGGTATAGTTCCGTCTATTAAAATGCCGTTTGAATATTGAAATTGTTTAATTTTCCACGTTTTGTTTTGGAATTCTAAACTTTTTCTTATATTCGCTTGATGCTGTTAGAACAGGTAGGAAACATTTTTGTTGTTTAAAAATTTATAAATTATATACCAAATATAGAATAGTTTAAAATACATACATGTTATTCTTTATGTAAATTTATATTTTATCATAATTTTATAAATCTCGTATGAAATCAAGCATGTAATTGAAAAATGCCTTATTCACGAAATTAAAATTATGTTTGAAATTACCGAATGCACATTTTTAAATCAAAATACGTAACATAGTAAAAAAAATCAATTTTAATTATCGAAAATCCGAAATGAGAAAAAATTTATTTTTGTTCATTATACCCTCGAAATTACAAAAGGGTATTTTGTAGTAGTAAAAAGCTCGTTACAAGTTCCAATCAACCGTAAACAATTGTATGCCAAAAACACTAACGAAACTTTGTGTCAGTATTGATTTATATTGAATCAATATAATATATTTCATATAATATAGAGAAGCTTCAAAACTTTGTTCCTTTTGAAACTACGGCACGGAAAAAATATTGCAATTAAGCTCATATTTCTTCGATACTACTTTTTTCTAGTCATTATGAAAATAATGTTCGATATTTATTTATTACCTTCATAATAAATAGAACAATCAATAATAAATTATACTTTTTTAATAAATAAAAGGTAAACTTGTCTATAAATACTACAGCTAAAGCACAGCAAAATGATTTCCAATTTTTCTTATTAGTAAACGGGGGAAAATTATGTCTATTATAGTTAAAGGAAAAATCATTATCAATCTGCTTTTATCTCTCGTGATGTTCGCTTATAATATCCCAATAAATCGATGAAATGAGCTAAGCATAAAAATCTGAAGTATAAAGTTTTGATTTATATCAACACTTAATATTATGATATAACTGTTATATTTATGTTTTATCCTTTAAACGAGCTTTTTTTGTTTTGTAAGTTTTCAAAATTATTTTGTCTCGGAAGTCGTAAGTTGAGATCGTAATGCTTAAATAATCCACCCCATAGTCTAAAATATCGTAACAGAATGCCTAGCATTTGCCTCAATCCCTTCCTTAAATCCATTTTATTCAAATAGTTTAAAAATTAGTAAGTTTTCTGAATTAGTATGCCAATGATCATAAACACTAGTTTTATATTTTCTTACAGTCTACCAAGCAACAAATTCTAATAACAAAACGGCCGTAAACCATAAGTCATATATTATTTTTTGTTCCATCATATATCGGTCCTAAGTTAGTCAGTTTGGAGGTTTGACATCACAATTCGATCACCAGGTTGACCACTACCTAGCAAAACATCATAAATTAGATTTTCGTGTGACACAAAGTCATAAGGACTCATACATTGATTTTTTTTATGACTATATAAAAACTTGATTTTTTAGTTTCGAATAAGATTATTCAAAAAATGTTTCGAACGTCACAAAGTGGTCATTATACTGGTGGGTACAATTTTAAAAGTCGTATATTGGTTTTGTTCTTAATACATATAGTCATAGTGAGCCATATATCAACTTTTTGAATTATAAACAATTATTTTGATTTATTCATTTGTTTTATTTATGTGTCTAATATGTGATCAAAATATGGTTTATTGAAATTTAATATCCTAGAATTTTAAATTTGATTATTCGCTATATTTGTAACATTTCACACTTGATAAAATGGATAAAACTAAAAAAAAATTATTTAATTGGTAAAAATTAAAACAAAGTGATACCTATCGAAGACGCTTCAGAAAATTATCTGCGGAAAAATTGAAAATATTCAACAAAAGGTTGAATCTAATGTTAATCAAAATCAGAGTCAAAAGCAATGCAATTTGGAAACTGAAATCTCATCAAACCATCGTCCTACAACATCGGGGTTAAGTAAAATATCCAATTAGTCAACATCAATACATTTAATTAATGACTCTGGCCATGTGGATAATTACACGAATTTTTCTAATGGTGATTGTGGCAGCGATAGCACGATTAGTGATGTAGATAGCACAACTTGTTACGATAGTTATTTTAATTCAAATGAAAGTACTACAGACGATGGACTTGAAAATACCGATACCAATAACGTCTTCTCTAATTCATTCGTCAGTACTGAAGAAAATATCCCTCCGAATGAATTTTTGAAATCCTGGACACATCAATATAATATAAACCAAGCAGCAATAAAGCCCTTGATAAATTATTACGAATCAATTACTTCAAATCCTAATAAATCGGTTAGGGTTTCAAACTGCCCATTAACTGCACATTCAAACGTACCATCTTTCTTTGTATACAATTGCTCTATAACCATTTGAATTTTAACAGATTCTTCTAACAAAGGCCTGTAAATACAAAAAGTTTAAGAACAATCAATAAATTAAAGTTATAAAGTTTAAACAGATCATACTTGGCAGCTTCTTTCATTATAGATGGAAATTTATCTATCTTGTTCTCCATAATACGAACTTGTTGTTCTAAACCTGACATTCTTGTTTCCATGGAATTTTTAAATGTATTTACCGTTTCCAAAAGATTTTGTAAAATCAATGAATTGTTTGTGTCAGCATTGTTTACATTTTCCGGTATAACTGTTTTATTCGTTGGAAAAGTGAGTTGCGGTAGACCAGAATTAGCTACATTTTTAGAATTGTCATTTTTAAATGATTTATGTGAGGAAATCGGTTGTGGTGGCTCAAGATTAATATCAGTTTTAATATATTTCTTAAGTCTTTCAGCTCCAATAGATGTTGTCTTAAAATATTGTTTGCGATGTAGTTTATTTGCTCTTTTATTGCCTATATTTGTGGATTTAGTAGTACCTTAAATCGAATTTAACAATTATATACTTGTAACATTTTCACAAAATTCATATATCTTACTATTAATTGCCAGTAGCTGTGATTTAAGTTTTGAATCTAACAGTCCGGAAGTTCATATTTTATCGACTCTTTTCTTTTTTTTAACATGAGAATGGCATTCTTCCTCCGTTTCGGATATCTGCATCATTTCTTTTTGCATTTTATTGGCAACATTCCATTCTAGATCTCGCCGCTTAATTTTGCATTTCATTATCTGTATTGAAAAACAATTTGGTTAGAAAAAGTAAAAATTTTAAAAAATAATGAAACTTACCTTCCAACTTGGTAGTGGTGTGCTATCTGGTTGCCTCAACAAATTATTTACTTTATCTGGTAGCAAATACAATAAAAGCCATCTACTATGGCAGATACACCCTCCGCACATCCCTTAACAAATTCAGCCCAACCATTTTCCACAACCCAGGTATTGGGGACAATTGTTAGATACGGTTTATTGTTCTCTACCGTTCGGATAATAGATAAGCCATTTATATATTTTTAATTATAATATTTTTAATATTTTAAATTAAAATTTAAATATATCTTACGTTTACGTCTAAACGCTAATACAATTTTGACCGCACTGAGTTTTGAGGTTAAAACTTGACAGCTAACGTGCATGCTACTTCTTTTTTCGTGTCATATATTCACTTTATATTGATCATAAACACCAACTAATCACCATTAAATATATGGATCTCCCTCTAACACATTGCATTTGATTACTAAATATTTTCTTTGTCTATAGTAACATATTGGTCATATTATAACATTATATAGATCATATTAAAATGATTATCATATTACATATTACAAAAAAAAATGTCTTATAACATAGAGCATGAGTAGCTTGAATGGTTAGTGTGCCACGTTTGTATGAGATTCCGCAAAAAGAAAGAGTTCGAATCCTGGATGAAGTCGTCTTGTTAAAAGTAAGTAAATAATCAAATTAAGTAAATAGTCAATATAAATTAGTTACAAATAAAATGGATTTAGGATATGTGAGTATTGATTAAATAAAACTGTAAAAGGTTAAAAAATATATGTAAGTCGGGAAGTCTCTGGGGGTGGGTTAACAAAAAATTCACAATTATATTATATATATTTTAAAGTCACAAATGATCTAAATTTATAAGACCGAAATAATACTTAATACCATATCTTTGATGTAAAAGTGTTATAATATGACCTGTCTTAAATTGATCATTAATTTGTCACAATAAAACTCATATCAGTCATAACAAGGTTGATTTAAAGTTTCTAGTCATATAAGAAGTCATACGGACGTTAATATGATTCTTGTACAACCATTATATGACCGCATTTTGATCACACAAACATCATAAACTAGTAAATTATGATGTTTATATGATTATAGGCGTAACCAGCGAGTCTGTAAGAAATTTAAGTAACAAAGCGACATCTGAGAAATGTATGTTTATTGACATTACTGACCAGCGAAACTCAAAGTACTTTTCGTTCAGTTTCGTTAAATTTGAATTGTCATTTAGCAATCCGTAACAAGAGCGAAAATTATCGCTCAAACTGAAGGAAACTTCAAAATTGTATATTTGAAATGGCGGTATGTTGATATGTGTTACATTTTTATAATTTATGTGTACAAATATTTATTTATATTTTAATAATTTAAATAATATTTTATGTACATTTTCATCAGCTCTTTTCAGCTCAATAGATTCCGATTGTTCACCAACATTTGTGGCCGCACAAGGTCCATCAGCATGTTGAAAACCTCATGTCATTCAAGTGTGGATAATTCTTAATTAGGGATAATTCTCAAATAGGGTAAAAAGCTATTCAATTTTCTCAAATAGATTCATTTTTGACTAAAATCGTGGTGTGGTTAATTTGTTATTTTGCAGATTGACATTTAAAAATTCAATTGACAATAATAATCGGTGTTACAGATTCGCTGGTCAAAATGTCAAATATTCTGTAATAAAACGTTCTCGTTAAATTCTGTAAGGTTTCGTTACTGACTCTTACAGACTCGCTGGTTACGCCTTATGTTATATGACTACACATCATAAAACAAATCATATAAACTTATATATGATCGATTTATTCACTTCTTATATGATTTGTGGTTTCCTGGGGGTCAACTTTAGTAAATTTTAAAATTAGTCAATCACATGAGGTACTACTTCAATAAGGGTCACTACAGCTAGGCTGTAATGCTTGATAATCGAAGGAACGTTATTTTCAACTGTTCAAAACATTCAATGAAATGAGTAGAGTTAGGATTTGCTGGTTGTCGAACAGCTCCTAAACCAGAAGCCCGGTTTCTGAATACAGTGCGAAAACGAGAATACTAGAATCACATTTAATTAAGAATATTACGAATGTGATTGTGATTCAAATCAAATATCATTTAAGTAATCTCATTTTCTTATCGTATTCAGAAATAGAGCGCCAAGTAATGAGTAGATACTGAGCTAATCTACGCCTTTGGAAATACTTTTATTAAGTAACCGCAATTACAATAAGGTTTTAATACAACATTTTCGGGTTACCTACTCCAAAAAGTTACAATAAACATTAATGTACCCACTTTTGTTAACCAGTCCGTTGTTTTTATGTCACCAGTCGATTTCATGTAAGCAGAATAAAGCTATAAAGCTCAATTTAGCTTTGTCGGATAACTAAATAACCCGCAGGCATCCAATCACCAGAATCTAAAAGTCGATCGAATCGGGTATCTTTCGAAAGTAATCGTCAGGATTGTTTTTCAAGAAACCTATTGAATTCCTCTTTAAATCTTTTTCAAGTGTTATGAGTCGATTGTGATGGAGCCGGGGTTACTTTTAGAATAATTTCGACTGTAATGATTTGAGTAAAAATTTGTGATGAGGCTGATGAGAACTTTTCGAGTGCCGGTTTGAACGATTTAGATGACAATTATTACCGAGGGCAAGTTATTTTGTGTAATATGTATCGATTTTCTTGAGTTAATTTCGGAAAAATTTGTTTCGAGAAGTGTCAATCCTTATTTAGATTAAAAAATATAGTAAAATTCCATAAAATTAAGAGTTGTCTAATCTTCTTTGTCCGAGCTTATTACATAAGTGCAATCCATTGAGCTGCTTTCAACAACGGAACACATAGTGCTAGTTGTTTTGCACAAACTTATCTAATGTCGTTTGTACCGTTCTTGCTTTCATTTCGTGGTAAATTTCATAATAACATCCTATATTTTCTTAAACTAGCCGACTTACTTTTGAAAATCTTTCTTCGTTTGTTCTATGGTTTGCAGTCCCCGATTAAAACCTTTAGCTATTACTTTCATATTAGTAAAAGTATTTTGAATATAATATCTTGTCGATTGCAAAATTCTTTTACTTCAAACCATTTCATAAACCTGTATATCGATTTTGTCTCGAAATGTGTGAAACGAAATGAGTGTAACCGCAAAGATATGTAGTAGCATTTATGTTTGTGTTAGTTTCGCCCGTATGATTGTTTTACTGCACATGCAGGTCACGTGTCAGTCTTTTTTGTGGTGCCAACTTGATTACGGCTAGTGTAATGAGGAGATCATGCGCTTCTTGACACTCAAAGGGTTAACCATTGTAAACGCCATATTTTTGTGTTTTCGATTTTTTTTTGGTTAACATTTTATTTTTAAAATTTATGAAATTTAAAATAAATTTAGTTATAAAATTTTATTAAAACATATAAAATTAATTTATGATAAAAAAAAAAAATTAAATATAAAATATATTAGCATGTTAAATAATGACACTCCACAGCTCGAGAGCAGACGTAATGTGCTGTAAAAAGGAAATAAGCACCATAACAATTAAATCGATTCGCCCAGATCGCGTTATTTTGATACTGTTCATCATACAAATGACACAAATACGAGTAGTACGTATTCGATTTTTTTTGCTTCACTCATTTTAAATGAGTAACTCACGAGACAAAATTGATATACTGATATTGGTATTTACTTCTTTAAAAGTTCTTGGATTTTACGATCGATGAATAACAAACGGTTTCAATTTATCAGCAATAATTCCATCTAGGCTTAGATGCCAGGCATCTGTTTCCAATAAAGTTCGGTTTCACCCACATTAAAAATTTGCTTCTTCAAATAATTCTCGTCTTTTCACCAGTCGTCGAATTTCACAACAAAATCTTACGCAGATTTATAATCAGCACTGGCTGCCCCTCCACTTAGTATCACATTTTGTAAATTCAATCGTTTTCTATAAATGTAAAACCATTAATAACTTGCAGTAAAAGTCTGATCATAGTCGTTGCTTTCGTTGAAATTTAATATTTCGAATAAAACTGAGTGAGTTTGCTTCGATTATTGTGAGAGTCGTAGGAATTTGTTTTTTAATCAAATCTTCCATTTTTGGCTTCAAAGACGTCGATTCCTTAATTGCTTCTACATTTCGAACCTTATTTTTAAAAATGTAGATATTGTTGAATAAGACAATGGTAGATCACGAGCTATGTGTTTTACTTTTTCACCACTTTTATGTTGTTTTATCAATTTATGTTTCATTTCCGAGTCTATAACTTTTATTTTATTTTTTGCACTTTAACTATTGCTAACATTTTTGGATATTTAAAAATTATTCAGTTTAAAAATAAAAATCCACTCTAGAAAATAGGAAAGTAAAATCATGTTCGCATTATAATGAACTGAAAATATTTCTATTTTTGGTTTAAAAGCGCTTAGCTTTTCGATATTTCATATACTTAAGAGGATTGTCGTGATTATTTGTTTCATTCAATATTCCCAAAGAGCAATGAAAAGGAATATAAAAAAACAAAAAATGGGATAAAAAAGTGAGTCGTAAGTTGGAATGGTCGTAAGTCGATCTGTCGTATGTCGAGGTTTTACTCTGGCTTATAATTCATGTACTTTGGTAACATTTAATTTTACATTCTAGAGATATTCATTAATAGATTTCGATTATAACGGCGTTTTGTTAGAAATAATAGCATAGTAGAATAAAATAAAAATATACGATTTTCACGGAATCCAGCTATTCCCTCTTTGTATTACGTCAAGTGTAAAGTGGTTTCTTTGAAACAGACACTGCTGATGGATGTTGATTTAGCATTTTATTTAGTAATTACAAATTACATTCACTTGATTTAACATTTCATCCAGTGCACTGTCATTAAACGCATATTTGATACAGTCCCACGCGAAAGAGATGAAAAGCTCCGACACTACAATACATCCCATTATAAAACGTTATACTTTATTGAAATTGAATATTAAGATGGATCATAAATACTCTGGCATACCTAAAATTTTCAACGAAAATCTTTTAGCATAGGGAAATTGTGCAGCATAACAAGATTTGACAAGTGGAAAATGAAAGTAGTATAATAATTTTTTACACCAGCCCAAAAATGATTTGAACTTTATAAAAAAATGGCAAACAAAGGAAATTTTACAAAAACCAGAATAAATTCAAAAAAACGAAGCAAAGTTATTTTCTTTTTCGGTTGCTAACAATAAATAAGACTTTATGTTGTAATTCCGAAACAACAAAATATAAACATAAAAATATGAAATTTACGAAATTAAGAAAAGTCCTTTTGTAAAATAAAAAGTTTTGTGTATTTTTGTAAAATCATTTGCACAATCATAAAAATAATAACAATAATATAGTGAACACAACCTTTCTAGAATATTTTTTTAAAATAATAATAATAGTCATCATAATATGAACCACACTGAAGACAAATGTATGTTTTCACTTTGTATCTTTCATACATACGAGTATGTATGTTGTATGTTTCACTATGGTTTTTTAAAGCTTTTAAGTTCTAAAGAGTAGAATCTAAAGTTTTTTGATATACTTACTATATTTATACAAAACATATTTTGCTTTGTACGGATTATTATGTAGGAAAATATTTCACTTTGTTACATTCAACTGTAAGACAACAACAAACCGTAACCTAAGTGGACCAAGTGGTCTTATATAAATATGTTATGTATGGTACGAAAAACTACTATACAATTGCTCTACGATACGAGCTAAATGTGTTCAACATGAAAAACTCTATGTTTTTTATGTTTACTCATAAACAGGTTGATTATTACATATTGTGTATTTTGTTGAAAAACTAATTTTTAACATTAATTGAAAAACATATTTTTTGATTTAATTTATGTCATGGTAAGTAATTAGCTCTAAATATGTACATACATAATTTATTTTATTCAAATAACATAAAATAAATGTATAGAGGTCAACTATTCCTAAAATTACTGGTCCGATTCTGAAAATGTCCAAATTATATAGCTATAACTCTACCGAATTTGCTTAAAGAGAAAAGACGCAGAAAAGATGGAATTCAGAAACTACAACCTTCTCGCCGCTGTAACAGTACGTAATTCAGTACGTAATAAATTAATGTAATTTTTGTTAATGAAATTTTTCATTTGTCACTTGTTGGTAAAATGCAGATTTACGCAGATGAAACGTAATAAATTAATGTAATTTTTGTAAATGAAATTTTTCATTTGTCACTTGTCGGTAAAATGCAGATTTACGCAGATGAAACCAGATGATATTGCCATTGTCTATACAGTCTATACGGTCATTTATGATCTAATCTATCGAGATCTTGAGGTGCTTAACCACACGTTGAAATACACTTTGACAAAACCAGTTTCATAGTTTTCAGTAAACCGAATCTGCCAACAATACCGAAAGAAATTAGTTTTCTAAGCAATAATATTAAACGTGTATCCTCGGTTAGATATCTGGGACTGGAAATAGACTCAAAGCTTAATTGGCATTTTCAGATTAATGCTATTAAAACCGCAATTTTACCTTATATATTTGCCATTAGAAGGTCTTCTAATCTTGTTACTGAAACAACATTATGGACTATTTATTTTGCATATATTTACCCCAGGTATCTAAACCCTATTTGGAGCTCTGCGGAGGTAACAAAATTAAAAGAATTACAGGTTCTTCAAAATAGGGTCTTTAAGATAATTTACCGACTTCCCCAATTGCATCCAACCAAGCTGCTGTATATGTAGTTTGAAAAAGATTTCAACTTACGTTCTTCATGAATATGAGCTACTGTTGCTAGTTTTTAAAATAAAATGGGGAATTATCAAACATAACCAACGCATCATTCTTGTAAGTGATATTCATGCTTACCCAACGAGAGCAAATTCAATTTTTTCCCCTTAGAGTAGTTAGTACGTTTAACTAGTATCTGTAACAAATTTTGTAATTTAACTTAGATTCGAAAATTTAAATAAAGAAACAAAAAGTCGCCGCTGTAACCAAAAATAGTGTATTTTATTTTAATACACTAACAAAACTGGCGGTAGCACTCGTGATTAAATATGAAATAATCTATTAAAAGTATTATAGTAATTTAAAAATACATTTATTAAAAGTAAATTAATTTACTGTAAACAGTTGGCGACATTCGTTTGTGAAACTCGAAAACAATTTTTTCTGGGTATATCGTAAGCAAAGTTTTTATTTCGCCTTTACCAAATATAATATTGCCGATCTCATATACATTTTTTCGACAAATTTTTTTTTTAAAAGGGAACCAATGCACAGTAACCACACCATGCGGACACATTTTTCATTAAATTTTACTTCAAAAAGTTTAGCTAAGACAACAATTTTTCGTGACATCTATACGTTTAATAAACAAAACTTTACGAAGTTTTTAAATTTTTTTATCGATCTGTATTTTTGACGATTTGCACATGCTGGATGCACATGTTGAAGTATTTACATACAGACTTGAATAAAAACGTAAACAAGAAGCAAGATCAACTTTGAATTTTATCAAGGGTTTTTACTTTTCGTAAAATATTATTTTTTTTGTTTTATGTCCTTTTAAAACAAAATTATGTTTTGTGTCGTATATTCCCTATGTACCTTATGAATGAACTGTGAAAATATTTTATGATACGAGAGACTAAATTAAAAAGAAGTTTTTGTAAATAAGACTTATTATTATTGTTTTAAATTAAATCAAAATAATTTTTTTCGAGTTATATGCAACATTGTTATTCGTATTATTAAGCGATAATTTGTTAATCCGTGGGTAATTGATAGTAGGGATAATAAATATGTAGATTATAATTTTTTAATTTTAAAACTAAGGAAGCACACATGTGCTAATTTTATCTTATCCTTATGAGTGTATATGTTAAAAACGCATATGAACAAAATCAGCCTTGAACTAGTTTATGAACTAGACATTTTTGTTTTATAAACTTATTCTTAGTGTGGAATACCATCGATGACGTAAACTAGCTCAGCGTTGCACTTTTTTATTTATTTATTCTTGCATCGATTGGTTTTGATACCGAAAAAATCTGAGAATGATAAAATTTCATAGGGATCCGTACATAACTGCATATTTTAAAATTGCATTTCTCAAAACGCCATATTTAAAAACTGCATAAGGTACAAAATTGCATTTTTCAAAACTGCATATTTCAAAACTTCATAAGGTACGAAACGGCATAAGGTACAAAATTGCATTTTTCAACACTGCATATTTCAAAACGGCATAAGGTACAAAATTGCATTTTTCAAAACTGCATATTTCAAAACGGCATAAGAGTTAAAAGAGCATTTTTCAAAACGTCATTTTTCTAAACGACATATTTTAAAACGACATTTTTCAGAATGGCATTTTTTAAAACTGCATTTTTCAAAACGGCATAGGTACAAAATGGCATTTTTCAAAACGGCATTTTCCAAAATAGCATTTTTTAAAACTGCATATTTCAAAACGGCATAGGAACAAAACTGCATTTTTCAAAACTGCACAAGACAGAATGAAATATTTTAATCGATTATGAATCTAGAATTATCTTTTCATTAATTTCTGGAATATGACCAAAAGGTACGGTTATTTATTACTCGATGAAATTTGAGATGAATGAAATTTTTGAACATTTGTGAACGATTCTTGGATTAAATTCTAGGATAAAGTCAAATGAAAAGGAACTTGATTATTTCTTTGTCGAGTAAGATTTAATTTCACATGTTTAGGTTTAGTATAGGTTATAAGATAGGACCTTCATGGAAATTAGAAATTATTTGAAGATTTAGTATGCATATAATATTCTCCTTCACATAAATTTTTCTACCTATGTCGTTTCGAAAAATGAAATTTTGAAAAATGCCGTTTTGAAAAATGTCTTTTTAAAAAATGTCGTTTTAAGAAATGCCGTTTTGAAAAATGCCGTTTTGTACCTATGTCGTTTTGAAACATACAATTTTGAAAAATGCCGTTTTAAAAAATTCCATTTTGTAAAATGTCTTTTTAAAAAATTCAGTTTAGAAAAATGCCGTTTTGAAAAATGCAGTTTTGAAAAATGCCGTTTTGTACCTATGTCCTTTCGTACCTTATGCAGTTTAGAAATGTGTAGTTTTGAAAAATGCAATTTTGTACCTTATGCCGTTTTGTACCTTATGCCGTTTTGAAATATGCAGTTTTGAAAAATGCAATTTTGTACCTTATGCCGTTTTGTACCTTATGCAGTTTTGAAATATGCGGTTTTGAGAAATGTCGTTTTAAAAAATGTCATTTTAAAATATGCAATTTCGACCTGGTCCCATATTTACACATACCAGTATGATGACGAATTATATTAATTTGATGCTACTTAGCAACAGTGGGCGAAGTGCAACGGAAATACCTACTAAAATGTATCGAATATTGCAGCAACAATGAACCTGCGTTTCAAACTTATGATTAATTGTCATTGTTGCCGCATCCCAAAATTACCATATACAAGCTGTTTTGCTTTCGCAAAGCCGATTAGCTTTAATGTTAGAGGCCAATTTTGGTTTCAGCAATATTTGTTTATGAATTTCCAGTAACGAAAATATTTGTTCATCATAGTTGGCGAATTTATCAGTAGTAATTAAAGTGGAGTTGGCTTTTACATAAAACCTTAAAAAAAAAAGATTTTCATAAAACCGATTCTGATTACAATTACTGACAAAAAAGCCCACGATGAACAATTATTTTCCATTACTGGAAATTCAAAACAAATATTGCTGAAAGCAAAATTGGCCTCTAACATTAAAGCTAATCGGCTTTGCGAAAGCAAAACAGCTACAGTTTTATCAATTTCCCTTATCCTACCCAGTTGTACTTTGCATGAGCGACCGACAAATTTTGTTTGAAAATGCACAAAAACGATGAAATAGGCCGTATATGTATACATACTTATCAAGTATAAAACAAATGTACATATTCGGTTTTCTGTTTGTGTGAGTATACATACCAATTCCCATAATTTCAACTTTTATTCGTAATGTTTACACGAAATATGGTGTAAAGTGATGCTCACGGTGAGGTAAAATGGAACGATCACCGTGATCGTTTAAGTAGCGCTATCAAAGCGCTCAATCGTACAACTGGGTATCGAAGTTAAATTTCCATTCTTCGCTATTTTTCGTTGGCAGTCGTGCATTATATTTTTTGTGCTCGAATATTATTTTGTTATTCTCTGTTTAATAAAAATATAAACAATGGTACGCCTACAAAAAAATTACCGATGAGATATTTAAATGTTTAACATTATTAGGTTGAGACGAAATGGTCGGTATAATTTTGGGATGTGCATGCCATGAATGGAGATGGAACCAAACGTTTTATGATCTAATTTACAGGTACAAAAAAATTCTGGTAATGATTAGTATTTGTGACATTCGTTACATTTTAGTAGGAGTTTCGGTTGTACTCTGCACAGTATTCCAAAATATATAAATGCATCAATTAAATGTTTATTATACCTTATTCTTAAAAAACAGTCCGTTTGGCTGATCTTGGACAAGACCATTAAAAAAGGAAAAACCGCAATCAAAATTGTAGTGACTACGAAAGCTAGCAACGCTATATATCTTGAAACTAATATCTTTGAAATTAATTTTTTCCAGATTACGGAATATATTCCGCCTACAAAATAAATTTATTTTAAATGAAATGATATAACGTTTAAAACCTTATTTCACCAAAGTTCGACATCTATATAGCCCAGTCGGATTGACTATTATGAATAAATCTTCATACTTAACTTTTGAAAGTTGAATAGAAATTTATCGATGAGCTAGGACTCATGTGACGTGTGTGCGCGTGAATGTTTTTTTTTTAGGTTAGAAACCGGTTTCAACTCAAATGAGTCCTCGTGTGATTTCCCCAATGTAATTTAAATTCATGTATGTATTGTAATAATAATATGTACATACATTGATAGGTGTTATTATTATTTATTTTTTTTACAGTCTGCTTAACTGGTTTATAATTTATTTAATTAAATTATTTTTCTCTATAATTATTAATAATCCGCGGTAAAAATTTGTATTTGGAAAAGTTTTAAAGATTTGTATCGCCGTGGTATGGACGGGTGACACAACTGAAAAAAATGAACTTTTTCCGTTAATTCACTAGAAAGATGCGCAATATTAGTATCGATATCCCTCAATAAAAACAGTTTTATTTTTCCTTCATCGAAAATGATAGAGCACAAAGTGCCATTCTTCGTTTTATGATTTTGGAATCTAATAACGTAATTAGCATTTTTTGTTTTTGCTCTCCTGCAAAATTTTAATTTTTGAGTTGTGTCTCTTTTTCATGTCATGAGCGATATGTGTTACGGCATGGCAAAGGGAAAATGGTTTTTAATTTTTATTTTCGTTGTAACGACAAGTAAATCTTTGATGTGCCTCGGGCTATTAATGTTGGTTATTTTTTAGATTGCTTACTGCTGGCACTGTTTTCTATGAAAGAATTTATCTGACTCAACAATATTTCCCGAAACAGGTTCGCAATTGCATGGGAACGTCAGACACAAGTATTGATGAGTCCTAAATCCTATTCAATGACTTGCTCATGCACCAATTATGTAAGAAGCATTCCGCGTGGTTTTATTTTCCATTCGTGTCATCACCTCACGTAAACCTTGATCTTTTTTGAATGACTGAGATGTGCGAAATTGTCTCAGTAATCTGTTTGTAGACAGTATACTGCAGAAGATACATAAATTAATTTTTGGGTATGAATTGGGCTGGATTGGAATTCTAGCAAATTTTAGTTTTGGGAAGCTGGATTTGACTGGTTCATCTCTTAGCGGGTTAAGCGAAGTTTGTTTCAGCTATGGTGAATAAACGAACTGGATAGTTAATTGGCCGATTGCTTTCGGATTTGTTTTGTGGAAAGATCCAGAACTTCATCCGGGATTTATGTTGGAGTCGCAATTTAGCTCAACATACCAGATTCGAACATGATTGATTAATAAATTGCTTAGGACGGTCGAATTCCAAAACTTCGCTAAATATCATTTTTAAATCCCCACCCAATTCTGAATACCTGATTTGACAATATATATATTTTTTAATATGATTCCCAAGTTCCATTCAGAATGGCCGAATTGTAGAACTTCATCAAAAAGACACGTTAAAATCCCAATTTAAGCTGACCTTTCTTATTAGAATCCTAGCCCAGCACTGTAAAATGAATTTTAAAGTTGTAGATTAGGAGCCGGCCTGGTTTAATTCGTTATATCCGAATCCCAAAATTTCATCAAATTCAGCTTTGCACACTGAATTTGACCATCATTTGTTGAAAAATGGCCTAGTTCCATTAAGCATAATGTTATAGTGCCAATCCAATTCTGCATACCATATTTGACAGAAATTGGTTGAGGAACGATAAAGCTCCATTGCCATGCTCGGCATAATATGCCCAGTGCAGTATAAATTACTTGGTAATTAATCGAATATGTACCATTGCCTTTGGGATGCCTCAGATATTTTTTATTAAATACTTATGGATTTTAGAGTAATTTTTAATATAATTTAAACAATTATGGTTTCAGGATATTCTACTTTAAGTTGTGGAATTGCATTAGGATTAAATTAATAAATGTTTATATTATTTAGGAAGCCGGAAAATATTAATTTAGAATTAAATTTCAGGAAATCTTCCGATGTAGGTGAAATAATATTCCTTTGAAATATTAATTGGAATGGTTCACAAGCCAAACCGATTAACTCCATTTTTTGAATATTTGTAAATTTTAATATCAACGTACTTGATTGGCTCTATACATTGAAAATAAATTACAGTAATAATAAGTGTTAACACCATTAAATGACAAAACTAAAAGTAGCTAAAGTTGCAATTTATAACGAATTTTAAAACCATTTTTGTATTTTCTCAGTTTTATCAACTTTTTGTTTTACGGAGTTAATCGTTTTGGCAAATGAAGCATCCAATTGTAGATTGTGTAGATTAGAGTTGCCTTGTTAATGTGTTACTAACTATCGTCTTTATGTAGGTGTCTGTAACCGGGCTGATTCAATCAATCAACTTGTTTAGGAAGCCGGAAAGCATTAATTTAGAATTAAATTTCAGGAAATTTTCAGATGTACGTGAAATAATAAAATTTTTCCCTCAGGTTGCTGATTTAAAGAAGCAATTGTTGAAGACCAATACCATCGTTATCCATTAAACCTATTAAGCCTTTATCCTCCCTCTAGTAGTTAGAAGTAGATTAGAATTGTGTTGTGCCGTACGATCGCTAGGTGTCTGAAACCGGGTCGTTCCGTCCCAAAAAAAAAAAAAAAATTACCTTTCCTATCCCTCCTATTGTTATGTGTAAACAGGCTGTAGGAATAGGCCCGGCGTTATCCGGGACCACCTGTCAAGTACTTGGTTCTACAGTCCAATCAATCAATCAATCAATCAATACTTAACTTTTGAAAGTTGTATTAATTGCGAGATTCTTGCGAAGTTTAGTGGAAATCTGTGTACCAGAAGTGGCAGCTTCCACGGGGGCTTTTTCAATTTCTTCGCTGATGTTAAAAAGTTATAGATTTAATGATTAAGTTTTCAACAAGGGTTGTTTTTGTTGATTTTCTGAAATTTACGCAGGAGTTATGATTTTTGATTGTGCAAAACAGTTTTACCAAAAGAAAAGTAACTTTAATTTTTCGCTTTAGAAATCAAGTGGGGTGTATTCGAGATCTATGTATACATTCGTGGTAAAAAAAAAGTCTGGTGTTGGTGACAACATATTCACCACTCTAATTGATTACAAGTTTTTCTGCATCAATGCACTTTGTGCCAATAATATTTGCCACGGAGACGCCGGCGTTCTTGCGTAATGTTTACAAAAAATGTCAACAAAAGTTTCCTTTATATAATATACTCGTAAATGTTAGGAACATGATTACTTATAACTCGTATTATGAAATTTTACTGGAAATAAAATAATAAATTTTAATTTTCATCCCAAGCTTCTTTCTTTTATTGCACCAATTTTTAAAATTCATAAAATTAATTCATAAAAATAACAATCGTTAAATAATCCAAACGTAATCATTTATTAAATTTGGTTATGCAACCAGTTCCAACTTATTATTTTAAAACAAAAAATCTATATACATATATGGAAATGTAAATCTAAAACCTGATTCTATTTCCTGCCAATCAAATTAGATTTTTCATTTTGAATTAATATTAGTGAACTATTTCCATGTTCCGGGAAATCGCTTAAATAAGTGAAATAATCCCACCAACCAACTAAGTTAAAATTATTCATTCGATGAATTTTTCGTAATCAGCAATAACTTTAAGGACCAAATATCCAGATATCATTACATAAGTCAATCATCTGTTCAACCGCTAAGAAATATTAAAGAATTTAAGATTTATTTAATTTGCCCATATTTCATACTTAAATCGTAAAAATAATTTGCTACCTGCCTTTTAATATTATTAATGTATATTACATCTTGTAATTTGTATGTTATATTAATTATCGTAAAAAATAAAAAGAAACAAAATAAGAATTTAAAATTTCGTTTTTCTGTTTAAAGGGAAAATAATTTAATTCCTCGGAAAAATAATTTTGTTGAAACAATACATTTATAATATTGGACGTTTTTAAATAAAATAAAAGTTTATTGCACATACATCATAAGAAAAAATAAAAAATTATTTTCATAACATTCATTCATTTAAAAAGCAAAACCAATCGATGCAAGAATAAATAAATAAAAAACTTTAAAGATTTTCGGCTTTTTTATAGACAAATATTATTTTCTATGACATTCACATTGTTTGAGACCTTTCGGGCCACCAAAAAATGAGGTCATTTACTTACAATACTCTACTAAAAAGAAGTAGAAAATTCACTGAACCCCCCATTAACCCCAAGGGTATTTGTGTGTACAGAGCCACACAACCCTTTACAAAAATGAGAACTTCCTCAAGTTTTGTAAAGGGTTGTGTGGCTCTGTACACACAAATACCCTTGGGGTTAATGGGGGGTTGAGTGAATTTTCTACTTCTTTTTAGTAGAGTATTGTAAGTAAATGACCTCATTTTTTGGTGGCCCGAAAGGTCTCAAACAATGTGAATGTCATAGAAAATAATATTTGTCTATAAAAAAGCCGAAAATCTTTAAAGTAATTAATACAGACGAATTTAAAATTTCTTAATAAATAAAAAAGTGCAACGCTGAACTAGTTTACGTCATCGACGGTATTCCACACTAAGAATAAGTTTATACAACAAAAATGTCTAGTTCATAAACTAGTTCAAGGTCGATTTTTTTCATATGCGTTTTTAAAATAGACACTCATAAGGACATGATAAAATTAGCACATGTATGCTTCCTTAGTTTTAAAATTAAAAAATTATAATCTACATATTTATTATCCCTACTATCAATTATCCACGGATTAACAAATTATCGCTTAATAATACGAATAACAATGTTGCATATAACTCGAAAAAATTTATTTTGATTAAATTTAAAACAATAATAATAAGTCTTATTTACAATAACTTCTTTTTAATGGAGTCTCTCGTATCATAAAATATCACATAAGGTACATAGGGAATATACGACACAAAACATAATTTTGTTTTAAAAGGACACAAAACAAAAAAATAATATTTTACGAAAAGTAAAAACCATTGATAAAATTTAAAGTTGATCTTGCTTCTTGTTTACGTTTTTATTCAAGTCTGTATGTAAATACTTCAACATGTGCATCCAGCATGTGCAAATCGTCAAAAATAAAGATCGATAAAAAAAATTTAAACTTCGTATAATTTTGTTCATGAAACGTATAGATGTCTCGGAAAATTGTTGTCTTAGCTAAACTTTTTTAATGAAAAAAGTGTCCGCATAGTGAGGTTACTGTGCATTGGATCCCTCTTTAAAAAAAAAATTTAGCGAAAAAATTTATATGAGATCGGCAATATTATATTTGCCTTTACGTATCTATATATTCGTTCTCAAAAAACTAAAAGAAATATGACGCGTAATGGCTCTTCACATGGCTCTTTCTACCCGATTCTTCACCAACAAAAAAAAAAACGATTAATTCATCTTAAAAAAAATGTATGTATAAGATCAAAATATATTTCTAAAATGGTAATTCATTTTTTTCTTTTTTTATTTATTTCCTTAACCACTAAAAAAATGCCGTTTGAATAATGGGATTTCCAAAAAAAAAAATCGTTTGCTAAAATTCTTTGTCACTTAACCAGTCAATTTGCTCCAAAGAGTACTCTTCGTATGGTTGACGGATGCCGCGCTGTAACGCTCTATATGTATTTATAATATCTATATACGAGTACTAATCAAATATTATTATTCGAACTTCAGTTTTGGCAATATCTCTCTTTGATTGAACTATACCACTACTTAATATTATTATATGAATTAACCCTAACTTGACATACATAGATTTTACTTAAATTTAATCAATTTTTTTTTTAATAAACAATTTTTTTTTGTTTATGTTCAAGTTAAACTGATGGCTAATGTACACGCAACTTCACTTAAACACCACATATAATAGTTTTTTGTTAACCACTTAATCTGGTTGTTCGAGATACACAACATTCACCACCTAAAAACAATTTAGTTTAGTAATTCCAATCGTAATAATTTTATTTTATTAAACACATACGAACATCCACATTGTCCAGGAAAGGTCGATCCAAAAATCCATAACGTCCATGAAAGGTCGATCCATTCTGAAACGAGAAAAGTACATATTATTTTCCATATAACCTAAACACTATTGATACTTATCTTTATGTGTACGGAATAATTTATCCAGGACACCGTGGATCTCCGTATGTGAATTAATCACGTTCTTATCTAAAATTATGTAAATATAATTAATGTTAATTATTCATTTTATTGTTTAAAGTTAAATTTAATTATTTACTTACCAAAAAACCTATTTAATCGTTTGACAGATGACAACAATCGTTCGGTATTTTTTTTGTGGTTGGCACTTCTGTCAAATTATTAAGTATAGTAACTTTCATTATGTGATTCAATATTTTTTGTGATGAATGTTGCAAGATGAGAAGTAAAATAAAAGGGTTCATCTTGCAAAATTCATTTTTCTTAATTCATTATACTTTTGAAAGCCGGCAAGTGAAGCAAACCAAAATTTAATAATTATAAAATAAATATCTGTGAATAATAAAAAGAAAGAATTAAAAAAGGCAAAAACCGATCGAAAGCCAGTGCAATATATATTTTAATTTATTGAGTCGTGCGAATCCCGTCCAAATTGTAATCGTAAAAACCAGGGACAGTGAATAAAACACTTGTATTCCATTTGCAATTTGGACATCAAATAAGTTCAATTGAGGGCGTCATCCACAATTAACCAGCACCATCGGAAGATACAGTCCACTCATAAGCTCGAAGCGGAACACTGGTAATTAGGAGTCCGTTAGAGAAACTTATCCTCCCGTGTGTAGCAACTCCAAAACTATCTGTAATGTACCAGAAATATCGAGAGAGGTTGGTAACCAGTCGTATTTCACGAGTTTGAGTACGCCCTATCCAGAATAATCGCGGGCAATAAACAAAGCAATATCCTCGCGTATCCTATCAATGACACCAATAAATTTTTTTTCCTTTTTTTTATTAGGTATTACTTACTAAACTCCTCCATAAAAAAAAATTCTTACCGATTCTCAAGTTTTGTATGGTCAAGGTTATAAAATAAACGCAATATCTATAGGATGACCCTCTAAATAGTACCGCTTCACCTCCAGTATACGTCTTTTTGCAATTGGTAAATGAACTCCAACTTATACTTAGACACTTTTAATATGAGGCGATATTTAAGATTAATACGGGTTTAGTAGCTTGTTGAAGTGATCACTCTCAAATAAAATGAAAATATTATTCCAAATTTAAATGTCCCAAAAGAAACGAAAACGGTCTAGTACCTTGGTATGGTACACTACTACATAAACCAAACGTATGCGATTGGTTGTCAATTTTTTTACTATTTGTCGTATGATTTTTCGTAATAAACACAGCTATTTCAAATCGGGTGCGATCACTACCAATTAAAAAAAAAACGGGTATCCAAAAGCGACCTTTCTACATTAATCTGTTTTGTTGTTTTGGTCATTCTGTTTGCATCATTCACCACCCGTTATTCAACTTGTTACTAGCACAACATTTAGACATGTACAGGCAACAGCGGTAACAGTATGTAAGAAAAGCAAAAATCTTAAACAAATAAATTTAATAAAACCTTGAAAACTACAATTAGCATTAACTTAAACTTTTGTTGGTATATAGTTCCTATTAGTAGAAATATAAATATGTCAAAGCCTTTCAGAAAAATACACTTTTGTTGAGATTCGTTTTCAAAGTTTTGATATGCAACTTTACGCCAACAAAAGTGGTAAAGTAATATATCCCGATCGATTTTGTTTGGCCGCCATTTAGTTTTGGACGACATTTGTCAGTTCGCATTTGATAGCAGTAGGGAGTGGTCCATAACAATTTTTAATGGAGCATTTAACCCCCGCAATAACGTGTTGAAATTATTAAAACAGTTTATTTAAATAATTGTTCAATTGTGAATACACGTGCCGAGTAAGACAGCCATTCAGCGTGTAATGAATATTTTTGAAAATTTTCATGCACTGGGAGATAAAGCAAAGACTGGCGACAATTAAGCCAACGAACACCAGACAAGATTTAGGCAGTGTGTGCTGCTGAATGTCCAGGTACCTCTTATCGACGCCGTCCACAAGAAACTGGGAATGTCTCCATCATGCTTGTTAAAAATTTTCAAAGAAAATTTGTTTTTTACCCGCATAAAATTGAGACCGGCGGTGATCAACGATTTTATACAGGTTGAGATTGGAGTGCTCGAAAAAAGCATTATGAGCGACGAACGACATTTCAACTTGGTTGGCTTTATTAAAAAATATAATATCTGTTATGATAGTCCCCCAGAAACTCCATAATTGATAGACCAAAGACCACTACACCCTCGTAGAGTAACTGTATGGTGCGGTATTTGGGCCGGTGGCATCATTGAGCCATATTTTTTTGACGATGCTAGGGGCAATGCTTTAACAATTACCTGGTGGCCGCTATCGGGACATGTTGGAAATCATCCTTGTGCCCGAACTAGATATAGACCTAATTCTATAGGACATGCCGATATTTACGCTCACATGATGTAAATAAAAATAAACATAAAACCTGTAATCGTATTTTGTTCGAAAACAGTGACTTGAGAGTTGGGAGATTTGCTGTTTTCATAAGCGCAAAACCCGTACTCAGGTGCTGGCAAACTTTGTTCCACCAAAATTTAATGCGTATTAGCTGCGGGTTACTAATGACGAATTCTTTTCTTAAGATAATTTGCTATTAGATTGAAAAATTCAGTGCCATTGCAATAAATTTGGATGAAATTTCATTTAAATTTATTTCAGCTGCGTTTTTGTGATGTTGGTTTCTTTTTGAAAACCAAAATTAAATAAAAAGTACTAGCTATATGCAAAGCCGTTACCGAGGTGTTACTTATTTTAATAATAAGAAAAAAAATATTGTTTCTTTTTTATTTAATATTCAAACAGAGTTGAAAACTGTATGTATAAACCCGTTGATTCTGGAGTTTAATTTATGTTTTTGCGGTCACGGATTTCAAGAGCATTTTTGAAGTTAAACAAATTATTAAAACACCCAAAAACCAAAGTTACAACAATTAAGAGCAAACGATAATTAATTGCTGCAGACACACACCTAACATATATTGAAAGTCCTTCAATAATATCTAATCCCTACTACCTCGAATACATAATCGGCACTCTTATTTCGTTATTCTTCGCCAATTAGATTTTGTGCAAGTGGGAATTTTATTTTCAGTTGTCGTTCATTTGTCAAAATTGCACTTTACCACTTAGATTGTCAGGGATTGCCAGTCTTCGACAAGAAAACAATTGTAACATATTCATTTTGAAGTTGTCCATTTTAGTTGCTTATATGAGAACTGTATGTGTTCTATTCTAGCGCCGCTATTAGCGGTGTTTATGTGAGGGGTAATTGTATTTAAATTCAATTACTTTACAGCTTTGAAAAAGAAGCCCTGAGACATGTTTGCTTAACTTTTAGCAGTCTAAAAAATACTTATTGAAAAAATAAAATATTAAACCGTTAGAATCATGACTACTCGAAAATACAAGAGAATGATTCTTCTCTTACCACCATTCTCTAAAATTAGCATCTAGGAGCTAAAACATTAATTCGAATGTGGCATAATATGTATATTACTTTTTGTAATGGAGATTGGCTTATTTATATGTAAGTTAACTTGTTTATACGTTTTTTTAGTTAGTCTTGTTTGGCTTATTCAGGTGCGCAATCTATACTGGATAAACACGAGAGAAAACATCACATCCGTGCACATACAACCCTAATGGCTGTTAATTTTATTGAAGTTAGTGTTAATTTTATTGAAAACAAAATTAACTTGGGAATAATTTTCCCTACCAATTTCTGTATGGAAAAATTATTCCCAATTTATAAATATTTACATCAAATTTTTATCCTCAGTAGGCCGGAAAACACAAATTTGAACAGAAATTAGATATAAATTCTTTCCCCAGTTCTCTATTCCCAGGGAATTACCAGAATAGTGTCACTGTTGATGTAATTTTTGGTCTCTATCTCTTTTCTTCCTTTCTATAAACGAAACACGAAAAAAATATTTAGTGATAAATAAAATCCATCAATCTAGCTAGTAGTCTTTGGAATCGTAGAATAGAATAATATAATGATGTTTTACCCGAGCAACCAGAGAACACAATAGAACAACGTTATTTTAAGAAGTGAAAAAGACTGGGGCTTAACTGTTGAATTTGACGTACATTTTCGAAGGCTATCGTTTTCCTATAGTAGACAAAAGAAGAACAATGAAAAATTTAAGAAATTTTTACTATTCTTTTCTCTTTTGTTTCTACACTTGCTATAGCAAGCCTCTGAACTTAAACTCGACAAAAATGTAATATAAGCTACGTTGAAAGTCGAAAATAGTAATGGTACAATATCCCAGCCCTGTTTTGAAAGCACAAAATTAATTTGTAATGCTTTGTGAATCTTAAGTTTATTTTAGTTGTAAATAAGAGTTCTAATAGGGTCTTAATTTTCAAATGAACACCAAACAATTCTTCATCTGTACCAGCTGCATCAATTTTGTATTGAAAACGTGGCAAGAAACAATTAATAACGAACTGTACATTGTCGAAACTTTTCTGTGGTGGTTACATTTTCCTAATCAAATTTTTTGTAGCTTAAAACTTTTAAGCGGCCTACTAATAATTATCTGTGTTCTAGAATTAAAAAGGCGTAAGCCGACTTATGCCCTAATCAACTTTTTCACATTTTCCGTCTTATTTATTATTAATACAAATTGTAATAATTTTGTATTTATAATAAATAAAACGGAAAGTAAGAAAAAGTTGATTAAGGCATAAGTCGACTTACGACCCTTTTAATTTTAGAACCGAGAATTGTGATTTTAAATTAGAGTATCTAAGTTGGCTTGGTTTGTATGTTCGAAATTTCTGTTTCCCTAGAAAATATTATAATGTACTGATTAGTTATTCGAAACGATCCGCCAAAAATTCGCAATAACACGTGCAGGGAGAGGAGGAACAGTTACTTAGTTATTCAACCATTATATAAATAAAAAAGATAAAAAATTATAAAAGCGCACAACTTTAAAGAACAACAACAGCAATTAAATAATTATAGCAAAAACAAGTCATCGTTGATCTTTTTATTAAATATACAATAAATTTATATGAGAATTTAATTCATTAAAAGAAAAACTTTTTTACGCCCCAATTTCTACCCAAAAATTTGTTGGAAAACTTTTTAGATTTTTTATTTTTTTTTTTGCTTTAAAGTAAAACATCTTCTCAAACCAAAACAAAAAAATCTTTATCAATTTAATTTTATTTATATTTGTTTTATTTTATATACTCGTCTTTTTTGTAGTACGTACTTGTACAGTAGTGTGAGTGTATTATGCTGATTGTAGTTGTTGCTATTAATCTCAATTAAATTGTCTATCATTTTATGAAAATCTTCAATTCATACAATTTTGCCTTTTCTTCCTTCTCGTTTCCTTCTCCTCAGTGTTCTTCGTTGTTAAAGCAAATTAAAATCAAAGTTTTATGTATTTTCAATTTTAAGCTAACAGCTAGAGAATAAGAGGAACAAAATGGTTGTACTCATATATTTATTTGATGGGAAAAGTAAAAAAATATTTTAAAAGTTTCGATGAAAGTTATGTAGAGTAGAAGTTAGTATTATTGTGTTTGATGTTGTTATTTAGCATTATTTGTTCTTATTCGTTGAATGAAGTTTGTACACGATGGAATGAAATTAAATTGGTATGTACAAATGTGGGGAACCTAGAATTGATTTAAAACTTATAAGGTTTTTGATTTTGCTATATACGTAAATATAAATCCATAATTTATTTTGTTTTTGGACACTTCATTTAAATGCACTCACTTAGTTTGACTCATCTGCAAATTGACAATCTTATTTTGTTATTGAACAGGTTGTCGGCCCAGACGATAATTCCATTTGAGATTATTCCGGAACTGCCCCGTGCTCTCATCTTTTTGTTTTTTCCATTAATTACTACTCTTGATCGAAACGAAAAAGAATTAAGTATCGTGTGTTCATCGTATCATTGTAAACAACATCGAAAACAACGGCGAAAGCTTTTATGTAAAAGAAGCTTTACTCAACCAGAATTTCCTAAAGTCATTGATTCCATTTATTACAACATTTAATAAGATTATTACGAAATTTATTCGATATGGATTTTAGACTATATTTCGAGACTTTTTCAGGTATTATTTACTTTTGGGTCTAGACATAACCAATTATGAGCATAAAATGGGCAGATGTTTGTACAAATCAAATTTTTACTACTAATAAAATTAGAAACTTCGAGTTATGACTTTATTTTCTTTTTTAGTACCCACTGTAACTAACTAATTTTTATTTTATTCAATTTGATGTCTTATTCTTTTTTCTTCTGCTGTGCTCAATCCATCTTAGCATCCAAGTATTAAGATATAATTCCATATGTAATTTGGTTTGAGTTGAAAAAAAACGGGAATCATGTTTTCATTTTGGTTTGTAAAGTTGACATGTGATGACAATGGTTTGGGTTCATTTAATAAGATGCGCCATTCCACGAGTAAAGTGAGTAGTTTGTTAATTGCATTTTGAAGATTGCTTGTTGCTTCCCATATCGCTTTTTCAACTGCTAGGATACCTGTATCGTTTGCAAATGTTGCTACTATAGCACCTTGAATATTCGGTACATTTCTCATATAAAGGATGAACAGATTAGGTCGTAGTATTAATCGCTATACCTTGTTGACGTTGTATGCCTGCTGATATCTTTTTAGTTCAGAGTACTCTCTTTCAAGTTTGATTCGAAAGTGTCGATCTGCAATCTAGGATTCAAGTCTCTTTGTCGAAAGCTTGAGCTACATCTAACCAAACTCTGCAACATATCTTCTTATTCTCAAATGCATTCTCAATGCCATTTGTTTGCAACATATCTTCTTATTCTCAAATGCATTCTCAATGCCATTTGTTATTCTGTGAACTTGTCCGACAGTAGAGTGATTTTCTCTAAACCCAAATTGGTGTGGTACAATTAAACAAATTTCTTCTATTATAGGTTTGAGAGTCTTGAGCAGCAGTTTTAATATTTTTGATATAACTGGAAGTAGTGATATTGGTCTACAAGATTTTTTATCGTTTGCTAATTTACCCGGTTTAGGAATCATATTTTTTTCCAGCCACCTTCCATTGGCGTTCGAAGGCTCCATCAATTAGTTGAACTAATTTACACAAGTCTTTCTCGGTAATAGCTTTCAAAACTTGCCCAGTAACTAACTTATAACCTGGAATAAACTATTATTGATTTCACTTTTTAGGTATAATAAAGTCACATGTACTATGTTAGATTATCTATTTTGTTTACGACAGCTGTAGTTTCATTTGCTGTTGGTCTCGGCACCGGTTGGAAAGTCTCTTTCAAATGAGCAGCAAATAGAGAGACTTTCTGCTTGTCGCTTTTATCCCAAAATCCGCCATCGTTTGCTTCCCAAAGTGAGTAATCGTCATCCTTTAAATCAGAAATATCCCGGAGTCGCTTATTCATGCGTTTTGTCTTTATTTCCTTAATAAGTTTTTTAATTTGTTTCACAGAAATGGAAGATATTTTTAAGTTGTGGAGCACGAGTCTGCTACCTCGAGCTTTCCGTTTCTTACTATGTTACTATGAGTTACTATGAAGAATAGGTGATTTTCCCCATACTACTTGTTGAATAGAATTGAATTGAAATGAATGCTTCTATTCGGAAAATTGTTTGCTCTGCCACCAGACCTCTGGCCTTCTCAGAGAATTCTGGTCTTCATTTTTTGCTAAGTTTTTCTTTTTTTTACGCATCCAATCAGTTTCACTTGCAAGTTCCTCATCATCTATATGAAATTCAGCTTTAATACAGGCAGTTGTGGTGATTTCATTATAACTAGTTAGAAGAATTTCCAAAATTTCTATCAGTAATGTATTCTTCAACTCCTCATTTTCTTTAACTTAGCGATTTTATTGCTAAATGTGTCATTTTCGATTTCCTGCTGAATAGCGGAGTGTGTTTGTCTAGGTGATGATTTAGATATTTTTGAACTTCGTATGAATGGGCATCACAATGGTTGGCTCACACTAGAATTCCTTGAGGCGGTCTCAAAATTAGCCAAATGAGCGGCAAGAATTCCTGTTTGGTTTGAACTCACTGCTTTAAGAACTTTTATTGAAGCAGCTACCACCAACCTAACAAATGTAATTGATAATAGGTCAGTGGAGAGGACGACCGCCATTTCTTTGTCACCAGAGCCTCGCTGGCATGGAGCACCACGTGCAGATGAGGTTAACATTTATTCTATATATAACTTTTCTTTTACACCGACGCCAGCGAGTTCTAATTATAGTAAGAAATTATTGTAAAATGCGTAACGTATATTCCCGTCTTCTGTCAAACCCCAACTTTACATTAGTTTCAACATCATAGTTAATGCCTTTCGCACTTGCTTGTCCGTTGCTATCACGTAATCCATTTGTTGTGGTCCTAGATCGATGGACTAACTATTTCCGATAAATTCTTCTAAAATCTGAGCCGCACATTCCCAATACACATTCCCATATGTACATTGAAATTGATATTGGCAGAGGAGAAATGGCTGAGTTTGATTTCGTAGTCTAGAAAATCTGCGTATTAATTATAATTGAATGGCTTTCAAATTCGCTTAATAAGACCCGTAATAAATTAACCTAATTAAATTAAAAATAGGACAATTTTATTGTGAATTATTGGGTTTAGACGTTTGACATTAAGATTTTTCAAATAGTCAAAAAAATGTGTTCGCAATAGAAGATCCGTTTGTTTATAGCTATGCCAAGGTATACTGGTCATGCTAAATTCCAGGAATTCAATTAAAATTCATGTTAGAAGACAAATTCTTTAGCAATGAACCAAATTTTATGAGCCTGAACCTTACAGTTTGTACTAGAATATCGATTTCACTTTGCAAATCAAATTTATGTAAAATTCAACTTATATTACCACTTAAACTCCTTCGCTCTAGTCCAACCTAAACCAAAGTCAGGAAAGAAATGGCCCATTTCCATTTAATTGATGATCAAGCTGCCTTAAAGAACCTTACTGTCCAGCTAATCTTTTAATTTTACCTGAATTATATCTGAGTTAGCGAAAAATGGCCCGTTCCATCCGAAGCATGACCATTCGATTAACTTCTTTTGTAAATCATTTTCATTAAATTTTCAATTTAATTCCATCATATCGAGCGTGAAGAATATTGCTGTATACTCTAAAATTTAAGTTAAAAGATAGAAATATGCTCGTTATGTTGAATAAAAATACAATCAAACATTTTGAAGTTAGGCAGTTTACTAGACAAAATAATATGAATTGAAAAGCAAGCACAACTTAATAAGTAGGTAGTTTTGGTTTAATCCTCAATTTTTTTCATCTATATGGTGCCTTTAAAACCAAGGCACCATATAGATGAAACAAATTCTGCATGGTCTGAAATAGAATTTTTGGAAAGTGGAGATAATGAGACTGAAGCTTATATAAGGTCGATTACTTCAAATTCACCATTCAATGATATACCAGACCTACCAGGAGCAAGCTAGTGTAGACATATGGCCTCACCGTCCGTAGATCTAATACATACTGCAAGCCACTCAAGTACAAGCAACAATTTCCACGCCACGTAACCTATAACTAATTCTACCCAAGCGCAAACATGATTAACGCGACAAGTTCCATTACACCCAACAAAAAAAGTGAGATTATCTGCCAAGTAATAATGAACAATTGTCAGAAGCATGTTTGCTGTCCGCACAAGAAATTACAAAATTGACGAAATCTCGGCTACCGTAACAAGCGTACGGTGACTGTATTGCACAAGATTTGGAAGAGCTAGATAAAGACCTTCAATATTCTGCTAAACATAAAATAAATAATGTAATATTTGAAATAAAAAAACTCCAATATCAGCGAGGTAAAATAAATAATATTAAACTTTGCTAAACAAGTAAAATAGTTCAATTTAAATTGAGAGCTCGGGGTAAAATGTTACAAAGTAATCCTCGAACTGTTTCGTTATAGTAGCTGCTTTTTTCTTTGGTGCACCAACTATTCTATTATTGAGGGATTCAAAGTGACGGTTATTTATTACCGAATGTTTTAAGTTCTCGTAAATAATTATGAAGGCAACTGGCAAATACATGACAATGCAACTTTAATAGCCTCATTCGGTTCCCTAAAAATGAGAGAGAATAACACTTGAAAACGGTTGGCGAGAATTCCAAATGCATTCTCTACCACTCGTCGATTTCTTCATTGTCTTTATCTTACAATGCTTAGCTGCAAAATAAATATGTTATATCGTAATATATTGCAATTTATCTCTTATCATCAATTGCTCCTAAACAATTAGAAAAGACCCACAAATGGTAAAATCATTTGCAATCGCTATCCATTCGGATGTATCCCATGGACATTTCAATTGCTCCTCTACAAAACATAACTGGTTTCTTTCAAGATTCTGGAAATTGTCGATTGTTGAATCCTAAATGACAATTGTAAAGAAGTTTGAGTTTCACCTAGAATCAAAATAGAAAAATATAGTAAAACACAAAACGTATTGTATTAAAATTTTATACGACTATGACATGTAGCCAAGTATCTGAAAGTTAATTGTAAACGTTCAGCCGGAGGGATACAATTTCGGAAATTAGTATCTAATTTCTGAATATAGGGCTGCACCATCCCTAATATTTTTTGGAATTGAACTGGTGTTATCCGCAAAATTTTCCGATACGATTTTTCATCCTCTGTTTCTATCTGTTTGCACAAGTTATTTATTTATTTATTACCAACTTTATACTTATATACAATCTGGTTACAATTTTAATAATACATTAATATAACTAAACATAAACATGACAAATTACCAATAATTTAAAAAAACATTAGACATTAAATTCTTAAATTCATCTAGATTAAAGTCGAAAGCCTATCGAACTTTATTAAAAGAAACAGTAGATTTATAAACAGGTTCATATTTACCGTAGTTATGCCTAATATAAGGCAGCTTAATTTGGAAATCTCTAGCGCGAAGAGTCCGCAACGGAGTATATATCTATATCGTACAACACCAAAATTTCAAAACAGTCAATTTTAGACACCAACAGGTCTCTAACCATATTAATTTACATCTACCTCGATACGGTGGGAGTATAAAAGCGAGAGTAGGTTCCCAACTCTGGGCAACATCCGCAGAGAAACCCTTAAAAAGCGCTTTTGAACCCTTTCTATTCGGTCTGAACAGTTACCATAAAACGAATTCCAAATTGCTGCACCATATTCCAACAACGAACGCACAAACGAGATATATAATATTTTAATAGAATAAGGATTTTGAAAATCCCTCGAAAACCTTTTAATAAACCCAAGCATGGAATTCGCTTTAGAAATGCAAATATCTATGTGCTTATTGAACGATAAGAACGACGTAAATGTTATACCTAGATGCATAAACGTATCAAAATTATCAATAATGCTGCCGTCCAAGAAAAAATCATAACTAGCGGGCGTGATTGTACGGGTCAAACGGATTGTTTTACATTTGGAAATGTTTAGGGTCAAATTCTGAGCTGTGCACTACATACTGAAATTATTTAAGTCAGATTGGAAGTCTCTTGCGTCATTGGTGCATCAAATGGTTTTGAAAATATTAATGTCGTCTGCATAGATGAGGATGTCGGAATTACTCAAACAATCCACTACGTCATTGATGAACAGTATGAATAGCATAGGACCCAAATGACTACCTTGAGGTACTGTCGAAGTGACATCAATAACTCTGGACGTAAAACCACCAATCTTTACTATCTGACTTCTCGAATCAAGATAAGATCTGATCCAGTCCAGTGGGAGAAAACTACAATGCAAGGAATCAAGTTTCGTCAACGGCAAGTCATGATCAATCTTATCAAAGGCCTTACAGAAATCAATGTACACAACCTGCACAATTTTACCCTTATGTAAGGCATTAGAGACACAATTTCTAAGCAAGAGTAAGTTAGTAATAGTTGGTCTGCCTGGAAAGAAACCATGCTGATTTGGAGTGATAAAAGTTTTCACGTGAAAGAATAATTGATCTATAACAAGTTTCCCAAACAACTTGGGTCAGACTGAAATTATACAAATACCCCTATAGTTCTCAATATTACCACGAATCCCGGATTTGAAAATAGGTTTAACCCTTTGCCAGTCTGACCTTTTTTCTCGTATTTGATGGTACGCTTTAGAAAATTGATAATGTTATAGCTTTTTAACTGACTATTTCTGTGTTGGGCTTGTACTATCTAATATAAATGGGCCATAAAGACGTAAAAAATTACATGTATCATATGTGATACACGAGACAATATTTAAATATATCATAATTTGTACGTTTCCTGTATCACATATGATACGCGCAATATTTGGAGTGAATTCCCTGTTAGTCTTGTAATTATGAAATATCTATAAGGATATGAAAGAGAAAATAAAATATCTCCTTTATTCAGAAATGCAGGGACTGAAACAACCATAAAATCGCAATTGCCAATACATGCACTAGATGAGCATGAGGAAGAAAAGTAAATACTGAGTTTTTCTCTGTATTAGAAAAACGGTATTTTCAAAAATAATTTACCGAACAAAAACACCGTATGTTTTATAGTGATGTAAAATAGTGGAAGGAAGGTGCAATGGCTGTTACATTAAAATCAAGTCTTCCTCTGACGCAAAAACCGCTACGGCACAAGCCAGACAAGTTAGTACAGAATGTCTTCAATGCAAGAAACCATTTTGCGTGCCATGTTTCAAAGAAAATCATCAAGCCATTGATTAAAAAAACAATACATGTACCTTCCTCGTAAAATCAAACTACAAAGGAATAAGTGGTTTTTATAACTTTTTATCGTTTGATTTAAACAATAAATATGCGTAAAACATTATCTTTTATTCATACGCCTGTGCATCTTATGTGATACATATAAAAAAAAACACCGCATCCATGTGTTGATACACTACTACCTAACACGCTTAACATCAAACAAGCATTTCTATTCGTCCACTCGAGCTAAAATTGTTGAATTAAACAATATTAGATTATGTATCAAATATGATACAAAAGCGTCTCGGTTAACCGTCTATGTACCATACATATGTGATACATAAGACTGGCAAAGGGTTAATAAGCGATCGCTTCCAAAGATTAGGGAAATATCCCTCTCTTAGACTTCTATTGAATAGAAAGCACACCGGGGCGGCAATTGCGTTACCGGTCAATTTTAAAAATAAAGGCGGTACCGAATCAAAGCCGACACTATGGTTAATGTCTAGATTTGACAATTCCGATAAGATTGTATCAATTTCCAAACGAAACATTGAATTATTACTCGTGACATTATTCAAGCTGCAGAAATTAGAATCTGAATCTGGATTATAAACGCTCTCAAAGAAATCAGCAAACAAATTAACCTTATCTAGATTGTTATCACAGAATCGGTCTTTCAAATACATTGTGGAAGGGAAATCATCAGATTTTCTTTTATAGTTAACAAAATGCCAAAAGTGATTGGGTTTCGATTTAATTTGTGATTCCACCTCCAAGACATAATTACTGTAAAGAAATCGGTTAAGAAGTATATACTTTTTACGTAAGACCTTAAATGAGTTGTAATTTACTGTATTCGGAGATAATTTATAAAGTTTATGAGCCTTATACTTTCTATTTTTTAAATTTATCAATTCATTGTTATACCATGGTTCCTTCTTAGCGCCTGAAACAATCAATCTAGGAATGAATGTTGCAATGCCCTTTTGAACAATTTTATAAAATTTGTTCAACATATCGTCTATATTATTACAATTATAAAATGAAGACCAATTATACTCATCAAGAAATGCATTTAAAGAAACATAGTCGCCCATTTTAAAGTTAAAGATGACAGAGTTGGTATTATTTTCGATTAATTCACTGTATTCAAACAAAAATGAAATATTCAGTGGCAAATGAAGATCCACCTAAATCATCACAGGTTGTGACGGTCATCTCATGATCAATTGGCACAAAGGCTAGGTCTAACACGTTGTTACTGCAATTCTTGACATTGATACATTGCTTGACATTGATACATCGGTATACAATACCTGGCAAGTTAAAATCACCGAAGATAAATAAGAGGTCCTCATGTTGAAGGAGTGCAGTAGTATTAAGTTTCACGATGTCCAACAACATATCATAAACCGCAACGCTTGAATTTCTGTGTACATCCTTCGCTTTCGCGATAAAGTAGCCATTTGAATGAATATTTTTTTTCTTATTTTTGGATTTGCTTCTTAATAAATAAGAAGCCGCGCACAATAAACTAACATTAGCTGCCGCGATTACTTGTAACGTCATTTTATATTTATGCACATACTATTATTTTGCACTGCATCAACCAAAATATTTTTAAAAATGTCAGAAAAATAGTATCTAATGTCAAAAAAAGAATCAAATTCAATTCTTTTTTTTTGCCATGTTTGCTTAATTAACTGATATAAAAATTGAGCTACCGCTATTTTTTTGACGTTTCTTTATTTTTTCGTTGACTATTGTGTATACATAAATTATGTATAGTACTCCTATTTAAATGTTAATTATAAATTTTTATTAATTGTTCCACTACAGACCTAACGTCTAAAGGAGCTCTACTTTATTTTAAATTTTAAGATGCATTTTAAAAAAAATACTCAATTTTGTACTTGTTTTATTTGAAATAAAGATTACATAATAATACTTATTTTATCTCCCACTCTATTTTGACTTTCTACCTACTGAAAAAACAGTAAAAAAGCGAGTATCATACGGCTATAACTCAATTAAATGAAGAATAACTCTATTTCCGAAGTGAAGAATTTTTGCCCTTCAGTTGAATCGAACGCGCCTAATATAATTCTAAACTGCTAGAATAGCCAGTATCATAACACCATAACCATTCGCTTTTTTCTCTGTGGATTTTGAACGAATATGTTTAATTTGATTGAAAATAAAACCTGTTTTCAACGTAACCTTGATCGAAATTCATTGTTTTAATATTTTTTTTGTGTGAAGTTTTCGACTGCCGCTGCAATAAATCCGGCGAGTTCCGATCGATGCCAATATTGTAATGGCGAGCAATTGGCTCAAGAAGTTTATGTGTCTGTCCTGTTTACATTATTAGCATTAACATAATTCATAATTTTTAATTTGTATTTCAATTGTCGAAAGAAATGAATAAAGGAAACATAATAAGAATGATGATACAAATAATATGTGTTGTTAGTTCAATTATGATTATAATAATAATATTTTTTTCGATTGATTTATTGCAAAGCGAGAGAGAGAGAGAGAGATCCATTATACAAAAATGGAAATAAATTCTAGGTGTTTCATGGCTTACATATTTACAGCGCATCCTCAATAGAATTCCTTTAACTTTTTCCTTACAGAAAAGTATGAAAAAAAATTGAGAAAAAAAAACGTTTTTTTTTAATACTTTTCTGTAAGTAAAAAGTTAAAGGAATTCTATTGGAGAGGCGCCTTTAGTTTTAGCAATCTTTACTCTCAAAATATTGATTCTTCCTTAAATTGTAAATAAAACTTATCTCTGTGCACTTACTTATCCCTGCCACAATAGTTTGGTAAGGTCTCAATTTATCGATAAAAAATGATCGACACAAAAAAATATTTTTTTTGGGCCATTGGAGAGAGCAGAGATTTATTTGGATTCAAAGAAAAAAAACCAACGCCAAAACTTATTTGTTTAGTTATGTTTTTTTGGTCACCCAGTAAAATTATATGCCTACTACAATCTTAATGATTTTTTATGTATTTTATTGTTATTTTAATCGATAAAATGTTTCTTGGTTCCAATCCTATCCTGTTTATTGACTTGTAACACCAAAAGATTTTTTATACTTTTATTTTGAAAAGTTTACGCGTGTTTTTGAAGCCTAAATGATCATAGAAACAAACTTAAAACACTAATTCTACAAATTTAATTTTTAATGACAAACGTAAAACATTTTATTGTTTTGACTTAATTTTTATTCCCAAAACGACAATTTGTGTTATTCGCACATTCATAATATATCAAATTGTGGTATAAACTAAGTTTAATTTGGTGATGCCCTTTAATAAAAACTTTCTAATCCAATTCAATTTGGCAAAATGAAAAATATATAAAACTAATGATGGAAACGAGAAAAGTGAAAGAATGAAAACAACTTCTTCAGAAAAAAATTGACTTTAGTTCTTAAGGATATAAGAAACACGAAGAGATATTTTACGAGTATGTTGTATGTTCTCATTCACAAACAAATTCTGTAAGAAAAAAAAAACTTCTCAAACCACAAATTTTCGTTCTTCAGATTAATGTTCAGATAAATTTTCATTGGTTTTCATTTACTAACTTTCTTGTTTTTGTGCGTGTATATGTGTGCGTGTATTTTAGTACCGGTCGGGTTTAGACTCCGACCAACAACATCAAAATGTATGGCCTTTGGATATATATGCGTACACTCGTATATAGTGGAACCAATTTTTATCCATTAACATGTGAACAATATTTTATCAATTTGTCATAATGAATTTTTTATGTAGCAGAGATAAGACAAACAATGAAAGGAAACACAAAATAGAAAATGGTTTTTTGAAAATTAAGTTAACAGGATATACCGTATTTTCTTTAATAAATTTTATCTATTTATTATCTGTGGATCAAATCTGATAATATGTACATTGTATACAATACACACAGAAAATAGAATTTGTGCATGAAGTAATTTTATTGTTATTTAACTTTAAAGGTTGAGGAGCTTGTTGCGATGATAATATTATTATACGAGTACAGCACACTGGAAAAATTTACCTAGCGGAAATATTTTCCTTTTTTAGTAGACGCAGATGGAAAATAATTTTTGTGTGTTGTCATCATTTTGGTTGTGTGATAATAAGATGACTGATGAGTACTACCTAGAGTAGCAAAATAAATCACCCACAGCATATCGGTACATAGTATACATAGTATACGTTAAATAAAATTTTCCAAGTTAATCAAAATTATACAATCCATATAACTAGAAATACACAACACGCTTCTTGAACAACAAATTAATTATCCAGACGGTGTTATTTCCTCCATTCGAATTTTACTTCGGGTTGAATTATCGCACACATAAAATAATACTCGGCACAATTTTTTTTATATATGTACTAATAAGTACTGATCAATTTACAGATGAATCGCATAGCAGAATGATGGTCATAAATATTAAACTAACGAATATAAATGGAGTGTTGAAATCCTACTAAATATCTGCCATTTGTACTAACTATTCGGAATATCCTTACAATACAAACATCCATATATGAATGAGTAGAGCGACAAAAAAAAAAAAAAACAATAAGAAGTTGTCTCAAACAAAAAAAAAATATTTTTTATCTTGATTAATAACTTTATATATGTGAGAACGAATAGCGAGCAAGGACTGGTGTATCCTCCAGAATATCTAGAAGACAAAACAAATGTACTGTATGGGAATGAAAACTGTTATCTGATAAGAAAATTCAATATGTATATGTTCATAAGTTTACATACTCTCGCGATAGCACAAGAGTATAAACACAGTGAAAATATAATTTTATTTAATGGGTTTTCACTGTTTGCACACAATAAAATAATGCCCTTTAAGCACATTAAAAATATGGCGATATTAAAATGAATAAATATTTCGCCAGTGTAGATAATGAAGAAAATTGGAAATATTAAGGCGGTGATTCATGTATAAATTTTGTCTGGCAGACATAAATAATAATCGCTCTGATTGGTTAATATTTTCTTGTCTTACACGATAAAACCGTAATTCACACTTAAGCGATACATGTATGAAATTTTGTCATATGAATATTTTTTGACATTTTATAAAGCAAGTTAATGCCCGGGTTTACATGTAGAAAATTGTTTTCTTCTACAAATTTTTGCAGGTAAATAAGAAAGAATCCGCTATATAAAAATATTCAATATACCAGAAAGAATTAAACATATATGTATAGTAACGTCGTAATTTTTTTATAGGATCATTATTAATTTATTTTTAATGAATTAAAATGCGAAATTTACATTTTTATCTATGGCGTGTGTTTTTATTATGAATCCTCAACATTTATAAATACGAAATAATTTTTTTTCTTGTTAATTTTAAAAATGTTGCCATAAAAATACTCGAATCGAATATATTTTATGGAAACATTTTATTTTTATGGCAACATTTTGCTGTGTATTGACTAAAATATCTCCTGCAAAATTTTGTTGGGATATATTTCTTTTCTTGTCTCTCATGTGCAAAAAGTCAATGTTATATCTTTCTCATTTTACAGGAGAAAAATGTTGGTCGTATGTAAATGCCCCATAGTTGCTTGCTGAGTGTTTTTATTTTTGTTCTTTCGGAATTGTTTTTTTTATTTTAGAATATTTATTCTTTTGTTCTCACTGCCGTCGAATCTTATACAAAATTGAGCAATGTTCAATTTTAATTTTTGTCGTACGATATTCAACCAATCAGAGTGATTATTATTTATGTCTGTCAGACAAAATTTATACATGAATCACCGCCTTTATGGTTGCATATTGCGACATTGTGATGATGATAATATTTATTTGTTATGCTGTTTAAAAAAATGATATGCGAATGTATAGTGAAATATGCAAATATAATTGTGATTGGGATTATTATTTCAGATGTTTTCAATCAACTGAAATTTTTTAAGAAAAATTATTTTATCTGATTTAGAGATGTACGCTTATTTTCAATGTCTATGTATGTTAAGTACCACAAATATCTTCCAATATAACAACTATCTAAAACGTCTTTACTACTATAATATTGCTTAGGTTGTTTTCCAAACACCGACTTATTTGTGGACACCGACTTATTCAAATAAGTCACCTCGCGATAACACTTGTCTTGCCTAAGTGTAGTAGATGCAGATTTGACAATAAATCAAATCTATTGACAACGATCAACATGCCAATATTTTTTTTCTTCCATTTAATAGAAATTGCGTTTTGTTTTTCGTTATTACGTCACAAATAAGTCAGCGCAATGAATTGGAAAGACTTGGTCAACTTATTCCAAATGGGGCTAAATAAGTCAATATGTCTGTAATAAGTCGATGTTTGGAATACACCATTAGAAAACCTATTAAATGTAAAACGAAGTTCTTATCGAAGTTTATGTTTAGTTCGTCTCGCACATTAGTCTCACTAAAAACAAAGAATATTTTTCTATAAAATTTGATGAGGTCTTACTAAAAACAATGACAATCTCAGTGTGCTGGATACGCCCATTATTTTACCTTTTATATTTAGTATCAGCCTTCTTTCCAATAAAATTGAATAGCTTGCAGAAATGCAATATTTCAAAATAAACTCCATTTCTATTTTTTCTGTATCTGACAAATTTAATTTACACATTTAAAATTTTATTTTTACACGGCATTTTTCAACCAAAGGTCTTTGCCAAATGTAGGGAAATAAATAATAAAGGAGAAATAATAAATCTAACTGATGAGAAATTGACAGGGCTACCTAGTACAAATCAGTTCGAGTTGTTAAAGTTTCAGCCCAAGAAATATACGTTAAGGCGCCATATTTTTTTAAGACTATGTATAGAAAAATATTTTTTAAATGAAGGCATCGATAATGGGAATAGTTCATTTAAATCTAGCTTTTAGTTTTTAGTTATGCAGTGAGATTTAATAAAACCTTTAAATATAAAATGAAATATAAAAGGTATTTTTATGTCAGGTACATATTGTCTAATAAATATATTGTTATGTTTTCTCTGTTCTGTTTCCTCTCAAAAGAATGGTTGAATCATCAGTTTCGGTATTTAGATATGTATAATTGGTGTGATCTGTATAATTGGTCTCAGTGAACCAAACATTTGAATCGCTGATTATTTTGCTTAATTTATGCATTACTTCAAATGACATAATTACAACGGGACGTTTGTGGGGGGCTTACGAATTTTGTATCCTAAAATTTGAAATCATCGTTTTAATTGGTCGACACCTTTTTCTATTATAATTCGTTCTTTATAATGAGAATTATAATGAACTTTAGTTGGTGTTAACAGCCATGGCGATATTCGGTATCTGCTAGTATCATGCAAATTGTTTTTTTTCATAAAACTGTAAGCTTTTAAGTTTAGAGACCATTCTACTAGCTTAAGCCAGCTTCTATCATTAATTTATTCATCACATCGCAAGTAGCTTGTACATTGGTACTAGCAAAAACATCTCTTTTAACATATTAGATTAGGTTAGGTTAGGGTTCAGTGGCTGCTATCGCACACTTAGGCCAATTAAAGCCCACTGTGATACCATAGGATCCGACATCATAAACTCCCTAAACCCATTTAATACTATTAATATAGCGTAAAAGATCTCGCACATTACAGCTTTAGAGATCACAGAGGCTGCCCATAGTGTATTTGCCCAAGCGATCATGTCTTTCTGCCAGCTAGCGCAGGATACGAGCAACTGAAGTGAACAAGAGTTTCCTCCTCCTCGTCGTCCCTCAGCTTCTGTGGAAGTCATTTGCATCCAGACCCAGCCTTCTCGCATGCTCTTCGAAAAGGCAGGGCTCGGTAATTATCCTTACAATTAACCTAAATCACGCTTACTCAGTGTGATTAGGATCTTGGATCGATTCAAGTTCAGCTCAGGCCATAATTTGTTTCGCTACCCTGCCAGTTGGACTGGCGATCCCTCTAATATTTGTCAAGGCAACTGCTTCCCTATGGTTTGCTGCTTTCAGCACAGACATAAGCCTTACTATAGATTCTCTCCCTGGTTCCAGTTGGATAGTCATACCGTACCTTGCTAACTCGTCTGCCCTGCACTTTTCCTCAAATGGCCCGGACCCAGACCAACTGGATATTGAAATATTCACTCATCTCTTTAAGAGACCACTATTCCAATCCTCCCGAGAGAGGAGAATCACCTTGAAAAACTTGTCGAAGCACCAACGGGGTGTTTTGTTTTCAAAATTCACCAGTTCATGCCTCACTGAATTAACTATAGCTGAGTACGCTTTTTGCAGGCACTTCCAACCCGAAGTCGCTGATAGCAGGGCGGCCGTGTTAACCGCCATTTGCTTGTCGATAATAACCAACGGGAGAAAGTACAGCAAAACCTCTAGGGCACTAGTAGTGGTCGCCTTCAGCGCCCCACTAATGAGCAAACAGGCTGCCCTCTGCACCTTCGCCATCATGTTCCTATATGATACTTTCTCCAGAGCAAGCCACTTTACACTCACAACATACAGCAGTATGGGCCTTACAACTGCCGTGTAAAGCCAGTGCACCAGCTCCGGTTTCCAGCCCCATTTCCTTCCAATGGCATTTTTAACAGTTGTCACCCTCGTTAGCTTAGTAAGTAGAGTGCTTGCTCTGTTATTCGGGGGTCCCGGGTTCGATTCCTGGTGGTGACCAGTAAAATAGTTGCGACTGGGTATTTTTAACGTGTCATATGTTATTTATATATGTTCGTCCACTTTCAAATTTTCAGATTTACAGCCATAGTAGTTACGGCTTTGTCCTTAATATTTTAATATTTTACAAGAGTAGAGTGCCACAGTGGCCTTCTTCACTCTTTCTATCGTGTTAAGTTTCCAACTGAGCTTACTGTCTAGAAGAACCCCTAGGAATCTCGCCTTATCAGTAAGGACCAGCCTAGTACCATTCAGGCTTGGTAAAACCATCGCCGGAATTTTATACCTACTAGTGAAAAGGACCAGTTCTGTTTTAGATGAGTTAACCCCCAATCCACATCTGCTGGCCCACCCCGCAGTTATTGATAACGCATTTTGCATCACATCCGTGATTGTACCTAGGTGCTTTCCCGAGACAGCTATCGTCACGTCATCGGCATAAGCAACCACACCTATTCCTTCCCCTCTAGTTCCAATAATAGTCCATTGATTACTACATTCCAGAGAAGGAAGGAGAGGACACCTTCCTGGGGAGTTCCCCGAACAACCCGTCTTCTGACGGAAGCTTCTCGCTTTCTCGCTATGACCCTTCTGCTACCTAGCAAATGAATAATTAGCCTGGTTACTGGGTCTTCGATCTCAACAGGCAGCAATCCTTCTGTAAATGCTTCCACCTCCACGCTATTGAACGCGCCCTCGATATCGAGAAACGCCACCAACGAGAATTCCTGAAAACACAGTGACTTCTCAATTCCCCGAACCAAAGTATGTAATGCCGTGTCCACTGAGCCCAGTGGACGGGTACAACAGTTCTGGGTACAATTGTTTGAACGAATAGAGACTTCCAGCATCCTGTCGATGGTTTTCAGCAGAAAAGATGACAAAGATATTGGTCTAAAGTCCTTAGGGTTGCTGTGCAAGCTTCTTCCCGCCTTCAGAATTAAGATCACTCTAGCCTCCCTCCATTTCTTGGGGATGTACCCAGCTTCAGACACCCTTTGAAGATAACTTCCAGTCAGGGAAGCAAGACATCCCAATCTCCCATCTGGATCAGCTGACTTAAAAGGCTTGAATCCCTTAATAGCCCATTTTATTCTCCGCGAGTTCAGAATATCCTCTGTACACAACAGTTGGACCCGCAGTCATCCCTAGACCCACAACCATCCAAAGACTCCGCAGTCGCCACATACCCACTTCCCGAGAAGTGAGTTTCCATCAAGGGATCAAGAGTCTTCAATATTCGCCATCCGGTTTTAATAGATCGCCTGAAACAGCTGGATTGGTAGAGGGAATTTTCCTTAAGCGCGAGTTTCCCGAGACCCTTTCCATTCTATCATAGAAGCGCCTGCACGAAACTCATTCCGCCTTTCTTAATTCCCTTTTTTTTACTCTGAGGCTTTTCTTATATAAGTCCCAGTCTTGACTATCTGTATATCTTTTCGCTCTATTAAAGGCAGACCCACAGACTTTCCGGTACTCCGCAAGTGCCGGGTTCCACCAAACAGGTTTTTGCTTACCTCTCAGCTTTGTTAAAAGGCAGGGTACCCTCATAGAGGAATTACAAGCCCTAGTCAGAGTGTCCACCATTGAATCCAGTTCACAACCCGTGTCGGGGAGTCCTGGAACTCTAGATGGAATGATGCCCTCCAATACATCCCTATACACATGCCATACTGTCTTCCTGGGATTTCTGAACATGTATTATTTTGTAATATTGAGATTAAGTTTAAACGTTAAGTAACGATGGTCGGAAGGAATGCTCCTTCGCCACCCTCCATTCCCTGATCATCGGAGACCAGAGCAATATCCAGAACCTACTGTCTATTACTAATAATAAACATGGGTTCCTGGCCTATATTCTAATAGTGAGGTTAGTTCTTATGAGAAATTCAAAAAGTAGCTCACCCCTGTCATTTATATCCGAGCTACCCCGGATGGTATGGTGCGCGTTGGCGTCGCACCCCAGGATAACTACCACCTTCCTCCTTTCTGCGTCTAAAACCAGTGCCCCCAGTATATCTGGCGGCACTGGCATCTCCCGGTCCATGTATGCGGCTGCTAGCCAGAATCTTCTCCCCTCCATCTCTATACAGACCGCAGTAATGTCCCTATTGCTATACTGTGGAAATAGAAAAACATTTATCTTATTTCTCACCAATATACATAATCTGCTCTTTTCAGTCCCACAAGCGTGAACAAGGATGTAACCCTTTCCTCGCAGACTGCAGACCTTGCTATTCTTGATCCAAGGCTCTTAGATCAGAACTATTTCCTCGCCTGACATAGCCAGTCTGAGAAGTAGCGCCCCCGAAGCAGCCTCGGTGCGATGTAAGTTTATCTGCACAAACCTAATCATTGATAACAGACTTCACTTACCTTAATTGCGACAGCAGTGCTACGTCGCTTAGCTGGACCCGCCGGTATCCTCCGTCCCACTCCCTCTGCAGTCCCTAAAATTAAGGAGGTCTGTTACTCCCCTCTTGGAGCTGATGTATCCCCCATCCCACCGTCTAGGGATAGTCGGTCCTTAAGGTCGCTACTCAACCCTTCATTCATGTTCGGCACTAGCTGCAGTGTCTCCCCTGAAGAGATACCACTCCTCACGCTTCTCTTACCAGGCTGGGTTTCTTCCTACCCCTTCTCAGGCTGCGCAGTAATTGGTTTCACTCCGACCTCGTCCACCCTCGGAACACCTTAAATGTAACTGAGCCGAAGTTGATAAGCCTTTTAGTTTTTGACACGGGAGCCAGGGATTCCTTATTGATCACCATAATTGGTGATCTGAAATTGCCCTTATGGTCCTCCTGCTTAACAGTTTTCCAGCTACCTGTCGGAAGATCCGGATTGCAAACCTGGATAATCCTCAGGGATTCATCAAGGGTAGCCGGCTCCGTAGGGAGACAGACCATTGCATTCGGCCTGCTAGGTATTTCCTCTTTGGGAATTGCCTTGAGGTTAGCTCCCGGCCATACCTCGCCTACCTCCTCGATCGCCTTCCTGTACAAGAAGGCCGATCGTTGATCAGTGCACGCGGTTGGACTAGGACTCTCAGGAAAACCAGGTTCAGTGCATTAAACACCAACCTAAATTTTTCTCGGGTGATCCTCCCATCAACATGGCTCTCGTCCACGACAGCTAGCACCATCTCCCCCTCCTTCACAACGTCGCTAAAGAGCTTAGGCCCCCTTCCTCGACTGTGCCACCTGAAGCTTGGCCCGTTCCGTGCTTTATATTCACTAAGACCTTTCACAAATATATATCGTCAGTTTTTTTGGACTACGTCCGTACTTTGGCTAAATGAGAAAAGTGATACATTAAGTGTCCCCACTCAAAATTGTCTTTGTTTTTTTATACTATAAGTTAAACAAGTTATTTTTTTATTAATTTTTATTGATCATTACAACTTTTAGTTTTATTTATTGCTCAAGATAAGAAATTATATCAAAGTTGGTTGATTCGGCAAAAACACTTTAACACCGTTCATCTTAACAAATTTATTTTTAATTATTGCACCGACATCGCTCGTCCCGATATCGTTTCTCCTCTTGTTCCAAGGCGTACGCAGCCCTTTTATAATTTTCCTTTCCAACTTTTTTGACAGCCCAACGAATTTCCTCAAACTTTTAATAAGAAATTCACATTCGCCGTGTCCGGAGCGCCTCTTTTGGTTCTTATGATAACTATTGAAAATATTCTAGAATCGTTGTGTCATTCTGATACTGTGCTTCAGATGTCCATGCCCATGTACTAAAAGGTATACTTCTACGCTCCATAGGTAACAAGATTATTTTGAAACCAACAAGAAATTTCAATAAGTTTTACACGAAATTAATAACAGAAAATTAATAACACAGAAGACGGTTTTAAAAATAATATGTGCGTCGTTTGGGGCATTCATTTAGGCATATTGAAAAATAATTTATGCTGTTTGAACTGTTTATATATTTATATTTTATTTATAAATATTTATTATATTATATACACACTGGACCCAAACTCGGCTTCTTAAGGTGAAACTTAGGCAATGCGTCAAAGCGATTTTAATATTTTTTAGCCAAATTTGTGGAAACTTTACGAAACCGAACTAGAATATTTTTGTTAGACGGACATTTCTAAATTGATTTTGCGCTAAAATAGACCAGATTTGACACAAAATGATGCATAAAAGTTTGAACGAACTTCTTGGAATCATGCTTTAGTTTGATATTTTGGTTACTACAAAACAGAAAATATAAGTGCAAACGAGATATGTTTAAACACAATAGTTCAAATATTTAACGCATCCTGGAAGTTTAGTTAGAATAAACTTCTTTATATTGATTCTGGAATCAATCAATGGAAGATTTATTAAATGGAATATTCAGGAGCATTTAGAGTCAGCAATGTTGTCGGTTTTCAGGAGACTTTTGTAACCATTGCAAAACTTGTCGGAAAAATTATCGTCGGAAAATTGTTGTAGCAGACGCAGAAATGCTAATAAATTTTGACCATCGCTTTGTTTTCAATTTATAATTCGTAAAACTATCAATATTTAAAACAGGAAATATATCATAGTTCGCGAACTGAAATATTGTTCTGAAGAATCCGAGGACATACATCTTAGCAAACATGAATGCAGACTTTGTAAAATCCCACTTTCCTCAGTTCTGTGCCTCATAATAAAAGAAATGTGGACAGTAAACAAGTACAACTCATATCTTTAAATAATAGTCTATTGAAGATTGTTGTTGCAGACTCTGAAACTTATAAAGATGAGCCTACAAAGCTTAAACGACGAGGTTGAATTGTTTATTTTCGGAAACCAGAAAAATCATCCTTTCAAAGTTGTGGTCAAACAAACTGCGCTAAAGACCGCACACGAGCATTGTCGCGTTACTTAAGATTAACAACGTAAAAAAACGAAAACGAAAAATGAAGTAAAAAATAAAGAAAAATTCTTTTCCACATTATAAGCTGTCATCCGAGTGAACACACGCGCTAAATAAATTAAAATCTGTTCACCTCTTTATACATATAATTAAAATTAATATAATTATACAGCGCGGTGAAAATATTCCGAAATACATATACGTGTAATAATAATATAAATATTGATGTTGTAATTAGGGAATGCAAAACCGAAAGGAATTTTGAAAACCGGTATTTCGGTTTCTACGGAGCCAAAACCGGTATCCCGGTTTTCAATACCGAAAATGTGATACTTCAAAAAAGAATTGAGAGGATTATATTATTGAACTTTATTGCAATTTAGGACTACAAATTAAATAAGCGTTTTAGTTCTCTATGTTTTAAATTGTTTTAAAATAAGCTCGCAGGAAACTCAAAGCATCAATTGACTCATCGTTCAAGTTTGTTCGAAGTTTCGTACAGATTTGACCCGCAGCCGAAAATACTCTTTCAGCCTCAACACTTGTAGGCTGGATTGTCAATAAAATATCATTAATTTGCTAGATACATTTGTTCTGTGTTCCGTCTTCTTCAAACAACGCATTTTCTTTTTTCAAAAGATTATAATTATCTGGGGTTTTCTTTATTTTCTTTAAGGAAATCACATAATTTACTTCTTTCAATATATACTATCAAGTAGTTCCTTCATACCAAGGTTTCCAAATTGGTCGTCATTATTTTCGTTACAAACGTTTTCTTTTACATTTAATCAATCTAATTTTTGTGCTATATTCAACAAGGATTTGACTATTAGGCCGGGATACATACTTTTATTACTTCGTTCATTCGTTCGTTCAAATAATTTTTTCGATCAATCATATTGCTCCATAATGACGATGTTTTTTCTCCGCATTTTTTCACATGAGATATTTCGTTGAAAAAATTGTTTCAATGAATGAATGAACGAAGTAATAAAAGTATGATCCGGCCTTACAGTTTTGGGGAGTTTTGGAAATAAAAACTTTTCTTGATCATCTGCTGTGCATGTTTCTTTATTTACTTCAAATGCATGACGTAAACATTGAATAATGACCGAAATTTCAGTGCGACGCTCATAAACACGTTTCTTTATTCCATTTAACAATTCAGTACCTAAGAATTTAAATGTTGGGTCAGCCATTATCAAATTACCATCATTACGTCACAATGCCTCAATCGCTACTTTAACGTTCTATCATAGTAAGCAGACTATTCCATCTATCTAACAATCTAGAATTAAAATCAACTCTTTTCCAAATTCTGCTTTCACATAATTTTGTAAAATTTCATCGTTTTTGGCTCATTTTATTAATTAAATGACCGAGCTCTTTATAATTAATTAGTCGTGTTTCCGCCCTTCCTTCTTCCATAATCCATTGTGAAATTACTGTGTTCATTATCAACATCATATTCATCTTCAGATTTGCCTCGGATATTATGGGGTTTAATAAGTTTTCATAATCTTCTTCAATAGGTAGATTATGAAAAATTATTAGAACCCATAACCCCAACTTCAGTTTGTTTTGAGTACAATACATTTATAACAGCTAGGTGACGGCCATGAGCAAAGCACAGCTGTTGATTTGTTTCTATTAGTTGATACATTTTCACCATCACAGATGCACATCAGTTGTAGAGCATATAATATCTTTGTCTAATGATAAATTCAATTCTAGAAGTTTTCGTTTAATAATGTCAACACATTTCGTTGCTGGCATAATCCCATAAATCCGTATGTATCATTCCAATACTTTTATTAATTGAAAACCGAAAAACCGGAATTGAACCAACAAAAACCGGTATTGGAAATCGTGTAATAAACATTGTGATTATAAAAGTAATCGAAACAAAGTCGGGTATATATCGAAGACGCAGAAATATTTACACACAACTTGTAACGATTCCCAAACTCGTTACAAGTTTTGAAGTCGCGCATTCGATGTCTATGTAATTTACGCCTAATTTTTGTTTGGTGTGAACCATGGACTTAAACCTCAAATATATTTTCTTACTCATCCTAAAGTTAACCGAGTAATGATAATTGCAATCTAATGAAAATTGAATTCATCGAGTGAATGCTATCGATTTGTTGATAATGTAGACAACGGGTCGATCAGTTTAAGTAAAAAAAATTGACAAATGAGGCAGATTGGGACAGGTTTTTAGGCGCGATTTCTTTTGGTGCTAGTTTTTTTTTGAAAATTTTTTGGAATTTTTTTTAAGTTAGTTTTTGATTGAGTGTCGATAAGAAAATTAAGAAGAATATAAAATTAATTGGGATTAATTAAAATTGATTTAAAAATAGAAAAAAATGTGAAAATTAAAGAAAAATTATAATAATCAATGCGAAAGTGATCGTTCCTAAAAATCCCGTAATGAGTATTCATTTTGGTAAAAATTAAATAAAGCAGTTTTTTTTGTTAAGTGAAATTTATTCGCGCTTTATGTGAAAAGACATTTTTTTCCGTGTGAAAAAAAAAATGATAAATTTGTGTGAACGGCAATAAACCATTTGTGTGAACGGACAGTTTTTTTTAAGAGTAAGAAAAAAAAAACTTGTATATGATCAATATAATACATAAAAATGTACTAATAAACTCAAGTGTGTTGTATGCCATGGGTGAAAGTCTAAATGACCGTTACGAAGTCATATAGTGTGAAATATTGAACATCAGGGGTTATGACCTTGAGCAACCCAACATACGTATTCATAATAATATAACATTATATCGCGCGTAATAATAACATTATAACATAACAATATAACAATAATAACATTATAAGCGTAATATGTATATCAATGAATGATCTTATATTATACTACAACAAAACACTATACATACAAGTTAATCGATAATTGATAAAAAAAGATCTTCAATAATCTAATGCTATCAGTAGGTTAGGTTAGGTTAGGTTAGAGTGGCTGCTATCGCACACTTAGGCCAATAATGGCCCATTGTGATACCACAAGATCCAATCTCCCCTTACTCCCGCTGAAACCAACCAGAGCTACTGATGTAGCGTAAAATATCTCGCACCCCAAAGTCCGCGAGTTCAGAAAGGCTGTCCATGTTGTACACACCCAAGTACTTACGTCTTTTGTATGATAGTGCTGGACACGAGCATAGGAAGTGAACTAACGTCTCTTCCTCCTCTTCGTCCATACAACTTCTACAAAAGTCATTCGTCTCTAGACCCAGCCTTCTCGCATGTTCATCAAAAAGGCAGTGTCCTGTCAGTATCCGTACGACCAATCCTAAATCTCGTTTTCCCAGAGATACAAGTGCCTTGGAGCGCCGCAGGTCCAGTTTTGGCCAAACCTGTTTTGCTACCCTGCACGTGAGAGTGTTGGTCCAACTCTCATCTGTCAAGGCGATTGCCTTTTTACTGAGCGTCAATTTGAGCGCTGCTATAGGCCTCCCCAGACCAGCCCTTTCCGGTTGCATCTGGAGAGTCGTACCGTACCTAGCTAGTTCGTCTGCCCTGCAGTTTCCCGTGACGTCCGAGTGACCAGGGACCCAGATTATCTGAATACTGAAATACTCGCTCATCTCATTAAGAGATGATCGGCAATCCAGCGCCACCCATGACTTCAGAGAAACCGCCTCTAGTGACCTGAGTGCCGCTTGTCTGTCCACATAAATCGCGATATCCCTAACAGATACCACGTTATGCTTCAACCATGTCACGACTTCCCCTATTGCCACCACTTCAGCCTGGTACACGCTGCAGTAGTCAGGGAGACGAACAGAAATATTAACATTGAGCTTCTCACAGAAGGCTCCGGCTCCTACTTTGCCGTCTAGCTTAGAGCCGTCCGTGAAAAATTTCAGTGCCTCGTTTCCAGTATTGATCCATTCCTCCAGGATTCCCTAGAAGGACAGATGATCCGGAAACCTATATCGAAGCACAACGTTGGTTTAATATAATCTAGATTTACCAGTTCAATGCTATCAGTAACAAAATTATTTTTTTTACTTTATTAAATTCAAAATTAGATTACTTAGTTAAGATTTTTTTTTTACTGTTTTGTTTTCTTAGATAATCTGGTGTTGGGTAGTTAAAGCTTATTTAAGTCAGATTAGTTTAGGTGTAACTAGTTAGGTTAAAAAAATTTATTTCAAATTAATTTTTCTTGATAATTTTGTTTGCTTATATTTGAATCTCTTCGATTAATAAATTAATTTGGTGGTTTTAATGAAATTTAGTGCATTATTATTTTTAGTAATCACGATATAAACAGATTTTTGTTTTTTTGAATTGAGGATGAACTAGGCTGAGTGTCAAGGTCGGTATATCGGTAATTAGCATTTCCTAACTTCCTACCTTATAGCGGTTAAACCTGGCCTACCCACACTCAAAAACCTCACCCCATTCCCTGACGCTTACCCGCGCAACAACTGCTTGAGTCCCTGAGTAGGTCAAATTCTATAGCCTAGCATATGGTGGACGGTATTTATTTATTTATTCTTTTGTCCCTCATTTGTTTTTCCTTTTTCTAGAATCTTTATCTTTATTTTTGTTTTGTTGTTTCAATTAAAATTTTCAATCTAATTACTCCCCCCCCCCCGTCCCCCACTCCCACTTGTACTTCCTCGCCACTATTAAATCAATAATATCATTTACTTATATTTCACTCCTAATTAACTAGTTTTATACCATTTTTACTGGATAAGTGGTTAAATCTTCGGCATTTGGACCGGGAGATACCGGGTTTGAATAAAATTTTCCTCATTGATTATAATCGGTAATGCTAAAAAACACAGCTATAACCCTTTATTAATTTCGCAGGACGGTCAACAATTATTGTTGGTTTGTACCGTGTTTACAAAGTATCGGCCCGATAAATAACTGATGGAAGCTACAGATAATATTTCGTAAATAAATAAAGATATCACAAATTCTATCTACCTGTCAGTTTTCTGTTCCGCTTTCATACTTTGGTCTCGCTTTTTTAACGTCCTCTGCCACGTTGCCATACATGTCAAAAGTACTATGTAATTTAAAATAAAACGAACGGTGGTGGTGACAATTAAATTTAATAAAGGAGACGTTTTTTCTTTGATTTTTTGTAATTCTGGTTCTGTTGCTATAAACACTTGATGTAATTACGTAAATAAGCTAAAGAACGATATTAAAAGAAGATGTACTGGGTTACGGCCGCATTATTTTTGAGTTTCAGATAATTTGATAAACGATTTTAAACAGATTTTAAGGACTAACACAAGTTTGAACGAAGGTTACAACTGCGGAATGCGAGGCGACGGTACAGAGAGAGACGGTCGGCATTTAAAATTCTGGAGAAACTGGCTGCGGCCCCTGAGGGGCAGCTTACAGTAGAGCAGAAGGAATCTGTAGCATGGGCTGTGATAGCTCAGAGAGGGTCCTTGTGTCTAAAAGACAGGGGACCCAGGAAGAGCTTGAAGCGGGCGACAGTAAGCGGGCCAAATTGCTAGCAAACACGATGGCGGTTGTTCCTAAGGAACAGAAACTGAAACTATTCAGTGAAATCCTGAAGAATCACGTGATGCTAGCCGTCATTGACAGAGGTCATGAAGATGGGAGCATCACGTCGGAGAAGTGAAGGATAGTGTATAATGCACTAAACTCCATATTCTTGCACTGAGAGAAATTATAGCCCACATAGATATATTTTCATAGATTTTATATATAAATGTATCTCGTTTCGGAACAAGAATATTTTATATATGTAAAACGAAACATATATCTATTTTTTTATAACGTTTAGACATATAAACATATCTCTCTTAGCTCGGTATATACTCCACAAAATTAAAACAAATACATACTATAACATAAAAAAAGGCGTTTTTATGACTATAGCATAAATATGCACTTATAAACCAGATGAAAATATTTTTAATGTAAGAATTTGAATACCTCATTGCAATAAAATTCACGAGATATGCAATTATGCTATTTAAGATATATTTTTTATCGAACTTGGTTAATTTTAATGCACATGCTTCTATATTTATATCCATATCTATATTTATATGCAAAATATTTTTTTTTTAGTGTGAGGATCCTGAGAGAAAATCCGGGATCCCCCCGTCCTGTAGAGATGCATGATGGCACCAAGGGTGCATTAAATTAACTGCGTGCTCGGACCAGAAATCGGTTGATCTCTATAAAAGGGCAGTGGCCGAAGTAGGAGAGGGGTGGTTGGGTGCGAGGCTTGAGGCGGTCAGCATAGGGAAAATCCCGAGCCGAGGGCACGCGTCTGGTTACCAACCGAGCCGGATAAGCCAAAGGTGGCCATTGTGATCGTTCAGGCCAGTAATCCCAATCTTCCAACGGAATGATGGAGGATTGTGAAGCAGGAGGAGGCTAAGGGGGGCTTTAGATTGGCAATCATGCTGATCAATAAGGAATCCCTGGTTTCCCTTGCTAGATCAAAGGAAGTGATCAACTTCGGTTTCGAGTCGATCACTCTTAAAGTTTACAAGAAAAATGAGGTCGATAAGGGCGCAAAAGACCATCCTGGGGACAACGGCGAACGGACCTAGCAGCAGACGGTCAAATGGGCCGAGGACGACCAGAGTAGCCGTTCTGATATTTCGAACGAGGAGAAGTTGGTGATGAGAGGTAGCCTCCTCTCTCTGGAGTCCGATGGGGACAACCCGCCGAACACACGACGAGAAGGGGCTGGCGACCAAATCAATGAGCCAGATGATACATCCTGATGCAGGTAGTTCAGGGAGAGTTGAGTAAGGTAGACTACAATGGTTAGCATTGTACAAATAAACCTACATGCCTCGGCAGCTCTCGTGCTCAGACTGAGTAAGTCAGATGAGGACTTGGTGTTAATCCAAGAACCTTGGATTGACAATAGCAGGACCTATAGCCTCAGAATGAAAGGGTATAAAGTATTATACTCAAGCAACTCTGAAAAGATCAGATCGTGTATTTTAGCGAAAAGTAGCCTTTATGGATCGTGAGAAGGAGGTTCCACCGGATAACCTGGGGGAACTGATCCAGGAAGCAGGTCAGAGAAACGTAGGTGTTATACTTGGATGTGATGCAAATGAGCATCACACAATCTGGGGAAGCACAGACATTAACGAGAAGGCTGAGTTATTTTTTGATTACTTATTAAATACTTACCTTCTAGTTTGCAATATTGGCTGTGAACCAACATTCATTGCTAAAAATCGACAGGAGGTTGTAGATGTGACCTTTGTGTCAGAAACAATTTTTCATATGATCAGCGGGTGGAGAGTGGCGAAAGAGCACTGATTCTCTGATCACCGATTTGTAACGTATAACCTCAACATCAAACCTGTTGCCCGGAAAGTTTTCAGGAGTCCCATAAGGACAAACTGGAACGAATATGCGGAGGTGTTGGAGGAACTATTGCCGCTGAAGGTCCTGGACTTCCGGTGACAGTAGAGGAATTAGATTGCATGGTTGATATTGTCACAAAAGCATGCAATCTTTCATTTAATACTGCGTGCCCCCTGGTAAAACCTAGGGGCAGGCAGAAACCGACATGGTGGACCACGGAGTTGGGAACATATCGGAGAGTGTGTAGGACAACCTTTAATAAGGCTAAGAAAAAAAGGGAGGTTCGGGATTGGGACTCCTATAAGGAGAACCTAAGAAAGTACAAACAAGAGTTGAGGAGGGCACAAAGGGGGCACAAAGCTTGATAGATGTACTTATTCGAACAAAAGTTGAGCCAAGGAATTGGGCAATGTCGCAGCATGCGTACTGTAACGGAAAGTCAGTGGACACAGCTCCGCACGATCTAGTACGCATGATTGAGAAGTCAATTTACTCGCAAGAGTTTTGTATGGTAGCATTTCTCGATATTGAGGGTGCGTTTAATAATGTAAAAACGGAGGCGATCATGAAAGGATTGTCATTTTTGAAGGTGGATTACCCTATAAATAGGTTGATAAATCAGATGCTGGCAAGCAGGATTATTATCTCGGAACTAGGGGAGTCCACCACTAGAATGCGGGTGGTTAGAGGAACTCCGCAAGGAGGAGTAATGTCCCCCTTTCTTTGGAGTGCAGTGGTGAATGGATTGCTGTTGGAACAGGAAAAAGAGTGGATGGGGATTGTAGCGTATGCAGATGATGTAGCGATAGCTGTCTCAGGCAAATATTAGGATACGATTAGGGACGTTATGCAGAATGCACTCCTGATCGTTACGAAATGGGCCAGAAAAATGTGGATTAGGGATTAACCCTTCCAAGACAGAGCTAAACTGTACGGATGTGTACAGACTCCAATGTTAATTATTAAAAGAACTCAACAAAACTACTGTGGTATTTGTTCGTTACAATTATAATTTTTATTTTATTCACAAATTAATTTTATTAAACAATTTGATGAAGCTGCTCTGCGGTCAAAAGGTAAGTGAACGAGAAAAATAAATTTCATAACAGCTTGAGCTTATCAGCATATAAAAAAGCGGTAATATAAATTCAAATAAATATGCTGAATACTTGTGCTGCCAATTATTAATTAAACTATTCTAACATAGAGTGCACCTTACAATATCAAGTGCGGATAAAACAGTTTACTACATTATCTACATTCATGATGACATTTCTAAATGTCAATAGAATTTAACATTTTTAGGTAAGTAAAATTCATTTAACAAAATTCATTTGACAATTCATAATAACTAATTTCCAATTTTAACACTTACAGGCACAAGGCACATATTGAGCAGTGCATATAACTACAAAAAATATATGGCTAGTGCTAATGCCAAAAAATAATTAAAAGGATTTCAACTTCAACCAAATATAAGATAAGTAACATTAATTCAATTTGTTTACATGTACTACATATTATTCATAGTTTTCTTTTCAGCTTCTGATCCTGAACAGATGGGGATTGTAGCGTATGCAGATGATGTAGCGATAGCTGTCTCAGGCAAATATTTGGATACGATTAGGGACGTTATGCAGAATGCACTCCTGATCGTTACGAAATGGGCCAGAAAAATGTGGATTAGGGATTAACCCTTCCAAGACAGAGCTGGTACTATTTACTAAGAAATATAAAATTCCGGTAGTAGGCCCCCTACCGTGAGCGGCTTTAGACTAGCTTTTCCTGACAGAGCGAGATTTTTGGGCGTAATCTTGAACAGTAAGCTCAGCTGTAAGCCTAACATTGTAGGAAGGTTGAATAAGGTTAATGTAGCCATTTACTCGTATAGGAACGCCATAGGTAAGAGATGGGGTTTGAAACCAGAGTTGGTACACTTGCTTTATCCCGCAGTGGTAAGACCTGTGCTGATGTATGGGGTGGGCGTGTGGTGGCCGGCTCTTGAAAAGGTAACTTACATAAGGATGTTGGAGATGGTGCAAAGAACAGTCTGTATGCTTATACTCGTAAGCGGGGCGCTTAGGACAACACATACACGCGCTTTAGAGGTTATGTTCCACCTGATTCCAATCAAATTTTTTGGTAAACAGATGGCAGCTAAGGTGGCTACGAGGCTCTCGGTGCCTCTCTCATTCGTAGTGTCTTCAGGCGGGACACTCGTCGATAGTTAGATCACTAAAGGAAGAACTGGTGAATCTAGATTATATTAAACCAACCTTGTGCTTCGATAAAGGTTTCCGGATCATCTGTCTTTCGAGGGAATCCTGGAGGAACGGATCAATAAGGGAAAACGAGGCACTGAAATTTTTCACGGACGGCTATAAGCCAGATGGCAAAGTAGGAGCCGGAGTCTTCTGTGAGAAGCACAATGTTAATATTTCTGTTCGTCTCCCTGACTACTGCAGCATGAACCAGGTTGAAGTGGTGGCGATAGGGGAAGTCGTGACATGCTTGAACCATAACGTGGTATCCGTGAGGGATATCGCGATTTATGTTTACAGCTAAGCGGCACTTAGGTCACTAGAGGCGGTTTCTCTGAAGTCACGGATGGCGCTGGATTTCCTATCATTTCTTAATAAGATGAGCGAGTATTTCAGTATCCAGATAGTCTGGGTCCCTGTGCACTCGGACGTCACGGGAAACTGCAGGGCAGACGAACTAGCTAGGTACGGTACGACTCTCCCGATGCAGCCGGAAAGGGCAGGTATGGGTGGGCCTATAGCAAATGCTCAAATTAGCACTCAGTAAAAAGGCAATCGCCTTGACAGGTGAGAGGTGGACCAACAGTCTCACGTGCAGGGTAGTAAAACAGGTTTGGCCAAAAATGGACCTGCGGTGCTCCAAGGCACTAGTATCCCTGGGAAAACGAGAGTTAGGACTGGTCGTAGGGATACTGCCAGAACACTGCCTTTTTGGGGAACATGCGAGAAGTTTGCGTCAAGAGACGAATGACTTTTGTAGAAGTTGTATGGACGAAGAGGAGGAAGGGACTTTAGATTACTTCCTATGCTCGTGTCCGGCACTGCCATACAAAAGATATAAGTACTTGGGTATGTACGATATGGACAGCCTTTCTGAACTCGTGGAGTGCGAGATATTTCACGCTATATAAGTAGCTCCGGATGGTTTCAGCGGGAGTAAGGAGAGATTGGATTCTGTGGTATCACAATGGGGCATTATTGGCCTAAGTGCACAGTAAAAAAATGCATTGAATTTTCAACTGGGCAAAAGTTGCCGAACCTTTTCACGTAAAATTACATGAAAATTAAATAGTTTGTACCGTAAATTTACTAGTAAAGTTATGTAATAAATTGCATTTAACCTTTTTCTTTGTTTCGTAATTTTGCGCGTTAAATATTATTTCTCTTAAATTTAAAGTGGAAACTAAAATTGGTTGAATTAGTTTGTAATTTTAAGATACATTTCATGTAATTTTAAATGATGAGAAAAATAATATTTAACGCGCAAAATTACGAAACAAAGAAAAAGGTTAAATGCAATTTATTACATAACTTTACTAGTAAATTTACGGTACAAACTATTTAATTTTCATGTAATTTTACGTGAAAAGGTTCGGCAAATTTTGCCCAGTTGAAAATTCAATGCATTTTTTTTACTGTGTGCGATAGCAGCCACTCTAACCTAACCTAACCTACAACTGCGGAACGGTCAAAGTAACTAACGACGAAATCGCTGAACTATTACATCTAGATTGGGAGTGCTAAATCAATCATAAAATTGTAAAAGGCACTACCTAAACTAGTTACAGCGGTGCAAACGTGAACTTATTAGAAAATTGGTAAAATAGTTGTAATAAGCAAATAAATTAAAAAGTTAGTGATTATTTTTAATTTTGATTTATAGATGGAAAATGTGAAAGCATCACAACAGTCTTCTCATCAGGTCGCGATGACTGACGTTGTATTATTTACATTCGAATATTGTCTATATATGTATATAGAGCAATACCATGTAGTTGCATTACTAGCGAATTACTGCGTAGCGTACGAAGTTCGATTCATTTATCATCTATATTCCATTTTTGCAACTAACTTTTGGTGTTTACGAATTTTATTATATTTTACTTTTCGTTTTGTGTGATTATTTTTAAGTTTCCCAAAATTATAGCTTTACGAACGTTAAATGAGAGAGAGGCACAATCGCAGAATTGGCATAAGCTTAGAAGAGAAGTTAGAGAATTGAAATTAAAGGATGTGGAAATCAATGGTCGAGCGAGAGGATCAAATAGAGTTCATTTATCTCGCACGTTTCAATTCTTTTACTAGATGGCACACCTTTTAATGTGGCTATCCCTTTAGTTACATTTAATCAAATTACCAGTGTGTGTTTTATGTAGGGTGTGTTCTGCATCCCAGGTATACTTGTATGGTCTCGCAGAAATAAAAACAAAGAACAGGTATCCGATCGTACGTTCAACTACATGTATATAAAAGCGATCTGAAAGGAAATTATTCAACCGAAAGAACAATTGTGTTTGCTTTATGTATAAATTAATGGCCACAATTTTATAATCAAAGGACGTTTTAGTAGAGAGTGCATACATTTACTTTTACTGGTATAATACAAATAAACTGGAAAAAATTTATGCATTTTAAATAAATAAAAATATCAAGAATTTTAAGGAAATTTTTTGACAAAAACAAGTATTATGAAAATTCCTTTCTCTATACTCGGAAATTTTTCTTTATGTTTAAAAAAATAAAATTAAACGGAAGATATGAAAATATCATTTCAAGTCCTAACTAAAATATATTACAAAAAATGAAACCAAACCAAAATTAAACAAAAAAGCTGAAATCAACTTGAACGAGAAAAATACTAGGAATTCCACTAATTTTCCTTCATTTTCTTGTGCATCTCGTTTTTGGCTCGATGGTTTATTGTTATTATTTCTACAAAAAAAAAACTTTTATTTGGTTAACAATTTTCTATTTATGGGAGTTTTTGTATTTATGGTCGCTTACTTTCCGCTTTTTTGTATAAATTATATTTTCATGTTCAGTTTTTGAGTTTATAAGAAATACCCTTCCCCCTTTTAATTATTGGCATAACAATGGGATAAAGTATTCTAATCCACATATTAAAGAACGGAAATATGAAGACCAATGAAAACTCAAAACGACAAAATATTCATGTTTGGGATGCACAAATCTCTCAAGAATGTATACTCAGCACAAAATAAAAATAAAATGAAAATGATGAAATTGAGTTGAAATTGAAATTATTTCGAATAATTTGCTGAAGGGAGATCGAGTAATTTTTCCTCACTGTTTTTGCAAGTGTGTGTGTGTAGTAGTATTTTGGTGGTATTGTGCTCTGTTTGTTTGTTAAGAACGTAATATTTTATTACATTGAATAAAAATATTTTGGTTTGGTTGATAAGCTTTCTGTAATGTGGTGTTAAATAGAATTAAAAATAGAAAAAATAGCTCAAATGTTACTCCATTATAAAATTAGGATAAGATGATAATATGTAGTACAGTGCAGCCAACGAATTGAAATAACTGTTTAAATATTTATAAATTAAATTTTCTTCAGGTTGGTAGAAGGAGTATAGCTCAGATTTACTATAGAACATCATATAACTTAACTGATTATACTCGGACTAGTAGTACTTTCGTAAAATTCGAGCTAGTTATGTTCAGATTGTATTTCTTGACACAACGCAAACATCCGAGGTGGGTTGTTGCATCATCACTGACATTATGTCTTGTTTTTCCGGAATAATTTTGCATTCTATTTCGCTTAAACAATCACGTGTTTTATATTGCAATTTCAACCTCTTAATATACAGGTACATCAAAAATGAATGTGAAGGACTTTTATTTCAAATAACTCAGAGTCCCGTTATTTTAGAGATAGAGAGAGAGAGAGAGAGAGAAACAAGCATAAAAGCAATGGAATATTCTAAGTGCTATTTTATTTTTAATGCTAGTTTCCTTCCATCATGGTGTTGATAGAAAAACAGCTCCTCGTTTTAATTTTTATTTGAGAAAAACGTTAGTTTTTCAGTAATTATTACAAATATAGTGAGGTAAAACATTTCAAAATGTAAACTAACGAAATATAAAAAACAAAATTCCGCTAATTTTAGGTTTAGGTTTCAGTGGTTGACACTTAGGCCATTTTTGACCCATTGTGATACCACGCATTCATGCTACATCATTAACCCATTCACCTATTCACCTACTCACACAACTAAAGTATACGACCTGCACATTGCAAGCTCCATGTCAACCTGTACATTGACATGGGCGGTGGGTCGGCGCTGAATTCTGTACTTTATCAGAGGGTTTTACTTGTGTTTATTAACATCACCGATTGTAATCGATGATGAAAATTCGATTTTCATCTAGCCTCTGATGCGATTCGAACCCAGCACCTCCCAATCCAAGTGCCGAAGCTTTAACCACTGCACCACTTGTCCGGTCTAATGAGATGTAATAAACCAATTAAAATTACTGGATGAAAATTATTCTTGTCAAAACACCAAATTTCAAATTTGCGGAAAATGGTAACCAAACCCACTCCACCGATGCAGAAACATCCAATAAAACATTTTTTAAACAAAAATAAATTGGGATTATGACTTGCGAAGAAGCCGAAGCGTCACCATATGTCTGCGCAAACAATCACCGAAAGACACCAGCGCTCCTTGGGGTTTTACCGACCACTGAAAGGCGATACATGGAAGAAATATATTATAGTCGACGAAGCTTGGCTTTATTTAACGAATGCCGATGGCGAAAGAAGTGTGCAGTATTTGAGACGCGGCCAGATTAAAGTGGAATTAGTTCTCTACACAAAAAACGTCCCATTCGAAACGCTTCATGATATTCTTGGGAAACAGTAGCCATTTTAGATGAACCAGATGCTAAGAAAAGCTCAGCTCCATCACACACGTCCAGAAAACTCGCGCATTTCTTCAACAAAATAACTTATCATTTATTCATCCTAATTTAGGGACCCTCTCATCACCCGACTTGGTACCCTGTGATTATTTCTTACGGGGCTACTTAAAGTCACAATTACCAAAATCTAAAGTTGACAATATTGCGCAACTAAAGAGATTGATAAATTGAGAGATCAAGAATATCCCTCTTGCAATGATTCAACGAGCACTTAAATCTAAGTCAAGTCGGCGTTTGATTGTTTATAAAAACAAAGGTTTACATATAGTAAAATAAAATTACATAGAAAACTATAACTGTACATATACTATTTTCATTATTTCAATTCAAAATCGTTCATTTTCATTTTTGATGCGATTTTTCACTACATCTCGATAAACGAATCACGATAATTTATTTAGATATAACCATAAAATCTAGTAATAGTAGAAATCGTGAGAAAATAGTCGATAATATTGTAGGCATTTTAAAAAAATCCATTTTTGTACCTAAATTAGTGATTTCAGGCAAAAGCTCATTATTAACATTTTGCTGAAAGTTTGTTTTCTGTTTTTGTTTAACATTAAGTTTTCATGGGGTTTCTTTAATTCCACCTTTTTCACACTTTGATTCCTGAATCATTTCTTCGGATTTATTCCTCTTCTCCTAACAACATCATTTGTTAACCACCTAACATTTTTTTGTTTCTTGTGATTCTCGCTCGAAACAAAGAAAGAACTGTTAATTTCATAATATGTTTTATGTTCACACATAAAAACAGACCTAAAAAGTCTAATGTCGATATTTATATTAGATTTCTAAAAGCAGAGAAATCATAGAGCAGTTTTTGGCAAAATAACAAAATAGACACTGTGCCCCATAAGTACTTAGAATTGAGTAACACTCAAAAATTAAAATTTCATAATAATATTAGAATTATTAAACTCGGCCTCTACGGATCGCACAGAGGTAAGAAGACGAAGATATGGTTCTGAATTAGTATTTGATGTAAGAAACTAATCTTACTTAGTCGCATGTTCGATAATTTCTGAGAATTTTGTTATTCGAGAGAGTATCATTGAGTGTAATACAAAAATTCTTAAACATTTGAATTTATTTAACTCGGCCCCTACGGATTGCACAGAGGTGAACGAAGTGGTTCTAAATTAGCATTTTATGTAAGAAACCAATCATAATCATATGCTCGGAAGATTTCTTAGATTTTAGTTATTCGAGAGAAAATGATGACAATATAAAAAGTCATACACATTTGAATAATTTTGTGTTATTTGTTGCAATTTCTCGAGTAACGCTGCTCCTAACCATTAGACAAATGGTCTGTGATTGGTTCGATCGACCTCAAATGCGACGCTTAAGATAGTCCCATAAGTGCTCGATTCTATTCAGATCGGGATTGAATGATGGCCATTGCACCGTTCGAATTAAAATGAACTCCAAATATTTAGTGACACTCCTAGAGGAATGGGCGCAGAGGCTCCGTCTTTCATGAGTATGCAATTCTCACCTCTATCGTCAGCGGTCTCAACCGGTGCACAGTTAGAGAGCCGTTACTTAGGATAATTTAAACCGTTTTTGAAAATGTAAATTCCTCCACACACCATAACTGCAACGCCACAAAAAGGAATTCGTGGTTGCATGATGGCTTGTCGCTAGCGCTCGTTTCATCTTCTCAAAAACGCGAACGCATCCGACATTCGAGTGCGAAATTAAATTTGGATTCATCCGTAAACAAACAATCCGGTCGTCCATTGCCTTAGTTTCCAAGTGAAGTGTTCCATGGCGACAATATTTCTTGCAATTTTATGAGGCTTTGTTAACGGTTTAACGTTTCTGGAAATTCTGGACCTAACTACACCTCTGTGGGCCGATTTCGAACAGTTCGTCCCAAAACGAGTACTCCAGTAGCACGCGAAAAATCGCTTTGAAGGTCCAGTGAAGTTGAAAACCGATTTCAAAGAAGAGTTTTAAAAAATCTGTCATCAGAAAATCGTATATTAAAACCACAGTCTCTACACATCGCGTTTGTAGCCAATACACCACAGATTATGAAACTGCTATGGTGTGTGCAACGTGGCGCTGGATATGCCCTGAATCAAGCAGAGTAATAGCCCGTAAAACCTCAATATACTTAAATATCTTCGGTGAACTTTGCTTTCATTCATGATTCCAAATATTTCAAAAAATATTTTTATGATGACCTAACAAGTCGAAATCGATCGAGTGTTTTTTTAAAATATTGTTTTTAAAATATTCAATATTTTGTGAAATAGAAAAACAAGCGTTTAATAAAATGTGTTTATTAAGTTTATTCAATCAAGCTGACTACTTAGTTAGTTTCGTGTGCATCAATATTTCAAAGTGAAGTTATATTAAAACAAAACTTTGATCCCTTAATTTTTTTGACGAGGTTATAATCGTTTTCTACTATGAAATACTGTCTTGCACTAAATTTATGGCGATGAGGTACTTAGTGAGTTGCTTTTATAATCATTAATCAGTTAAAAATAATATTTTTTTTCATTAGACTTGCTTTCAAGCTACCACCATTTGCGGTTTTAATGGTATATTTTACTTCCCAAACTTTTCTGTAAAATATTGTTGGTAGTTATAGTGATTTCTCTCCTAATATAAAGTTAATTTTTATAAAAGCCAAAAAGATTTTCCTTGTCGATTAAAAAAAAGAAAAATTTTAATGAGGTTTTCCATCGAATTGTTAATTTTATTTTTATTCGTAGTTAAAAGTAAAATATTATAAAGTTTTTATTTTCAAATTTTATGAGTGTATAATGATTTAAACTTGCAACCCCCAAAAGTGTGTGGTACATACTCGTATATGAGTATCACGCCATTCCCAAATTTATCGTTCGTAACGTTGAACTTCACAAAAATTCCTTTGATCTAAATAAACAATGTGATTATTTATAGACATTCGAAAACATCGTACACCACGATGTAACGTAGTACTTTCCACATAATTTAAAACAATAATTCCATAGATTGCAAAAATAATACGAGGTCTTTTTTACCTTTTGATATTTTACCAACTCCTTTGTTTTTTTTAATATAAGTGGGTGTCATCGCATTTTTTGCCGTTATCTCTTCCCGCATCTCTGTATATATTTAGATTACAAACAATAAATAAAATTAGATTTTCCGATTTTCAATTCTCGTAACGCACAGGTAGCTGAATAACATATTCATCAATATGGATTTTTTTTATGGAAATTCTAATAATTTTTGTTTTTTATCTTCGATTTTCCACACCGAGGAGAGAAATGATCCTAAATAATTTATGGAATGACATTTTTGTGATTTTTTCGGCAATGTGAAAAATTCAGAAAATTTATTTTATTTTCAATTTTGTGTCATGTTTCGAAAAGGTTAGGTATTTTGAAATTTTTTTTGTATTACATCAAAATTATATATAGGGTGAATAGAAAATTTACGCTATTCCTTATGTAGAAGGAAAACAAAAATTTCAATAAATTCGTAATAGAAGTAAAGTACATACATATGATATATATTTTTATAGTAACAGACGAAAAAAATTTCGAAACCTTAGCATTTTTAAATTATTCGGAATTCGTCCATAGAAAATAAATAATTTTACAGCACACTACAGTATTCAAACAAATAAAAATTTAAATAATGTTCTTTCCTTCGATTCTCTTTCAATTCTTACGAATGCTCCATGTTTTATGTTTTTGCATTTGAGTACTTGAATGGCCAAATAAATAAAAATAAATCGAAATAAAAGAAAATATTTTATTCGTATTGATGTTTTTATTATGTATTTTATCTTCTCCTGCTTGGTGTTACATAGTTAAACGATAGTCTAATGTTATTTGTCTATGTTCCCCTTGAGAATAGAAACGTTTCTTCTATATCTAAGCGAAGTACATACTTGTATTATAAATAGTAATCTATAAAGTACGTCCAAGAAATTTAAATAAACCATAGTAATAATAAAAATAAAACGTTTACGCTTCTGCATGTTCATACAAATAAGAATACTTCCTGCATTTCATTTTACCAGATTTATATTTACAAGAAAGTTTATTTTTTGTACGATGGAAAAATGGATGCATTATTAGTGTAAACATTTCCAATATCAACTCTACTATGTTGAAAATTCCCAATTGTTGAAACTAGTTAAACCCAAAAGTGGAAAATTCAAAAGAGTTCAGTGCATTTAATTTTAAATGATTACTCAGGAATCGTGCGCTGGAAGCCGTACCAGTTCTGATTGGTTTGGTTTTGGTTCGTTACATAAAATTTCAAGCAGTTCAATTGGCATGCGGTTTTTTTTCACTGCATTTGCATCTTTAAGATTAAACGAATAGTAATCCATTTACATAGGAATTCATAATCATTTATAAATTTGCACACTAACCAGACTCATTATTGTCAATTATTTTCATTTTGGGATGATTTGCCACCTCCGTATGTTTTGAGTTTTTGACGATGTTGGCTCCATTTTATTAATTTTGGTAAATCACACAAAACAATGAAAAGTTTTAATTTGTTTAAGAATTTTTTTCGGCTTTTCGGACAAAATATTATTTTAATGGACACCCATACGATGTTTACGACTATTTTAGTCGCAGAAACAAAGAGGCCATTTATTAACAATATTTCTACCACAAAACTAGAAAAAATGCACTCCCCTCCCCCAAACCTTTAACCCTAGGGCAATAGTGTACACAAAGATACACAAACCCTTACAAAAATGAGAAATCCCTTAGGTAACTTCTTGGCAGCTTGGTTTCGTACTGATAAAAAAGTTGGTCTACTCATCAGGTTGCAACGACCAAACTGCAAAAATACAACTCTTGTTTTGTACCGATAATACAAAACAAGAACACATCGATTTAGCGAATTATATATCACCAAATCAGAAACCACAGGTAATTCTCACTATGTATGTGTGTGTAACAGCCAACACATATAATTAAGAAGAATTTTTTAATCGTCCGTGAATTTAATTTGTTTAAGAATTTTTTTCGGCTTTTCGGACAAAATATTATTTTAATGGACACCCATACGATGTTTACGACTATTTTAGTCGCAGAAACAAAGAGGCCATTTATTAACAATATTTCTACCACAAAAGTAGAAAAAATGCGCTCCCCTCCCCCAAACCTTTAACCCCAGGGCAATAGTGTACACAAAGATACACAAACCCTTACCCTTGGAACCTGATGAGTAGACCAACTTTTTTATCAGTACGAACCCAAGCTGCCAAGAAGTTACCTAAGGGATTTCTCATTTTTGTAAGGGTTTGTGTATCTTTGTGTACAAGAAGTTTAAAACAAATTAAATTCACGGACGATTAAAAAATTCTTCTTGAAAAGTTTTAACTTATTAGAACAATTTTCATTTTTATTTTCAACACGCCTACTACAATACCAGGTTATATATACCATATTATGTTTACTGCGGTTCACTTGATTAGACCAATGCCTCTTAAACTACAGGCCGCTTACACCAAATGATGACGACACGCTATGTCGACGTTTTCGTTACTTTCTCCAGTTGTTTTGTTAGTGTAAATATCTAACATTATTATGGTGCTCTCTCGCAGACGTAAATTGACGTCATGTGCGAAAAAAGAGAGCAATAAGAGGCCTGTAGTTTAGGAGGCATTGATTAGACGCACTTGCAATTTTACTTTTAAATGTAAATTTTACTGTAATGTCTCGCGGAACGAAGAATATAGTTTTATTGAGAAGAGAGAGAAATCAGTAAAACTGTAATGAATAAAAATTTAAACATAGCAGTCTAACTGCACTTTTCTTTGTTTTTTTTGGAATATAGGAAGATTTTCAAAAAAATATTCAATAGAGATGTGCAATTTCTGTACTATTGAGTAATCACGGGTAATCGTTACTTTTGCGCAACTACTCGTTACTTAATTAATATATAAAGGAACATTAGGAACATTTCAGTCTTAAAACATATATTACACGTACATAAAAATTTTAATATTACGAAAATTCATATTACGTGTAAATTTATTTACATTATTTATTTTCAATAAATTTAAATAAGATTACGAAATTTTGATTACCATTTAGAAAAATAATTTTTTCTAAATTTTCGGGTTTTAATCGACTCCGTTTTTCATTCAATATTTGCCCAGTTTTTGAGAAAATTCTCTCTGACGGCACCGAAGTAGCAACTACAGTAAGCTGCTTTTTAGCTAATTTGGCTAGTCTTGGGTACACTAGCTCTCTGGACTGCAACCATTTTAAAGGATCTTGCTTCCTATTGATTGTCGGTTCTTCGCAGTATTGACGCAGTTCGATGATAGCTGAAGATTGGGGGTCGACATAACCATTTGGTCTAGGCCGTCTAAATCCTCCCAAATCATATCCGTGGTTTTGCAATTGTTAATCTCCGGATTAATGATTTGTAAGTGCAATTCATTTATCTCGATTCGAATTAAATCGGTCAAGTTTGTGGTTACCGACTCTTTAGCTTTGTTGTAAGCGACTTCATTTGAAAATGCACGTTTTTTAAATCTGGGATCAAGAAAACTTGGCTTACTTATAATTAAATTATACTCCACTTTATCAAACCGCTTTTTGAGGCCAGCTATTAAAGCGTCAAATAAACTTTCCCCAAAATCACTATGAATCCCAGCCTTTATTTTCAAAATAGCTTTAATCAAGCTACCTATATAAGCGCAATTACTTTTGAGAAAGTTACATGTTGATCTGCACTCAACTCAACAGTAACCAGCTCAAACGGTTCAAGTAGGGAGCATAGTTCTCCCAAAACAGTCCATTCTTTTCAATTGGGCTATCAAGGACGCCTAATGCAGCATTTATATGCTCCTTTAGCTGTCTCATTCATCGAAACATGTAAAATGTGGAGTTCCACCTAGTTACAACATCAATATTTAATTTAAGAACAGGCCCAATATTTATCTGCTCCTGAAAGTTTTTTAGTTTCGACGCTGCAACGGTGCTTCGGCTAAAAATTCAACAATGGACTTTGCTTTTAAGTGGATCGGTTTAATTAATTACATCTTGCACAACTAAATTTCGCGTGTGAACAAAACATAGTAAATGTTTCATACGAGTTAATTTGCATGCTGCAACAATATTCGTACCATTGTCTGTTACAATTGTATGTTCCATTCTTGCAACACTTTTTTCATTTTGATTTTGATATTTTCGGCAGTATGCCGTTCTGAAAAAGCAATACATCCCAATAAAACTGATTTTAGAACCCAATCAGAATCGATGAAATGACCAGTAATGGACATGTACGATTCGGTCGTACAACTTGTCCACATATCCGAAGTAAGTGCAATACTTTCAGCTGTATTTAAAATATTTCGCATAATTTCTAATGAACTGTCATAGAGTGATGGTAAAAGCTGTCTGTTTAGCGTGGTACGATGAGGTAATTTATATCCGGAATCAAATCCAGCCAAGAGCTCTCGAAATCCGCTGTCTTCTACTATCGAAAAAGGTTGCATGTCCTTAACAATCATTTTTAGGACTAAACTATCCAATCGTTTCTGACGAACAATTGATACAGAACGTGTAATATATTGATTAAGCGCAGTGTGCCTCGTTGATTTTTTTGGAAAAGCCACTTGTGCAACAGCAGTCGTACTAGAATTATCGGAGTTTGCTGTATTGATACTAGTATTAGATACAATAGAAGTAGATGGTAGATTGGTATTAGTACAAGTTACAGCAGAAGTAGATGGTTCTACATCTACAAGACTCGACACAGAATTAGTGTTTGGTTCTACAACACGAGATTTTTTTTGCCGATTGCTCTAAATTAATTGTAGGATATTTCGCATTTAAATGTTTTTTAAAATTGGACGTCGAACCTCCTTTATATGACAACAAACTTCTACATATATCGCATTTGGCGTGGTCATCTGATGTTTTGTTAAAATACAACCAAATGTCACTACGTAACACAGATGATATTTTTTTCGATTTTGATGCGTAAATAACCTGTTGACTGAACTAACTATAAATTAGAAAAATTGCATACAATCTTCAAATTGGATTTTTTTTAAATTAATTTAAGTTAAATTTATTTCGTTTTGATAGCAAATCAGATCATTAAATGTCACATTAAAAATACAAATAAATTTGTAGGTTATGTTTGGAAAAGACAAAAAGGTACACAAGTATAGTATATGTATATATAATATTGCTCTTTTAACGCATAAATATTATTGTTAGTAAAAAAGAAAAGTTATATTTTTTAATATGTAAAAAATGAGAAATACATAAATGTAAATATGTACATAGCTTGTTTCACATTGTAATTCAACACACACGACGGCAAACAGAATGTTTATTGTTTTATATACTTTCCTTTTCTAGCCTTATGATTTACCCATATACAAATACTATCTATCTTCGTTGACAAATTTTTTTTTAGAGGAAAGAACTAACCGAATAAATTTTTATTTTTGGTGTGTTGTATTTTCACTTTAAAATTAACAAGTAACGATTACTTTATTTTCTAAGGAATCGTTACTTTCGGGTAGTTAAAGTAACGAGTATTTAATACCGAATAGCACGGGTAGTAACCGTGCGCATCTCTATTCAGTAGCTGACCAAGAATTAAAATGTACACACGTAACACAGATTGGAATGCGCCAAGCAGCACATGTCTTGGGATTTGTATTCGCGAACAATGAATAATAATTGGAAAAAGGTTGTTTTTTCGAATGAAATAAAAGTTAACTTAGATGGATCATATGGCTATACTTAATAAACACATTTTTATTAATCACTTGTTTTTTGTTTCGCAGAATATTTTAAATATTTTTCAAAAAATTTAAAAAATCACTCGATCGATTTCGACTTGTTAGGTCATCATCAGGAGTATCTACCTGATGATGACCTAACAAGTCGAAATCGATCGAGTGATTTTTTAAACTTTTTGAAAAATATTCAAAATATTCTGCGAAACAAAAAACAAGTGATTAATAAAAATGTGTTTATTAAGTATAAGTGTGTTTCGCAAAGTGCCTACGGCAAATAGCGTAATGGATACTATTAAATTGAATTTTTTTTCAAATAAAATGACTGGAAATTCATTGAAGGATATGCTGCAATCAGTTTTTCCAGAAATTCAGGATGTATTTGGGCTTCTTCAGTGGATTTTCCAACAGAATTATGCGCCCATACATAGTGCCCGTGTTGTAAATTTGTGGATTGCGAGTCAAAACGTTGCGTTATTACGTTGCGTTAATTGAAGCTGCCTTAGCAGAGATTTCGTTGGATTACTTAAAATCGATATATGATTCTCTCAAGGACAGGGTCATTGAAGTAATTTTAAAGAATGGGGGTGGTACACGTTACTAAAAATAGCTAGAAAAACTAAAAATTTGTTAATAAAAAATAATATTAAAACAAAAATATAAATAACTGTGTTTTCATTATATTTCTAAGTTGCGTCTAATTAACTTAACCGAAAAATAACATTAAATTTGAACTAAGCTTAAAAAAAATTAAAAGGCAAGTTAATTTACTTTCACAGAATAATTATCGATTATGAATTTATTGAGTAAGGATTTCTCTCTCTCTCGTTCTTCTCAATAAAAATGTTTTCTTTGTCTCGCGAGAATTTACATTTAAATGTAAAATTGCAAGAGCGTCTAATCAAGTGAACCGTAATGTATATATACCACGTACATTTTTTCATGTTGTTTTCAACACAGCATTTTGTCGAACAATGGAAAGAATACGGCATTAATAACACTTGAAACTCTTTCAAATGTCAAAAACTTTATATTCCATAAGCACATAACAACTCCGCCTTATTCGCGAAGGGAATACAGATAAAATAATAAAATGGTCGAAAAAATCATAACTAATTGATTTATAACGAATTAAAATTTCAATTAACTTCGACCTGTAAGACTAAGTTATAGAAACCCTGATTAAAATTATGAAAATGACCCAAAACCAATTTTCCCGACGTTTTAAAGGTCCCTTCTGAACTCAAAAATGCAAGAAAAACTTTGTCGGTCTGTCTGGATGGATACCCAATACCACGATATTACTCTACATTATTTTAATTTACTGGTGTTCGTGTTGTGTGTCGTTTGAAAGTTCTTGGCTCAGACAACAATTTTGACGATTCCACTTTAGTTCTCAAATCCACCGGTTTCGTATTGGATTGTAGAGCTAAATTGTCCAAAAATTTATCTGATTTTTACGAAAACATATAACGATTTTTTTCAAAATAACAAACTTTATAAATGTTTACAAAATCACAATATTAACTGATGATCATAAAATTGAGGTATGTAGCTCCAATCATCAATAACGGCAGTCGTATGAAATCGTAGGTTTTTATTTTTGAGTGGTATGATATCGATTTCTATTGACTGTTTCGTTTTCCCGGAAAAAATATAGTCCAATGATGGTTTTGGCGCAAACGCCGGCCCAAAGAGTCACTTTTGGTCATCCAATGGCGTTTCATGGATCTCGTGTGGATTCTTCGTCCCCAAATGCGGCAATTTTGCTTATTAACGCTGCCAGAAAGTGTGAAATCAAATGGGCCTCGTCGACCATCAACATTTGCTTCCAAAAATCAGGTTCAGTGTCAACCATTCGAGCGACGGTTTGGCCGTATTCCAAGCAATGTGGCCAGTCTGTCGGAAATATTATTTGTGTTGTATTGCACAAATGCAACTTATAAAAATGATTTTATTGGAAAGGCACACTCGTCTAGCTAGATCGTAAATATTAAAAAATAAAGTTAAACAAAATAACTCTTGGCTTGTTTTAAATAAATTAATTTTTTGGTTGGTGCGCATGCGATTTTACAAAAAAACACTAAAAGTGGAATAACTTTTGCACCATCAACAATTCGAAACAACTTTACTTTGCTATTTTTGTTGGAAATGTGCTCCCCTAATACTCTGCTTCGTTTGATCGTTCAATTCTGGGACACCCTGTATATTAGGAATTCATTCTGGATCGAGGCGATCCAGAGATTATTCGCACTAATATCTTAATAATATTTGGTACGTTTCGAGTTGACTTGTAAATACATACGAGTATATATAATATATTAATGATTTTGAGGGTTAACTCGACTCTACAAATTTGGTAGATTGAACCGAGTTACCACGAAGTTGATTCGATCTTGTAATTGAACACTATATACAGGGTGTCCCAAAAGTCTAGGGCCAAACGAAGCAGGGTGATAGAGGAGATCTTTTCCAACAAAAAAAAACAAATAATTTTTTTTCGATTTGTTGATGGTTAAAAAATTATGCCACTTTTAGTGTTTTTTGGTGAAATCGTATACGTATGCATTAAAAAATTAATTTAAAAAAAGCTAACAGTTCTTTTTTTTATCTTACTTTTTCAATATGATCTTGGAACGTGTGTCTCTCAAATAAAGTCATTTTTGTTAACTTTGATATCTTTAGTCAAATTAAAACCATGGTTTTGTGAACCCATTTCGTTTCAAACAAAATTTTTACTGATATTTAAGTAACTCTGGTGGGGAAAAAATGTACTATGGAAAGTTGACCAACTATCAAAAAAACTTGCGGCATTAATGCAGATTCTAAAATGGTATCACACATATGAATATTCGAAACACACTGGTTTTTATCAATTGTTTTATAAAAAAGTCATGTTTATTAAAGAATGCAATTTTCAAAATTTCGAGTGCTGAAATATCTGCTTTGGGAGAAAAAAACAAAATTACATCTACATTTACTTTTTTTTATTCTAAATGTTATGACAAGTGTTCAAAGTGTCCACCATTTGCCATAATACATAATCGGCATCGTATAACAAAATTTTGTTTAAGCCGTTGAAACGCACTTTCCTTATGTTTGATACTATTTGTCGCTTCGAATATTCACTGCCGCATCTCCTCCTCGGTTTGAATTTCTTTTTCATAGACCAGCTCTTTTAAATAACCCCATAAAAAAAATCCAAAGGGTTTAGATCCGGAGAGCGTGGTGGCCAGGCAATGGTCCCTCCCCTAATCCACTGTCGCACCACTTGTGCATAGTGCGGAGGGGCTCCATCGTACTGCAGCCACATATTGTGACGCGCTTGCAAAGACTTCGAGTAAGTTATTTAATTCATTTTGAAGGAAACTTAAATACACCGACCCGGTGATACGACGTGGTAGTTCAAATGGACCAATTAATTTTCGATCAACTATTCCAGCCCACATGTTCACTCCAAATTGATGCTGAAATTTACTACGTCGCACAACTTTTGGATTCACACGGGCCCAATAATGGAAATTGTGGATGTTAAATATTCCCACTCTTCTAATGCATGCTTCATCACTCCATAAGATATGTCAAAAAATTGCGAACTTTCTTGGTTGCGACGTAGCATTTCTCGACAAAATCGCAATCTTTTTTCGCGGTCAGCTTGTAACAGGTCTTGTACACGTTGCACATGATAAGGGTGAAATTGGTTCCTTTTTAAAATACGATGCACCGTGGACCGTGACACTCCTGATTGCCTTAATAAATGACGAACACTTATCGAGGGGTTATCTGCCACTGTTTCAGTTATATTCTCTTCATTGTTATGAAACTGCGTTGGTCTTCCGTCTCTCCTCCCATGTACAGGGATTTCGCCCTCACTGTACATTCGATGTACGTTTTGAAATATCCTGCGATTGGGATATGCCCGATTGGGGAATCACCCTTGCAGCATCTCGGGCGATGCTATTACAAACGCCATAAATGAAATGCATATCTGCATATTCACAATGAGAATAAACAGGACTGTTTACTGACAATTTAATTATAAATTAAATATTTTGTCGAACTGATATGAATTACAAAATATTTCTCCTTTTTATACAGCAAATTTTGTTTAAATCGAGCTACTAGATTGTTTACAAATGAAAAATTAAATAAAACAGTAACTGTAGCATTTTAGTTATACTCTAAAACTAAGTTCCTAGTTTAATGTTAGTCATTTTTTTTTCTCCCAAAGCAGCTACTTCAGCACTCGAAATTTTGTAAATTGCATTCTTTAATAAACATGACTTGTTTTATAAAACAATTGATAAAAACCAGTGTGTTTCGAATAATCATATGTGTGATACCATTTTAGAATCTGCATTAATGCCGCAAGTTTTTTTTTGATAGTTGGTCAACTTTCCATAGTACATTTTTTCCCCACCAGAGAAAACGTTATTGAAGGTTCTTTTAACAAAGAATAGTAAATTCTAAAATAGAATTATTTAATATCCATTGTGCGGCGTCCATGCATGACTCTAGATTATTAAAGAAGTCTGGCTTATACATGAAACTACAAGAAAATCCAGCGAGCATGCATGGTTACTTTCTCTAGGGAGACTCACTATATGTCAGGACTGGCTGGTGCTACGATTTAAAGATGAAACATAACATGGAATAAATAAATTACTTACATTTGTCTCGACGATCGCGAGTGGAAAATTCCAATTGTACTCCATAACATTCGTATTTTACAAAATGATAAAGCGGAAATAGTTACTATATTCCAAAAGCAACCTCAAATCCGAGAATATTTCGGTCGCAAACTAATAGAAGGCAACAAGCGTTTATACAAATATTCAAATATTACAATATTAAAAGCTCCGATTGTATTTTAGTTCAAAAATTTATTTTAAAAGAAAATATCAGGTATTCCAGTTTCTATATTTATTAATATAAAGTTTTTGTGGATTTATGGGATTACACAGTAATACATTTAGTAATACATACATACACATGTACTTGATTCACTTCTTATTTAAAGCACAAGCTAATTTATTATAAGTCGTCATATAAATCCAAAAAAACTTAATATTAATTATTCTGTTGGGCTACTCATAATTTCCCTAAAATTCCAATTTTGTGCACAGATTTTTCAGTACGTTTCATATTAATTATTATTTGGCGTTCTTCGTTAGTAGTTTCCTTTCTTATACCGGCCGAATGCCTCGCAATCGTTGCATTTTAGTTTGTATACGTCTCGTGTTCAATATGAAAAAGGTTATAAATATGAAGGAGGACCAACTCGATATTAAAATAATTATGTCACATAATTTTTGTAAATGATTAAAAAAAAATCAAGGATCATACTATAAGTGTATGATCATTTTCGTTCCAAAAAATTCTTTTTTTTGCAAAATTTTTTTTTTTTATTTTTTGATTTGTTTATTTATAAAATTATTTAATTTAATAAAAACCTGCAAAATAAATTCTATAAAACTTATAATTTGTAAAAAAAAAATCAAAACTGTGTATGATCATTTTCGTTACTAAATGTATGTGATATTTAATAAACACATTTTTATTAATCACTTGTTTTTTGTTTCGCAGAATATTTTGAATATTTTTCAAAAAGTTTAAAAAATCACTCGATCGATTTCGACTTGTTAGGTCATCATCAGGAGTATCTACTGATTTGTATTAGTAAAAATTTTGTTATATAGTAGAAAAAAGCAAATTATAAATAAAAAAAGGAGGGAAAAAAATAAGCAATGAAAATTAATCTACGGATCGCCCAGGTAGGCGAAGAGTCATAGGTTGAGTAACAAAATTCAAGGTATATTATTGCGTACGTGAGAATAGAAAAAGGCGGGGCCTGTAATTGGTGAGAATCGGATTTCTCTCTGTTCGTTAAGGATATTTTGGTTAAGAAATATTGATTTTCGAATTTCATAAGATTCTAAGGTATCTAAACGTCTGCCTTTGGGTTGTATATGTAATATGTTGTAACGCCCCAGCAAGCCAACATAAGTGGCTCACTGGAGTGTTAACAGAATTGCTGACATAGTGATTTTGGGCGGTCAGTTCATTCCGGCTAGGGATAAGCGTTGTCGTGGCGTTTCCAAAATATATGTCAGCCTGTATTAGACCGCTTACACGAAGAAGTAATAATAATAATAAAGGAGAGGATCATTTAATTTATACCAGAAATCAGCGAACCTACCTCACGTTCAATATGAACCTACCTCTACATCTCAAGTCATCCTCTTTCACGAGTTCACTCCATCATAGCAAATTTAACACAATTAAATTTAAATAATTAAACAATGATTCATCGAATATTAACATTATTTTTAATGGAGATGAAAAAAATGAAAATAATATAATTTACAAAAAAAAACTTAAAAGGAAAAGAATACCGAAAATAAACACTATAAGAAATTGAATTTCACAAGAAAATAAATGTATACCCTATTTCCATATTATTACTAAAGTGCACTTGTACTAATAAGCTGAGACTAATTGAACTAAACTTAAAAATTAAGTACCTAATTCAGTTTTGACTTCTTAACTTAATTTTTATATAATGTAATTAATATAAAGAAAATAGAAAATTACAATTAATTTTTGTACCTTAAGATTAAATCCTTGTTTAGTGTATAATCCACTATTAATGATGATAGTCCAGTTTGAAAATCCCCGTGGATAATAAAGAAGCAGTGAGGATTATGCTTTGTTGAGTGATAGCATTACATCAATATAGAAATGCATCACATAATACAGGCGAAGTAATAAGTCATACTACGACTGTTATATGTATTGTAGACAATTTTTTTTTTTTTTTATTTAAATTATTACAACTGAATACAATTCATCTAGTAATTTTTCTTTCTTAATTTAGTCACTTGTGAATGAGAAGACGCCCATTGGCCGGCTCCAATTATAGGTTATTTACTGTAGTAGTAGTCTTTGCTTTGGTGTCCTTAATCCATTAAATCAATTGGTTTCGTTCTCTGCAATCGTCTTACTGCATGGGAGGTGTCCAACATACCACGAAGCTCTTCATTTACGTGTTGATAAATACGTTGTCCATGTATTACTGCAAGTTTTTTTATTTCTTCTTGGACCGTCGGGATATTTAGATCCCGATGAAGGTCATCATTCCTAATGTACCACGGAGCGTTAACTATACCACGTAGCACTTTGTTTTGAAAAGTTTGTATTATTTTAGTGTTGGTTTTCTTTGTACAGCCCCAGAGCTGTATTCCGTAAGTCCATACAGGCTTTAGCACCTGTTGATATAATAGCAATTTATTTTCGGTTGACAATTCCGAGTTTTTCCCGAGCAGCCAATACATTTTTCGATATTTGATATTAAGTTCTTCTTTTTTCTTTTTAACGTGCTCTTTCCATCTGAGCCTGGTATCTAAGGTCATCCCTAGATATTTAGCCTTATTTGCATACGGAATCTGCTGACCGTTAATGATTACAGGTTTGTAATTGACTTTTAGATTAGTAAAATTCACATGCGTGGATTTCGATTCATTGAGCCCGATTCGCCACTTTTTTGTCCATTTTATGATTTTGTCACATGCTTCTTGAAGTTTCGTTGTCGATTCCTCGATAGTGTCTCCTACTGAGAGAACTGCAGTGTCATCAGCAAATGTTGCAACGGTAACATCGTTTAAATGAGGTAAATCTCTGGTGTAGAGTAGGTAAAGAATTGGTCCCAAAACACTACCCTGAGGGACTCCTGCCGAGATCTTTTTTAGCTCGGAGTATTCATCTTCATATTTCACCCGGAAGTGGCGATTCTCTATATATGATTTTAAAATCATGTAATATTGTTTTGGTAAATCTCTATGTAGTTTAAAGAGTAAACCTCTGTGCCATACCTTATCGAAGGCCTATGCCACATCTAAGAAGATACCAGAGCAAACCTTTTTCCTTTCTAATGTATTCTCAATGACATCTGTAAGCCTGTGAACCTGCTCAATAGTTGAGTGTTTCTCTCTGAAACCAAACTGATATTCTGGGATAAGGTTTCGTTGTTCTATGGTTATTTTCAATCTTTTGAACAACAGCCTCTCAAACAATTTCGCTAGTGTTGGTAGAAGTGAAATTGGCCGATAAGATTTTCTATCATTCGGTGGCTTGCCCGGTTTCGGAATCATTATTACTTCTGCTACTTTCCACTGCATTGGCACATGTTTTATCCTGATGATCGCATTGATTATGTTCAGTAATTTACGGGTCCCTTTTTCAGGCAGCTCCTTTATTATTTGCCCTGTTATCAGATCGTAACCAGGAGCTTTCTTTGTTTTTATGATCTTAATTTCAGCTTTTAGTTCTTTCATATTTTCAATGTTACAGGCCTGATATCTTCGAAATCAGATATTCTGGGCGTATCAGTAGTGTTTTCGTAACTGGTCTGCCGACCTAGAGGTTGAAATGTTTCTTCAAGATGTTCAGCAAACAGGTCAGCTTTATCTTTCGCACTTCTAGCCCAGTTCCCATCGTTTGTTTTGATTGGGGGGATCTGCGTTTTTGGTCGTTTTAACCCTTTTGTTGCTTTCCAGAGGGAATAGTCGGTATCTTTAGTTGGGGCTAGAGAACAGAGATATTTTCCAATTGTTTCATTTTTCACTGCTTTTATGAGTACCTTAAGTTTGATGCACAAGTTGTTTAAGGTGGTTTTATCTTGCGGCGCACGTGTATTCTGCCATTTCTTTCGGGCTTTTCGTTTTTCCTGCACTAATTCTCTTACTTCTATTGGGTAAATAATGGCGTTTTCTTTCCTGGATGATAATTTGGGGGTGCATTCCCAAGCAGACCATTGTATGACATCAAGGAGCCGGTCTAGTTCCTCTTCTATTTCATATTCACTTTTGATTGGCACTTGAAGTTCTATTTTTTCCTCCACTAACTGCTTAAACAATTCCCAATTTATTTTGTTGTTTGTTAGTTGTGGTGAATTTTTTTTTTCTATTACATTTTCACTAACCGTCATAATAACAGGAGAATGATCAGATATTAGATTTTCATCATTTTCTAAGAAGATGTAGCGTTCCGATATGCCTTTAGTGATGTAGAAATCTATTAGGTCTGGGATTTTGTTAGGATCTGTTGGCCAGTACGTTGGTTTCCCTCCTGAGTAAAATTCACAGTTTGAGTATTGGCCAGCTGCAAGTAATTCCTTGCCTCTTGGAGAGGTTAATCTTGAACCCCAGAAGGTATTTTTTGCATTAAAATCACCTCCGACAATGAAGTTACTTCCTAATTTCTGGAACAGATTAATGTAGTCTTCTTTTTTTAGGTTATACCGTGGGGGGCAATATATTGCAGATATATTACAGGTGTTGTGATGACCAAATTTAACCGTCACGGTGGTTACTTGCATGGATTCTTTTTCTATTTTTAATTCTTCATGATGTTTGATATTATCCCTAATAAATATAGCTGACCCTCCTCTTGCTCGTTCTGCAGGGTGTGTGGTATGGTAACAAGTATATCTCCGGATTGATACATAGGAGCTGCTGGTAAAATGTGTTTCTGATATTAAGCATATATCAATTTTCTCTGTATTTAGAAATAGTTCTAATTCTTCTAGGTGTTGTGTTAATCCGTTTGCATTCCATTTGGCTATTCTTAATGAGTAGTTTTGATGTCTGGTTTCTGTTCCGCAATTATGAGTTGAACTAGGTATTGCAGACATTATTTATTTTTAACTATTTTGGAACTTGGTATTTCCAGCAGGTTAATTCAGAAATTCAGAATTAACTTATTTAGTTTATTCTGTTCCTCAAGGCTATTTAGAATTGCTTGGACAGTGTTTTTGAAATTTTCGGTACCGTTTGCCTCATTTTCTTTCGAATTTGAAGCGGCCTGTGCATATGTATAATTCTCCCTACGCATAGGTGATTCGTTTCTTGCTCGATTCTTGTTTGGATGATTTAGAGGGGGTTTGCGTGCCTGATCCCTCATTTTTTGTAGCTGCTTGGCAACCTCACATCCTCGGTAGCTGGCTGGATGCTGCCCATTACAATTTATACATTTTGCTGGTTCTTCTTTTGATAGTTTGCAAGTTTGTGTTGGGTGCTTTTCAGCACATTTCACACATCTTGGATCGCGCGCGCAATATCGTTGCGTATGGTTAAAGCCTTGGCATTTTTTACATTGTACTATTCTTGTACTGCCTCTTTTAACAGCTTCGATCTTTACTCGCATGTTGAGTATGACAGTTATGTTGTAAATGTTTTCTATTTTCTCGGATTTATCAAACGTTAGCATGAACAGGGGAAGCCCTCGTTTTGAAACCGCTTCTAGTCGGTTCTCTCCGCTACGTCTCTCTTTTTTAATAATGTTTACGGCATCAAGGATTTTAAATCCTTTATTTTCTAAATCCTCCATTATTGAATTAATTTCACAGGTTGGATGTAGCCCTCTTGCCATGACCTTGATGGGACGCTCGTTTTTATTTTCGTACGTGTACCACTGATATTTTTGAGTATTCAGCTTCATTGACAAGTTTCTGTATGCGTTTGGATTTGAAATGTTAATCTTCCATACATTATTGTTCAGAGCAGTAATTTTATACTCTTGTTCCGTAACAGTACTCATTACACTTTGGATTTCTGAGTAGTTCGTTACTCCTACTATGAAAATCGGTGGTGGGGCTTTTACCTTTGTCTGTGCTTCATTTTGTTGAGCTGGTTGCCGTTCGGATGATTTTTCTACCTCATCGACATTTATTGGTGAAAGTGATTTCTCTTTTGGTTTAGCTGGTTGTTGGTCTAGAGCTATTTGTTTCTTGATGATTAACTGTTTTCTAGAAACCTCTTTTGAAGTTGATTGTAAAGTTTCTGCCATTTCTGGTGAGTGTTGAGCTTTCCTTTTCTTACTTGGTCTTTTACTTCGTTTCAACATCCAATTTGTTTCTCTTTCCAATTCTTCTTCATCCGTATGGAATGGATTGATTTCATCATCGATTGCAGGATTAGGTTTCGTACCAAGTTCTGCACGTGTTTCAACTGCTTTTTTGAGTTCCTCGTTCTCTTTCTTTAAAATTGTTAATTCTTCTTTCAATTTAGTTGTAAATTCCTTTATTTCTCGTAGTTGTTCACGGAGTTCAGCATTTTCCTTCTCGTACTGAAATATATTTTCAGTTGAAGATTTTGGTGATCTTGGTAATTTGGAACTTCGTCCAAATGGGTTAAACAATGATTGGCCCACCCCAGAATCTATCTATATTGTAGACAATGACGTAGTTTTTGATGGTGTATTTTTTTGTGCGATATTGTCGTCGTGTACCGCTCCAATTAATACTACTGTACAATATTGTTGTAGCTTGTGGGTGTATTATCGTTGCGCAAACGTTTTGTTATATGCGGCACAATATTGTTGCGTATGTGACTTTTCGTACAGTATGACTTTATGTATGACAATGCAGTTGTTTTTCGTGTTGCTTATCTGACGTACACAATAGCCGTAGAAAATTTTATCATACGTTTAATTCAATTAATGCACTTTATTCATATTATAATTATGATTTATTAGGTTACAATTAATTAAAGTTTTATTTATTATGAGTTTTCTATTATATAATTAATTAATTAGAGTTTTTATTATTATAGTATATGCTTATTTGTAATGGAAAACGGAAAATAATTTTCTGAACTACTGTTCTTTTCCTGTCTTTCCCACAGCACGTTTTATTTCACCTTGCACAAATTCGTTTTTTATTTGGGCGTTTTACACACACCGTTCACAATCAAACAAGTTCTTATTTTCTATAATTAATTTGTGTTGCAATTTACACAGTTAGCTCACTTAACTAATTAACTAACAGCACAAACTCTATACTACTAAAACTATAATTTATACTACAAATCGAACTAAACAAAATTAATTCAATTTCTTAGTTTTTAGTTTTATTTCGATCTAGTTTGCATTATACGACTTATTAAAAATATTTGAGGCACTTGGCTCATTAAAATCTGTAACCCGACTAACTTTTTTTGTTTTCCTCTCCATCCAGTTAACCTTTTCCCGCCGAAACCAAAAAAAAATATTTTTTTATTATTTCAAATAATTTACCATGGATGAACAATATTGCAACAAACAGCGTTGCTTTTAACACGTTGGCTGTGTTGTTTTATTTCGTTTTTTTTTAGACACAATTACGCTACAGCAAAAATATTAGAATTAGCCATTGTACATCGGTACAATGTCTAAATTGTTACATATACAACCCAAAGGCAGACGTTTAGATACCTTAATCTTACGAAATTCGAAAATCAATATTTCTTAACCAAAATATCCTTAACGAACAGAGAGAAATCCGGTTCTCACCAATTAAAGACCAAAGATTCTCACGTACGCAATAATATACCTTGAATTTTGTTACTCAACCTATGACTCATCGCCTACCTGGGCGATCCGTAGATTAATTTTTATTGCTTATTTTTTCCCTCCTTTTTTTATTTATAATTTGCTTTTTTCTACTATATAACAAAATTTTTACTAATACAAATCAGTAGATACTCCTGATGATGACCTAACAAGTCGAAATCGATCGAGTGATTTTTTAAACTTTTTGAAAAATATTCAAAATATTCTGCGAAACAAAAAACAAGTGATTAATAAAAATGTGTTTATTAAGTATAAGTGTGTTTCGCCAAGTGCCTACGGCAAATAGCGTAAAAAGTATAAATGTATGTGAAGTTAAATTTCACCAGCAATTCTTCAATACAAATTATAAAACTAAACTTCCAATTTTATTATCTATTCGGTAGCAATTTATGGACTAATTGAATTTTGTACGAGAACATTTTCAAATCAGTTTTCAAAATTCGCCTTAAACTGCGTGCAGAAATGTGTAACTGAGAACCAACAATTGATGTTTCTGGAGACTCTGCTATCGCACACCAGAACCACATTTTCAGCGTTACGAGACGTCCGTTGTCTTCCAGAACGGGGTCTGTCTGCTGTCGTACCGTACTGTCAAAAATTGTAAACGATAAATTGTGATTTTGTGAGGCACTGGACGATTGGGATATTTTTGATGAAATTTCCGCTGAATAGCAATAATGGAACGATTATTTTCAATAAATATTGTCACTATTTCTGCTCGTTCATGTTGCGTATATTTATCCATTATAAAATTTGGGCGTCTACACAACACAATGGTTAAAGCGAAACTGAGCTAAACGTCACATAACCAAGATGATTCGCAATCAAAATGGTAGCGGAACTTTTGCCCCACCCGTTATACTTTATTTTGTATTTTGATGGAAGTCCAATATTTTTATGATTAATTGCTACATTACTTGTAAATTGAATATATTTACATACATTATATATATGAATGGCATAATTAAATTTGCATAGATAAAATTTCAATCAACACAAAGGAGAATAAAGTCCGGTATCAATTGAACGGAACTATATAACATTTTATTCTCATTCCTTATTGAAATTGATTCAGTTTTAAATTTGAAAATTGCACAAACGAAATGTACCCTAGACGTACATGTATTATACAATATATACATACTCGTACATATTTGATATTTTATGTTACATGCATAAATTTTGGAAAAAACCAAAATATTGATAAAAATTGATTTAAGAAAATAAAATGTCTCGGAAAATTGGAAAATGAATAAATACCTTATTCTACTGGTGTATGTACATACATGGTATAGAATGAATATGTTTATGTGTACTGTTTCCTTGTTGTATATACATATGTATATACCGTACATAAATAAATTCATCAATAAAAAATTTATCATAATAATCAAACCAAAACATATACGAAGAGTATGTCAAAATATTTTCCACATAAATCGAACGAGAAAGTTTAAACAGTTTTCCGACATTTTGCTTTCCTCCCTCCAACAATTTCGCCATATTGTGTCAAATCTAGAAAAAAATAATGAAATTTGGGAAATATCGTTTCTCCCGCTGAAAAAACTGGGGTGTTTTTTTTTCTAAAGAGGGAAAAATAAGCTGAAATGGTATAATCCCAATGATAAACTGATTATTTTATATGGTTGATGCCTCTCTGCTTATTCTGCTATATTGAAATGAGAATCATCGTTTTTTTTGCGAATTTATCGAACAAAACCAATTTTTCATGTAACAGTAATTTTCATAATTTTTCCGTTTCATGAAAGTTTTATTTTTAAACTTCAGCCAACCAATTTTTTTTGCAATTGAAAGATGGAAAACTAATCTTCCAGTTGTTTGCGTATGTATATGTTTGTTTGTGTATAACTATAATATATTATCCCTTTACTTATAAACGCATATAATAACTATAAAATTTTATCACATAAACATATTCAAGTTTAACTAACCTAAAAATAAAACGAAGATAAAATGATACGGAAATGTTAAGATTGACATTCATCTTAGACTCGTTTGTGTATGTACGAGTACAATGTACATAATATACAAGAAGAAGTAGCTATGCTGTATTTATGTATTTATTATTATTTTTACTTTTTAGGCAAAGCACAATAATATACATTGTACATGTACACATTCCAAAAGCCGGAAAAAAAATTTGATATGGCATATGAAGAAGGAAAATTGGGAAAAATAAAATAAACATACAAATTCATTTAACATTGTACACCATGTTTTCTTCGTACTTACTTCGGGATATACATTTTTTTATTATGAAGCTGTAAATGTGCTTTAAGCTTTTTTACACGTTCGTGCGTTAATAGCATTTTTCAATTTTCTACAATTTGTGTTGTTGTTTTCTCTTCAATATAAGTATATGTAATAAGTACGTACATATGTATGTACGTCGTTATATGTATGTACTCTCCCTTAGTGTAGTTGTACACTATTTTTTGTGGTAACAATTTTTAGAATTGAACTTTATTTCTTATACGTATGTTTTGTATTAAAATTTAAAGTTTTAAGAAGATTATGGTATATAATATACGTAACGCATACACATTTTAACTATGTATGTAACTTATACAAAATATTACTCATGTTTCTTAGATATCCATTATAGTCAATTCGACTTTAAACGCCTGTTTTTATAATACCGTTGGCTAGGTATATAGAATTTAATAGATATGTGTGTATTACCTGCCTTATAATAATATGTTATAGGTATACATATGTGAGTGAATTCTCACCGCAGCCATTTCGATTGAAGAGCACAAAACTAATATAAATACCTACTAACTTCAAATTGATGGAAAATTCATGAAAATTTCGGTTTATTTCTTTTGGTTTCGTCTTGATAACATCTTATAATCATGCAATAAGAAAATTCAAATTACCCCATAATTGCCAAATATATATTTTTTTCTTCGTCTCTAATGTGAATTGTTATAACAATATTCAAACAATAACATTTTTTTGTTCTGCTCTGCTCATTTATTTTTATTGTTTGTTAGTTCTTGCTGGGAATTGTGTTTGATCCTTTGCCCGTTTATTGGTTTTTATGATGTTTTATTTTTTGTTGTTGGTTAACCTGTTAAGTGTAGCCGAAGCAAAACGTTATCTCATACATACTATTATTAAATGCTAACCGCATTAAAAATAATTTTGTTTTAAAACAATTAAATTTGTGCTTTTACTCCAAGAGCTAAAACTTAAATTCATTTGGTTTAGCCTATGCATAACTTAATTGTAAATAAACACTTGTCGTACACTTTTCCAAGTTTTTTAAAGTCTCCTTTCAAGACGTTTGAGCAATTTATTCGTGGTGACAGCAAACTTTTGTATTTAACTAATTGATTGGAAGTGCATGATCAAGCTGTATTAGGCAAATCTCCCGGAAGACCGGACTCCATCGTGCACCATTTTTACATTTAACAAAACCGAAGGATAGAAAACATGAGTTAGTTTATGACAGACTTCCCCAAGAGTTAGTATTTCTTTACACAAGACAACGCAATTGCTTAATCATAACTAGAAATAAAATAATCTCTAGTATTTGTTTAAATAGAAATAAATGAATTAAACAGCTAATCTGGAACTAAAAATCATGATTAATAGGAATATTGGAAGCAAGTAAAACAGCCACTCAGGAATCTGTAAGATGATATATTTAAAATTGAGAAGTAGTACATCTCTAGAATCGTTAATACTAAAATAATTAATTTAATTAAATATTTAGCTCAACCTGATCAAAACTAACTAGGTACCACAAGATTTTTCTACACAAGTACAATCTGCTATTTGCTTCGAACTGCAAGTTGAAGATTGATTTTTTGTTTTCATATAACAAGGACAAGGATAGGAAAAGTATTTTTGGACGGAACGACCCGGTTGTAGACACCAGCTACTAACTTGTAACTATGTAATATATTGAATAACGAATGTAATTGTAATTAATATATTTAATAATAATAATTGTGTCAGTGAATGCGATAGAAAACTTTCGGCTAATAAATGCCAGGATTCAGCACGAGAATCTGTTCACTAAACAATTTTACCGCCGAAAGAAAATTGGACGTAAGGTTATTTTTTTATTAAAATATAAACGAACATTTCTTTCATGTTACAAATATTTCAAAATTATTAGAATCACGGCTAGTTTACTGCATTTTACCTCAGATCAATTAAAGATCAAAATTTATTCAAAATATACAATGTAAGGAAACAACAATTTGTTTAATTTTTATAACTATTTAAAAAAAATATATATTGCAGGAGTCGATGAATCCCCCTATTTTTGCGAAATTCACGAATATGGATCTAGCCGTCATACGATCAATCCACCGTTGGGAAAGCAAATCTAGCGAGGTGCTTAGGTTCAAAACCCTGTTGCTTGTTGTCTTAGCGGATGATGAAGGAGTTTCCGTTGCCATTGACTTCCCAGACTGATATGTTGGCCCTAACAAAAAGTCCAGGGATATAGAATCTTATTTATAGACAGAATCTATAGAATCTTATTTGCTTGACGAACGAATCTTACAATTTAATGGCAATATTTAGCAATTTTTTGCTTCCAAATTTTTTAAAATGTCCAACTTCACCAAAATTCTTGGCATACATCGTTAATAGTTGACGCGTTTGACCTTCAGTCCACTTAATACTTCCAATATTTTCTTGTATATTTATTTCTACTTTTTTCTGGTCGAACTTCTATAAAATTTTCAAGAAATTAAAAATTTTTATAAGAAAGTATGTACACACCATCAGTTTCGATATTGTTTATGTTATTCATCGGAATGGTCGTTATAAATAAAAAATAAATTAATTAAATGTAATTATTTGTACCTACCATCATTATTCTTTTGAAATTTTCAAATTGAAAAAAATTGTCATCTTAGAGTAAGCAGCCACAACGATGTCACTGGCTAAAAAAAATTGAAAATAAATTTGTAAATGTTGATAAAATTTAACATCTATAAAATTATCTACTTATTTTATTCTCTAACTAAACATTGTTATCACAATAATTAATAAAACCTTCATCAGTAAATACATACAACGTTGAAATCATTTAAATTACACCGCATTTTTATTTTCTAATATAACATTAAAGACACTACTGTATGTAACAAATAAACTGTATACAATCTTTTGACACAACTCAATAAAGTAACAACAGAAAATTTTCGACACAACTCAATAATCTGTCAATCGAAATTTTTTGACAATAAACTGTTAATATACAATTTTGGAAAAACGAAAAAAAAATTTAGTTAAAAAATCTGTTATAATTTTATCGCGACAATTATTGATTTTTCAGTCTAAATAAAACTTAAATTGAAAGAAAACTAAGTGCGTGTTTCAATTGGTTTAAATACAGCATAAAAAGTTAAAAATTGTGGTGAATAAAAATGTCAAACTTTTTATCTGGCTCAAGAGCTGATAAAATTTTTATGTAGAAAATATTTGTCTGACAAAAATATTTGTTTGGAAACAGAAATTTGTCTTCTACAAATTTTGAGTAAAATCGTAATAATTTAGATGTAAACTGACCATAATTAACTAATATACATTTAAATAGTATATTTATTTTACATTTTTTCACATTTAAATTTGCTATATACGTTTATAATAAAAGCACATAAAAAAGCAACCATGTTACTGTCAAAATTTTAACCAATTGAAACAGATAAAAAGTTAAAAAATATTTACCACGAATTATTTTTTTAACTTTTTATGCGGTATTTAAACCAATTGAAACACGCACTAAGATTTATACATTTTGTTTTTCCAATGCCTACTTCAATTTAAAAAGTTAATCAACATTTATTTTTAAGGTTTTAATGAAGGCACTCATATATGGATACCCTTGTCTTAAGGTATAAACATAACCAGAGATACAGCGACAAGATACAACGCCTGTCAAATTGAAATACACATAAATCATATAGGATGCTAACACAACCAATGTCGACGACGACATTGTCGCCGATTTTTTTTAGACCAATAAAAGTTACAGATTATTATGTTGGTAAACATTTTTAAACTATTTTTAAATGAATTTCAACCAAAAATGAATGTTGTACACAATGTTTTATATAAAACAAATTAAATAAAGTCGATAAAAAGATAAATGAAATATTTTAGGGTTGCTTTGTTATTATTTTTCTTGTTTTGTCGCTTCAACGCTGACGCGCGCTTGTTGTGTTTACCAAAGCGACATCGCCGGCAGACAAATGTATTTTGTCGATGTATTTGTCGCTGTATCTCTGGTTCTGTTTATACCTTTATTAATTTTATTATTTCGTTTAGTACATTTGCAACTATATACATAGCGAACCTACAAACTCTTTAGTTTGGTGTAAACAGTTCAACCCTTTCAGAATTGCTATTTAAATAAGTATTTGATATTTGTACATTGTAATTCATTTTTAGTATCAACTGCTCCAACTACTTATAACATTTTCTGTAAGCGTGACATCTTTTCGATTTTAGTCAAATAATCTACAGCCATTTTTGAATAAGAAAAATACATTTTGAAGACCTATGCATTTGCTTGACGTGAATATTCGGATAAATTTATTTATAACCAATATTGTCTCTTACATCTAATGTAAAAAAAATTAAATCGCTTAGCTTAAATTATGCCTCGGCTATTTAAAGTCAAATTTAGTTTCTACTCGATTGTATTTTAGTACCTGATAATTTAAATTAAACAACTTAATTAAAATTATTTCTCACACGCGTCAAACAATTTGTCACAGCCGAATTCACAGAAAAATGGGAAAAATATTTACCAAGCATTCTTGTAAACAATTGTTTTTTTCTGCCCAACAGAGAAATCAATTTTAATTAAAATTTTTATTTAATCGGAAATTGTTTATTACCCATCAGGTGTTGAGAATTCCAATTTTAGTTTTGATTTCGAAAAAAATGACTAACTGTTTGGCTTAGAACGGGCCACAAAGCGCTAAACGAAGAAATCAATTCGGGTAATTAGGACCATGATATGGTGACTACAGTTGACAGGCATACTCAAGCAGTGGCAGGATATACTAACTTGTTACATAACAAGGTAATCTTAAGGAATCATTTGGTGGTTTGAAATCTTCGTGCTTATTTTCATATCATCCGCGTATGGTTAGAAGTGTTACAGTTCTTTATTATATGTACTTTGCTCGTCGCTTATAGATCGAATGAAAACCAGAACCCAAATGGATAGTTAAAATTCACAAGGCCATGAATTTTAAATTGTCGATAATATAATATATTTAATATATCGATTTTTGAAAGCAAAAAATAAAATCTCACAGAATGTTGTTGAATTAAGGAAACCAATCCACAGTGAACACGAAAACGTAATAGAAATTTTTTAAAAAATAATATCGGTTTTTGTAATATCGAAAATTTGTTAAATCTAACTTAATTCCACGTCGCAATGTCAACGATTAGCTTAGTACCATGAGTCCATAGAATATACGGCCACATTAATAGTTGACTATTTCGCAAAACTTAAAATTCTATTCTAAAAGACAGTTATGTTGAAACACAGAGTGAAAGTTTGGAGTACTACATATTTGAAACGGGTATACTACGAAATCTCGGGTTTTCAAAATACCGGTTTCAAAATATCGGTTTTCAAAATCTCGGTTTTCAAAATCCCGGTTTTCAATATTCCGATTTTCAAAATCTCGGGTTTCGAAATCTCGGTTAACTTTTCTTCTAGTTCTAATTGCACAAAATAATTTATAATGTTTTTTAATTGCAAGAATTGGTAGTTGAAACATTTTGTAATTGTAACATTTTGTAGTTGCAAGATTAATAAAAAAATAATATTTTGTTAATGCAACATTTTGAAATGTAATGATTGTAGAGGCTAACGGCTTCGATAACTCTCACGGCTACGCGGGTTAGCCCTCCGCGGGGATTTAGATTTGAACTTCGAGGGATGTAGGAGCCGGGATCAGCAAACATGTCGCACTGTTAATGACACCTACTAAAAAGAAAAATAATTGCACCATTTTTATTATGCGAGGTTTTGTAATTGCAAGAGTTTGTACTTGCAACATTTTGTAATTGCAACATTTTGTAGTTTCAAGATTTAATTAATAGATCTTTTTATTAAAAAATGCCACATTTTGTTAACACAACATTTTGGAATGGAATAATTGTTGTGGCTGACGGCTTCGATAACTCTCACGTGCACTAGCCCTCCATCCAAATTCCATTCCTATTAGCAATTTTCTAGAACTTAATCACAAACTAATTTTTGAATTTGGTCAAAAAAATCATTTAAGAGACCCATTTTCCCACCTGCCAATTTTTAAAAATTTAAACCGAGATTTTCTAAAAATCGAGTTATTTTATACAAGATCGGGATTTTGAAAACCGAGATTTTGAAAACCGTGATTTTGAAAACCAGGATTTTTAAAACCAAGATTTTGAAAACCGAGATTTAGAAAAACCGAAACTATGACAAACCGAGATTATGAAAACCGAGATTTCGTTACACACCCATTTGAAACATTATCCCCAGCACTACGAACTAATCACAAACACATTTTTTTAAAATATTACTAAGTTAATTTGATAATCTGCTTTTAAAATTTAATGCAAAAAGGTTTTCTTTCTGCTTTGAACAAAATTATGAACAGAAGAATTTTATAATCGTTCCTGAATTTAATTTGTTCAAGAATTTTTTCGGCTTTTCGGACAAAATATTATTTTCATGGACACCCATACAATGTTTACGACTATTTTAGTCGCCGAAAACAAAGAGGCCATTTACTAACAACATTTCTACCACAATTTTGTCCGAAAAGTCGAAAAAATTTTGAACAAATTAAATTCACGGACGATTATAAAATTCCTTTTAATCATATGTGTTGGCTTGTTACACATACATAGTGAGAATTTCCTGTGGTTTCTGATTTAGTGATTATAATTCGCTAAATCGATATGTTTTTGTTTTGTATTATCGGTACAAAGCAATAGCTGGATTTTTGCAGTTTGGTCGTTGTAACCTGATGAGTAGACCAACTTTTTATCAGTACGAAACCAAGCTGCCAAGAAGCCATCTAAGGGATAGGGAGTTCTCATTTTTGTAAGGGTTTGTATACACAAGTGCCCTGGGGTTAAAGGTTTGAAATATTGTTAGTAAATGGCCTCTTTGTTTTCTGCGACTAAAATAGTCGTAAACATTGTATGAGTGTCTATGAAAATAATATTTTGTCCAAAGAGCCGAAAAAATTCTTGAAAAAGTTATAAACATTTTTTTGACCGTGGTTTGTTTTCCTTAACACATAAATTGCCATGAAGTTGGCTGCGGAATCGATCTATAAAGTATGGTGTATCGGAAATATTTTGCATCCAAGCTATCTTTTAACTGAAAAGTTAATAAGACAACATTCGGTGGGTCACAGCCAAAATGATGCAAGCAATTCTTTTTTAAGTAAATATTCAAAGAACAAAAATAAATATCCATTCCTAATTTATATTTATTACATTTCATAAGCTTCAGTATTAATTGTTAATTTCATAAAACAAAAGAAATAAAAAATTTCAATTTTTAACAAATAGTACCAAAAATCAAAATTTCTACGTAAAAACATGTCACATCTAAAATGATGCAGTTTTAAAAATTCTGTAAAAAATTTATTTGAGATTTGTGTTCCGGATCATTGTCCTGAACGCGTATTTTGATCCAAAAATAATAACATGGGAGAAGAATTACCGGAACGCAATAGTGTAAAATTATTTTAGGTTAATAATTTTATATTTTGTAAATTAACAAATTTTATATCCCTTTTGTGTTTTACTAACACAGTTGTGTGGGTACGGCAAAAATACCATGTCAAATATTTATTTTTGTTTGTGTTTTGAGCGAACTTACATATTTTTGTATACCTTTCAAACTGATTTTCGTTCGAAAAAATGCACTATAACTATACACACAATTGTGTTGGTTGTACTTCAAATCAAGTGGATTTTTTTTATCAAAAACGCCATTACATACTATGATTTTTTACTCACACATTTCACATTTGTGTGGTTTGGACTTTAATAAGGCCATTTTTTTTTTGTTGAAAAAGGAATATTTTATAAAAAAAAACAATTGTGAAATAAATTCACTTGCCTCAAAATTTAGCATAATTTGACAGAAGCAAAATTATGCTAAATTTTGAGGAAAGTGAATTTATTTTTTACGTGTCGTTTTATTGAACACGAAATGTTTTACAATTTTTTTTTATAAAATATAAAATTTGTTAATTTACAAAATATAAAATTATTAACCTAAAATAAAAACATTGCGAATGGTGTTGTGTTACGTCCGAACAAATTTGTTCCCCATCTTGATACCATGGGAAAATGTCACAAAACAAGAGTGGAAGCAACAAAAATTTGAACCGATTCCACCCGGTTCGATAAATTTTGATGACTATGGTCACAAAAACAACACACATACATGCGTAAGAAACGACAGCACACTAATTCAAAATTGTGTATTATACGTCGTATACGTATACACAAATTTGTTGTTTCGTCTCCCAATTCTGGATGTGTGTTTCGTCTCCCAATTCCGAAAATGATCCTTAATATTTAACTTTTCAGCACTTTCCTCCAAATTTCTGTTTAATTTGTTTAAATATACATTTTTTTCAAAATGCCTTCGATAAAGCCTAAATTTCCAACTGCAGAAGACGCCATACATGACCTCCACCGTTTTTAACTAGCTGCGTTCGTAAATTTGTAGCTGCTCTGTTCCAAAAAGGTTATATTTGCTTTCATCAGCAAATAAGCTCGTGTTCCAGAATGTTCCATCTTTATTTTTATGGTTTTGGTCAAATTTAATTCTAGCCTTACGGTTAACTTCACTGATGTATGGATTTTTCAGCATTGTTCTACCGTGAAAATTTGGTTCTCTTAATAGTCTGCGTATTTTTTGTGTATGACAGTTTTTATGTAAATATTTTTCGGCTTCCTAGCTATCGGCCTACTTTGGAGCACTTAACTTGGGGTTTTCTTTTATTTTCCGGACAATCCATCAACATTATTTTTCGGAAAATATTTTATTGTGCGCTTTTCTAAGCTTATTTTCAACACGGTGTTGATAACTGAGTCGTTGAATAATATGCTGAACACTAGAAGAACTTGTTTTCACTATTTCTGCAAATTTTCTTTGAGTTTTGCCATCTTTAAAATGTTTAGTAACTAATTGACGCGTTTCAATACTAGTGTGGCAACTCATTTTCTCAATTATTACAAAATTTTACTTATTTGTATACATATATTGATGCACTATATTGACTATAATCGCACAAAAGGTTGTTTAAAACTAATACTCAACATTGGGGTCGATTCCGGGATCTAAAATTTTAAGTTATGTTATTTTTGTTTTTTCAATACAAGTTCCAATAGGAAGCGGGGAAATTAAATAACATAACAGCAATTTTATGTCCCGACAATCGGCCCATTGTTTTACACTAAAAATTTTATTTTGTGTAGAAAAAGTACCATTATTTATATTGAAATTTTTTATTTGTTTTGTTTTATGAAATTAACAATTAATAACAAAGCTTATATATAATAAATGTAGATTAAAAATTTAAATTAATTTTTTATTTTTTTAGATATTTTCTTTTAAAAAAATAAAAATTGTTTGCATTATTTTTGCTGTGACCCACTGTAGATACAATATTTGAAACATAATCAAAATGTAAATAAAAACAAATTTAGTTTATATGATGCAGTTTCCTTCGCCCTTGAAGAAGAATGTATCGACATATTGGGGTCGATTCTCGTGGCATAAAATTGCTGTTTTGTTATTTTATTTCCCCGCTTCCTATTGGAATTTGTATTGAAAAAACAAAAATAACATAACATAACATAATATTTTTGATCCAGGAATCGACCCCACCTTTAGTCATTTTATAATTTACTTCAGTTCTAAACTTTTCTAAAATAATAACATAATAGGCCTTGAAATGGCTAGAAACTAATTTTAACTAACTTTAGATCGTGGTACATATAATCTCCCAGCGGTACTTAAAGGGCGAATATAACACAATTAATCTCTCACCCCATTAGACTCAAATACTGTTAAACATTTTTGATTTGAAATGTATATGAGTATTTTTAACGAGCTTATTTTTTTAATTTCAGGTAAGCTAAACTGATGGATGTTAATACATATTGGAAGTAACTAACTAAAATAGTAAGTACCTACAGTAAATATAATTTATTTTATTTTACTAAAGACTAACCCTTTGACTTATTAGTTTGATTTAGCCGTACTGAATAAACTTAGACATTTCTTAAACGATGGGATCTATTGAAATTCTGAAATATGCGAAGATAATCCGGAAACCAGTCTAAGGATTTTTTTTTTAAATAAATTGGGTGGGCCTTACTAATTTTACAATACAGTCTTTTTACCACCGAAAACAACGTGAACTATCTAACAACGTAAAAAACTAAATTTATTTCAAAATTTGTTTAGTATTTAGGCGTGCAAGTAGACACTCTTTTTTTTTGATCAAATTCAACTCTTTTGAAAATATATTGTGCTATTATGCGTTCTCGGTACAAAAGAAAGAATTTGTTGTATAAAATCATTACAGGTGATCAAAAGTGGATTTTGTACGATAATCCTAAAGCAGAAAACTGTGGATTGATCCAGGACAGCCATCAACATCAGTTGCAACAGTGAATATTCATGCCAAGAAAGTGTTACTGTGTATCTGATGGGATTGGAATGGAGTCATTTACTACGAGCTTCTGAAACCTGGTCAAACTGTTGCAGCTGAACAGCTACCAGGCATTTTAGAGCGTGCGGCATATGCTCCAGACATGGCTCCCTTTTTGATTTCCACTTAATCTGATCGATGTTATCATATTTGAAAGACCAGCGGTTCACAAAAGTTGAAGATGTGCAAAAATGGTTCGATGACTCTTTTGCTTCGAAACCACCAAGTTTCTATCGCAAAGGCGTTCATCATCTACCTGATAAATGACAAAAATACCATAGATAGTATTGGCGAATATTTCGTTAATTAATCTTTGTAACAATTATATTTTCAATAAAGTTGAATTTGACCAAGAAAACAGAGTTTCTACTTACACACCAGATATTCGTGTTGTTTGGTACAGAGGATAACGCCCGTCAATTATATTGACGATTTAATAACTTTTTATAAATTTGTCAATGAAACCCGCAGTTCTACTTATTGAAATAGAACTGACGTTAAGTTTATAAATCCCTCGTTTCTTTGCATTATCAAATATCAATACCATATTAATTTGATAAAGTGCACTGTAGAAAATATTCAATATTCATAAAATCTTGTTTAGCATATTAATGCACTCCTCCACCAAAAAAATAAAACCCATTAAAATAAATTTAAAATAAACACTTTTATCATGCAAGATATCACATTCATTCGTACGAAACGTATACTTGTAGCACATTCATACACGACTCTAACTAACGTTATATAAATATTTAATTTTCCAAAAATTACTTCACCTGGAAAAACTGCATTTCTCCAAATACTATCTAGTTACGTACTCGTACGACGATATAAGAATAGACAAAAATAAACATTCCCTATAAGTCGTATTTTGTCTCGCACTCTAATTTCAGCTTCCGTATCACACATATAATCAATTTTAGAAACAAAATAAAATGAATGTACACCAAAAAGCAAGTTTTTCCAACTATGCTGTATATCTATTTTACCGTTACATTAGTATTTCAACCATTCTTGTGCTTTATATATATACGAAATCAACGGTAAACCTTTATTTATTTATATATTTAATTCTGTTCCTTAAGTTTAAATATACATACATAGTAAAAGAGAAAAAGTTTTCTAAAAACTCGAAAAGGAACAGAAAAATACACAAAACATAAAAAAATGCTTGAAGATGATTTTTTGGTTGTAAGTTTTGGAAATTTCAAGTGAGAGCATTTAACAAACAAAAAAGGTAAAAAATTTGTAGTTTTATCTTCAGAATTATTTTAAGAATTTTAAATAGGAAAATACAATTTTATGCGGAATTAGGTTAGTGTAAAATTTCCTACTCGTTCCTTTATTTTTAAAATGAATATGAATTGATAGTAGTGAGATAGGTCCTTAATTGTTGTTAAATTAGTTGTAATTGGTAGAGAAAAAACATCTTTCGCCCTTTAAGGGCATGTAATTATCATGCACGAAAACTATTTAAATTCATCCTTTTAAACATTTTACTCGTATAAACCGCAGATATCGTTTGTTATAATAGACTTCCGGTTTTATAAATTAGACAATTTTGAACCCACAATTTTTTTTTATAAATCTTCAAATGCGCGACGCAACGATAACAAAATATAATAAAATCAGTAATTGGAAAAGCAACTAAGCAACAACGTAATTTCCTCAGTGAAAAACTTAACTGCTACACACACACACACAGCAGCAACCACAGAACGTAAAAAAAACTTTTGCAAAATATTACATAACGCCTCTGGATGAATTTTATACCAAACATGTAGAACAAAAAAAAGTAAAATAATAAACGATTTTTTTTTTTACTGTTAAATGAAAAACGTTAAATCACGTGTTTGGGAACAGCAACAAAAAATTTTAATTTTTTGTCACATAAAATAATTTTATTATAATAATTTGGTGGTCGTGACAATGATAGAGGATGATTTTAAATTATAATGAATAGAATATGAATTTCTCAAAAAAAAATTTTGTCTTTGTGATCACATCAGTCGTGCGAAGAGCAAGTGCTTGCTTACTTACATGAACTACAAATACAATGGTATTTAAGAAAAGTATAGGGGGAAATTAAAATAAAATTGTGAATGATGGGAAAGCCTTTTGTGTGAAGTGCACAAGAGGATAAAAATTGGAAAATTAAATTATTTATTGATGTCACGAGTAATAAGGGAAATTGGTATCTAGGAATTTTATGGCAAATTAATATTTATGTGCGAGTAATATTATGTACATAAATCAATATAAACAGGTGAGTGTGACAGTTCCGGAATTTTTTATGAATTATTGATACAGGAAGACCAATATACATATATATAAATTTTGATTTTATGCGGAAAACATTTTTTTTAAATGAAATTAAACATCATTTAATTGTGAAAATCGGAATGACAACGCTAAATTTAGAATTTCATTTTTAATAAGCAAATTCCTTGCGAAATTCCAGGTGGTTCAAGACTTGGGGGCCCGAACTTACTCCTGTTAACAACACCTAACTAACTCTGTGCAACGCAACCTTGATGCTACAGATTTAGAAAAATTAATTGCATACAAAATGATTCACTGTTTAACATCTGTTTAACCGTACCAGCTAGATGCCTTCAAACTTGTTTCAAAACTTCTATGAACTGTACGGTTGATTTTTTTCAATTTAGTTTTAACTGTGATATTTTTTAATAAGTTACGGATATAAATGGTGCTCAGAAAACATATTTCTTGTTGGTTTGTTTCTTTAATCAAATTTACTACAAAAGTTTTGTCCAATTCTCTTACTTTTCTTTAAGCAAAATAAACGAATTAATTTTTTTATTTTCCTAGGTATACACTTGGGTGCAAAAACTCGCACATTGCTCAATTTTCCATAAAAGTTCAAAAATATCAAAAATTCCAATACTTATTTGTATAATTTTTTTAATACAGATTCAAAGTCTATTTCAATACCTATGCAGTGGTATCTTTTTTGTATTTATATGTGCAATCAAACTGATTTTTGGGGGTAAACATTTGAGGTACACGTTTTTGTGAATTTGTCAACATAAAATTAGGGGTAAAAATCGAATTAAAACATGAAAAAAAACAAAAAAAAACAGTTGTATTAATAAAAAAGTATTCTCTCCCCTGGCCCGAATGACAGCTTTCATTCAATGCTGTATTGATTTCACCAAAGTTTACACAAAATCTTGAGGTATCGCCTCCCATTCCTCTAGGATCGCCTGTTGCAGCTCCTGGAGACTCGTTGGAGCAACATCCCTGGCTCGAACCCTTCTTTTCAACTAGTCCCATAAATGTTCGAGGGGATTGAAATCCGGGGTTCGAGCTGGCCACTCCATAACAGGCACATCCACCTCTTGAAGGTACTGGTATACTACATCAGCCGTATGCAGTCTCGCAATATCCTACATAAACAGAAAATTTTCACCAATAAACCCGGCAAAAGGTACGACATACTCCTCGGGTACTTCCTCAATGTACCATTGAGAATTCATTTCTTTTGATCGACAGCCAGTATTGGCTCGTGTGATGAATACAAGATCTTTCTTTGCCTCTAATGATATGCCTCCCCAGAACGTGCACGATCCACCGCCATACGAGACACGTTCTTCAATCGTCCAATTCAAATGCTCTCGAGCGAATTCACGCCGGGCTCTTTGGTAGGTTGCGGTCAATTTCCGCCCGTTTGCTGGTCTGTGTGCAGTCAGATTAACTTCTCCAGGTCGTCTTCTAACTGTCCACCGACTGACTACGACTTCACGAACTTCTTGGAGCCGCCGTCCCAGTTGAACCGCACGCATATGGCGATTTCGCAATGAAGTTGTTACAAGAAAGCGGTAATCACGCTGTGCTGTAGCACGAGGTCGGCCAGATCCTTGTCGCCGTCTGAAGCCACTAGTTTCTTGATATCTGTGTTACACTCGACGAATGGAGAATCGGCTCAAATTTAGTTGTAGAGCCACTTTGGTGCTGCCCCGCACAAATTAGTGCAACCACTTGTGCGGCTACCTCTGGTGTGGTATACGTTTATTTGCTCTGGTTGAAGACGTAGTCAATTGAACATCGTTCAGGTTAAGCGTCGATATGCGAATGATCACAATCCCGAGCGAGATATTTCATGGCATGCTATTGTATTGATCTTGTTGAATTATTTTTAGAATTTAATTCGAAAGCCTGCTATATGCATTTGACAAAAAATCACTTTGTTGGCATGGTACAAGTACAAAAAAGGTACCACTGGATAGGTATTGAAATAGACTTTAAATCTGCATTAAAAAAAATTAAACAAATATTGGATTTTAATTGATATTTTTGAACTTTTGTGGAAAATTGAGCAATGTGCGATTTTTTTGCACCCAAGTGTAGTTTTGCTTTTAAACAATACATATTTAGAAACCATTAATCTTGGATAAATTAATTTTTAACTAGGGAAAATACAAAAAAATTAAATTTAACCGCCATTGTGGTGTAAAATCAAAAACTTATTGTTTGACGTAATCTAAAATCGATAGATAAAAACCGATAGAAAAATTGTGTGATTCACTGAAAAAAAATATTGGCCAGTTCACATAATTGTTCCGCGGATGTCGCCTATATAGCCAGTCAGCTTAGGAATTGCGCCATCGAGTGACACTACCAAAATATAGATGGGATGATCAGAAAGCATTTGTTGATGTATGAGAACAAACAAAAATTTCGAAAAATTGAATGAATTGTTCCGCAAATGTGTGTATATGGCCAATTAGCTTAGGAGTCTCCTTATCGAATGACACTACCAAAATATGAATGCCACGATTAGAAAGCAAATAAGGTAAGTGGGTTTACAGGGAAGCGATGTCCGACATTGAAACCTCCACATGTTGCTTGCTAGGTTACGTCGGGTAAAACAGGCCTACATTTTAAAGAATATTGAAACATTTCTGTAAACTGGACGGTCATTTTGTGATGCTTTATCACCAATTTATATCATTTGTGGAGACTTTTTTGTGATAAAATTCAAAACATAAGTCTACAAACACAACCCTGAAAAATTAATTTTGAGGGGAAATGATGAACTAAAAGTGATAATTTGACATTCATATGAATGTTTTTTTATGAAGTGCCTTTCACGTAAGTGATATAATATATGCACATAAAATTTCGTATAGTGGGGTGCACAATTCATGTCGTTTTGACGTTACATTTCTAAACTACAAAATCCTATTTAATATCTCCAATACATACATAAAACCACATCAATTTTGATTTTTTGTTCTATTTGAACCATAAATTTTACATTGATTTGGAAAAGTAAATAGAATTTCACATAAGATTTTAAAGTTTAAAATGTAACGTTAAAACAACACAAATTGTGCACCTCACTATAAGAAATTTTATGTGTATATTTCCGAACGAATAATCGTCACATATTTATTATTGAACGATTAAAATGTATTTCAATTAAATTTAAAAATTTAAATTAAAATATATTTCAATTAAATGCTTTAATTTAATTTAGATTTTTTAAAATTTATGTACATAAAAAAAAATTGTTTTTGACACAAACGAACATTTTTTTTTATTTGTGAAAACGAGATAGAAGATATTGCGCTCTTTTTCTAAACGCATCAATATACGACGTGACATAATTCATCCGGTTCATTCATGAATTAAGCTACGACAATTTCTTTTTATCACACTTTTTATCACCAAATGTGATAAAACACCACAAAATGACCTCTCTCTCTCTCTCTGGCATTATATCCCATCAAGGGATTTGGCCGCCTCAAATGAGGTTTCATAATCATATTTTCATTTCGGATAATGAGTGATTAATTCATTGATCCTCAAAATGACCGCCCTGGAAAATTAAAAAAAAATTTCTTTAATTTAAAAAACGTTTAAAATATTTTTTCAATCAATTTCTTAATTTCTGTTTGTCCACAAAAATCAACAAAAGCGTTTTGGTCATCGGATCCATTTATTGGAGGTGTCCTTCGATGGGGCAATTCCTAAGCTAACTAATATCAGCGGAACATGGCCAAGTACATTTGCCTATTTCAGTTTCTAAAACATTTGTGGGGGTTTTGATAATTTATTGTATTTGATAATTTTTTACCCAGTGTACTGTTTTGTTAATTTAAATTTTTTTTGTATGTTTGCGTTTTTGTTGATTTTAGTTTTTTGTTGGAAATTTCACATCCGTTTGATTTTATTACCAAGTGGACCAGTGAAAGTTTTATTTTCCCCTATATATTTCCACTTGGTTTATGTTACCATTAATACTTTAAAGTATAGCTAACTATAATTTTAATAAAACATGTTATTTGCATTTGCATATAAATGTGTAAAGGATTTTCAAATTTTCTTTTAAGAAAATATACAAAGAAAATAGACTAAGTCATTGGATGTACATAATTAGAGATATAAATAATGCAAGTTATTTCCGGCGATCCATAAAGGCCACGAGTAATGAGCTAAGTGGCCAAGATATTCTTTAATAATAAAGTTTTTTGTAAAGCCGCTCGCGGGGGTTCAGAGGTGGAGCCCCTACGGCAATTTCATATATATTAAAGTGTTTATGACACCAATTTGTTTATAAGCTTCCATTTTTATACGGACAAATAAAAAAAGTCAAACGATGTTCAATTTTGTGCGTAATTTCTAAAAAATTTTTAATTATTATTAACTCTAGAATTTTGAAACTTGTTTTAAATTGTTCCATCAGAGCTAAATACTGTGTGATTCGAGGCAAATTTTTATAGCTTCCAAAAATTATTTAATTGTAATTTGCTATTGCGCTCTTAACTTTAACATTATTTTAAAATTGTTTTGCCAAACTTAAAATGTAAACTGAAGCAACATTTTGTAAACAAAAGAATTTTGAAATTTGTTAAATTATATAATCCACCATTTACAACAACACCTTCTGATTGTTCTTTCAAATTTGCATGGGAGTACTATTTGAGCATCAGGAAGTATTGTTGAAATTAACGGTGCTACCAGCACAACTTGACAAGCGATGATCTGGAATTTCTTTATGTGCTTCCGTTTCACATTCTCAAAACATTTCTTGTAGCAAATTTTCGCTTTTCTAAAACATTGTAGAATATATTATGTATCAGGGAAGTTTTGTTTGATTTCCTCCAACCGCTAAAATAGATTTCTCCTCAGTTGCTTTTGTTAAATTAAAGGCCGTTTTTTAAATTACATATTTGGGAATCATTAAAATTTTTCACATTTTAATAGAGAGGTTATTTATGTTAGCACATTTTTCCTCAAGATCCGACTACTTGTCTTGCGCACGTTTTGCATTGATATTTTTAAACGCCACTAGAAAATGAAACGTCGAAAGAGAGATCGACAATAAAGAAAAGATTCCAACCAGTTTAAAATCAATTTCGAGACGGCTGAAAACGCTGAGAAATGGGAAAGATGCTGCGTGTCCAACAGTTTTAAACAGCAAAAATATTGAATGGATTACAAGTTGCGTACTCGTGCATAACTGTAATTTCAAAAAATTTAATGATAGTTCTGCCACAAGGTGTAATAAAGCCTTGTTTTGTGTCCTTTCTCCGAAAAAGCGAGATATGAGTGGTTTCGTTTCGATTATAACGGAGTTTAGCAAGAATAGAGGATTTTCAATTTAAATACAGGATTTTGATTAAATAATATTATTTTATAAGCAAGTCGTTGATTGACATCGTTACTTACCAGTTCTATTTATTTATTTAACTTTTAAATGAAAACTGACCGAAAAAATTAATGAAAAAACGTTTAAAAAATGTTGGTAATTTTTTATTTTAAAATAATATAGTGAATTTAAAACTAAAATGTCATTAAAATAACTGTATCATTTAGTTAAATTAAATTTATATACTATAATAATAAATATTTAACACAGTACTTTACGAATGCCTTGGCCATATATAGGGCTTCAAACCTGTCATAGCCTGCTTCTATACGCGTTGTAAGAGAAACTGAAACCTTAAACTAAAACCTTGTGCCAATTGACAGATCTCCTTCACTTAAGATGTTGGGTTTTGTATTGAAATCTCTATTGATTATATTTGTTTATCTTGGCTTGTTAATGGTATGACATATTATTTTATCACTGCGAATTTATGACCTATAACATTTTTACAATAATCGTAAAACGATATCATGAACATTCTGGATTGTTCACCAATTTGGTGGTTAACTTGTGGGTACTAGTAAAGCAACCATGAATCAATACAAAACGGTTTTCCATCTACCCTAAAACCAATATTTATGTGTTGGCAATTTAAAAGTTAAATAAACGTAATGGTAGTGACGTTTTGTAAATATGTACGAACATTATTCAATTCACTCAACAATATTGCGGTTGGCCGAGTTGTTTTTCCTATTTTTTCTCTAGTACATATTTTTGTTTTTTTGTAAATTCTAACAACAATAAACCAGCAGAATTGAATTGGAATCATTATATAAGTAGACATTTTTTCGCATTTTATTTATATTAAAAAAAATAATAATAATAAAACGAAAAATGAAATCAAAAACAAAATTTAAATACGTTTTCTGTTTTTTAATCTGGATTAGAAAAATTGAATATTTTCTTTAAGTAATCAGATTAGAGGAGATTATATGATTTTCATTAGGCGAGGGAAAAAATTAAAACTTAGAAAAATCGATTAAAATATTTTAAAATATTGTTGTTTTATTGTTGTGGAATTTGCTATTGGTATCAACTGGATTTAAGTGGCTTAAGTAAAGTATTGCTTCTAACCATATTATTCGTTGCTGAAAACGTAATGTCTTTGACGATAATCTTTAATGCATAGAAAAATGTTAAACTGAACGTTACTCAATTATATTAAATTTCGGTTGATATCATTCTCGAAATAAATGCATAAAATGGAAAATTTATATATGCGAAAAACTATATGCCTGCCATATGCAATATTTGGATAACGTAAAAAAATTACACAAATAATTCAATTAGCTTATCAAATTGCTATTTTTTTTAAATAAATATTTTAATCGATACCATGGCCACTTCCCCGCACATGTGTGTATTCATATGAATTCTGAAACGAAAACATGATATTGAATGTTATTTATATCACTATCACAGGTGAGTTTTTTCGTTCATCTGTTTTTCATTTTCATTATTTATTTATTGAAGCAAAAGACAAACAAAATATATTTATGGTAGAACAAATCTGTGATATTTTTATGTTAAGTAGCTCAATTTTTCGTTTTATGTATATTATGTAATAAGTATAACTGATCATTATGCGTATTAAATATATTTTTTTATTATCCAAATATTAACTCCTCGTTTTTGATGTTAAAAGTTATTCGGTAAAACTTATTTACGTCATAATATGGTGGGTAGCAATTCACAATGCGAGATGTTGATGTTTATTATAAGATTTTGAAACAAGTAGAAGATATTCTACTGCATACAAAATGTTATTTGATTCTAATCACAAATAACAAAATAATAAATTCTTTCTTCTAGTTTTTTTTAAACAAACATAGACCAAGGTATATAGAATACATGGTAAAATATTGCGCATATTGGCATGCTATCTCATTTTTAAATTTTACGTCTCGTGTATGGCGTATATTGCATTTTTATTTGGCAAAGCCGGAACGCGAGGAGATATTAAACGACATCGTCTTCGTAGTCATTTGTTGGAGCGAAATGAGAGTATTATTTCTCAATCTGCAAATATAGAATGTGACGAAACTAATCATATTAAAATGGATGTTAACAATTGTTTAAGAAGTTTTAGTACTGTTGAAACCAAATTAATTGAAAGGAATAAGAGTCCAGAACGTTCCGAGAATTTACTATAGATGTTAGTAGTGAGCGAAGTAGTCATTTCACATGGACGGATCAAGTGAGGGAAAGAGGTTAAAAAAACTCAATCTAGAATTTATCCAATAACTTCAAAGATTAGATGATATATTTAATGAAATAAACTCTACATCCATAGAGAAAAGTAATATAAACAGAGGTAAAGCTGCATACAAAATTTTGAAACAACTTTTTTAGATTGTAACCCCAAAATACAAACTCATTTTACGACTAAAATAATAAACTTAGAATATCCAACTCTTCGAATATTCATTTAGCGTTTCTTTGACTTTTCATATTGTTTTTGTTTCAATTTTTTTTCGTTCAGATTATAACCGTAATTTTAAATTTAGTAAACATAAAACCGGATCGTGACCCCATATTTTACTATGAAAATATGCGTAAAAATTTTGTATGCAGCTTTACTTCTGTTTATATTTATTCTTTTCTGTGCTACATCCTTTAAAACTGGTGGAAATTACATAAAAACGCTATATCAAGCTAGGATCAAACCGGCAAGAGAAATAAAAAAAATTTATTATTAGATATAGAAATAAAAAAATTATTTTTTCAATCTAAAATGAAATTTATTTAGAATTAGAAATTGAAACGTGTTTTTATTTAATTATGCTATAATAATAATAATATATTTTATATTAATAAGATTCAAATCAGTAGTTAAATATAAATTTTACAATACATGTGACGTATATGCGCAAAGCGCACGAAAATAAAACATGGGCAGATCATACCTTGTATTTTATATACCTTGAACATAGACAAACATTGCATCATTTTACAATCTTGTGTAATTTTGCAAGTGTTGGTTGAAATTCGTGAGCCTACGCAGTGTAGAAACATGCTATAGGAAATTGGTTTGATTGAACGAAATTATAAGTTTTGCCCGCAGTGTTCCAAAGACTTTTGAAAGTTGCACAATTCAGAAGTATATACAGTCGTGGACAAAATTAACGCATTTTTTTTACAATAAAAAAAATCCCGCTGGCCAATTTCAGTGGAACTGATTTCAAATGATCCCAAATTTATATTTTTGACAAACGAGGCACAAATGTGGCGTTATGGAATTAAGGCGGTTATTTTTAATTTCAAAATGTGTCGAAATATTTTTTTAAATTTTCAAAAGCGGTTTATAAACAGTAAAACTAGCTTTATTACAATTTAGTTTGATTAATTTAGTAATGAGTATTTTCCCCCGTGCCTTTATTACAGCTTCCATCCTTCTGGGCATACTAAGTAGAATGCTTTGTATCATTTCTTGCTGAATGGGATTCCATTCTTGTTACGGTGTAACACTCAGTTAGCTCTGCTATCGAATCTGAGTGTCTCATACGTGTTCGATTAGATTTAGGTCCGGGCTTATTGGTGGCCACGTAACACCCCTATTCTCTTAGTCATGTCATCTGTCGTTTCTTACGACAATCTTTTTTTCATATTCTCTCAGTCGATTAAAGTGCTAATTTTATAAAACGATAATTTTATAATTTTTTTTTTGATAAAAAGCTAATTTTATACTCTCTATTTTGTCATTCGTTGGTGGAAATTATATTAATTCAGATCTCTTCTTCAAGAATAGGAACTACTTGCGAAAATTTTTTGGAAAATGTTGATTGTGCTAATCCCGACATAAATTCATTTCCACAACCCGTTTGGTAGCCTCCTTCTTCAAAATAACGCAATGTGGCGGCTAATCTTATTATCGGGGATACAGAAGATATCCTTGTGGTTAGATTTAAATGATTTTCTAATTTTTTTTAATAAATATATAAAGTTCTCGCTATTTATTTGGAAATATCTAACAAATCTAAAAGAAACAAATATTGATTAGAAAACAATAAAATAAAAAACATAATTTATAATATTACAGATTGTATGGTATTTCCAAAGGATTTGATCTATCTCTTAGTCGTTTCCGAAAATGAGCCGCCATATCGCAAGTTTCTTCATCTTCACTCGAAGCACTTCAAAACAACTCATTTTTAATATAAATTATTAAGAAATTTATATTTTTATGTTTAATAATTCACTTTTTATTTTTTATTCAATTTTTATGTATTTAAATTTTTTATTTTTGACAATCGATATCGAATATTATGTAAATTTTTGAAGCAATTATTTGTGTTGCCCGATGATTTTAAATTAATGTAATAGTCGCGTCACGTTACCTGTGTCGACTAAGAGAATAAAGGCCGTGATACATGTACGGATTTTGCCTTTAAGGCAAAGAAAATTGCCTTATACAAAATTGAAAAATGTTCAATTTAAATTTTTTGACTATAATGCGATTCAAGATGGCCGACTTTTAACCGATCAGCTCGCATAATTTTTATGCCCTGACACGACAATGGTCGCGTCGTATGACACGACACGACTAAGACAATAGAGGTGTAAGTGAATGAATGCCGATGACGTGTACTGGAGCGTTAACATACAACTGACATAACTTATAAAGCCCACATATGGCAAAACGTGATCGCCAAGAATACTACGAACCGACTCTTCCAACTGAACCCACCCCAAAGCACTATTTAACCTCCACCAAAGCTTACATTTTGCGCTATGTTACGGTGCGTAGCGTTATCGTGGAATAGCATAGCGTGGAAGAGATTTTTCTTTATTTTTTCATTTTACATTTTCGTTCCGTTGTTTTATGTGTTGTTAACATTGTGTATATCAACGCCAGTATTTTCGTACGGCCTATTTTGCATGCGCGGTCGATTTATGGTTGATATTTATGTCGAACAATTAATTTCGGATTAATTGTGTGTCGCACGGTTGTGTGTTGCGTATTATGTGTCGTATTCATCAAAGCTTCAAGTTCCCCAATTTGCATGAGTATGAGTAAATTCAAAACGGCTGGATTTGTAACGGGGAAGGAGCCACGGAACTTTTACTGGCCGTTTTGGAGTTAGATTCAGTTCTTTTAATCCTCGACTAATTGTTCTGACACTAATATTTACTTGACGGGCACTAAGCAACTCATTTTTCAGTTGCGTAGCAGTACTCTTTCGATCTCGTAACGAATTAGTTTTTAAAATTCGGTCGTCGAGCTCGGTTGTGCCTTTTTACGTCCTTGCCCGGGCTTTCTTTTATATTCTCCGGTCTCTCCATATCGCTTAAGTATTCGTGAAACCGAAAATAAGTTCATTCCAATTTTCGTGCGTTGGGTATAATCTTCCTGATACAATGTGACGACTTTAACCGCCTCCAGGTAATGAAAAGGTGCCATATTACAATGGATCTTATATTAGGTGTTTGCTTTACAACACATTTACAAGAACTAGTAGTCCAGCATTTACAAATAATTCATATGAAACAAAAAAAATATGCGTTAATTTTGTCCACGAGTGTATCTTTTTATCAGATCACTTGTTTCAAAAACGAAAAACAGTTAAACTCTCAGTGTGCTGGATATGCCCATAGTAAATTTTTTATTACTTAAATAAATTTGAGTTTCAAATCGCAATAGGCTTTTCTCAGTAATTTTTTTCATTTTTTAAAATCAAGTTTGAAATAGTTCCTTAAGGTATAAACAGATACAGCGACAAAATACATCAACAAAATACATTGATCTGCCGGTTATGTCGTTCTTTTGCAATTCTTACAAAAAATTAAAATATTAATAAAATGTTAAACTGAAAATTTACGAAAATTAATAGAAATTGTTTACATATAGTTCTCATAAGTTATGAATACTATAAATCAGGGTTCTAAAATTCGTTCTACAAAATATATTATTCTTTCTTTACTGATCGAACAAATAATTTTTACTACTGATCGTCGCGAATAGTGAATCAGGGATGATATTTGCGATACTATAGTACTTTTTTCGATACTTTGGCTGTATGAAAAGTACTTCGATACTTTCGAGCAAATTTTAGTACTTTCGAAAGCAAATAAAAAGTACTTCGATACTTTATGTCGATTTTTAGTACTTTCCGTAAAAAACATGATTTTTTATAAACAAACCCTATGTTTTTCAACAGACAATAGCTGTTTTGCTTTTGCGAAGTCCGCTTAGGTTTAATGTTAGAGGCCAATTTTGGTTTCAGCAATATTTGTTTGTGAATTTACAGTAACAGAAATTAATTGTTCATCATAGTTGGCGTATTTATCAGTAGTAATCAAAGTAGAGTTGGCTTTAGGTAAAACTAAAAAAATAAGATTTTCATAAAACCGATTCGGATTACAATTACTACTGACATAAAAGCCAACTATGATGAATAATTATTTTCTGTTACTGGAAACCCACAAACAAATATTGCTGAAACCAAAATTGGCCTCTAATATTAAAGCTAAGTGGACTTTGCCAAAGCAAAACAGCTAATACTTTTAAAAACAAAAATTTATTTGGACATTGGCAACATTTCGAAGATCGAAATATCGAATAAAGAAAAGAGGATATGAGACGAGAGAAGAGATTAAGAAAAACGCAACTTCGTTTATAATTTTTTCTACATTTTAATCATTTGATGGCGGTAGATGGTTGTTTATAGTACTTTAATGCATAACTTTGTGATGACCAATACCGTAACATCTCAATTTAATGGACTAATTGGGGAGTCCGTTAAATCCGAATGTCCGTTAAACTCGAATGTTTTTTAATTTTATCGACTAAAGATTTTGCACTTGTTTTGGAATATGGCCACCTAGGACAGAACTCGTTCATGTCTTAACCGATTATGAAAGGATTTTGTTTGTTGGATGGGAATGAGATTCATAATCAGTTTTTGGAAGAAGTTCTGGAATATGGCCACCTGGGAAGGAACTCAGGCATTTCTTAGCTGATTATATTGAGATTGGAAGTGTTGGATTAAAATGGGATTCTCAAATCATTATTGAACGAATTTCTGGAATATCGCCACCTGGGACGGAACTCGATCATGGGATTCTTAAATGATTTTCGGAAGAAGTTCTGGAATTGGGCCACCTGGAACGGAACTCGATCAATTCTTAATCGATTGTGATGGGATTTTGTTTGTTGGATGAAACAGAGATTCATAAACAGCTTTTAGAAGAAGTTCTGGAATATGGCCATACGGATTATGCGCTCTTGTATTGCATGTACCTCAAAAATGTAAATTTGCGCTTGGTTCTAAAGATTCTGAAGATCTCATAATCTAAGAAGACATCATATTCCATGTTCCCGTGAACAGTTTTCGAGGTCGTTGTTGAGAAGAATAATATAAATTTATCTGAGAATTTTGTGTAGGGTTCATAACGTGATTTTTTTGTGAGTAAGCCTTACCAGAAACATGTTAGCATCACGAGCCGCTTGCTTCAAGAAAAACGCCCGCTTATTATCGAGTTCCGCCCTAGTTTAAATTACCGAGTTTCGTGCCGATATTCCAGAAATTCTTAAACAAATCATTTATAAGAGTTCCTTTTCCATTCGACATACCCAATCCCAACATAATCGGTTAAGAAGTAACTGAGTGCTGTCCTAGGTGGCCATATTCCAGAACTTCTTCCAAAATTCATTTAAGAATCCTATCTCCATCCAACATACAAAATCCCATCATAATCGGTTAAGAATCGATCGAGTTCCGTACCAGATGGCCATATTCCAGAATTTCTTTTCTCCCATTTCTAGCCAACCTACCCAATCCCATCATAATCGTTTACCGAAAAATGGAAAATAAAAAATTGTCCGTTAAATCGAGCGTCTGTTAAATCGAGGGTTTACAGTAATATAATTTTATAATTTAATATAATATGAATAATGACTGATTATTAAATAATGAAATATTGTCCAACACTAAAAATAAATATTATTTGCAATAAACTAAAATTTCGACTGTGTTTCTATTTCACTATCTTATACAAAATTACAATCCTGTCGATTTCAAAAATTTGGTTAAAAAGGGTAATGATTTAATAAGTTCGGTTGTTAGAAAACTTAAAAATTGGGTAAGAATAAATTTATTTTATCAAGGGCGGCAAAAACAAATAAATTTTGCTGCAATATATTCCACTAAATTTTCTGTTACATGCAACAGCTTTCTCAAAGTAAGTTTCTTCTAACAAATTGTATTCACCGCTAGATAAAATTTGAAATATCTCAATAAAACGGAAAAAGTACTCTTAGGTTCAATTTAGTACTCTGGCGCTCAATAATTCAATACTATCAATTTTTTGCAAATATCATCCCTGTAGTGAATAGAAAGCAAAAAAATATATTCCCTATTCCCACTGTAGTGGACTATTCTATTATCTATTCAAACAAATATGAAAAGTAAAACAAAAGAAGAGAATACAATTATGTTTTAGTTCTCGCAAACAAAAAAAATTGGATAGTACAATCAATGGAAACACATGGAGACCACATGGTTTCCACGCCACATGGAAAAAAATTTACTCTAAAATACAAATGTATAAAGTATTCGCCGACTAGCTATTCGTTTAGCAAGGAGCAGACAGTAGAAAAATATAATTTCTGATCTATTAAAAACATCATTCTCTTTATTTTTTAATTATTCGCGGAAAAATTAAAAATCATCAATTGAGAAAATACAAATGGAATAGAAACAAAGTGAAGAGTATTTTTGAACGCTGCTATAAATCAATAGCTTCTCGAAGGCATTGGTAACGACCTGTAAATTTGTCTAGAGACAATCACGAATTTTTTAATCGGAGTTTTATAAATATAAATGAGAATGGTCCAGAATACTTTCAGCGAGCAACAAGAATGAGCGTCGATTCGACACTATTGAGTCTAATTAGACAAAATGTAGAAAAACATTCCCATATAAAACCAATAAGTGCTGAGTATGTAACATTTATGCAAGATAAACAATTTTGCTAGACGTACATATGTAATAAAATTTATTTCCTTTTGGATAGCTTGTACATGGTTGCTCAATGCAAATACTTGCTTGGAGTTTCAAAATACGAGTTTCAACCATTCGGGAAATTATTTTAGAAACGTGCAGCACCATTTGGGAACTTAATTTTATTTATGTTGCAAAGCCGAACTACAATGAGTGGATTAAAATTGCACAAGATTTTGAAGCTAACACGGGAATGCTAAGCACATAAATATTAAGTGTCCACCTAAGAGCGACTCGCTATTCTATAATTATAAAGGACATCACAGTACAGTTCTGCTCGGCGTGTGCTACTTAAATTACACATTTACAGTGATAGATGTGGGCGTTTATGGTAGTCAGAGTGACGGGGGTATTTTAACAAACAGTGGTTTTGGCAGGCCAATGGAACTTTAGAAATTCCACCAACCAAAATTTTACCCAATTCATTTATTGACTACCCATACTACTTTGTTGACGACGCAGACTTTCCTCTAAAATAATTTAATGCGTTCATACCCTGGGAAATGTTTATCAGCAGACAAAGAAAATTTTAATAAAAACCTATCGAGGGCTCGCATAAGAATTGTGAATAGTTTTGGTGTACTGGCGAACAGATGGCGAATACTTGTAACCACGATTAGCTTAAATCCCGAAACTGCACAAAAAATTATATTGGTGATGGTATATTATTGCATAATTTTTTGATGTTACAGAAAAGTGATTTGTATTGTCCACATGATTATGTCGAAAAAGATATAAATCGCGTCGGATTTTGGCGTGAAGAAAATAAGTTTGAAATTAAATAAGTTTGTGTTAAGTATTTTAGTTTATGTACTTGTGCATGCTCAGTTTGTTAGTATATTTCGCAAATTAATTATTTATATAATACTTATCTTTTTGTTTGTACTAAATTTTTGATTTTATTTCCATTTCAATTTTAGTACAAGAAAACATTTTTCACTTTTGCACTTGTTTCCAAATTTTATTATGACGTTTTGACATTTCATTTAACATTGTATTATTCCTAAGTTGGTATTACAATTTTACAATTGCTACTTTGGCATTGTAAAAGAAATATTTGAGTCAAACAGTTATCAAAATTTTGGTAAGTATACTACCTATACCTATACGGTATTTGTGTACTAAATTCGAAAAACTTATTTCCAGATCAGTTAATGGCATCGTAAGTAAGATGGCATTTTCAATTTTAAGGGCCAACGATGAAACAGCAATGTTGTTGAACTAACCAATTGTTTGGAACCTTATCTATGTTGTCCATCGCTTCCGTAGCAACATCCAAGAACTTGTTACAGTTTGGGTGGAGGGTTGGGGGTATTCTTAAAATAAAATTAAGCCATCATAAAAACCACTCCCTGTAAACTGGCAAAAATAATCTAATCATGTTGTTTACTGTGACTGACGCTGTTTTCTTGGCCGACTAAAGCTCGCGGTTGGTCGTGGGGTTTGTCAGGCAGAAAACAACCTTGCTAAACCGCATTATTGAACATGTTATTTTAAAGTGCTGAACTGACAATTGACAAATTTTACCTATATAATGTTCATATATACCTACCATTGACACGTCCTATCACACCCATCGTTTGTAAGAATTATCTCATCATTTAAATTTAATTAACATTATTAAAAGATTTCATGTGAGTGTAACATTTTTATAAAATATTTTTTTTTATAAAAATACTCGAAATTGAAATAAAAATCTGTTATAATCTTAACCTAACTGAAAAAGTACGCGTACTACTCGCCTACTCCTATTAGTTGTAATGTTATAAAAATTATATAACAAAAATTTTGAAAAATGATATGAAATAATAATAATATTATAATAATCATATAATATAATAATATAAATTAAAAAAATAGTACTTAACATTAATGTTATACTTGACAACCCGGTATCTATTCCGTTAATTGTTTACTTCGATAATTCCGCGGACTTGTAAATAATTCTGTTGGTTTACAAATGAATGGAAGATCGAATGCATGTATCCAATTGCATGTCATTTACGTTTTTATTCGTCCACGACTTCAAAGGGTTTGTTTGTGTTACTACGGTGATACTATAGTCATACTAATTTATGTTATTTATATTAAATTGTATTTATTTTAGTTTTATGTTGAATTTTTTTATAAATTTTTGTTATTAATAGTAATCATTTTAAAATTGAAAGTTTTTGATTAACACTTGATTCGTGTGGTACTTATAATTTATTCCAATTGTATACTGGTTGTTTAACTTAACATATTAAACACTAAAGATACGTAAATTTGCACTGTATCATCGAATGTATATCTTACGTTTTTATCAACACAATTGATTTTGGCCGTTATCAACCTTGTACACCTCGTTCAATTTTAACTCTAAAGGCACACATAACTAAACACGGTTGCAACTGTATTTCATGTTAGCAAATATTGTTTTTTTTGTGTGTGTAATTTTTGTTATCTTGATTTTTTTATAAACTATAATTATTGAGGCTTAAAATACTTATTAACTGTCTTGTTTCGCAGAAGTCGCATTTCCCCGTGGATTAAACTTAACATATGTGTGGTTTTCCTCAAAATTCTTATCAATTGCATTTCGATTTTGTGCATGCCATTTTATTATTTTGTTTCAAAATAAAATATATTTAAAAAATTTTTTTTAAAAAACCACGCTTATATTTAAAGGCTCTAAAAAGTAGATACATAATATAATAAAAGGCTTTGAAAAGTAGAAAATAAAATTTTTCTTCCTTACTCCTATCAAGGTATATTTATAACAAGTAGAAATTTAAAATTAATATGACTAAAAATATAAGCGTGGAGCGCTCCTTTACGGCATTAGTAATTTAAGACTACTAGACACATGAAGTAAAGTAGTAAAGTCTTTTATTAACACTAATGGAACAGCCTATTCTGATGTATCCTAAGAATAGATTTTTTGCTGGAGCATTTCATCATTAACGTAAAAATGATATATTGAGAGATAGTATATACATTCAGAAGGAGCGCCCCACGCTTATATTTTTAGTCATATTAATTTCTACTTGTTATAAATAAACCTTGATAGGAGTAAGGAAGAAAATTTTTATTTTCTACTTTTCAGAGCCTTTTATTATATTATCTACTTTTTAGAGCCTTTACATATAAGCGTGGTTTTTTAAAAAGTTTTTTTTTTTAAATATATTTTATTATCTACTTTTTAGTCATCGAAATTTTTTAATGTCCAAAAGAGTTAGAATCTGGTATTGTCATCGGAGTTAAGCCTGCATGCAAAATTTCAGCTCAATTGGACTATCGCAAGTGGTTGAAAAATTGATTACAAAATTTGACGATACAAACAGACACACAGAGTGAGCTAATATAAGCGTGGTAAAATGGTTTCGAACTGACGCTGAGAACAATGTAAAAGTTAAGAACTTAATGTTTAACAACATTTATAAATAAAAAAAAATGTTAATGAACTTTTGGTTTTAATTATTTCAGGACTTCTTCAGCCGTAGATGTCCTAAGTCGAATCCAGCCAAAACTGAAGTAACCTGTTTGGGTCAGTTTATTAGCAATTACCATTCACGTTCATTTCATAAAAAGCAATAACAACAAATTTAATATTTTTTCATGTCATTTATCTAAACATATATGAAACATTATTTATGTCGATAAATTGAATTTCCTCTGATTTTACCAGGAAAACTGGAGTGACGTACAAATAAATGCGTATTATTATTTTAATTTTAGTCAACTTTTACCGCGTGTCGTGTAGCTCTTTCTTTATATTCACATTCTGTTGTAAAGCATTTATGTTGGTGTTCTCTTCCATGTTTTTATTCGCTTTTGTTGTCGATGTTGTCACTTTATAATCAAAACAATAAAAAAGAAAAGCCAAAATGTAATGAATTTTTTTTGTTGTTCAAACGAAAATTAAAAATAGTAATGAACGCGATGGGGTATAAGGTAAACTTGTGATGTTCGTTCGAATAGGTACAAACGTTTTTATAAAAAAAGGTATGGGTAAAGGGTGATAATTAAAAAATTGGGGATATTATTATTTTAAAAGCATCACCATTCAGTATTGTAGTATTTTGTGTTTTATGCAGCGTTCAAAAACTCGCTCTTTAAAATTTATTATTCCTTCTTTACTGAGCGAATAATAATTTTTTACAGCTGATCGATCAGAGCAGTGAATAGAGAATAAAATGTAGTGTGAAGAATTTATCAGTTGGTGTATAATAAAGAAAACAAAAATGTATTCTCTGTTCAATACTATAAAAGCATACTAAAAATGTTTTTACTATTCAATGCTACAACGGAATTTTTAGTTTTGTTTTTATATACAGACAAAAATTAGAATATAGGAATAGAATAGAAAAAGATGAATAGAATCGCAAAACAAAAAATTATACAAAAACTCTACGACATAAATGAATTATACGTACAAATTATACATAGTGTACCTTATGCCATATTGAAACACACTATACTGAAACATGCCGTAGTGTGATATTCTGTAATGAAATATGCCGTATTAAAACATGTTGTAATGAACGGATCTCCCTTGTTTCGTTACATTTGCAAAATGTACCTTATTCCCTTACACAAACAAAAACAAAAGAATCGGTAAACTTAAATGATCATATCACATTTTTTAATCTATAAATTAAATTTTTAATAATTTTTCTTGCATTTACCAAAAATGATGAATTCATCATTTTTGCATTTACTACAAACTGTAATGATTTCTTGCAAGTTCTGCGTATTAAAACGAAATATAATATCAATATTCATTATCAAATACAAGATCATCAACATATTCAAATATTCGTGAATTATTCAATAACCAGCGAGTAAAATAATAGACTATTCCATTTTCCGTTCTGTTCGATGATCGATAATTTTGTTTTTTTTTGTGAATCGTTCACTTATATGAATATTAACAAATAAAAAAATTTTTTTTTCTGTGAACGAAAGAAACAAAAGGAAAAGTAAAATTTGTTACAGGAATAATTCATATGAATAGAAACAAAGTGAAGAGTAATTTTAAACGCTGGTTTTATGTTTATCATGTTCTAAATATAGGAGTGGTGGAGATATGATCGATTTGGTTTAGATTTCTAAACATGATACTAACAATTTTTTGCAGGTTATAAAATTTCGTTTAGTTAATTTTAAAGTATTTTTGTACAATTAATGAATAATCCTACTCATACCTAAGGGATGAGTTAACGAACAGCAATATGTTTGCATAATTCTTTTACATAGTAATGTTGTATGTATTTGGCAAAAAATAATTTGTATAGTTTGAAAATAGTTTGAAAATATTTTTAAAAGCTTAGCATTTATGATAATACAATTAAGCAAATAAAATTTATAATTATAAATTTACAATAAAATAGGTTAAACTTATTTTTTCATAAATTCAGAACTTCAAAATTTTGATTATAATTGTGTTTATCGTAAGTATCCAAAAATGCATAAATTAAATTTTGCCTAGTTCAGAAGTCTTCTGAGAAATTCAAATTTGTTTTCGAAAGGTTGTGTGTTTGCGTATACTCGTATGAAGTTTGCTATCGAGTGTTTACCTGGAAAAATTTATTTATGTTTTTTACGTTAGCTTGAAATTCCCTGAGATTTTTGAGGGGAATCAACCAATTGGAATAGGTATATAGTTGAAAGTTATGTTTTTATATTTTTAAGCAAATGTTATGGTTTCTTAGTAACAAATATAATTTTAGAAAATATATAATACATGTTATTGTTAAATTATATTTCGACGTATGAGCTTCTAAATTCAAATAAAATACTTGGTAATAAAATATATCAAAAAAATTCAGGGGCCCAAAACAATTTTTTTCAAGAGAACTTACTAATATTGAGTCAAATAGTTCGATGTTTTCGTTAGACTCGCTCACCATCTTAATGTTGTGCTGAGCGGGTTGTGGATAGGGTGTTTTAAAAAACATCATCTTCTTCACTGTTGCGACTACATTTTATTTATTAAAATTAACTTCACATTATAGTTACACTTAAAATAATTTTTGTTGATTACTGCTCTGACTAATACTTTATAACTATATCTATATCTTAAAACTAAAATGTGTTATATACTAAAATTTTGAGGAAATGAAAATGCACAAGCACTACGGAAAACAAATGTACATTTTCCGAGGTTGCAAAATTGCATTTTCATTTCTTGTACGCAAATGTGTTTATTTTGTTAAAATTGAACGACCTTACTATTTTATTAACAATGCGGAAAACAAATAAATGAATCGACTTTTCCGGTATAAAACACAAACACAACACCGTGTACAAACTACGATTTATGAGCTAGATTAGTGCACTAAACTTATTTTATTTTGTAGTGCGCTCGCGTGACGCTTATTGATCTCGTTTCTTTTCTTTGCTAATCTACATCTAAGTAAATCCTTGAATTTTTAATGTAAGATTATCTCAAAATGTAGGATTAGCTGAAAGTGTGTATTATTACTTGTGATAAACTTTTAGTTGACTATGGAAAATAATTTTTACTAAATAATATAAATGAACAAATTTATGATTATATTTGTTAATTTTTCATAATAAGCTATTACTATGTATTTTTGTTTATGTAGGTATATCATAAAAAATTGCCAAAAGAACCATATTTAATTTTTTTTTGAATTTTCTTTTGTTCGTATTGCATCGCAATTATATCGCTTCACTAATTCACAAAATAAAACTAAGAACGATCAGTTTAATGTAGATTATAATCCATAGCGTTGCTGTTAGTAATTGCTTCATATTTTGCTTAATCAGTTCAATGCACCATGACCCTAAAAGTCGACATAGTTCTTAAAGCACGAGAATTTAAGTTTTTTCGTTAATCTGTTCGACAACGTACGAGAGTCGATACCGTTTAGTAATTGATGAACATAAACTTTATTAACTCCCATAAACCAACTCGGTTCTCTTTATGTAAACCTAGTAACTTGTGGGACACACTTGCGTATTCTACATGATACTAAATCGCCGAAACTCCGAAGCTCAGTCCGATATCGTAAATATCTCAAAAACTACGTAATGAAGCGTAGTTAGAAATAACCGAATTGAATTTTTCGGTTATTCTGGATGAGTGCTAGATATTTACCTCAATGTAAATAACTGAATTGCTGATGAAAGCTGATCGTTCTTAGCCATGGATCTAAATCAGCAAATTGTTTACGCAGCCTAAGAATTAATTAAATTTGTGAATTAGTGTGGCAATTGTATATGTGTGTACAAAAATTGGGTTAGGTTATTTCGACAATTTTTTTTTATTAGCGTGAACATGCTTTCTGTCTAGTTATTCGTGTTATAATAAATAAAAAAAAATTGGTACATACAAATAATATATTATGAAAAGTTAACACATAAATCTAATTAAGCATTTCTTCAATTTATTTAACAAAAAATTATCTTCTAAAATCGCCTGAAATTTACTACAAGTAATACATATATTTAGCTAATTGCACATTTTGAGCATACCTTATATAAATTCAGAGATTTGCATTGATGTAGATTAGCAACGAAAAGAAAGGGGATCAAAATCGACACGCGAGCATATTACAAAATAAAGTAGGATTAATGTACTACTCTAGATCATCAAATTCACGTTACGTGAAAAATCAAAAGCATTAGCAATCTAGATTACTCATAGTAAAAAGTCACAATTTAAAATCACTTCTAGACTGCTAATGAAAAAAGCCGGTGGGTTTCATATTTGTACGAAACGCGAATTTACCCTAGGACAGTTTCGCACTACATTTATAGTTATAGAGACATCTGTGGGTGTATCATTTTCTCGTTGTCGCATATCTATGTAAATATTAATATAAAAATAAATTTATTAAACTTTGTAATTATTTCCATTAAGTTTTATTTTTTATAATTAAATTATTTACCTTGTTGTTTGAGTTGTTGTTGTTGTTTGTTTTGACATATTATCGGGTAAGAAATGTCTAATTTGTGACAATTCGAAATGGTGTAATGGATGCGTTTTGTGGAGAAGTTTAAATGGTATAATTGTTATAACTGGTATACAATCTGGCCTTAGTTGAACTGCTGAAACATAGAGTCCTTAGCCAGGTTGTATACCAGAAAAATTAGTATATAAGTTTTGTTTTAAATTTTCAACACAAGAGTTTATTATAAATTTTCATAGCATATGGTAATAGATTCCATATAATAAAAACAGGAGAAATAGTTAAGACACAAATTGTATAAAGTTATATTTCTGCTAACTCTTAAATATTTAATTTGTTAAAATGAAAAATTTATTAATTGATAAAAATAAAAAGCATGTATAATTAATTAAATAAAATGTGTAAATTTATTAATCAAAAATACATAAGTGATTAGTAATAAAAAGTGCTGTCCCGCATTATACATCAGCATAGAAGAGCTGATGCCGAACGGTTAAAATAAGTTATAATTATATAACTGCAACATAGAACAACAGAAATCTTCTAAATTGGTGACCCCGACGTGATATTATAGTTCCACCGGGGGCAGCAGCTAATACTTATTAGCCAACGCAAAATACTACAAGTCATCCGTAAAATTTTTGGATAACTAAAATTTTAAAAAAATATTATATGTTCCGAGGAAGCAGTTTGCCGTCTATGTATTCACCAGATAAACGAGCAACTAATAAATCAACCGCAAATTAGAAGGGAGCATTGGTTTGGCGAAGCAGCAACAGGCATTCACCGGATCACCCGTTAAACATAGCTGTATTAAATAAAATCCGCTTCAAAGAGGAAACATTGTTTGTAAGCAGCCGGGAGTTTTTTCCAATCATCCCGTATAATAAGACGATAAATTTAAAATTGTAAGTACCATTTATTTATTCTTTATAAAACGTACTCCATTTTTGCACCATTTTTTGCGTCGTCTAAAAATTACAAAAATAAAAATTATTTTTTAAAAAAAAAAAAATTAAATTAAAAAATATTTAAAAATTATTTAAAAAATAAATAAAAAATTAAAATTATTCAAATAATCACAATGTTCAGTATTTCTTGCGTTTTTTTTGTTTGTTCATCCTTTTTTCTACTTTTAAGTTTCTTTTTTCGTTTCGTTGTGCGGGGTATCAATACCGACGACGAGGAAACGAATTCCACCTATGTACACTCCTCTGATAGGCAAAATCTTTTATTTTCTAGTAACGAAATGATCACGTTGACTCGTGAACAATTGTGTTCACTAGTGCAAGATCAGGTTCGAATCGTTCTAAATGCACAGTTGAAAGATTCCCATGCTTCGGAAGCATCTTCTAGTGGCAACTCTGGTAGTGAAAATATTGTAGATAACGAAAGTAAAACGGCAAAAAATATTTCGCAAAAAGAGATTGCACATGTAGCTTTTAAGCCACCCCAACCTTTATATGCACAGAATCCCGAGGTCTGGTTTGCTATTTTGGAACAGCAGTTCCAGGTAGCAAACATCGTTACAGAGACTACGAGGTATTCACATGCGGTTGGTGCATTAGATGCTAGGTTGCATAATAAATTTGCCAATCTTATTATAAAAAATAAGGGAAAACAACCTTATACGTTTTTTAAGCAGGAAGTAATTAAAGTTTTAGGAGAATCAGAACGATCAAAATTAAATAATTTGTTGCACGGACTAAGGTTAGAAGACCAGAAACCATCACAATTGCTGGAGCAAATGCATATGAATGCAGGAGAGCATTTTGAAGAAGGCACGGTTAAGCGATTATGGTTGCAAAGGTTACCGCAGCAGGTACAGTTGGTATTAGTCCCGTTTGAAAATGACGTTTCATTAGAAAAGTTGGCAGAACGAGCAGACGCATTAATTGAAACCATGTCACAGCAGCACGTAATGGAAATAAGTGACAAATCATACACAAGCCAGCAAAAAGAATCATCGTCGACAAAAGAAGAGTTGCATGAGATGTTGTGTAAGTTCCGTAAGGATATTATAATGGAAGTATCCGCCTTACGTAGCACAACACGAAGAACTCGTAGTCCGCATAACACAGCTAGAAATTCGTCAAAATCTAGAGAACGAACGTATGATGAAACCGAATGTTTCTATCATCGACGTTTTAAAGATAAGGCAACGAAGTGTGTTTCAGGTTGTCGTTTTCACGATAAGTTTATTGTTGTAAATTCTCAAAAGTCAAAAAACTAAATTCTAGTCAGCATTTTGAGACGTGTGTTGATGAAATTTGTGCAAATCGTCTACTTATTTTGGATCAAAATTCTAAAAGAAAATTTTTGGTAGACACTGGCGCAGACGTTTCCGTTTTGCCAGCAAATTTCAGTAACAAAAAGGTTAATGAACCCGATTTTCACTTATATGCAGCCAATGGTACCAAAATTAAGGCCTACGGAACGAAGACAATTTCACTAAATATCGGTTTACGTAGGGTGTTCAAATGGTCCTTCATAGTTGCTGATGTGTCTATGCCAATAATCGGGGCAGATTTTTTAAAAGCAACAGGTTTAGTAGTTGATATTAGAAAGGGTAAATTAATTGATCCGGTTACAAATTTATATTCAGTTGGATCCATTACAAGTAATTCAAGTCCTTCGTTAGCCCTGTTAGATAAAAGTAAAATTAATCCAGAAATCAACGAATTGTTAAAAAAATATGAAATAATTACTCGGGAAACAGGCAATATGAATACACCTAAGCATAATGTTACACACTGTTTGGAAACAAACGGGCAACCAGTTATGTGCAAAACAAGGCGTTTGGCTCCCGATAAGTTACAAATAGCGAGGGAACACTTCGAAAGTATGATGGAGCAAGGAATTTGTCGACCTAGCAAAAGTGAGTGGGCCAGTCCTCTGCATTTGGTACCTAAGAAAAACGGTGAGTGGAGACCCTGTGGGGATTACAGGGCGTTGAATAATGTGACCATTCCCGATAATTATCCAGTACCGCATCTTCAGGACTTCTCGTTTCAACTTGCTGGTTGTACGGTATTTTCAACTATTGATTTGGTACGTGCTTACCACCAAATCCCAATTGAACCACGAGATGTACACAAAACAGCTATAGCAACACCATTCGGTCTTTACGAATTCAATAGAATGACATTCGGTCTTCGGAATGCAGCACAATCGTTCCAACGATTAATGCATTCGGTTTTAAGGGGATTGTCATTCTGTTTCGTGTATCTAGACGACATTTTAATTGCATCCGCTTCATTGGATGAGCATTTATGTCATGTTGAACAAGTTTTCCAACGTTTAGCCGAAAATGGGCTAGTTATTAAAATGGATAAATGTGTATTCGCGCAAGAAGAAATTGCTTTTTTGGGACATTTCGTAAATAGGAAAGGAATTTTACCATCTCCAGATAGAGTAGAAATAATTCGTAATTTTCCGCAGCCAGTCATTGTCCAGCAATTAAAACGTTTTCTAGGAATGATTAATTTCTACAGAAGATTTATTCCTTCTGCAGCACATGACCAGGCCATTTTAAATGACTTTTTAAAAGGTTACAAAAAGAATAGTAAAATACCAATCGTTTGGACAGAAGAGTCGAAATTAGCGTTTGAAAAATGTAAATTCAAGTTAAGTGATGCCACCCTTCTAGCTCATCCAGACATGTCAGCAAAGTTATCAATTATGGTAGATGCTTCCGACACAGCAGTAGGGGCAGTTATGCAACAATTAATTGATGAAGTTTGGCAACCACTGGGTTTTTATTCTGTCAGGTTAACCGAAACACAAAAAAAATACAGTACCTACGATCGGGAGTTGTTAGCGGCCTATTTAGGTGTAAAATACTTCCGATTCTTTCTCGAGGGACGAAATTTCATCCTCATTACGGACCACAAACCCCTCATTTACGCATTTAAACAAAATTTAGACAAAGCATCACCAAGACAAAGACGTCAACTAGACTTTATTGGACAATTTACAACGGACCTGAGACATATAACGGGTACAGACAACGTTGTAGCTGATGCATTATCTAGAGTTGAGCTAATTGACATTCACGAGACTATTGACTATAACAAACTGGCTACAGATCAATTACAAGACTCGGAACTGAATGACATACTACAAGACGAGAACTCTGGACTAAATTTAGTAAGACGACCGTTAGCTTTCAATACAGAACATTTCATTTACTGTGACATATCGACGGGACAAGCAAGACCTTTCATACCAAGAGAATGGAGGAGGAAGGTATTTGAGTCGCTACACAATCTGTCGCATCCGGGAATAAAAGCTTCGGTCAAGTTAGTGTCTAAACATGTAGTGTGGCCGTCATTAAAAAAGGATATTAAGGAATTGGCACAAGCATGTTTGGCGTGTCAAATATCCAAAGTATCAAGACACACACAAGCACCAATAGGTAATTTCGAAGTGACAAAGGAAAGGTTTTCAGAAGTGCATATTGATCTAGTTGGACCATTACCCATATCCAATAATCATAAATACTGCTTAACCATGATTGATAGGTATACTCGCTGGGCGGAGGCAATTCCAATACCAGATATCATGGCAAATACGGTGGCAAATGCTTTTTATTCAAATTGGATAGCTAGGTTTGGTGTTCCAAATTTTGTCGTAACAGATCAAGGTTCGCAGTTCGAAGCGAATCTGTTTACAGAATTGTCACATTTATTAGGATTTGAAAGAAGACGTACTACAGCGTATAATCCTAAGTGCAACGGTATGATTGAGCGTTGGCATAGGACATTAAAAGCAGCGATTATGTGTCATAACAGAACGGATTGGACGGACATTTTACCACTCGTTTTATTAGGTTTACGTACCTCGTTTAATGAAGAGTTACAATCTACTCCTGTAGAGTTGGTGTATGGAAGTGCGGTTAGAGTTCCTGGGCAGTTTATGGAACCTCCAAATACTTCGATTCCACAGTCCGAATTCGTGAGTAATCTAAAAAAACATTTTGAAGAATTAAAACCGGTAAACGCATCTCGACATTCAAAGGAGAAATTTTTCATTAACAAAAAATTGGAGGATTGCTCTCATGTGTTTATACGTACCGATGCAGTCAAAAGAGCACTTCAGCCTCCATATACCGGTCCTTTTAAAATTTCAAACAGGGATACAAAATTTTTTGAGCTAGAAATTAAAGGTAAAAAAGTTAATATTTCGATAGATAGACTCAAACCTTGTTATTCCGAAAATAATGATGAGTTGTTCAGCAATCAGCCATTAGCGACTAATCTGTCATGGGATGTTGATGGGAAAGCTGATGAGGTGGTTAATTCAGAAACTCCAAAAGCTAAAAAGAAAGTAGTTTTCGATCAGCATGTGCAAGTTAGTAGTGAACCAAGAGAGGTGTTATCAAGGCATGGTCGTGTAATTAAACTACCAGTTCGATTTAAAAATTAAGAAACCACAGACTTCGTATCGTGAAATTTAATACTTACCAATTTTCTTAAATTCCACTGGAAGGGGAGTGTATGTGGGTGTATCATTTTCTCGTTGTCGCATATCTATGTAAATATTAATATAAAAATAAATTTATTAAACTTTGTAATTATTTCCATTAAGTTTTATTTTTTATAATTAAATTATTTACCTTGTTGTTTGAGTTGTTGTTGTTGTTTGTTTTGACATATTATCGGGTAAGAAATGTCTAATTTGTGACAATTCGAAATGGTGTAATGGATGCGTTTTGTGGAGAAGTTTAAATGGTATAATTGTTATAACTGGTATACAATCTGGCCTTAGTTGAACTGCTGAAACATAGAGTCCTTAGCCAGGTTGTATACCAGAAAAATTAGTATATAAGTTTTGTTTTAAATTTTCAACACAAGAGTTTATTATAAATTTTCATAGCATATGGTAATAGATTCCATATAATAAAAACAGGAGAAATAGTTAAGACACAAATTGTATAAAGTTATATTTCTGCTAACTCTTAAATATTTAATTTGTTAAAATGAAAAATTTATTAATTGATAAAAATAAAAAGCATGTATAATTAATTAAATAAAATGTGTAAATTTATTAATCAAAAATACATAAGTGATTAGTAATAAAAAGTGCTGTCCCGCATTATACATCAGCATAGAAGAGCTGATGCCGAACGGTTAAAATAAGTTATAATTATATAACTGCAACATAGAACAACAGAAATCTTCTAAACATCTACATTTCTTTTTTTGAGAATCGGAACTATAAAATGAGTACTTCCATATTGATACGGGGGATTTTTTTTTCTTTTTGGTTTCTCGGGTATATGTTTTTGGTACGTCACGCTTGTTTAGCGACATCTGTCAAAGTCAATTGTCCTCAGTTAGCATTGCTATTTCAGCATGGAAAGTCTTGCACCAGAACAACGTTTACAAATTATTGAATTTTATTATTAAAATTAATGTTCAGTGAAAATGTGTTTTAGTGAAAAGTTATGTTCAGCGGCGAAGCCCATCTTTGGCTCATCATTACGAGTAAAGAGCAGCCACAGGCAATGCAAGAGCTGCCAATGCACACAAAGCAACGCACGGTTTTGTGCGGTTTATGGGTCGGTGGAATCATCGGTCCGTATTTTTTCAAAGATGACGATGGCCGCAACTTTACTGTCAATGACACTCGCTGTGATATTTGGTTACAGCAAGACGGCGCCACATGCCATACAGCATGCGAAACCATGGATTTATTAAGAAATGAGTTCGGTGAGCAATTTATCTCACGTTTCGGTCTGGTGAATTGGCCGCCTAAATCGTGCGATTTGATACCTTTTGACTATATTTTGTGGGGCTGTACGTAAAGTTTCTCGCCTATGCAATAAACCATCAACAATTGCAAACTTGGAAAACAACATTAAAGTGGTAAAAAATTGGACATTAGGGACCACTAAAAATTTATATATTTTGCTAATTTTACTGTTTTGAAAATTATAAACCAAACGCTTAGAAAATCACCTCTCCAGAAATGTATTAAGCGAGATCGATCAAGCAAGAGCAAGATTAATCTTTGTTTCATCATATTTAATTTGAGTGAAAATTTGTGTAAACTGGAAAAACTATGTGCTAGTTCAAAATCGTTGTTCGAAAACTTATTAAAAATTAGCAAATAGGTTAATCATAATAAAGGAATTTTTGGTTGTGTGATCCTCATATTCCTGTAGGTAAAGGTTAGGAATTACATAAACGCTTATGATAGACAATAATAGAGAATGCCATTGAATAAAATATAATTGTTATGAAGCATGAATACTCTAGTAATTATTCACGGCATATTAAATAAATCACTAGACGCCCAAATTGATAACACTTGCTTATTTACCGTCAATCGAAAGATTATGTAAGTTTTTTTTGCATTCTTTCTAAAGGTGACGTATTGATTCATTCACAAAATATTTTCATTTTAATGCTTTTTATTTTATTTTAGTAATCACTGAATTATGATATTAAAGATAAACCGGAATTTGAAACAATTTCATTCAACAATCTAATAATAATGTATTAGATTATATTTATAAGCTATTTCTAAATTTCAACTCTTCTTATTTGACGTTAGAGAATGCGCACTCGGAAACACATGTACTTTGAACATACTTCTACATCCAACGATTTGAATTCCAGTTGTTCCATCAGATGTAACAAATGAGGAACCTACGGATTGCACAATTTAAATTGATATTCAGAATCAACGGAGTCAATGAAGTAATTGAAACTAACAAACTATAGGACTCAGCTAGAGATCGGTTATGAGAATATCTTCTATTAAAAATGATCAATCAAGATACCCATACTAGGGGAAAATAGTCCAAAACCACCCTCAGTTACATATTGCTCTAAGCAATTTCAATTTGCCTCTTCTCTTCGCCTTCTCAACTCCCTTTTCATTCACGCACACACCACCCATTCACACAATTTCAGTATAATGTACATTGCAAGGTCCATGTCAACCTGTACACTGACATGGACGGTGGGCCGGCGCTGAAGTCTGCACTCCAACAGAGGGTATTAATACGCTTTGATCCGTTGCCATCAAGTATCTAGTCAAAACATTTAATAATTGATGCAAAATGGAAAATGATCGCTGCTGAAATGATTCATTTGAAAGTTCGTTGTTCCGCTTTCCATACTTATATTAAAAATGCCGTTTCAAATTAATTTCCATGCACACACCAACAGTCCTTTACATTTTCAAACGACCTAGCTACTCTAGCCTAGAGTAAACAAACAATTAATCCATTTTAAATTCATTCTCCATTCGTTACGCCAGTGAAGGTTTTTGTAAAATAAACTGTATTGAAATTGAAGCGAAACAAATAAAACTAGTTGTAAAATAAAAATGTGAAACGTGTACCAAGCACGTTAAGGTGTTTCAAGATATTCTGAAATCCCAAGTCAAATACATTTTAAATATGTGGAACATTTAATTAAGAAAAGATAACTAGGCTTGCAAACAATATTATAGTGCAACAAATTGAAAGTGGTAAAGGTGGTTTGTTTTTTTCGAATGCCCAGGGAGGGACTGACAAGACTTTTCTTTTAAATATATTGTAAGCCCAAGTTCGGAACGATAAACGATAAGTGATCGATTACTCGATCATATACCAATGCACCGATAATGTAGGGAGTATATTAAGCTTGTGAGATATTAATATTTTTTTGTAAGTTTCTCTTGGGTTCAATGAGAAAAATGGGTTCAATGAGAACTTAAAGGCTGTAACGATCGATCGTTCCGCGTAAGAGTAAGATTACATTAGCCTGTAAAATCTAGAAATATGCTATTGAAATCTTGTTTTGATAAGTACGCTAAATATGTGGATGAGATTTAGCGCACTTATCAAAACAAGATTTTAATCGCATATTTCTAGATTTTACAGGCTAATGTAATCTTACTCTTACGCGGAACGATCGATCGTTACAGACTTCAAGTTCTCATTGAACCCATTTTTAGCAGAGGGAAGCGGAAGTGTAGCTAACCCTGAGGTCTTATTGCGTTAGCAGCTAAATTTATCGCTCCAATAATAATAATAATTGGTCTGTCTTATTAATATCTATAAAACATATATAAAAATGGTATCAAAAATGTATGTGCGCGCATCAGTTGAGAACGACTGAAATACACTTACCACCACAAATTTGTATTTCTACAATCATCATTCATGTATATCGCCACTTCGGATTATTTTTAATAGATGGTGTTGGTGGCAGACTACTATAAATATAAGTTGTGTAGAATTTTGGCAATATATAGCATACATATCAAATAATTGTAAAAAAATAAAATAGAAATTCTTCTAGCATCAACCATCAAAGCAGCAACATCAAAAATTATCTATAAAAATAGTGCAAAAAATGTATAAACGCGCATCATTTGGGAACGGCTGAACCGATTTGGCTTAATCTTTTTTGTTGTGTTCGCAATTGCCAGACGCAATTTACCAATTGGTAAAGAGCATGTCAGCTGCTCCATTAGGAACAGAAATAGCGAAATGTATTAGCACGCGGCTTTCATTCTGCTGGTAGCACTTTACCAATCAAAAAAAAAATCCTTACTAATAATATTTATGGGCTTAAGGCCAATATATTTGGGCCTTTTTTTAAATGAATATTTAAACCCTCATTATACAACCTCGGTTAATTCGAGCCACATAATGGGTTGATGATGCATCCACAACTTAGGGGTCCGGTTCCCCACTCAACTTCCCTCCTTTTCCTTTTTTTAATCGTGGTTAACAAGGACCCACGCTATTCCCTCTTAAAAAATGGGCTGCGAGAGGAATTGCCGCATGGGATACATGACAGATAGCTGGCAATTCTATGAAACAGATTGTCCTTTAGCGTAAGCTAAGGCTTTCCGTTTCAATGTTTTGATGATTGTGGACGCTGTAAAGCATGAAAGTCGACGTAAAGCTTGAAAAATCTCAGAAAATCGTGAGGTAAATTGATAAAAGCAGAAAGTTAATGAGATAAATAAGAGATGGCGCTGAGGTGTGATCATTAATGTCATAACCCAGTAGATGACGTTGTACGTTGACCAGGCGTTGTGTAATTTGACAGGTGTCGTTTTAGCATTGAGCGCTTTCAGGGCACCCACACTCAGAAAAAAAATATAATAAATACATGATGGCATTTACCATAATATCATCATTGTATGTTAAATACAATTATTTCAATGATTGATTTTATCATACTATGATTGATTTTATCATACTATGATATTCTTGATTATTATTTTTGATCTTCTTCATCATAACAATGATGATCACTGAAAAAGATTTTTTTTTTGAGTGATCATCATTGTTATGATGGAGAAGATCAAGAATAACAAAGTATGATAAAATCAATCTTTTAAATAATTGTATTTATTATACAATGATGATATTATGGTAAATGCCATCATGTATTTCTCCCGAGATTGGGTAACAGAACGCATTTGCGCTTACAGAAACTGATGAACAACGTGATCCAAGCAACGATCATCAAGGGCAAATTCAAAGGAGAGGTTGTTCTAATTCCGAGAATTCCTCTGATTCCAACTAACATTCCGTTTGACTTCAAGCGCATTCAGTTCCCCGTTCGTTTTGCGTTCACTATGACGATTAACAAATCGCCAGGTCGGAATAAATCGCAAGGTCTGGAATTTCCGTGTTTTTCTTATGGTCAGTTGTACGTCTCGTGTTCGAGAGTCACCAAACTGTCATCGTTGTTCATTTACGCGCCGGACAAAAAAACGAAAAATATTGCTTACCACAATGCATTGTATTGATTTGCGTCTGTATTCCATTTAATTCCACTCAAACAAAATACATTGAATTCTTTTGAATTCCAACTGACTCAAAATTTTTGATAGATATCTGAGTTTGAATTGACATTTCATTCACCTTGCAATACATTATGCCGCCTTTATGGTTGCGTTCGTTCGTTCGTTCTGACAATTTTTTCGACCAATCATATTGCTCAAAAATGACGATATTTTTCTTCTGTTTTTTTCTACAAGAGATGATTGGTCGAACAAATGATCGAACGAACGTAACCATAAACCTACCTTTAGTGTTGAATTCGATGAAAAAGTGAATGGAATGGCCAATCAACTCAATCGTCTATTGAGAATAAAGTTGATTTGTTTGAATTTTTCTCTCATCAAAATCAATTTTCGTGTAGGACAAAAGTATTTGCTCGGAACGAAGTAATTTGGGGCGGAACGAGGTTCACCGGTCAGCTAGTATATTATAAACGTCTATGTCACTGACTCACTCGAGAACGCATAGGGTGACTATAAAATTTTTTTTTCTATATTATAATTCTAAAAATGAAATGTCGAAAGACTACCACAATCTGAAACGCACCATAAATTTCATATAATTCAGACCGTTCTCTCAAAAGTAACAACGAGACAATCATCAAATCTTCCATTCAGATCCAAATTCAGAAACACATCCAAATACTACACTCTGGATTGAATGCTGCAACGCTGACCTATCGTTAAATTCCAACATTAATTCGATTGGCCGATCTAATGAGCACTAACCCGGTACAATTGATATGCTTTCAGACTAGAAATATTTTTCCAATATAGGCGAGAATCACTGGCGATACCGAGGCTTCAGTTCAACTATGTCTTTGGACAATACAATTATCGAAAATATCGCTGGTATTGGACTGAACGTACTGAATTGGCAGATTTAGTATAGTTATAAAAAGTGTGGTGATTAAATTCATGTCAAAAGTCCTAAATATGTAAACATTTTAATAATAAAACAATTTAGTTCTATCAATTTGGTTATGTATAGAACAAAGGTAACTGAGATCCAGCTATTTTTCGAAATAATCCAATTTTTTTCAAGAATTACTTACTGTAGGTTCAAACCTAAATGTCTTTGTAATTATTTGCATTCGATTTAAAATTGTTTCACATGGATAGTATACATTGAAAAAGAAGTCATATCGGTATATACTAATATACACCTAAACTACTAGCACACACCTAAAAAAAATTACATCGCGATTTACAATCAAAAGTAGTCGAGCATACAACTATTTGCTTTGCAAATTTTGCATTTTCAAATAAAACGAAAAATTACTTGGGGAAATTATCAACCCTGAAATAAACATAGTAAGCTGTCGGTATTTTGGCAACAAAAATATTTCTGTTATGTCACAAAATTGAGGCCAAACGGCTGAAAAATGAATTTATGGAATGTTTATGGAAACAATATTTTAGAAATTATTTTTATTTAGAATTATGAAAAATTAAGTTCACAAATATCTTTGTCTATGTTCGAGTAAAATAAGGGTAAAATCACAAACAACGGCGAAAAAATTTCCCTTTGGAAATATCTGCAATAAATTTTTGGTGAGAATCAAAGGTTAAACTGAAATAAAATGGAAATATGGAAATATAAACGTCTATGTCACTCACTGGCTCACTCGAGAATGCACAGGGTGCCCACAATTTTTTTACTATATTATAACGCCGATGTCACTGACTCACTTGAAAATCCACAGGATGACCAAAAAATATTCGTCCGTGTGATTTTTTTTCAAAACTTCGTCAACGAAATACACAAAATACAACAACAATGCAATCGTAAAATCGAATCGTAACACACACACAAAATTATTATTCTTTAAACAAAAATTCCATAGTTGATTTTTTTACGATTTCGTTCGAGTGATTTTTTTCAAATTTTTGTCAACGAAATACACAAAAAGCAATAACAATGCAATCGTAAAATCGAAAGGGTACGTGTTATTTTAGAAGTAGAAAATTATCATTAATATCTTACAATTTCTGAATTTGACAAGACGTGTTTTTAATTGATATCAAAAGTTAAAATTCTAAAAAATGAGGCAAGCAGAAAAGTTTCATTAATAAGACAGACAAATAAACTTTTACAGTAGAATTCGCTTATAATGAACGGTCACAGGACCAATATTTTTGTTCATTATAAACGTATGTTCATTTTAACCAAATATTTGGTTAGGATGAACGTTGTTCATTATAACCGTATATTTTTGGCTTGAGCATTTCAAAAGCATTTCGAGGTATATGCATAATAGGAATGTACGAGTATTTACACCAATTGATCAAAAATTTCTAAAAATAAACAACTTTTATTTTCCATCCTTTTCAAAATACATAAATAATTTAAATTTCAATTCATTATTTTAATTATATAATATACACATATATAGTAAGTATTTAATGTATGTAACATTATTACATAAACCTAGTACAAAATAGGAACTTCTAAAAGATTTATTTTAATTTGATTTGTTTGTCAGCAAAATGTCTTGTTCATTTTCCAAAAAGGATATTAGTTTTCGAACAACAAATTCGCAATAATAACCTTTTAATATTTTAATAATCCCTTGGTCCATAGGCTGTGAGATTGCGGTCGTATTTGGCGGCAAGAACATCAACTTAATAGCGCGTAAATTTGCGTGTGATAAACAGTTATCTGCTATGAATAAAACATTACGTGCTTCGGTTACGTATTTTTGTCCAGCGCTTTTAAATATTCTTCCGATCATTTAGAATTACACATTTAGATGTCATCCAAGCCTTCCGATTATTTTCATATCGTCTTATATTTTTTAAACACCGTGGTTTCGCGCTTTTACCTATGATCAACAGAGAGAGGTAGCTGCTTCGGTCCCATCAGAATTACTATACTAACCAAAACAGTAACGACTCGATCTTTGCATAGTTTTCCACCTGAGCAAGAATTATTTTTAAATTCTATTGTTTTTTTAGGAAGTAACTTGTAAAACAGACCTGTTTCATCCAGGTTGAAAACGTTTTGTTTCCTGTACCCATCAATAATACGGGGCAATTTTTCTGGCATCGTCAGTGCAAACGTCCGCCAATACAGCACCTTTTTCTCCTACAATGTCTTTGAAAACCAAACCGAGCCAGCCGCAATTTGGTTTGAAATCATTTCATTGGCGTTTAATTTTTCAGCAAAGTGTACAGCTTTTTCTTTTAAAATTATTCCATTTAAAGGTACATCTTTTGCACGAGTTTACAAAAATTAAAAAAACACATACACACACATCAAAAAATACCGACAATTTTCAAATTTCTATTAATTTTTTTTGACTATTATGTGTGTATATTCCCAATGCCTCCTGAACTACAGGCCGCTTACACCAAATGATGACGACACGCTATGTCGACGTTTTTGTTGCTTTCTCTAGTTGTTTTGTTAGTGTAAATATCATAAAATTATTATTGCGCAGTCTCGGTTTAGACATAAATTGACGTCATGTGCGAAAAATGAGAGTAGTAAGAGGCCTGTAGTTTAGGAGGCATTGATATTCCTAAAATTACACATGTTACAATAAAAAACAAAAATACTCATAATTATGTATGTATTTGAATGAATAGAAACAAATATAATTTAAGAAAAACGGAACAAATCAGAATCGACGGTCATTATAACAGTAGATTTTTGCACTACATAAGCACTCGTAGGAAAAATTTGTCGTTCATTATAAGTTTATAAATGAAGTTCATTATATGTAGTGGAAAAAAGAAAAATTGCTTATGTAATTATGACTAAAAAAATCGTTCGTATTATCCGTTTGTTCATTATAAGCAGGGTTGCTTATAAACGAATTCTACTGTACTAATTATAGAACCAAATTTCGCGAGCTTTCGGCAATTGTTGTGTTTTTTATTAATTTAAAATACATAAATTGAATGTTAAAAAATTCGATTGTGAGAAAAACGCCGATAATTGAATTGAAAAAACAAATATTAATTTGACGAACTGCTATTCAAAAAAATCTTTTATACAATACTTGCTACTAAAGTGAAACCTTTTGCGTTTTTTTTTCTCGCAATGGAATTTTTTAACATTCAATCAATGTATCTTTAAATTAATAAAAAAACACAACAAACTCTGATGATGGCGTAATTGCCAAAAGCTCGGAAAATTTGGTTGTTGGTAGTAAAATAAAACAAAAATTGCCGCCATAAGCCAACGTCTACATTTAGTAAATTTATACCGTATGTGTATATTACAGAAACATGGGCGGCAAAAGAGGGGCTTTTTAAGATTGATTTTTAACGGGAAGAACGGAATCATCAGCTCCAGTTGCTACCAGGAAAATAATATTATTTGTTGCATAGGACGCCAATTGTTATTTAATATTTGATTGCTCACTTCCACTTCCAATGAATTTACTGTTTGTGTTTTTAAATTGATTTGCAAAACCGGGAATTCCCGAAATTTTTCTTCTGTTTGCAAGATTAGTATCACTTTCTTGCATATTATCCGATTTTGGTTGTGCTTCCTTGATTGACCAAATGCTGGATTCGGTGGCTTCTTAGATGCGATGTGTGATTTGCAAAGTCGTTTTCACGCAGATGCAAAATTTGAAATAACCGAATGTTAAAAGAAAATCAAAGCTGATGGCGATACTTTGATCCAATTGAAATATAACATTATAGTACATATAAATTAGGAAAGAGAATAATTGATAGTAGACTGCACGAAATTGACTGTTATTAAAGCTCTATTTTTTCTTCGCCTGAAACCTTATTTAATATTTATGTTATCTGTTTATTCCCGTGTATCTCAAAATATCGATTGACACTTACACGCCCGCCCATTCCAGGTTTTTACTTCAATTCAATTGGTATCTCATCAATCAAAACAATTTCAAGTCACACATCTCCCTCATTTCCTTTACTAAATCTTTACACGGAACATTTCGCAACTCGCGTCTTAACCAAGCATTTTTTTTTATATTATACGAGTAATCAAAGTTTTGTCTCTATCATAAACGTATCATAATAAATCAGCAATAAAATTCAACACAAAAAACAATCGTAAACCCAAAAACGAAAAATCCATTTGTCTGTCACACAAAACAGAAACACACAGCTCACAAAAAAATAAGAAAACTTTTCCATCTCATTGTTTCTTCGTTATACGACAAAATATAAATATTTTCCTTTTATTTAAATTGCCATTTTACCTTTTCTTATTGTGTTGTTTTTACGTATACGGAATTTAATGCTTTTTTATATCTTTATTTAAAATAATAAGCGATATTTTATCATCGTGCGATGGTTTGGCATCAGGTAGACAAAAATAAGTTTTTACAGTGAGTATACAACTACTGTACTGTCACAACCGTTAGGTACGATATATTGTACGCGGTGTGCACTATTTAAGAATATATGTATGATGTATACGAGTATTTTTCACAAAGAACTAACCTAAGTTTTGTGTATAATAAGAATAACCATAAAAAATAGCCAAACATTACAAAGAAAAACTCTAAAACTTTTATATAAAACATAAATGGCGATGATAACACGTTCCATTCAAACTTATACACGTAATATATATTTTCTTGTTGAAAGCTTTCTATCAAGCTTAAGCGAGCGCGATTTAGTAAGCATCCCAATACACAAAAACTCAATATTACAGACAAAATTTTAGTCAAGCAAAAAAAAAAAAACTTTACATAAAACAGCAGCAGAACAATAAAATTGCTGGTACAATAGAGTATGTAGAGTGGAATTAGGTATATAAAAAATAAAAGTTTAAGAAAAACTGAAAATGATGTACCTGAGTCTCGTATATAGGTAAAATAGAAATTGTGTTATGTTAAAAGTTGTTTTGTACAGAGATATCTTTTAGTGTTTTACGTTTTCTGCTGTTATATGGAATAAAATTTAGACATATTATTTTTTATGGATATTCACCTGATAGATTGCCGAAATGTACAGCTGGTTTGATTCTTATTTTCTACGATTGATTGCAATTGGGAGGATATATTTTTTTAGAAATTCATGCCACGTCAGGAACACTATAGTTACATCCTGGTTAACTGACCCAATTCTCCTCTTTTTTGTATAATTTTACACCTCAAGTAGTGAACACAGGGCTAAAAACCACTTGTGTCAATCTCATTTTGATAAAACACATACAATTTTAGTAACTGTTGACTGAGGTTGTAGGAGGCAAATACAATATGTGAAAAGCTAAATTTTTTACAGGTTCGAAATTATCAAGTTTGGAAATAGAAATTTATCGCAAAATACAAAATCTGGAATTTAAAATACGTGAGGTATTTTTCAAAACCGTACTCTCTTACTCACTCACTATCTTAATAGACTAAAGGATCGTCGTGAGGATGAGGTAAGGCAATAAGGTAAATGGATAAGACGCACACGAATCAATAAGTACGAATCATTTATAGTGGAATAGTAAAGTTTTTCTCATTTTTTACTTCATTTTTACTTACATTTTACGTATAAAACTATTGAAGCTTTTGAAGTTATTGCATTTGTTCTGAAAATATGTAATTGATCAGTCGATTAAATAGAATTATACTCTTAGAATGGAGGTTAGGATTTTACCCATATAAAATTTGCTATTTCATGTGAGACACGTCAGAGCAGGATGATTATATAAAAAAGCATATGGCTTATTCATATCTCAAAATGAAAAACCCCAAATTAGCTGTTTGTTTATGTGCGCAGTGACGACTCAATTTTGTGCTTTTAAAATTATTAAATAAAATACATTAAAAAAATAAAAACATTATAAAATAGTTAGGGGTTTATGTAGTAGTGCAACATTTGATAATAAAAATTACAAAATTTTAAATAAAATGAAGTGTATTGTGAAAAGTTCAAAAATACGCCTAAAAAATTTCAAAAAGGCATATCTTACCAACAGTAAGTTTACTAAGTGTTTATATAACATAAAATGTGAATTATGTTAAGAAGAAAGTGTTTGTGGTTAGTTTATCCTTAATTTAATTTATAAATCAGAGAAAATTAAGAAAACAATTTTAATTACCGGCGTCGGGTTTTCATTTTGTGTTTGTAAACATATGTTATATTACCAGTGTCACATTTTTCTTATTACTACGTGCTGACTACGTACATATTACTACGTGCATTTCTTTTCATAATTATTTTTTATTTTGGAATACTCGTACAATTTTTTACCGAAAATAAAAACAATTAATGCGTACTATATTGGCATATAAATAATTTTGAATTTGTGTAGTTCTTAATTTCCATCGAACAAATTCTAAATACGGCCCGTTGATTTATATGCTTTCTCTTTTACCCTCCGAATTTGACTCACTTGACAGCTGTTTATATTCATTCTATTTAATTTAATATAATTATATGGGCGATTATCGATTACGTACGTTAGTAATGCATTTCTTAAAGAAATATTGAAAAAATTAAAGATTTTCACACATTTTTTTATGTTTATGTACCATATAATCTTTTTTGTTCAGATTAGTGTGTTCCAACACTTCCCGAATTTATTGTACTTTATAGCCTTCGCACCCTGTATAGCCCTCGCTCTTTGCATTATACAATTCGTGGATCGCGATATTTATTCTCGTTAGTACCGCGCGTGTGGCTAGTCTAAATTGCAAATTTGGTTTGTTTATATTTCTTTACTTTGGAATTTGAAACAGCTCTAAACAAGTTTTAATTAATCAATTATTTTTAAACTTAATGGCAAATTAATAACCACATAAATCTAGGAAGAAAATCAACCATTAATATATTGTGAGGTTATATCAAACTGTATACCACGGTTATGATTATATTTTATTATCAATTTATATGAATCTTTTATGATTAAATCTCCAAACCAAAATCCCTAAAAATAAATTGGTACGAAACAAAATAATGTCGAGTTGGCATGAAGAACGATCTCTCATTATGTTACATTCAAATTTCACAACACTATTCTCGCGCATACCAAACAAATGTTTGTGGTTTTTTGTTCTCAATATAATACAAAATTGAATCTATTATTAGTCACTAATTATACATTACACTTCGAGTGAAGGTGCTGTTATTTGAATTAAATTAATTTTTATTGGAGCTGTTTTCGAACTCCTTTTAGAAAAATGTAAACCAACTACAAACACCTTGCGGCCAAACATGATTTATCAATAATTTAGTACTATTTCTATCTGGTGCCATTTTGAAAATTAAAATTTTAGAACTCTCCACACGTTAACCCCACAATCTACCCTAAATATTAGTAAAACGTCAATTTTTTTCTACATTGGCTCCGGACCAATTCTCGGTTAAATCGTTTAGTACGGTGAATTAAAATTTTAGTATAGTTTACTTAACAAACCGTGCTAATTCACTTATAAATAAAATTAAAGCTGTGTTTCTTATTTCCGATCTAATCGATCTGATCGATCTGAGTACTAAAAAGTTGTTTCTTATTTCAGCGCAGACCGATCTGATCAATTTTGTTGCTGCTCCTTATTTTTCTTCAGATTGATTAGATCGATTTTTTTGATTTGTAAAAATATTCCGATTTCTCAGATTAGTTTTAGTTTCACGTAATTCAAATTCAAATCTATATTATCATTCTCATCATTTTTGATGGTTTTTGCAAACGATATTAAAATGGAAAGAGAAAGAAATTTTAATTATTATTTTATATTGATTTTATTAAATAATGAAATAATTATTTTATACAGCCATATTTTTTTATAGAGTATTTGCAAGAAGTGGTACAATTTCACATTCGTGGTACAAATCGATCTAATTTCAGATTTCAAAATCTACTCGATCTACGAATTTAAATAAGAAACACAGCTTAAGTAATTGCGGCTTCAAGGTCCAAAATGGTTCATTGGATTATACAATATCTGGTTCGTAGGTGCATAAACTAATGTCAAAATTTGATGTAAACAAAAATCATTTAATGAAATGTAGAGAAATTTTTCATTAAATGTGGCACTATTTGGGTAATTCTCCGGGAATAGGGAACTGGGGAAAGAATTTATATGGAAATGTTTATTTATACATTTTTTTCTGGCATACTGAGGTAAAAAGTTACTATTAATTTTTTTGAAAATAAAATTAAATGGGAAATAATTTTCCCTGACAATTTATGTGGTCTTTCTTTGGTGCAAGCAATTCCCATACTGAATAGGAATTAATATTGTGTTCAAAGAAACAACCAAAGATATTTTTTAATTTATTTTTATTAAATTGTAGCAGTTACATTTTGAATTTCAAAACAATGTAAAAATGTAGCTAAATATATTCAATTAAATAGTAATGTGCTAGAAAATTATTGAATATTATTACAAATCGTAACTAATTTCTCGTCATGTTTAGACAAATGTGTTGTCAAAATAACAAAAATCACCTATACCTATTGCCAACAATTAAAAAGAAAAGTATTTACTACAACTGTCTCTACTACAACTACAAATGTTCACCGCCAACATTTAAACTACAGGTCGAATAGAACTATTCTATACCAGCAGAAAAGTTGGTTTAAAACTATTCCAATTTGGAATTACATATGTGGAATTGTTGTTGTAAATTTACCAAAGAAAGATGACATTAGATATGGAAAAATTATTCCCAACTTAAGCTTAGCACTCAGTTCGATTTCTCGTGAAATTTTCATACGTTTTTATCAAAGTGAAATTAGAAATGAAAAATTCCACTTCTGTTTTCATTTTGTAGTACTCAGTTCACCAGCGAAAAATCCAAGTGTGTTCATCAAAGATCACCGCATAAACTCTCCAAATTATTTTCATGCGAAAATGATGTCTCGTCACATTATTTTCACGCAAAATTTTGACATTTGCTTGTGTTTGGCAATAAACAAATTTTTTAATACCACAAATCTATAAATTTTAATTAAAGTCAATTTAATTTAAATTATTCACGTAAAATAAACAAATTCATTTATGTATGTCTACAAATTTATACGTTAAAATGAAAAATTCTCCAAATAAAATTTCATTTCTATTTCACGCGAAAATATAAATAGATTTTTGGAGACCGCGGTAAAATTTCATTCTATTTTGAACTGAGTACTAAACTTTAGAAAATATTTACATCAAACATTTCTACTCAGTAGTCCGGAAAAAAATATTTGAACAGAAATCACATATACATTTTTCCCCATTTCCCTATTCCAGGGGAATTACCACAATAGTGCCAATGGAGACGATTCTCGTGATATAAAGGGGTAGTGCTATGTAAGAATATTTTAAGCGAAAAAAAAAGCCCTAAAATAATTTAATATATTGTACTAGATTAATATTTAGATTAGTACTCGTAATTATACATTGAGGAGCTGTAATCGATTTAAACCCCTATATAAGCTTAACAAAAAAATATAACAAGGGAGTCTCTCTCGTTAGTAGTGAACACGGAGTTATAAATAAAAGATTATTGTACTTAAAATATATAAGTGTATTGTACTTAAATAAATATATAGAGTGATTCTTACTGTAAAATTATACCTAAATTTATATAAAATATATATAATGTGAACTAAATAAAATCTAACCTAACTATATACTCTGTAAAAATATATAAACATATTCTTATAAAATTGAAATAATGTGAAACATAAAAAATTGTTTAATACTAAAAGTAATTGTTATATAAAAACTTAAACGTCTAAGTGTTTTACTTAAAGTGACTCTTAAATTCCAAAATGGACTCGCAACGCAACAACCGAGTGGTTAGTACACAACAAAATTTTGGCGCAGCCGGTAGGATATCGTTATTTAGCCACACGGGTTTGATATCGTCAATGTGAAATCCATTTTAATTATATACAATATAACATTTTAATTATATAAAAAAAAAAGAAACTGAAAATTAAATATGCCGCAATAAACACTTAGTGCTTGTACGTAAAAACATGTGATTAAATCTGGTGTCCTTAAACATTCTAATCCAGTTATTTCACAAAAGAGAAAAAAAAAACGTAAATTTACACAATAAATTCTGTACTCAATTGTGTATGTTATAATTATTATTACGTATTACAAAAAAAAAATCATAGAAAAAAAAACTATCAGTGAAGTTAAAAGGTGAAGCCCAAATGTGCGCGAAAAATTAAAAAAAAAAAAATTGTTTACCAAATATATATACCATATGAAAAGTGTAATGTGATTCGATTTAAAAAAAAAAATTCTAATGAATTAAAGCCAAATAAAAAAATATTAAGAAAATTAATCCTTTTGGGCGAAATTAAAAAAAAAAAAAAATCAAAATAGTGAACATATTATGTATGCTGTGTTTGTGAGTTCAACTACAATTATGCAGAATCATAAAATTTCGTAAATTATACGAAATTTAATTAAAATGAAATACACTTCAACATGCAAAGGAGAAAAAAACATCATTATGGATAGCAGTTATGACAAGAAGTAACTGAACTACTTCTCTAAGGTATAAATTTTTCTATCACTTTTAAACTCAATTTTCAACGAGCTGATCGAATTGGACATTACCAAACTGAATTAATTATGCCGCTTCATTACACCTACATATATGAGATATCCACCCAACATGAATGCTTACAATAAATTATTCTCAATATATGTAACCGAAAGGGAAACGTCATCAACCATCAACATTTCGTTCAACGTTTCATTACAAAAATTTTAATAATAATTGTACTATGTATATATTAAATAACTCTTAGTCATCTTCGATATTTTATTTTATATAAAACATTTTTATTATCTTCATTCATTTCATTCAACATTTTTTATATTATGTAAGAAGAAATAATTTTTTTTTTCAATTTCATTCAATCATAAAATTATTTTTTTAAATTTTGGGAATACCGTTAGTTAAATTAATTGTATATACACTCCTCATTTTATATTGAATTGATATGCTAATTCTATACAAAACCATAATTTAATGCGATTTAATTTTCTTGAGTGCATCGTTTAATTATAAGTCGCGAATCTATTTTCATCCATCATTAATGACCAAGGAAGAACCTTCAGGTATTAAATACTCGCTTAGAACTCGACTTATTTCTACATCTTCAAATACATCCGAAAAGAGTGTTGATAACTGTTCAACAATGGATTTCGATTATGGTCTTGCTGTAAAATTAATACCGGAGTTTGGTGGCGATCATCAAACTCCTCTACATAAATTCATCAACTGTTGTGATGGGTTCTACGGAATGTTGTCTAAGGAATCAAAACCTACTTTTCTTACATTCATTCCTCATAAACTAAATGGCCAAGCGTACTCTGTATATCGCTTTGGTACTTTTAAAAATTGGGACGAATTGAAAATTGCATTAAACCATAACTTCAAAACCCTTCGTGCTATGGAATGCATTCAATTAGATTTAATGAAAGCTACTCAAGCCAGGGATGAATCTGTGCAGATGTTTGCGAATAAAATTGAAACTTTATTAGCAGAGCTAAACGAAGCTTGCCTTGAGATGCAAGGCAAACTAACCGATGAGGTACAACAATTAAATTCCAAAACTGCCTTACGTTCATTTCAATGTGGGCTTCGAGAACCTATTGGTATAATTATAAAAGCAGGCGATTTTAAATCTCTAAAAAATGCAATTGCAAAAGCTTTAGTAGAGGAAACTCAATTAACATCGAAAATTGCAATTCAACCAAATATAAATCAATTAAAACCACAAGTGACAAAATGCCAAATTTGCCAAAAGAATGGACACATGGCCTCTGTTTGCTTTTCCAGATATTCGGGTCCAGGTGGCTCTCGAGCTGTTCCACCTCAGGATCTTCGATCAGCTATAGGCCGCCCTTCAATTAGGATTATTTCGTGTGCATATTGCAAAAAGGAAGGTCATCATATTAATCAGTGTTTCAAAAAGAAACATTCTGACTTACGAATTCAACATCGCTCAAACAATAATAATAATTCAAATCTTACATCGGAATCTGAAGCTCAGGGAAACTCGAAGGGTCTCGAAGGTCACAAGGGCACTCCCTTCCGAGTACCATTCAAACAATAACTGAGTGTCCAATCAATACAGATTGCTTACCGATAAATAAATCTTGTAACATTTATTTGGAGAATCATACAGAGGATAATATTTACGTCAAATTAAGCCTTGATATTGGGAAATCTCGTTTGTATAACTTTCTATTAGATACAGGAGCCGATGTCAGCGTAATTAAAGAATCGTGTGTGATTGAATCTTCAATATTTTATCCAACTTTAAAATGTCAAATAAAAGGTGTAACCAGTGGAGTTGATGAATCCTTAGGATTAGTGCCATCGAAAATAATTTTTACTGAGACGTTCAGCATTGCTCATAATTTCCAAATAGTAAATGATGAATTTCCAATCCCTTGTAGTGGAATTATTGGTAAAGATTTTCTGACTCATTGGCAATGCAAGATAGACTTTGAGAATCTAACGTTAGAAATTCCTTTTGAAGCTACATCAATTCTTCTTGATCTAATAACATCCTCGTCTAAATTAATAATTCCTCCAAGAAGTGAACAAATCATTAATGTAAGGTGTAACAATATCGAAAACAACGCGGAATACTTGTGCTTATCCAAGGAGATAATATCGGGCGTGTTTGTTGGAAATACAATTGTTGAACCTCGCAATCAATCTGTTACTCTTAATTTAATAAATACTAATGACAAACCTGTCCAATTTTTAGCCAAGGAGTTAACATTTGATAAGCTTGTACATTATGATATATTTTCTCTCAAATCCTGGAACAATACAAATACTGATCGTTTAAAAACCATTGAGTCATCTGTTTCATTATCACACCTAAATCAAGAAGAACGTGAATCCATTAGACGTATTATACGTGAATATAATGACGTATTTCATTTAGAAGGTGATATGCTAACTGCTGCTCAAGGAGTTAAACATAGTATTCCAATAAAATCAGATAGTGTACCTATTTATAAAAAATCATATCGAATGCCTGATGCAATTAAAAAGGAAATAAACGGTCAAGTAGATGAGATGCTAAAACAAAACATAATTGAACCAAGTGAAAGCCCTTGGAACTTTCCCCTTTTAGCTGTACCAAAAAAATCCGGAGATGGTTCGAGGAAATGGCGTGTCGTTGTCGACTTTCGTCATTTAAACGACATAACATTAGACCGCGTATATCCTCTTCCAAACATCGTTGAAATACTGGATCAATTGGGCAAATCCTCATATTTTACTAGCTTAGACATGACCAATGGGTATCACCAGGTGTTGTTGGATGAAGATGCAAAACCCAAAACCGCTTTTAATACTAGTGCTGGGCATTTTCATTTCAATCGTATGCCATTTGGTTTGAAAGGAGCTCCTGCTACTTTTCAACATTTAATGAATACAGTACTATCTGGACTCAATGGCTTAAAATGTTTAGTTTATTTAGATGATATTGTGATATATGGGCAAAATTTATACGAACACAATAAAAAACTACGGGAAGTACTCGATTGTCTAAGAACACATAAATTAAAATTAAATCCAGTTAAGTGTCAATTTTTACGACAAGAATTAACTTACTTAGGACATATTGTAGGACCAGACGGAGTGAAGCCCGATCCCGAAAAGGTTGGTGCGGTTGTAAACTATCCTGAACCTAAAACTCAGCGTGATGTTAGAGCATTTCTTGGGTTCGTAGGATATTATAGGCGTTTCGTGAAAGATTTTTCTAAAATTACTTTGCCTTTAACAGCTCTTCTAAAAAAGGAAACACCTTTTGTTTGGTCTCCGTTTTGCGATGAAGCCTTTAAAACCCTTAAGTCCATAATAGTTAAACCACCTATACTTCAATTCCCTAACTTTGATAAAATGTTCATAATAACGACGGACGCAAGCGATATAGCTATCGGATCAGTTCTTTCCCAAGTATTTGAAGCCGGTGAACTACCTATTGCTTTTGCTAGTCGAACCCTTACCAAAGCAGAGAAAAATTATTCCGTAATAGAAAAAGAGCTTTTAGCTGTTGTTTGGAGTATTAAACATTTCCGTGCATATTTGTATGGTCGAAAATTTAAATTAATAAGCGATCACAAACCATTAGTTTGGTTATTTGGTATGAGCAACCCCTCGTCGCGTTTAATGCGATGGCGCTTAGAGCTCGAAGAATATGATTTCGAAATCTCTTACAAACCAGGAGCACTTAACAAAAATGCAGACGCATTAAGCCGTATTTCGATTGATGAATCAAAACTCTTTAAAAATATTTCTTTACAAATTCCTGATTCCTCCAACAAAAGTTTGTCTTCGCCTTCCAATTCTTATAATAATCAACAAACTAGTAGTTCGGAACCGAATTTAACATCTTATAAACATATTAACGCAGTTACTCGTTCACAAACTAAACCCGAAATAAAAAACTTATCAGGTAACCCGAGTATTTCAGAAAATAAACCTTCCAATAATAATAGCAGCAAATTAACCCCTCTCAACGGATCCTCTGATCAGATCCATCCACAACCAAATATAATAGAAATAACCGATCCTAACAACCAACTAAAACTGATACAGGAATTTCATGATACACCTCTTGGTGGTCACCAAGGTATCCAACGAACATACAAACGCATGCGCAAATACTATTACTTTCCGAAAATGCTAGGTATGATTGAAAAATTTATTAAATCATGTGACTCTTGTCAGAAGAATAAAGCAAGTCCAGTTAAGAGAATGCCAATGACAATTACTTCCACATCTAATAAACCCTTCGAAAAGATTTTCTTGGATATAGTTGGCCCATTATTATCAAGTTATCATCAAAATAAGTACATATTGACTATTATGGATGATTTAACTAAATATGCTGTTGCTGTTCCGATTCCAAACCAGGAAGCTGAAACAGTGGCTAATGCTCTTTTAACAGATTTTGTAAGCATCTATGGTTGCCCACAGTCAATTTTAACCGACCAGGGTACAAATTTCATGAGTTCGATCTTTCAAAATCTTTGTAAACTTCTTAGAATAAAGAAAATCAATACATCCGCTTTCCATCCTCAAAGCAATGGAGCTTTGGAACGCTCACATCGTACACTTATTGAATATATACGACATTTTATAGATGAAAATGGAATGGACTGGGATTCTTGGATTCGATACTCAATGTTTGTGTATAACACCACACCTCATTCAACTACGAATTTTATGCCTTATGAGCTAGTTTTTGGAATGGTACCAAACTTACCGCTTTCATTCCATAATAATCCAAATGTTGTTTACAATTATGACGATTTTCTCGTAGATTTTAAACATAAATTACAAAAATCCTATGACATAGCTCGACAACATGCACAACAATCCAAATTGAATTCTAAAATTTATTACGACCATGATTCAAATAATACTCTTTACAATGTTGGAGATTTAGTTTGGCTAAGAAATGAAAACAAGAAGACCAAACTATCCCAAAATTGGATTGGACCTTATAAGGTGTTAGAAATAATAAGTCCGGTAAATTGTAAAATTGAAATTGGAAGAAAATCCAAAATCGTGCATAACAATCGCCTCAAATTGAAATTATAGAATTGTCATAACAATTTTAATTGATTACACATCTCTGTAATTTAGAAATAAGTTAATTTAGATATTATAAATTGATGAATTCATGAATTAAAAAAAAAAAAAAAAAAAAAAAAAAAATTTAAAAAAATAAACAAACAAAAAAAAAAAAAAATATTTTAACTAAACTAAATTGGAATTAAAATTTTATAATAAAATAATCTTATAGCTGTACGTTAACTTTCAAATTAGAAATACTTTTTTTCTTTGTTTGTTATTTTAAAGATGCACAACATCTTTCTTGAGGAGGAAGGTGTTATGTAAGAATATTTTAAGCGAAAAAAAAAGCCCTAAAATAATTTAATATATTGTACTAGATTAATATTTAGATTAGTACTCGTAATTATACATTGAGGAGCTGTAATCGATTTAAACCCCTATATAAGCTTAACAAAAAAATATAACAAGGGAGTCTCTCTCGTTAGTAGTGAACACGGAGTTATAAATAAAAGATTATTGTACTTAAAATATATAAGTGTATTGTACTTAAATAAATATATAGAGTGATTCTTACTGTAAAATTATACCTAAATTTATATAAAATATATATAATGTGAACTAAATAAAATCTAACCTAACTATATACTCTGTAAAAATATATAAACATATTCTTATAAAATTGAAATAATGTGAAACATAAAAAATTGTTTAATACTAAAAGTAATTGTTATATAAAAACTTAAACGTCTAAGTGTTTTAATTAAAGTGACTCTTAAATTCCAAAATGGACTCGCAACGCAACAACCGAGTGGTTAGTACACAACAGTAGATACACGATCCGCTAGCAAGCAAGCAATTTGCTAGTCAAAATGCTGACTACTTAATCAATTTTACAAAGGAAATTTAAATTTCCTATTATATTTTCAATACGCTTTTTGTTTTTTTTGTGCGATTGCACAGTAAAACAACACAAAATTTGCTGTTTAATTTTTGAAGCCGTAAATTTTACTGTAATATCGCAAAAATAAACAAAAATTTTAGGAAAAATGTATTTTAAAATTTAAATTTTCTTTGTAAAATTGATTGAGTAGTCAGGATTTTGGCTAGCAAATTGCTTGCTTGCTGGCGGATCGAGTATCTACCCCAAAATTGCTGTTATTTTATTTTATTTCCCCGCTAGGAATTGGAATTTGTATTGAAAACGAAAATAACATAAAATAAAATTTTAGATCCCGGAATCGACCACGATACCCAATAAAATTAAATACATATGATGTTATTTTTTTTTTGGCGGTTGTCACTGCGTTTTACCATTTTCTTGTTTTATGTGTAGTATTGTGGCCTGTGGCCGCGCGTAGTAGTTTTGTGGAGCGGACAGTTTCACGTAAAATATTTTGTTTATGAAATTTAATATTCTCAAAACAATTTATTGGTTTCCTATATATTATGTGTTTTTATTAATGAAAAGAATTAAAATAAAATTTGTTATAATGGGATAATTCCATTACAAAGACGTTTCTAATTCAAAACAAAATTGGATATTGCATTGTTCATATAAAAAAAACATATAGAAAGGCAACCGCTATATTTTTGTGTTATTCTGTTAGCAAAGTCACAAATTATCATTTACTAATGTGCCTTTGCTTTACCCAACTTTTTAGTATGGTAATTTAGTTTACTGCATACACTGTTAAAATTTGAATTTACCCATAATTTACCTTAGATTTGATCCGCAGCCATTGTTTATCATTCAATTTGTGATCACTTTATTAAAATGGAGTAATCCATTAGTTCGTTGATTCCGAAGAGCAGTAATAAAGTAATTTTAATTTAAATTTACATAGGATAGGGGGAATAACCATAAATATGTATATAAATTAAAACAAAATGGAGCTCCTAAATATTTTTTTTATTTGATACGGTGATCGATGACAGTTGAAAGTAATAATGTGAATTTAACAAAAGGAACAGGAAACGAAGCCGGTCGTTTTCAATAGTGGTGACTCCGTCTTACAGTTTATTATCCTATATTAGCTAATTTCTAATTCTAAATGTTTCGACCATGGCAGGTTGAACCACTGGTCCGAGCAATAAGCTGTCATTTGGCGATATCCTTAGGTTTGTCGAATTTCGAAGCGACCATTCATATTCCTCCATGAAGCTCTAAATCTCATGAAGTTTTGAATCTCGTTTGAATCGTCCCTCCATGGCGAATAGTGGTGTAACTGCATGGCGAATAGTTGCGTTAAGTAGCAGTTTTACTATGAATTGTCCTTCATTACTTCGAGTTGTGGTGGATACAAACCAATCTTCGTATCGCGGCTCAACAGACATTAGCTTTCAATATGCTGGTTCCTCGCTTTCCTATTTCTTAAGACTTTCAAAAACGTCCATCAGTATGCTAAAACATGATGAAGCACCGAATTTCTTAGGCCGACACCAAACCAAACATAGTGTCCTCTGCGACTAAACTATTTTTAATTTTAATTTTATTTCCAGATATGACTATAGTATATTTCGGTACTAAAAAGTCTGCCAATTACCACTCTATTATTGTAACTCGATCCGTTTCGTGAGTTAACTGCTGAAATTCATGCGGCTTAGTGCTTACAATAAATTCCATATTGACATAAGCTATTTTTGGTACTATATGGTCTACAATTTTCAGTTTTTTTTTTGCCACTTTGGAACATGGTTGAATGGGTAGCTATAGTTGTCGACCATAGTTTCGTAACCCGAAATTTTGCGCACAGTCCTCGGTTATAAATGATTATTGAGAGTACTAAACCAAGAGTGCTCGTAAAACTCTGCTATCACCATGCAAATCTTTAACCTTTACCAGATCTGTTGGAAGAACTACGTTTGATACTTTCGATGCTAATGCTGATATTTTCCGATGATACTAACGCGATACTTAAAAGTAAAAGTTTCTGGTCCCCTTTCTGCTGTTTCGTTAGATTTCCGACTGAGATAATCGGTGTGAAAAAGTGTACGGTGTCTTTTACATCACAGGCAGCGACTTTGAAATTTGCACGAATACACATTTTAGCTTAGTCATTATGTTCAATTGTCATCGCTTTTGAAGTTTTTGCAGTCGAAGAGATTATGCTCATCAGTTTTGTAAATATGGCAAGTTGATATGTTCTACATAACAACCGTTGTTGCATTTTGGAGTACATTCATGGCCGTCCTCTTTACAGATAGACAGATTCCTTCTCCACCGATAACTTGGTCCATAAACTTCTGGTCCCTGGGTCTAATTTATTAACCCATCAACTAGCAAAGGATCCCTCTCCTCAGCTCTTACCGAAGCCCCACTTGTACTAGCCACATTCGTTTGATCTATGCAGGTTTTAATAAACGCATAAACTGTACGACGCTTTCTATAATATTACTGAACGAGCTGTTGAAATGCCTTCTCGGTAACGCTGTAGTGTCTTAGAAAAGTGTGAGCTTCACTCCACAGATAACTCTTTAAATACTCAATATTTCGAGCAGTAACCAAGTAATATTTTGCATGCACCATAGTCATGAATAAATAGTAAAATGACTAGTTGAGTGAAGAAGTGAACTAGTTTTCCTTAACTTCTTGCAATAACGACGGGGCATTTGCGTCACAGTGAAATACTTGTGATTAAATTTATCATACGTCACTTGTCTAATTCCTCTAATTCCCACTTTTTTCGTTTCACAGAACACTATTACGATTATTTTCAATTGTTCACACATAGCACGGAATTTTCGAAAGAATAGCTCAAAGTTATAGGTCCCTGCTTGATCGCCACTGCTTGTCTTGCAGATGATGCCTAAGTGTAAGTGATTGCGGATAAGCTCCAATTTCCGAAAATTTAGCAATCACCTGCTCGATTCATTCACTCGCGACTTGATTTATTATTTGCGGCCTTTATTATTAAACAAAACAAACACACTTTTTTACAACAACGTTTTAGTTTCTTATGGCTGCACAGAAAAATAACGAGCGGCCGGTTATTTGTGCGCCATTTAAATGTTTTATATGAAATATGTTTTCACAATCAGAAAAAAATCAACGAAAACTTGACTAAATCTTTTTATTAAATGGAAACATTTGGCTTGCGTATAAATAATATTTAAATGGCAAATTATGATTGACTAACATTAGCTGTATTGTATTGGAAAATAAAATAGTCGAGGCCAATTTTGAATTTAGCTGTGTTTATTTATAGATTTCCCATAGCAACAAATTATTATTCTTCATAGTCCGCCTTTACCGACAAATAGTAACTAAATGCCAGTTGAATTTACGTAAATTTAAAAAGAAATAAGATTTATATAAATTGAAGTCAAGTTACAATTACTTCTGAGAAAACCGCCAACTATGATGAATAGTTTCTTTTTGATACGATAAATTCATAAACAAGCAAAGCTAAATTCAAAACTGGCCTTTGATTATTTTAGTTCCCAATGCAATACAGCTATTTTAACTAATCGTTAAATATTTCCATAGAATAAAATCTATTTAATCAAGTTTGCGTTGATTTCATTCTGATTTCGAAAACAAATTTCATATAAAACATTTAATTGGCGCACAACTAACAGGCCGTTAGGCATTTTTCTGTGCAACCGGCGATTAATGTTTTATTTATATTACTTTATTTAGACAGAATTTCTTCTTTTACAAAAATAATTTCTATAATTATGTGTACGTACTAGAATTATAACTACTGCCATCTATTAATCAAACGTTTTAGAATTTGAGCTAATTAAGATGAGTGATAAATTGGGTGATAGTAGCAGTTAATTTTAAATTCAAGTACAAGGGCAAACAATAATATTATTATATTAAATTCTAACTGTTGAATTGAATCAGATACGTTTTTGCTGTTGTTAATGTGCTAAAATGTAAATGATTCTCTGTGTTGTTTTATAATTTATTCATACACTGCTCAACAACCATCTCTGGCTGTTTCCAAATGCCTCTTCTTCACTCCTGTTTTAACTTCCCAGTACCCTAGCTAGTGTTTTACAAAGAAATTCTTTCCATTAATTTAAATATAAAGAATATACTCGTAGTTCACTGATCACAATTCACACAATTGCAAGTTTTTGCACCAACTATATCCTGCCATCAAACCAAATCACATCATCGTTTTCCGTTACATCTCGTATTATAGCCGACATTTAGAGTTCACCAAAAATAAAAAATTATATTCCAATAAAATTTGATAATCGAATCCCTATAATGCAATATAAGATAATCGTTCTCAAGGTGTTATTTCTGTTCGATAGTTAGAGATATCCACATACGAGCTTGTACCAATAGAGATGTTTTTATTTTTTCAATTCAAAACTAATATTCAAGAGATAAAAAGATGTAGAAATCATAATAGAATATAATGCTCTTAGTTTAGATAAAGTTTTATGAAATTTCTATATAAAATTGTGCAAAACGTAGCAGTAAAAAACTATCAAAAAGTGGCACAATCAATTGTAGTGAAACTAATTCTCCAATGATAATATTACAAATAATTTATTGAATTTTTTTTTGTACTCTACCACATTATTTTTTTTCATCCATTATTACACCAACAGCATGAAAGTCTAATAAAACCTCATAAAACAAGAACTTTATTTGAGGAAAAAACTTATTTATCTAGATTTTTAACAAAAGTACAGAATTTTTTTTTATTAAACTTTTCTTATCTGGTTTTATGATTTTTTGTGCTTTATTTGATTTCCTCGAAACAAGGAAATACGGCAAATACGGATTTTTTACGTTTTACAATCAGACTGGTCAAAAACTAAAGTGGAGAAGTAAATTTTTTGTTACCAAACAAACAAAGCGAAATGCTTTCTAGAGTAAACCGTTACGACACCATTTTGTGTTGGGTTTCACAAAGTATATAGTACTAATGTGTTTCAGTATTTTTTTTAGTATTAATTGATATCATACATTTTCCCTGGTATCCATTTAATTGCCAGCAAATAAAGACAAAGAATGGAATATGAAAGCTCTTGAAAAGTTTGAGTAAATATTTAAGTTATTTTTTGTGTTATTTTATTAACTCCGTAATAGACATGGATTATGATTATTATCCAAGCAATTTTCTTTTCATTCAGTGGGTATTGTACTCATACTAAGTTAAATATGAGGTATATGTTGCTGTTGCTAGATTTGAAAAAAAAATATAATTTTGCATTTAATTTTCATTCATTTTATTCCATAATATAATTTTTGATAATAATAATAATAAGAATAATAGTAGTACTGGTAATAGTAATAATAATAATATTTCGCCTTGTGTTAAAAAGGAAAATCCTTTTTTGTATGTCAAAAAGTTGTGTGCTTTAGTTGTTATGTTTTGGCCAATTATAAAGTTTTTTTTGGTTTTGTTTCATAAACATAAAAGTAATTCCGAGATGAGGCAGATAGAAATTGAGATAATGTCGCTTTTTATTATGCAAACAAAATTGTGGTATATAAGGATAAGTTGGTTTAATCTTGGTTTTCAGTGATGTGAAGTGTATTTAAGATGTTCTTCTAACGAATTATTATTACCATCATAAATAAAGTAAAGTCTTGGTTCTTTATTATTATTGAAAGTTGAATTCATACACTCTACTGCAGTTTTGTTTTTGAAATAACGTTTTCACCTTATACATAGATTTAAACCGCTACTAATAAAAAATTTACAAACACAGCTTTGTTTTTTCGTATATGGTTATAAGCCGTTAAAGTTTTTGCGAAAGGAAAATATATAAGGATGATTTAAACTTAAATTCTTCATATAAATTATTATTATTATTATTCTCTTTATTTAGAAAAACAGGTTACATACATTAATACAAATCATAAACTATTTCTAATAAAGTTAGAGCTCCTAATAGGTTTTTATAACCTGTGGGGGAGCAAGAAAGAAAAAAATCATGAAATTTAGGTTGCCAAAAGTGTGCAAATAAAAATAATAAATTAAAAACTATCATAAAAGAATAAATAAATAATACATACAATAAAATTAAAATTCCAGCTCATATTTAGTGAATACAATACAAAAAAGAAAAATTAGAAGTAGGTTTCAATGTTGTCTATATTAATCAGCCAATGTCGAATCATTTTATCAAAATAGTGTTTGCGGCCAATCGGAATGAATTTCAACTCTATTGGTAATTTGTGAAACCAATACAATCCCATATAAAAGTAAGACCTTCTGAACCTTTCATTATTACAACGTAAACCGGCAAAGTTGTTCGGATTCCTTAAAGTATACGTGTGATGAATACGACTATGGAAACTGGAACTCCGAACAAAAAACATCTTTAATACCTTATAAGCATAGAGATATCTTAAAGGTAATAATTTCAAATCTCAAAATAAGGGAATTGTTGGAGTTGTTAAAGGCCGACAATAAATCAATTTAATAATCCGTTTTTGTGAAATGTATAATTCCTCTATATTGGAAAAATAAATCCCACCCCAGCTTGATATACCATACATAATAATAGATTCAACTAGTGCATGATATAGAACTCGCAGTGTTGACGGTGGGCATAATTGCTTCAGATGGTAGAATTTATAAGTCGCAGTAATAAAATTTTTTCTGACAATGGTGAGATGAGAATTCCATTTCAACTGCGAATCGATGGTAACTCCTAAGTACTTAAACTCATTTACGAGGGAAATTTCAAAGCACTGCGATGAACATGAGTGTCCAGAGCAAAATGGAACATGATACAAAACCTTAAAATTGGGAGATGCGGCCTGACCAAAAAACATTACTCTGGATTTATTACTAAGAGCCAGGCGATGGTAGTAAAACCAATTACCAAGATTCACTAAGTCTGTGCAAACTAGGTTCTGTAATTCCGAAGGGTTTGCTGAAGTGTAACTTAATGCTAAATCGTCCGCAAATGCAGTGGTGTGCCCCAGAAGATCGATGTCGAATATAGAATTTATGTAGATTAAGAATAGAATAGGTCCTAATACTGATCCCAGAGGAACGCCGCGATTTAAGTAACCAGGTTCACTAAATTTATCATTTATTTTAACAATTTGGCTGCGATTGTTGAAATAACTAACAAACCAGTCAAAAACTTTACCTCTGATACCTATATTTAATAATTTGTTTGCAAGAACCTCGTGATCCACCGTGTCAAACGCTTTTGCAATGTCTAAAAATAACGAAGCGGATTTTTGCGAATTGTTAAAAGCCGAGTAAACATAACTGAGGTGATGTAGTAGTGCTTCTTCAGAGGATCTTCCTGCTAAGAAACCAAATTGACTACGGCTAAAAAAATTGATTTTCTCCAGATAACCGAGCAATCTACGTTTTATTATTTTCTCAAATAGTTTGGAGAAGGAACTTAGCAACGAAATAGGTCGATAATTATTTAGTAATAGCACATCACCTTTCTTATGAATTGGAATTACAAGGGCTGATTTGAAAACATCTGGAAATACACCACTTTCTAGGCTGAAATTGAAGAGGTAAGCTAAGACATCTACTAGATACCACACGCAATTTTTTAAGATTAGGTTGTCGATTCCGTCAGTTCCACAAGAGTGTTTATTTTTCAAACTACTAATCTCTTTTATAATCTCTCTGGCGCTAATCGAATCAAACACACAAGACATACTAGGTGAAGTGGTCGAGCCTAAAACATATCTGCTATAGCCTGGAGAATTAGGTGAAAAGTTAGTGTTGTTCAAATTATTTGTTATCTGCGATGGAACGTTGAGGAAATAAGTATTGAATTCATTACTTATAGATTGATAATTTGAAATAAGAACATCAGATTGGTATTTGTAAATTTTGGTGATTCGGTTTTTGTCTTTATTTGTTCCCAAAACTTCATCAATAGCCTTCCATGTGAGTTTAGAACTATTTTTAACATACTCAAATTTCTTCTTGTAAAATGAATTTTTGACAAATTTAATTCTAGCATTTACTTCCTTGGAGAGTTTCTTGACAAATTTTTCCAAACGTGCATTAGTGGGATTATGGCGTAATTTTCTAGAGAATTTTTTTAATTTATGAACCTTCAAAAGGAGATAAGAATTCATCCACGGTTTCAGTTTTTTTAATGTAGGGGCAGAAGATTCGACCTTAGATTCACGAATGTGCGATTTCAGAATAAATAAGAACCTATCAAAAGCGATATTGCAGTTATTCTCACCATAAACAGTCGCCCAACTTTCAGATTGTAGTCGAGCATTCAGACGGCTATAGTCAACTCTCGAAAAATTAGCAGCTACACTATTTTGAAGCACAGGGATCTGAGATGCAAAAATGTTTAGCTTTATTAAGTTGTGGTCAGATAGATGAATCGGTGTGTTTTCCACAGTAAAAATAAACGAATTTGTTGATTTGATGAACACATGATCAAGACAAGATGAATGTCTAGTAGCTTCATTTAAAAGACTTAGAAATCCGTGGGAGGCTAACATGGTAAGATAACTATAGCATTCATTGATATTAAGTAAATTTATGTTGATGTCTCCCAGAATAACTATGTTATTATTATTAATTGATAGAAGTAACTCCTCAATATCGACACAAAACGAGTTTACCGGTTTATTACAAAATCTATAAATGCAGATAAAGGTCCAATCATGACGCCCCAAGGTAACATTTAAAATTAAAACATCAGCTGTGGTCCAGTTGTAACAATGAAAAGAAGATACAGTTAAATTTTGATTGATAAACACACCAACACCACCAGATCTATAATCATCATTACAGCAAGCAATGAAATTATAATTTGGCAGTCTGTAATATGAAGATTCGTGTGAGTAAATCCAGATTTCTGAAACAAATATTAATAGTGGTTGCACTTTTAAACTAGATAAATAAGCATTGAAAATGTCGAAGTTTGCTCTCAAACTTTGAATGTTTTGGTGAATTACACTACAGATAATATAAGACTAACAATTCAATATACATACAACAAATACCGAAAAACAAATTTTGAAGAGTATGAGAGCAAAGTACAACATTTTCAATACAGCCAGATAAATCACAACAACGAATAATCTATTCCAATTATTAAGCATGTTGGCATTCTAATTATTCAGCATGTTGGGGTATCGTCCGCAAAGTACATTAAAATTAATTTTTTCAGAAGATAAATTAGTATCCTTATTTGGGTTTATCGCTTTTCAAGTCGCAATTGTGAAAAACTTTAGTGATTGTCTTTTATTTAAAAAATTCTAATATGTAAGAAATTAAGGGTGTTAAATTCTTCATAAATTTATTGATTTTTCGAATAAGTTTTTTTAGTTTAATATTTACGCAAGAATGTGCATTCAACCAATGTATTAACAGGTGATTAAACTATAAATGAGATTGTTCAGAAATTGTATCAAATAAGAAAAACGTCAATCTGTTCAAAGTTTTCTAAGTATAATCGCTATAATTGTTTATGGACAGGAGACACTCAAGCCTTTCTAAATTATTATATGCTATTTATTTAAAAAGAGTTGGGGTCTAAAAATTTCTCAATTTCTAAGCATATCCGCTTTTATATATCTCAAAAGGGCTCAACTCTAATATCTTATGAATATTTTACGATATCTAAAAATTTGTCAGAATAGCTTTACCTTTTTTTGGTATGTTTTTTGATCATCTCCAATCCATTACTTGCTAGTGGTTATTTTTAAGCATCTCTCAGATTTTTGTTAAATGGTGGTTTAGTAATTAAAGTGGATTCATTGTTGGGGTCTTTCGTTCGTTCATTAATTCTGAAATTTAATTGACGCCGGACGGTTTTGCGTGTTATGAAAGTTATAAAACTATTAACTGTTGTAAACAATCAATTTAAATTAATTCAGTTAGATAGTTTTATTAAATACGAGTATTTTTGAGTTTGTAAAAGTCTGGATGAAGAAGGTTTGGAAGAAGGAAAAATATGGATGAAGAAAAAATCTCGCGCTAAACGACGCTGTAAGTAAGAGAATTACTTGATAAAATATAAGGAGAATCGGGCATTACACTTATATCTAATAACGAAGTTACACGCTCCAATTGCTTGATGCTTTTTTGCATACGGTTGGGCCGGCTATACAAACGTAAGAGGGATTTACTACTAATCCAATCACTCCAGGCGAAAGGCTATCGTTAACTTTGCGGTAAGTAGCAAGAAATGTGTACTTGTTATTTCGAAAAAATGCAGGACTCTTTTATGTTGTCGTTATTTGGCAAGCGGCGACAGCATGATATGCATCGGCCCGTACGGTAATAGTACAGATAAATCAATCATGTTTTTCCAAATTTCGCCATTGCGATATGACAAAATATTGCAGAACGAACAGAGCAGAAATACGAACATTTGCACAGCATAGTGATGATGGCAGTGTGTGATGCACGATAAAAATTTTATCGGAATATTAGAGCATCTGGAAGCAGCAACGATAGTGGGATAAGGAGCGAATTTGGGAAGCAATAATAAACAGCACAATAATGGCACTATATTGCTTTGTTGGTGAAGAAGCATTTCCCTTGCAAGAGTTGGCAAAAACGCTTTTGGTATTCCGACCTCAAAATGGCGAATTTTCCGGAATCCAATTATTACTTGCAGATCTATTATGGTTAACATAATAAAACCAACAGTGTGCTTGCTTAATTGGTTAAAAATGAAGTAGGGTGATCCATACCAGTATTTCAGTAATAATTTTGTGCATCATTACACACAGAATTGCGATTTAGCGTCAGGTGAATGAAGGAGTATCAGTTGTATGAGTCTAATAATCCAGCAGCGATGCGGTTCTCATTAGAAATAAATTCGGTTCTCATTAGAAATAAATTTGCCAGCTATTTCACGAATCACAAAGCCTTACCATGTCAAAACTCACAATTGTTCAGTGAATTAAAATTGCCTTCACCACATGGTGGGATAGTCGTTAGAGCGAGAGCTGCATTGTAAAATGTATTATGGTTGGTATAATATCCTTGCACAAGTCGATGTATGCATTCGAGAGATGTACCGTACGACCAAATAAAATCATACCAAAATGAACGAATGTAAAATAAAAAAATTTCGATTTCAATAAAAATAACAATTTTGACTTCCACTGAATATTTGCTATTAACATTTTTGAATTTTCTACCAGCTTATAAAAAACCTATCAATATTTTGTCAATTGCACGGTGGTTTTTGTGATCTTTGCGAAATGAGCTGGTTATGAACTTTTATTGTATCCAGTTGATCACTCAACACCGAATCTGGCTGGCTGGTTCTTTTCCTTTTCGCAGTCGGCTCAGAGGATTTGAACGTATAAGAAGTGGTAAATATGGTTGCCTCCAAATTGCTCTCGCCGATACACTGTTTCGTTGCATTCAATTGTTATTTGTAGTTGAACTAAAATCCGATTCAATGTTTCACACTGTTGGAAAGTAAGTAATAAATACGGTATTGAAACACATTTAAATATATACATGTAAGAATTTTAAAGATAACAAATTTTCTAGAAAAAAAATCCATCTCCGTAACAAGAAAATAATTTTTTGCTAAGAATTTTGGGAGCGCCTCTACTGCGTTCTTCCTGGATTGCTGAATTAAATTGGGCTTTTAAATTTCGCCATCTCTCTTCAACCTCCTTACTTGAACAAAAAAAAGAATCAGACTTCAGGTCATCAGATCTCGGGTACTTAATTCTAAATACATACTTCGCAAATCCATTTGTTGGGCCTAAGTGCCCCACACCATTTCTCTACTGCATTGTTTTTGTACATCTTGTTGTTAACGTCGTACAATATTGTTTGAGCCTATTCAATTAAACTGCATTCCAACGAAATTCTATAATAAAAATGAAATTATTAGGTTGGATAAAGTTTGACTATGATCTACAAAAATGTACATCAAATAAAATTCCACTTACTTACCCATATTTTATGATATTAAAATAAAACTCCAATTAATTAATTTTATTTCTTTCATGGGTTTTATTTCGTTCAAAAACAGCTGATTTAAATATAATAAATATTTGACGATTATTTAACGAATACACGCCTTCTACCAATTTCTTATTCATTAAAATTTATTCATGGATTTTAAAAAATTAAATTTTATTCAATATCTTAGCACACTGCTCATTATCAAGAATTAAATAGTATGAAATAAATTAACATTATCAATATACAATTTTGTAAGACAACATTTTTTTGTAAATATTGTTAAAAATAAAATTTAAAATTTTGTAAAAATAAAATAAAAATTTGTGTGCTTGAGATATTGAATAAAATTTAATTTTTTTAAGTTCATTTTTTTTTTTATTTATTTAAATAGTACAATCTTATCACACGCTAATTTATTACTAATGATGATAACGCACTTATTTGAAACTAATAAGTGGAGCGAGTGTGGGTTTACAAGCAATCAATATTCTGCTCCCAATAATGAATCTTTATTTATTAGATGGCCAGCTCATGCGGTTTAATTCTTTTAAGGCGTCTCAGTTCTCGTGTTATGTCAAGAAGTTGTATTGCTTGGTATGTTGCAGTGTTCTTCTTTCATGTTTGATGGCAAATTCCTGAATCACTTCATCAATCCATTTAACGTTTAGGCCGTTTTGTAATTCCTCGTTGATTACGTAGCGGTAAGCATTCGTTATTGCTCGTAGAAATTTGTTTTGGCAACGTTGAATAATTAAACGATTTGATTGTTTAGTACAGCCCCAGACTTGGATACCATACGTCCAAATTGGTTTAATTATCGATTCGTAGATCAGGCGTTTACAGTGTTGTACAATGTTGTACTATGTTGTTATAAGAATAAATGTTGTACGATGTGGAATTGTTGTACAAGTATTTATTGTTGGTAGTAATTGATTTCAAATATGAATTATGCGCAAATATTGTACATAGCGTATATATTGTACTTGCAGGTATTATAGTTTTAAATATGCGAGTTTTAAATGTTGTAAAATGTGTATATATATATATTGTGTATGAGGATAGTATCGTAGAGAGTTAATATTGTGGAATAGTTTATGAAAATGTTATAAATATTTGTATGTAATTGATAATGGTAATGGTTTGAATTATACTTATTTAGTAGATGATAAATTTAGTTGGTAACTGGATTAAATATATTGTGAAATGGTATAATATAATTTGATATAATATAATAAAATGTAATGGAAATTAAATTGTAGTGTTAAGTTCTTACCTGATTATACTTGTATTTGAAGAGTTGATGAATGTTATACGTTAAATAAAATTGAATGCACTGTATTTCACTATTTTAAATCAAAACACAATTAATTTATTAGATTGATTACTTTGTGATTTATAGTTTTATTAACAATTAAATTTCGATACAATATTTCACATATAATAACAATTTGCTTATGGATTTTACTTGTAATATTTTAGTAACTTTTATAGGTATGTCTATTTAGACTTTTAACTTGAACTTGTTAAATTTTGATTTTGGTATTTTAAGCTTTCATTGGTGGACTGTTCAATTCGATTACACACAGAGTAGATATAAATTTTACATATAGATAGATTTTAAAATATTTGGTTCTCACTACTTAAACTTTTACTTGAGCTAATTAAATTTGAATTTTGTATATGAAATATATGAAAGTATATAAAGGCTTTATTGATAGACTTTTCAATTTGATTACACACAGAGTAGATATAAATTTCACATATAGATTTTAAAATATTTGATTCACACTACTTAGACTTTTACTTAAATTTGTTTATTGATGAGACACTATTTTGTGGTTGACCACTTTTTCTGATTGACTAAAAAAACATTTTACAATTTTTTGGCTTATATACTATAGCCCTTATTATTTTTTGTTTTCGTTTCAAAATGGTGCTGAGTGGTAGTTTTCCACTCGTAAATTTTTGTGTCACACATTTAAATTGTTTTAAAATTTTAATTGGATTTTGGGTCAGAAAATTAATAACTTGTTCGAATTTTAATTTGCATGAAATTACATTTTTTCTCATGTGCAAGGTTTCTTTGCGGGTTTGTTTTTAATGTTTGTAATTTTTTTAAATTCTTTACGCACACGTGTTTTTGTGCGTTGCGCGTGGGAATAGAAAAATTAGAACATTGTTTGCTTTTGATTGAAATGTTGATTGGAATGTTAATAAATCTATGTGCTGTTTGGGGTGGTTATTTCGCAACAACAGTACAGGCTAAGCTTAGAATGTCTTCCTATTAGCCAGTACATCTCACGTTGTTTTATTTTCATTTGCTCTGCTTTTTGTCTAATGTGATATTTCCAGTTCAATCTTGAATCGAGATGCAATCCGAGATATTTAGCAGATTCAGCTTGGGGAATTTGTACCCCATTGAGAAATGTATGGATGTTGCTATTTTTGCGCCGCAACGTGTATGTTACATGCACTGATTTCAGCTCCTTAAGCTTTATTTTCCAATCCCTGGTCCATTGGCTGATTCTATCGAGTGCTTGCTGTAAGTGTTCTACTGCTTGGTTCTGCGATTCGCTTGATGCCAATACTGCGGTCTCATCAGCAAAAGTTCCGATGAAGGTTGTTTCCGTTGTCGGTATATCAGAAGTGTAAAGTAGATATAGGATGGCTCCTAATACGCTACCCTGGGGCACCCCTGCTATGGCTGGGTAAAAGTTAGAGCATGTTTCTTCATGTGATACTCTAAATATTCGTTTGGAGTGATATGACTCGAGCAATTGGCAGTAATTTTCTGGCACTAATTTACTTATCTTGTAGATAAGACCCTCATGCCACACTCTATCGAAAGCCTGTGATACATCTAGAAATACGGCAGGGCAATATTTCTTCTCTTCTAGTGCTTGTTCTATCTTTGCAGTCACGCGATGAACTTGATCAATTGTCGAATGTTTATTCCTGAATCCAAACTGGAAGTCAGGTATAATGATCATTGGTTTTAATCGTTTCAATAACAACTTTCACAAACAACTTTGAAATAGTAGGTAACAAAGAGATCGGCTTGTATGGTCCCATTTGCTCGGCTGGTTTGTCTGGTTCTTTTATCATGATTATTTTTGCAACCTTGAAGCACTCAGGCACATATTTAAGTCGAAAGCAAGCATTATATATATATGTTAACATAGTGACTGCTCTCTTTGATAACTCCTTAAACATCCTTGGCGAAATTTCATCAATTCCAGGTGACTTTTTGGGATTCAAATTCATGTCTATTTCTTGCGCAATTTCTAGTGGGGTGACTGATATTTGATGGAGACCTATAGACTGGTTTAGGGTCAATCCTAGATTGTATGTCGTGTGGTTGAAATACTGATGCCAGATGTTGTGCAAATAGTTCTGCTTTGTCTTCATTACGTCGCACCCATTCTCCATTTGTGTTCCTTATAGGTGGCTTATTGGTCTCTTGTATCTTTTAGTAGCTTTCCAAAGAGAATAATTTTTGTCAGCTTCAGGACCCAGTCCTTTCAAATAATTTTCAGTACAAGCTTCTTTATGTTCTTTAATTAATCGGTTAACTTTATTACTTACTCGATTAAATTCTCTTTTGTCAATAATATTTCTGGTTCTATGCCATATGCGTCTTTTCTTACGCCTTTCTTTTATCAGTTCTCGAATCGCCAGGGGGTAGTTGATCGTTTGTTCGACTTTCTCACCTAATACGGGTGTAGCCTCTTTAGCAGCTTCACGCATGGAGTTAATAAAATGTTTAGTTTGTAATTCAAGTTCTTCTTTAGTTTTAAGACTAACGTTTAACTCAATTAGATTGTCCAGTTTCTCTCTAAATAATTCCCAATCAGTAAATTTATTAGTAAGGTTAAGTTTGGTTTTCTTTTTTATGACTAATGTACTTACAGTCATTAAGACCGGTGTGTGATCGGAAATAAGGTCGTCAATACCTTCGACTTCAATGTAATTTGAGGCTATTCCTTTCGAGATATAAAAGTCAATGAAATCTGGAATTTTGTTGATGTCTGTAGGCCAATCGGTAGGTTTACGCGATGAGTGATATTCACAACCTGACATTTCTATTGCACTTAGGAGTTCTTTTCCTTTTCCTGGTGTTATGAGTCGAGATCCCCACGCAGTATGTTTAACGTTGTAGTCACCTCCTATGATAAACCTTGGTCCAAGTTTATTAAAAATGTTAACATATTGATTTCTTACGATATTATGTCTTGGTGGACAGTAGATCGCCCCTAAACTTAGTTCAGCACCACCGTGGTTAATCGTTATTACAGTAGCTTGCATAAATGGCTCCTTTATTTCTTCTTGCTGGAAATGTATACATATCCTATAGGATATTTTGTTTGATTAAGATTGCTGTCCCTCCTCGAGCACGATCACTCGGATGCAATGTCCAATAGTGCCTATTGTAATAGTCTAATAGTGCCTGTCCTGTAATTTTGATAAAGTTTTTCTCCGTAAAGTGCGTCTCTGATATTAAAGCTACATCTATGTCATTGGTTCTTAGAAATACATACTTCTAGTTCTTGAGCTCTTGCATTAAGTCCGTTAGCATTCCAGGCAATTATACGTAGGAACGTTATAGTCATTTACTTTTTATGTTTTAGCGGTTTATTTGGTGGTTTGGAATTATCTTCCAGTTTATCCACCCTGGTAGTAAGCTGGCTGAAATTTTGTCTCATTTCTGTCTGAAATTCGGTGAGCATTTTCATTATATTACTAATGGTTGGCTCGTTGGACACAGGTTTCTGCCTGCTTTCTTGATTTAGATTGTTATTTGAGGTTTTCGTCATCTAGGCGTGGGAAACCCCCTCTCTAATAGTATCATATTGTTGATTAGGCTTTAGCTGTAGTCGCTCTGCTACTGTTATTTTTCTCGGTAGTTGAGCATTTAGTTTTTTCTGATACACCAGGCATCCTTTATAGCTAGCCGGATGACCTTTTTCTCCGCACAGTGCACAAGTTGGTATAACATTTCGCGGCTTTTGACATTGTTTTGTTTGATGGCTGCGCATTTGACACATTTGGCTTGCCTATTGCAGAAGTTCTTTGTGTGTCCTAACTGTTGGCAATTTGTACACTGAGGTATACCTATTACCTTTTTAGGCGGTTCAATAGACACCTTGCAATATAGCAGGTTCTTAATTTCGTATATGTCCTTATTGTTTTTGCCCCTGCAACAGGTCTACATAAATCAATGGGAAGTGTCTAATAATTTTAAGTTCATGAATGAATTTTTTTAAGTTCATGAATGAATTTTAATAAATAAGAAATTGCTATAAGAATGAATAAAAAATCGTCAAATATTTTTTAAATATGTATTTATTTAATTTAAAATTCGCCAACTTAATATATTAAAACAATAATGTACGTATTTGACATTAGATTTGAGTGTGGATCTTCTTTTCGTATACATATTTAATTTAATTGTCATGCTATCTCTTTCTCGCCATGTTCGTTCATTGAAAAAGTTGAAGTTGAACCAAGTTGAAAAAAATTCAGAAGAAAGTACTTCCTTTTTAACCAATGATTTGGTTTAAAAAAAAATCAGAACGAACGAGAGAACGCAACACTGGACCGGCCGTAATTTTTTAGTTTCATTACATTGTTAATAATTTTATACTTGTGTGCATTTTAAATTAACACAAATTTGTTACAAAAAATAGAAAGAAAGTCGAGTTTGAGATGGAGGAGCTCGCATCGTTCTAATGCTACCTCAAAACTAAATAGATCAAGTACTGATTTTAACGCCGCAGCGTTTCTGACTCATACTGAGTTTTGTTATTTTATTTAATTCTGTATGTAAAATACAATAGTATTGTATGATTTCTACAATTCTTCCACAACCGTGATATTTTTTAGTTCGCATCCCTGGAAAGAAACCCGAGAATAATAAAAAATGAGAACTGAATTACAAATGCGGTCAATTTACCGACAAAAAAAAACATTGAATATTTAAAAGAAATCAGTTTCAAGAAATTTTGAGAAAAAGAAGTTTATGTTTGTATTTGTCGTTTTCAACTTTTCCGATCGTCAATTTTCAGACTTACTGCTTTAAAAATGTGTGACAAAATTATGCAAAAATCCAGGAAACCGGATTAAACTAGTTCTAGACCGGTTTTCATAAATCTCAAGTGTTGTGCAATCACTAATATTTACATTAGCTTAATTTTCGGAGAAATTTCGATTGAGATTCTTTAAAAAGAAATTATGGAATTCAACTATAGAATTACTGAAAATGTTTAGATTACAATAAATCGAGAAAACTACTCTTAAGCGATTCCAATTCCTCTGAAATAGATTTATAGCTGTTTTTAATAAATTCGAAGATAGTTCTCACCTCCCATTAAAATACAATTATTATTTATGTTTTAATTTAAAATAAAATGAAGAAACTCGATAATAAAATGAAACCAATAGTAACAAAAATTGTTTTTTAAGAAAATAAAACATCAACATTCACAAGTTTCACCTATTGCCAATATATAAGTTTCTTATTTAAATTATCAAATAAGTTTATACTTAATAAACACATTTTATTAAACACTTGTTTTTTATTTGACATAATTTTGCGAAATAAAAAACAAGTGTTTAATAAAATGTGTTTATTAAGTATTAGTGTGTTTCGCCAAGTGCCTACGGCAATAGCGTAAAAAAAGAAATAAGTTTATTATTAGATGTCTCTAATTCCCTTTGCAATTACTTTGCATTAAATATAAACAATTTATCACTTAGACAAAATTAACCAAAAGTACAACACAACCGGACCGATACAGGTTTTGGATTAAAGGGTTAACTTACACTTTTGATTTATTAGGTACCGATTTAATGTCAAAATGTGGCCAAACTTATGTAAGTCAAATAAGTTCAAAACAAAAAGTTTGTACTTCATACCACCTGCATCACAAATAAACCACTGCAACAGCTATACATTTATATAAATTATCTCTAAATAATTATCTCGAGAATAATGTATAGGTTGCTGGTATCGCGGTCCTCGATATTGTTATCAGTTATTTCATTTTGCATATCTGTATTCCATTCATTGACTTCTGCAAAAGAACACTTATCCTATTAAATTTTGAAAGCAAATTTAGTAAAAGCATTAGAAAAAGCAATGCTACACAAACCTGAGGATACATAGTAGGAAGAATCTCAATGGTATACTCTATTGCTGAGTTAATTTCAGCATGCCATTAATTTCTCAAAATACTCAAAAGAACATCAACATCTAGAGCTTCTTTATCTTCAACAAAATTTAGCATGATTTACCAACATTTTGCGATCGTATCTTGCTCAATTCTTTCCCAAGCCGCAGTTAAACAACGTATAGCATCTTTAAGATTCAATTTTTTAGCGACTCTGATATATCATGTTTATTAGCTACTATTGTAAGCTAATAAATTAGTACGATAATAAATTTTGGTTATTCGTATCACATTTTGGTCCATTGGTTGAATGAGCGGTGTGATATTTGGTGGCATAAACATTGTTATTAAGAATCCATCGTTTGTGTCTAATTCGTTCCAAGTGGATGAGATGGAGCATTATCCAACAATAAAAGAGCTTTTAATGGCAGACCTGGGCTTTTCAAAAATATTCGTACCTAAATTGATAAAATGGTAATTTAACTTTATTGGTTTAAAAGAATTTTTTACCTGTGGTACAAATGATTTATGGAACCAGTGTTTAAATATTGCAGCTGTCATCCACGCAGTTTTTGAATGCTTATAGTACACAGGACAGTTAAAATTTTTATATCCTAGTGAATTTTTAGCTTTTCCAATTACCAATGGTTGTAATTTATGGAGTCAATTTGCATTAGTATATGCTCAAAAAGTAATGCACTGTTTTTCGTTTTTCCTTCCAGGCGCGTTTTTTTCTAATGACGAAACATAAGTCTTCTCTCGTAAAAGTTTCCAGTACAAGCCTGTTTCATCTGCATTATAAATTTGGTTTACAGACAGTCCAAGTTCAATTATTTTAGCTTGTAATTTTCTTTTAAATGGCTCCACAAGTTCGGCCATCACTTGCATGATCGCCACTTACAGAAAAATTTTAATAGCGCTGCCCAAGAAACCAACGATATAATTTCTTTTCCATTTTAGGATATCCTGACATTTTAGGGGTTCTTCTCTTATCAGGCCACATAAAGGTGTTTTTCACCGCGTTTAAAATTTCATCACTTTTTTTTGTTATTGCACAAATAGTAGACTTATAACATTATATTTGGTGGATACATTTGTAACACTTGCTCCTTTTCGAAATTGTTCAATAATTTAAGATTTTTCCTTTAATGTTAAAACTGTTATTATTTACTCATTTTTTAATTAAAAACTATTAATCGCAGAGCAAATAAAACTTTTATAAAACACGCTAGTTTATCGCACAAAGTATTTTTTCTTACTGCTGCACTTTCAACTTTACTCGAATTATGAAAAAATATATAAATTGGGAATCCCCGAATTGTATTTTATACTTCAAATTGAGTTCTTCATTTTAATTCACTCTACTTGTTCAAACACAAACACTTCAATACTAAAAAACGTTGCAACGAATGAATCTTTATATAAACAGGCTTAACAGGCTTCGAAAAAAAAAACTTTCCACAAGTTGTGCCCTAATTTTCTACGGCGTTAACGTGTGGCATTAAAAGGACAACGGCGATATCTGGGACTTTCGAGAAAAAACTTTTCTCAAGTTGTGCTCGAATTTTCTACAGTGTTTTGGGTGGCGTTATAAAGAACAACGGCAATATCTAGGTTAACTTGTTTCAAATTATGAAAAAAGGTCAAATTTGGAACCCCCGAGTCGCATTTTCAACTTAACTTGATTCAAATTATACAAAAATACAAACTAGGAATCTCCGAATCATTCGAGAGTACATGCGAGAATGTACAAAATTTAATTCACGTTATCGCGCTTTCTAGTTGTTCACGTTGCCAAGTAGTGTTCACGTTACCCGGAGTTCACGGTATACGGCGTTCTTGTTATCGCGAGTTTGCTGTGTACAGCCCAAACATTTCACATGTCGTAAAAATTTCATGATAATTTGGTCCTATTGGACGAGCATTCCTGTTAATTTCCCAAATTTCCTCTTATGATAAGTGATAGTGATATTGCATATTATAGTGAGAAATAAAATAAAATCCTTCGTTAAATAATTAATACGCGTCAGTCCCAGTTTCTTTAACCAATTTCGTTGTGACCGCCTTTTCAATAAATTTAAGCTAATTACGTATACATCTCGTAAATAAACTCTAAATATAAACATTAAATAATTTTTAATTTTTAATTCTATTTCCAGGTAAGTTCCAGAATATATAAATAAATCGACAATTATGGTCATATTTGTAAGTATGGACTGTAGATGTTACGGTATCTAACAATAATTATTGAAATTATGTTTAAGATTAATAAATTTGCCTATTTTGTTTTATCCATGAAAAAAATCGAGATGTCAATTCAAGTCTTTTATTTTTATTTCTTCTATTTAGCTGTTTTTCGGTAAATAGAATTTGAAAAGTTCCTATAGAATCTTATTTTATTACAAATCGAGTTGCCTTAGAAAAAATATTGGGAAGAATATCATCTTTTTATTGTTGTATGTTGTACAAACAATTTAAACTACATATGTGTATGCTTAATTAGGAAATTTAACAACCAGGAATAGCTGAATAAGTTATATAAATCCGTTACACTAGAAACAAATGATCCGTTAGTATGTGACCAACAATAATATTATTTGACATTTTTAGAATACTAAAACATTATTTTCATCTCATGGCAAAAGGTTCTATACAAGCAACAACAAAGGCACCAACAAAAATTTATATGAATCATAAAACTCAAGTATTTACCATCAACCATCCACTAGGGCTATTAATCGAAACATTTGTTTCTCTTGTTACATTTTATTTACATTTCAGAGCTTTCGCAAAAGGTCCATTAGAATTTGTATTCTAATCATATAGACATATGTATTATAAACTTTGTACACACACTCACACACGTTTTATTTTTAGATGATTTTCTTGATTATAATCCCATAGGAATTGTATTAGAAACATAAAAAATTTTATTTCTAGGAAAATAGTAGATAAAAAAAACGATAACAAAACAAAATTTTTATTTTAATGATTTTCCACTGTGTTGTCTCATGTACCAGTTTGTACGTATGTATAAATATCTGTGTATATGTAAACAATATATCAAAATAAAGTTTTTATTTTATTTGTGTAACAGTAAATAGAAAAATATGTACATAAAATAAATTTCCCTCAAAGCTATTTAAGCATCAATAACAACAGAGTACAAAAAATGAATTTTTTTAAAGACATCTAAAAATTCTAAAAATTTCTATTTGATTTTACAGAGAAGGTTAGATAAAATGGAGCCAAAACGAGAATACATTTTTTTTTTGTTCCCCACTCCACCTACACATTACATACATATTATAGTATATGTCATTTATACTTTATCATATATATATGTATATATTGTACCGCAATTTCTGCTCCAATGGCATACGAGCACATATGTACATACTGTACAAACAATATTTTAAAAATCTTTTTAAATTTTGAGGTTTTGTTCTGCGGTGGCACTTGTGTGTATTCCAATGAAATCGTATTAAAAATTGTGTTGTGGGATTTTTATTTGTCGATTTTTTGTTGCTTTAAAATAAAAGTCCAAAACTATTAAGCACATTAAAATCTTTTTAGGGTTCTCAAAAATTACAAATTCCTCGGTTTTGTTTTGTAATTAACAGCCCTTTCGTTAAATTATGTTCTTTTATTTAATCAAAAATGTAGGCGAAACTATGTTGTGGCCCACGTCACACACTTGATTACAACGCACAAGCTTCGAACACACGGTATTGTGTTCGAACAAGTTTTGTTCGATTCTGCAGACGAATTATTGAACAAAGCTCCCCACAACAGCAAGAAATGTTTATTTGACAATTGCTAAAATCAGTTGTTGTATTCCCACAGTGTTGCTTCTTTTTTTGAGATTGTTTATTGTTTCAACAACCAATTTTTTAATAATCTTTCTTCCGGTTGTGTATACAGAAAACAACTTTCAATTAAAAACAAAGAGTTGTAAAATGTATTCAAGATGTCATTGATTTAGCTTTGAAGTTTTTTTTTTTTTGGTAAAAGATCTTATGATAAGACCCAAGCACTACGCCTTCATACATTTACCCAGCCCATTTCGAGGATGACTTTTTTCTAAAGCAATATGCTCGGTGTAAACATCAGTATAAATCTCAAGTTAATAATTTCTATAATTTATTCATTCATATTTATTTATTCCATAGTTCGTGCTTGACTTTGAAAAAAATTTGGTGATTCTTTGAATAAATCTTTAAACAATTTTGGTGATCTTCAATTAGAGTGAATTAGGATGACCAGTCCCAGGTATCCAGGAATTTAATGTGTGTAGTATAATTAAATATTTTTAAAATTTTAACATATTTAACCTAAAATTTCTTTTTTTTATATTCGGTAAAAATCCAAAGTTAAAGTAAAAATCCAGACATTTGGATTACCAATACAAGTCCCGGAAAGATTATTGTACTATTTTCAAAATAAACAAATTTGTTATTTATGTATTTATAATATATAAAAATATGTCTTTATTTTAAAAAAATGCTTATCTTCATTTAAATAAAAACATACTTACATACATAAAATTACCTCGGACATAGCGTATACGATTCATCTGAGACATGTCACATGCGATTCTTCTATGACTTTTCACATGTGGCTCATCTCAGACATGACAAACGATTCTTGAAAATATTGTTGTTTTTGTAATATTACAAAATTACAAGACAAACGATTCATCTCAGACTTGTAACATTTGCTGATAAATATCTATATATGGGTCATGCTTGGCTGTCGCTGATGTCAGTGACTTTCCATTAATTTGTTATATAATTTTCAGAAAAAGAAACAAAGGATTTTGTGATTTTGATTTTCGACGACAATTGACACAGAACAGTTAATTTGAAGAACTTCTGAAACTCATTGATTTGTACATACCTACATCTTGGCGCCTCATCAACGAAAGCGAAACCGATTAAAATAACCGTTTACTTTAGCACGTCCAAATAAAGCCACTTGAGATATTTTTCAATTTCATTTGAATAAAATTAAATGTTTAGTATTCTTCATAATTAAAAAATTTACAGAATTTGTCCGGAATTAAAACACATCTTACAATTAGGCCTATAGTATACATAATTGTGTTGTTATTGTTGATTTAAGAAATTTGTTTTAACTTATTTGGTATCAAGGAGAGTTTTTTCTATATATCAAATTTAGATAAACCACAAAATTAAACATTACAGTTATGGCTCCTTTGCATGTACGAACTCGGGCTTACTTCTTATATTCCAAGCACAAACATATTTGAGTTATTGGCATATGCAATCGGTATGTCGAAATTATCACAGAACCAATGTGTACAGTGCAAATAATAACAAAATTATTCATTCGGAAATATAATGTTTAATTGGATTGCAGAGAACACCAAAACGAAAGCCACGGAAAGCATGGGTTTCATTTAAAATGATTTTCCTCCACAATAATAAAAAAAACGTTATTTTATAAAAATTAATAACAAAACAAATAAATAATAAAAGGAAAAATTTTCCCGATTTTATTGTTTTTCTGTTTTTTTAATTTCAATTTCATTTTGCATGTGAATGATTGATTTTGTTGTTGTTATTGGTGTTTGTTGCTGTAGGTGATGTACATGTAGTAGTTTTTGTTTGCTGGAATAGTTTGAACTCGTTATTAAAATAGAATTTGCCAAAACACAACCCATAATAAAAAATAGTTTGAAAATTAAATTTTCCCAGTTTATTTTAATTTTAACCGACATGTTGGTTATACTCCAAACACTACACACCGCACCACCAGCAAAAAATTTTGAGAATTCCAGTTAAAAAATGTAATTGAATTAAGTGTTCCATTTATTTGTTCCAGTGCATACAAACAGCTCTAGTGTGAGTTTATTTTGTGATGTACTAGTCTATGTCGAGTTGTATATACGAGTCTATGTTGTATATACGATGATCGAACTGTTATTTTGAAATATTATATCTATGAAATCTAAGTTTGTTTTACGATTTTTTGTACTTTTTCTGTTCGTCGGAAACCATTAAAATAACTTTTTTAACTGAGGTTTGGGTTCATGTTAATAAATTATGAGAGAAACGCGAAATATAAATTGCCTCCTTTCAATTTTATTTGCGCCGATTATATATATATATATATATATATATATATATATATATATATATATATATATATATATATATATATATATATATATATATATATATATATATATGTATATATATATATTATATATATATATATATATATATATATATATATATATATATATATATATATATATATATATATATATATATAATTCTTCGAATACCAACATTATTATACATAAATACAGCAAAAAATAATATAAAAAGCATTGAGGATTGCTTTCTTTATGTAAACGAAATGAAATTTCATTTTTAATCTTAAAATCCATTAAAAAGAACACAAAGTTATTTTATCTACAGAGGAATTATGTCTATAAGAAACTCAATTTTGAGTAATACTTTGCTTTTCTTTTGCAAACGGATCGTTTCAGTTTTATAACCGTAAAATTCTTGAAATTGTTCCTAACCCAAAATTACTAATTATAAAAACACTTTATATCTGTATTAATTAATCTCAAGCATCAAAATATATTTTGATCAGATCACATACGAAATCATATTTGTCCATTTTTCTGCATGTCGAAATTGTTTACTGTATTTGGCTTTTTATTTCGAATGTTGTACGTCTGCAAAGTTTTGATATAACCAATGACATTTATCTACGAATATACATAACATTTCTACGTGATTTACAATATACATAATGCAACAACTATAACTGAAAATATTTTTATTTATCTAGCTACGATTTATGCAACTTTATTTCAAACGCTTCTTGAAAGCTCAACAAAATAAATTCAATTATATTTTTTCATTTATTTTTATAAGTTACCGATCTTCATGTTTTTGTATCTCAACTGTACGAGTAGTTCATGAATCACGTTTTAATTGGTTTGGTTAGTAAATACTGGTACCACGTATTCCATTGAAGTTAGTTTAGATTGCGATTTATTAGAATTATTGCAACTGCTTTTACTCAAAAGTCCTTCTCTTTGTAAGAGTTGTGTGTTTTAATGAATCAATCTTGATAAATGAAATTAGTACCACGTTATAATTTGATTATAATTATTGAAATGCTGGTAAAAATTTTAATCACTTAGAGGTACGAATTTAACGTAATGCTTATGAGGAAAAATAAAAAGTAAAATAATCATAACCGGGTGTGCCTATCCGGACCGGATCTTCCCGAATGACAAGTGGTAATGTCTGCTGAAGAACCCCCAATGACTCCTCGACCTCTTATGTGAGCACAGGCCCCGCAAAAGGCCGACGCCCTGCTACAACGAAATAGTATTATATGTTTGGGACGCCTCCACAACAAACAAAGCCTCTCTTCATTCAGAGAAACCATTATACAATCTCAAATAATTAAACACTCCGACAACTTACCAACCAACACTTTATCTTCTACCTTCGTCCTTGGAAGGACAACACATATACTGAATCCATTACTATTCTCTTGTGACGTCAACACGAGAGGATGAAGGGAAGTAATAATCCAGCCTGCAACGACTTCTATCATACTAAACCGTGTTGTTTAATACTTCAATATGTTTATTAAAGATAAATAAAACTAATAAAAAGAATACAATGAAATACAAAGAGGGTCAACATAACCGGGCTTCCTGAATATGTAAAACAAATTCAAAATCATAAGAAGAAGAACAAACAAAATGAAAATAAACCCAAAAGAAATATTGTCGATCTTAATTTATCAATCTTAAATAAACGAATAAATAAAATTTGTTTTGTAAAATAATTTATATACTTTCTACCTGCAAGGTCATCAAGCGCAACTACATACGACCATCACTAGACAAACTCGATTCTAACAACCTGTGATGGAGTCACTTCCCCATAAACAATATAGAGACAACCGCAATAAACAAGCGTTCGACAAATTACGCCAGCAAAAATGAGATTGAAAATAACAAACGTGATACACCATGACAGCTATGACTCGTAAATTTTTGACTTTTAACATCAGAAATCATTTAACGTTACGTTTGAAAGAGAGCAAATTTTGAAATGTACTAAAATTAAATTTAAAATCAAGAAAAAAAAAATACCTTCTGTCCCACTTCTCGTTTTGCTGAATCGATAAAAGAAGTAACTGCATATGTTGGTGGCTTTTTCTTGCCGTTAGAAATAATACAAAAATTACCACGTTTTTGGTCATGGTCATTAAAATAAAAGTTAAAAAAAATTATATTTTTCTGAATTTAAAATATTATTTTTAACAACCAAAATTCTATTTGTTAACAAATTCCATTTGTTTCTATTTCTTAGTCTTAGCTTTTCATAATTTTAAGTTTTTATGTGTTGTACAAAACACAAGCCAACCAAAACTTCGGAAGCCAAAAATCGATCCTCATACAGAAAAAAAATTCTCTCATTATTTGTGTCAGAACCACCAAGAACGCCAGGAAAAACCGAGCGAGCAAAATAGGAAACTTTGGTATGTCGGACTCGTAAGTAATTCTTAATTTTTATAATTCCATTCCATTTCCATAGAAACGTAAATAATATTTTCAGTACAAGATTTCTTTTTCTTTTTAATACAGAAAAAGGAACTTGGGTAAATATTTGTTATTAACGTCATTTATTAATGTTATTGCTAAGGCCATAGTATATCTCAGTATATCCACACTAGAGTAACTTGTATCCGGTAACTCCTTCGTTTCTTTCATTACCGTAGTATGGACATGCACAGTAGTTGTATGTAAACAAGTGGAGGTGTGAAAAATATGTGGCCAACACCCGACTATCTCTTACCGTGAATGTATACATAGATTTCGAATACATCACCCTTAAGCAAAAAAATGAATATACCGGACTTGCCTTTTGGTAAAAGTGTCTTGTAAAATCAAAAAATATTATCTTTGCTTAAATTTCAGAAAAGCTACTCAAGGTCAACGCTGGTGGTTGAAAATTTATTTATTAAATTTATTTAAATCTTTTAATTCTTTGTCGTTTTTGAAAATGCTTAACTTTTCAACATCATTGAAAAAATGTGAAAGCTCACGTTAAGCTGCCACTTCGGCTACACAGATTTCGCAAAAATCTCCCAATTAATGAAAAAAGTTAAAGTATAAAGTTTCATTCCAAATAATCAAACCAAGATGCCCAATTTTGGTGAACCGTCATTTCCGGTATAATTTAATAAATGATCTGAACTAAATTTATTTCGAATTTGATTTACAATTTTTTTGTTTTAACCAATTTTCGTAAATACTTTCTAAATATTTGCAAAAAAGAAAAAAAGTTTCTATGGGACCTGCCATCTCCAGTTGATCCCAGTTGGTCCCCCCAATTTATTGGAAAACCTTAAGTAAGAAGTTTCTTCCCGATCAATCAATCCGTACAGGGACCAAATTTTTACCGAAAACATTTTTTGACACAAATCGTCATTTCCGCATAAATTTTTGTAAACTGATCTGGACCGGTATTGTTTGAAAATGAAGTAGCGATTTGTTAGTTCATAATCGTTTTTCTCGTGAATGATATACTTTTCAAAATACATCCAGGAAGAAAAGACTCCTATGGAAGCTTTTACTTCCGGTGGATATATTTCAACCAAAATTCACCGAGATCTCCAATTGATGGAAAAAGCTTAAGTATGAAGTTTTGTCCCGATTAATTCGTTTTGAAAAATAGTTTTTTGTCAAAAATAGTAATTCCCGGTTAAATTTTGGAAAAACTATCTGGGTCGATGTTGCTGCAAAACTGATTTAGAATGATTGTAATAATAATCAAGTAAGAGAATGTTTTAGTTCATAATCGTATTTCTTGATAGCTGCCATTTCCGGTGAACCGATTTCGATCAAACATTACTGCGGGATCTTCGAATTAAGAAAAAAAACTTAAGTATGATGTTTCATCCCGATTAGGCAAACTGTCTGAGCTGTAAAGGGGACACAGACATTCTCCAACTAAACGCTTCATGATTTTCATTAGTTCATCAGAACTAGTAGGCAATGAGATCCTTCTGTCGCAATCTTTAATACTTCATCTTGTTGACCAAATGGACTATAATCTGAATTCCTCGATTCCCGATCGTGTAGAGCGAAAATGCCATCAAGAACACATGCTAATTTAACTATTCTCTCATTTTTAATATCACTTTCGATAAGTTTGAGTGAATAGGTCGTTTCAGCTGATTCCGTTATAAACATGCTGTGATCTTGACCAGATTCTGCGTTTATAACTTCCTGGGTAAATTTACGTTAGAGTATAACAGTGTTTCCGACATAGTACTCCAGGATTTTGTGACTGAACTGATCGCACTAAGCGGCCTCGAATTACCGCTAAGATTTATTGATCAAATTCCGATGTAAATCCGAAACCAGTTAATGAATTGAGTAGCACCGTTAAACGATTTAGTTTATTGTCAAATTGCTGGGGCTTTATCAGCTCGGTTAATTCCGCGTCAATAATTAGATCATCTGCAACAAATTAATTTAAGTTATCTCTTTTGGGAAGATGCTACACTGTCTGGGCGGGAAGCAAATAATGTTGTTTCATCATTGTCAACAGGTGTGAAGAAAGTTTAAGGTATGGGCCCAATAAAAACCTTTTGGATTTTTATTCAAAAAGTTTTGAAATACTCGTACTTCAATGATTGGGCTAACAACCTATTAACTAAACAAATCGTTGAATCTTTCTGTTCAAAGCAATCCATTGCATCTTCACTGAATCATTGCACTATAAAACGGACGAAAGTAATATTTCAAATGTATCAACTTAAATGAAAATAGTTCTGATTCAGGACTACCTATTATGTTACCACCCTGTCTTCAAAAGTCAATCTATATTTTAACATGCAAAATTTTCAAAATTTTAACCAGACAAAATTCCGCAATATATTTCTAGTTTACAATTTGGCATAAGTTTATCATTATCATTATCACTTTTCTAAATTTTAATGCACAATACCAATTTTTTGTTCAGCAATTACTGGTAACCAAGAACACGAATAATTGATTCCGTGTTCTTTGAAACCGTGCTGTTCGAGTCTACAAAAACGGGAGTGTGAAAATAAAAAAAAAACGTTACATTTTAATTTTTTTTGTTATGGTATGCAAAAAACAAAATAAAAGAGAATTACTCGAAAATCGTGTAGTTTGAAGCCGTGTAATTAATGGAAGGTACCCGTGTTCTTTTAAACTCGTGTTCTTTAAGTGCCGTGTTCTTGGAGGATTACCTGTACTTTCAATTTATCTATCTCAACCAGGTGGTTCATTTAGCGCTTCTAATAAGAAACCGAAATTATCAAAGCTCACTTGAAGATCAGTTCTTGCAGATACAAAGAAGCGTAAAAATTATGTTCCCGGTCAATTTAGTAAATCACAACACTATGAAATGTCCACCTCAAGTGAGATTCATGCAACTCAAAAAATGATTCAGATTTTCGTCAAAATTTTAATTCTGAGTAAGAAATTCTTAAGTTTCTTAGTCCAAATTGAAGAAGCCGATCAAAATGCAAACTTGAAGTATAATCAACTAAATTATTTCATTTGTTGGAATTGTCAGGAGTGTTATACCATATGACGGTGTTTACATTGGTCATTTTATTTCTGGAATTTTTTCTCTTTTCAAACAAAACCGTTTTTGTTTGATTTTATTTTTGAGCTTTTTTACACCAAAATTTTGTTGGTTTCCTTAGATTCCTCGCACTAACACAAACAAAAATGAAAAAAACAATTCTCAAGGTTACATTATTTTTTGTTGAACCAAGCTACACGAGAGTTTTGTTTCTGGTTTCAAACTAAGTCGCAATGGCTCATTCCACACTAGGGTAACTGGTATCCGGTAACTTCTCCGTTTCTTTCCCCTTTACCAATAAAATCAAAAAATTGCGGCGCAGATAAAACTGATTTTATTTGTAAAGGGGAAAGAAACGAAAAAGTTACCAGATAAAAGTTACCCTAGTGTGGAGATGCACAATAGATTTTTATTGTTAATTTAAACCCTTATTTTATATTAAAACACCAATTTTATTTGTATTGTTTTATTCTGTTCTCTCAAAAATAAAATTTAAACAAAAATCTACATCTCAAAAATGGCTTTAAATTTTTTTATTTTCATTTCTACTTTTTCATTTCGGACTCAAGGACGCAATATTAAATAAAATAATTATTTTAATATTTTATTTAAAATTGATTATTGAATTATCCTTTTAAAACTTTTATTTTTAATCCTTATACGAGTATTACATCAATAAACTCCGCCAATCCGCTTATTATTGGTTTACTTTTACTTTTATCCGCTTATTATTGGTTTGGTTTGGCGTATAATTCTTCTCCAGAATTATGAACACATTATCCCGGTGTGGATGATAAAAGCTAATGATGAATTCGTCACTCAGAGAAAAACTACTTATCATTGAAAACCACCTTGAATGAAATAAAAATAGATACGAAAACGGCGCAATGATGCGTAGGGAAATTCAGATGGGCTTGATGTTATTTAATATTTTTAATTGTTATAATTTTATTATTTTCAAAATAACAATTTTAAATTTGCTGACTGCGGTTAGAAACGACCTTTGGTGTTTACCAACAGTAACAACTGACTTAACGACCACAGTCTAAAATGTCATTCTGCATACAATTCAAATAAACTCATTTATTAGCACGAAATGTATTTGTGCAAAGTAAAATGAAATGATAAAGAAAAAATTTGAAGTCTAGATTTTTTTTTGGTGTACTAACCAATAAGAAATAAAGAGTCACGAAAAATGGCTGCGGAACAGCCTGGGCTGGAATGTTGTACCATCACTATTTTCGACGTTCGACTTACAATTAGTTTCTGTCTGATTTTTCAGGATCAATTAATATTTTTTTCACGTAGACAATTACGTGTTTTATATCACGATTTCAACTTGTTGATATAATTAGGAGTTCTATCTCTTTTCTTCGTTTCGATAAACGTATCATGAAAAATTATTTCATGATAAATAAAATTGTTCAGTAGTATTATCGTAGAACTGAAACGGAATGTTGTTTAACCGAGCAAGCTGAAAATACAATAAAAATTACGTAATTTTAAAAGTGAAAGAGACAGCGATTTTAATTTGTTTTTGTAAAAAATGAGACATAAACTAAGTGGCAAGTCATCGAGAAATAAATATCTCAGCCCTGGGTTAAATGTATAAAAACTTGTGAAAAGAAGAAGACTGTGTAGGAGGTGGTACGAGTAGTGCTCTCGTTAACACCCTATGTTTTAAATTATTTAATTTTTGGTTTACTATTTCTCTATTTCTTTTTCTTTAATGTCTCAGTTTCTAAACAACAGATGAATAGTTCTAACTACTCTAGTTTGAAAAATATGAAAATAAGTTTATTTTTGAGGAAATTTTAAATTATAATTTTTAATAACGGCCATATTTACTTTTAAATCGTAATCTTAATAGTTTCTGTTAGGAGGAAGAGAATAGTTGCTGTGGGGAGGAATGTCTTTTTTACTAGGAGCCAGTTTTTACGGTATGATATCAAAAGGCCGAATGTCGAAGAGCCGAATGTCAAATTTCAAAGGGCCGAATGTCGAAGGGTCGCATGTCGAAGGGCCGAATGTCGAAGGGCCGAATGGGTCAAAGGGCCGATTTTTTATTTTTTTTTTGTTTTGTTTTTAGAAATATATTTTTTTTGTTTAAGATTTTTTTTCTCGTCTTTTCGGAAAAAATATTATTTTTAATGGACTCCCATACAATGTTTACGACTTTTTTAGTCGTAAAAAACAAAAAGGCCATTTACTAACAATATTTATTTTGTACCATATACAGTGAAACCTATTAAGTTGGGCACCTTTTAAATTGGTCAACTGGCTAAATTGGACGATTTTGTCTTGCATTTTTAATTATTCTTCAACAAAAAATTTATTGCGTGGACGCCCTAAAGCTGTTAATTGTGATTTTTGTCCAAAACCTTTTCAAATTGGACACCATTATAAGTTGGCCATTTTTTACGGTACCGTGAGTGTCCAACTTTCACAGTTTCCACTGTACCTATTATCAGAAGGCTGACATAGGGCTGAATGTCTCAGGTGGCGCATGACAAAGTTTTCCGTCACCAAAATGTATCGCTGTCTGGATACGTGGAATTTTATGAATATATTTTATGAATATTTTATGAAAGATGAAAAATTACATAAGAAATTCATTTATGTTTAATAAAAAAAAAATTACAAAACATTCCATAAAACAAATTAAAAAAATTATTAAAAAAAAATGGTCTTTCGACCCATTCGGCTCTTCGACTTTCGGCCCTTTGATACAAGCGGCCCTTCGACACATTCGGCCTTTCGACATTCGGCCCTTCGACACATTCGGCCCTTCGACACGTTCGGCCTTTCGACATTCGGTCCTTTGAACTTTGGTCCTTTTTACATATTCCGTTTTTACGAATCATTTCCAAAATTAAAATTAAAAAATAATTTAGTGGTATTCCGCCCGGCAACACAGCTTCCGTTGTGTAACATGCTATCCATATTCGTAAAGATCTGTAGAAGGCCTGGGCGTGCCTTTGGTTATTTTATCCAGTTCTCTGTCATAGTCATTTAAAATTCTTTAAAAAATTCGTTGAGCATCAAATTTTAAGATCAGCTACGTGATGGGTTCCACATTCTGACTTGTTTGACCTCTCAATTGTATTTTTAAAGTATGTCATAAAACTCAAATTGTATAGTCCGCATAGATAAAATCACTGCTTTTCTATACATATTTAAAATAATTGAGCAGAAAATTCCTTTGGTTGATTCTTCCCAATTACTGGTTTGCATCACTCCTTGTTTAATATCACAAAAACAGAAGTGATGAAAGGGAATAGGTCGAAGGGCCGAATGTCGAAGAGCCGAATGTGTCGGAAGGCCGAATGTGTCGAAGAGCCGAATGTCGAAGGACCGAATGTTGAACGGGTTGAAGCGCTGATTTTTTTTGTTTTTAGAAATATAATTTTTTAAATTTGTTGTTTTATGGAATATTTTGTAATTTTTTTTATAAATGATATTCTTATGAATTTATGAATTTTACCATTATTCTTCTTTGGTTATCCATATAATTCCACGTATCTAGTCAGCACTACATTTTGGTGAAGGAAAATTTTGTCATACGCTACCTGAGACATTCTGCACTATGTCAGCCTTCTGATAATAGGTATATGGTACAAAAAATAAAAAAAAATTATTAAATTAATCAAAGAGCCCTTCGACTCATTCGGCCCTTGGACATTCGGCCAGTCGACATTCGGCCCTTCGACATGCGGCCCTTCGACACATTCGGCTCTTTGAAATTCGGCCCTTCGACATTCGGCCCTTCGACGTTCGGCCCTGTGATATCAAACTGATCATAGCACATAGAATACGAGTACTTTATATCTCATCTTCTTCCAACTATTTGGTATTTTATCTGACGATCATTCCATCGCTCATATAGCTTGGACAACACTGAGCTAATCCTGTAATTTTGTTTACAGATTCTTTATAAATCTCGTTTATATCCTTTTATCCTTTCATTAAAAATAAAACCTAGATATACATTTTTGATATTTATTTTTTAACCGAATATCTTTTCGGAAACTCAAACAGCCCAGAAAAATGTAAAATTGAAACGAAAATATTATACAAAGTTGTTTGGTATCCCAAACAACAATCTACTTTGTGTTTTATGTTATTTTGTCTATCTCTCGTTAGTTGTTCATCTTTTTTATGGGTATGTAAATAAATACATATTATGTTCAGAAAATATTTTAGGCAAACTCGTGTTTATTTCCATATTTTTATGAATTTATGTAAAATTATTACCTCTTTACTCTAAACCGAAAAAAATTATTTATTTATTGTAAACAAAAATATGAATACGAAACGATAATATTTACTGGGTGTGATGATGTGTATTTTATCCCAAATGTATAAGTCATAAGTCCCACACATAAATTTTATTGTATAAAAATATTTCTGCTTATTTGAAGTTAGTTGGTGTAATAAAAAGACACAGAAGCATACAAAATAAAAATTGAAATTGGTTTTAATGTAATTATGAAATGGAAGTAAAATCAGAAATGACAAAGAAAATTTATGAGGAAAAAGTAAGACGTTGTTGTAGAAAAATAGCTTTTCCTTGTATCACATACAAACAAAATGAAAGTGATGTGGAAAACAATGGAAAGACAAAAATTAAAATAAAAAATAATTCTATTAATTTTAATACAGTAAAACTTCCCTAAATCGAACCACTACTGGCCAATAATTTTAGTTCGATTTGAGGAAAATTCGAATTATAGAAAATAAAACTAATTTGTTGAAATTCAGAATAATTAACCCCATTAAAATAATTTAATACATTTATAGTATAAACCAATTCATTCGACATCAATTCTTAATAAGTTTCAGTACAAAAAATAAATAAACTAAAAATAATAAGAAATTTCATGTATGGATGAAAATCCATCCATATGTATGTATGAAGATTCATAAAAAAAATTTAACTTGAGGCTAATTTACTACCATGTTCGTCAAAAAATCCTTAATTGTAGTTTGTTTACCACTCATTGATGGTCTATTGAAAAATTGATCAATCTTGTGAATGCAATATTGTATATCATCTGAGACCTCATCGTTCATTTCAATCGCTGTGCGAATCGTATCATTAGAACTTATTATTTGTTGAGCAGTTTGTTTAACTGGAAGTATTTCTTGTACTTCATCATCGCTAGAATCCTCACCAGTTAAATTGGTGCCGAAAGCTCCAAAATAGTTTGGTCGTCGATATACTCAGTCGTAATTATATCATCATCAAAATGAATATATTCTTCAGCCGATATGTCAATAGATAAACTACATATTTCCGATTTTCCATCTGTTATAGACATAGGTAACCTTCAAGATCTAGTTTTTCACGTGCAATTTGGGTTTTTAAATCGGCTAATGGTACCAAATCCTCTTCAGCCCATTGAAGATCTTCCATAAATCCAGCTTTGGAAAAACATTTTTTTATTGTTGACTTGGTCACGTCGGCAACTCATGCGGTGGAAATTGACTTTACTGCTTCTAGTAAACTGGTAGCCGTTGGTTTAACGTCCTCCATTCTATTTAAAACTGTATTTAAAATTCGACTTCGGTAGTGAGTTTTTAAGCTGTTTATTATTCCCATATCCATAGGTTGAAGTTCGGACGTTGCATTAGGTGGAAAATATTCAACGCGTACAAATCGTAGTTTCGATACTATTTCCTTAGGGTGAGAGGGGCAGTTATCTACAAACAAAATTATTTTTCTATTTTGGCGACCAAACATTTTATCAAGTTTGGTCAACCAATCTAACCATATTGCACGGTCATCCATGCTTTCTGGTTTGCATAATATACAATTCCAAGAGACTTGATTCCACGAAATGCTCGTGGATTTTTGCTTTTTCCAATAATGAGTAATTTTAATTTTTCCGATCTAGACATGTTTGATCCAACAAGAACCATTCATCTATTTTTGCTTTGTTTACCACCAAAGCATTTATCACGCTTAAAGGTGAACGTCTTGTTAGGTAGGCATTGGTAAAACAATCCCGTCTCATCACAATTTAATATGTTTTGTGGACTGTACTTTTTATTAGATCAGGTAAGATGTTGTCTTTCCAATTTGTGCATATTTGATGCACAAGTTATCGTACGATATACCATATGTGAGAATGACTCATAAACAAAACAAATTTCAGTTTTCCAATTGGAAATTATGTACCTCGTCTTATATGAAATTTGTTTTCTGTTAAAAATTAAAGACAACAATAATATAGAAAATAAAAGGAAACAAAAGCAAAAAAGACAAAAAATTCGAATTAGGGAAATTGAAATTATTCGTTTTTTAACTCTTTCTATTCGATTTGAAGAAAAATTCGAATTATAGAAATTCGATTTAAGGAGAAGCATTTTCATACAAAAAATACTTTTAGTGCTTTTGCCAAAAAAGAAATTCGAATTACGGAAAAATTCGAAATAAGGAAGTTCGATTTACGGAAGTTTGACTGTATTTTAAAAAAGCAAAAACAAAATATTTTTTTTGTACAAAAAACTACTTTTTTAAATAAGAGCTTTTTTATATTTTTCACTTTAGAGAGAAAATGAAAAGTTCCAAAACAGACACAAAAAAACCAGTTTTAATTTATTCGACAATGTTTAAGATTTTTTTTTTTGTAGAACAACTAAAGTTTCTATTTTTTATTGTTTTTGAAAATTACATTAAAAATTCTGTAGAAAAAAAATTAAAGTTTTATGGGGAGTTTGTTGGTACAAAAAACAAATTTTAAAAAATCTGAGTAGTGTGAAGATTGTGATGGAAATCAGATGTCTTTTTATTTCTTTTGGTGACGTTCAATTTTTTTTTTTTTTGTAATGTTGAATAATAAAGTTTTTCATGTAAATAGAGTTTGAGGGTAGTATGTCTAACGAAGGATATACGTCTGTTTGGTATCTACTTCGTGACGGTAACATAAACAAGTTAAACAACTGACGGTTAATGGCATAATTGACTTCCTAGGTAATTGTTAATGATCGATTTGTTATTTTGATTTGTTGTTTTTCTACAATTATTTGCATACATCTTCATGTTGTCACTCTTAAGTTCCCCTACGGCGGGCAACATCACGGTCAAAAACAAAATGAGAACTATTAAAGTGCAAATTGTCTGTGCCAATATGAGCTCTATTTCAGAAACCTCATGATAAACTGACAATTTGTTAAAACTCGACACAAATTCTTGACTGGACATAACAAGAATCGTTTGGTGATGCTAAGTTTTAAACGGATGACAATATTTGTGTGTAACGTAGTTGAATAATAAAGATTACCATTCAACCGAATTTATGAGAATGGAAGATTATTGGACATTGTTGAAAAGGCCTTCAACTTGCAGTTTTAGCAAAGACTGGAAAAGATTTATAGACAATAATTATTGGCAGTTGTAAGCTTGTTTTACTTCAGGGGAAAAGAGATAATCATATTAAAATGGTTCCAGGAAACTCCAGCGTATGAGAGGCTAAAAAGTTTGACAATCAACCCTCAAATTACACATTTTTGGAAGGTAAGATACAGGCCAGTTCATCTAACCAAACAAAGATTAATGAATAAATTTATTGAATACATTATGAAGATAAAGGGCAAAAGCTGGCACTTATGGTGAATCTAATTTAAAAAAATGAGAAAAAAGAGAAGTTCTCTACCTCACCGTCACTCCAGAATGTCACATCCAGCAGCAGTATGTCGCTTCTAGCTAGTTCAATAGACCAATCATTCATTTTTATGCGAAATTAAATTGATTGTGTAACTTTATAAATGAGGCAGTCAAATCTTTACATGGGATTTAGTAACAGCAATAAATTAAAAAATAAAGTTTTCTATCGGTGGTAAAGTATTCATAGTTGACATAGAATTGAAAATTCCCAAACTATATCATCATAATCATCTATATCGTATATAACCCATGCTGTCACGCGAAGATTTCTTTGCTAGTTTGCAGTCCTCCTCAACTTAAAAATATTGTAATTTTGTTATTAATAATAGAATTGAGAAACAAGCATGTAACATACGTAGCAGTAAACAGCATTCCACTCTGCAACCACAACAGTATTTTTTTGTAGCTTGCATTCTAGCCTTCATTTTGCTTTTCCTAACTAAAACCGCTATTTGAAATTTTACAATCCTAAACTGTTATTTTTTTTTGTTGTTTATGATCTCGATAGGAAATATTGGTATTCAACTAGATGGTATTAAACATGAACTTAGATACTTAGATTATACCATTCGAAATTCGGTTTCAATCTGAAAAGGCATTATTATTTCATTTTTGATAACTGTGTTTCTTCTGTATACAAGTTCTTCCAGTCCGGAAGTGCTTTATCTTGGGACAAACTTCAAATATTCAGAAAATTTTTCTTAAGTTGGTGTACGACAATCAATTTTCAATATGAAAATCAGATTTTTTGAGTGTATCCTTAAGTCAGGCCATGGTTTTGAAAGAAATAAAACTTGACTAATTCTGTTTCATTTTTGCGATATTTGTATTACTCATTATACTAGCAGTGATTAATCATTATTCAAGCCGACTGTTCAAGTGCGAACTTTTGTGCGGATATATAGAATCACACTTTTCCAATGATCAAATTACGCCCATAAAAGATGAAATATTTTTAACTTTAAGAAAAATATTCGCAGACGATCAACCTAATCACGAAAAAAAATAAAATTGTGAGCTACATTGTGCTCAATAAATCGCTAAAAAAGTGTGATTTTAAATATTCGCACAAAAGTTCGCATTCGAACAGTCGCCTTCCCTACTAATAGGCAAACCATATACATATTTTATTTTGATTTTTTGAAATTTTATCTAGTAGCCTTTTCTAAAATCATGCCGATTATAGAATCCGCGGGAGCGAATCGATTGCAGATTGAAAACTGCATATAAAAAAATATAAAACAATTGTAAATCATAGTATCATAGAAATTCCTATGAACTTACATGCAATTAGTAAAGTAAAATTTGTTTTAGACTCGCAACTATTTTATTGCGTTTGTAGGGGAATCATAAAAAAACGATTTGGTGGGAAATCAATACAAATTTTCTTGGTTACTTTGATTAATAGCAATGGTTTTCCATTTTATTTATATGCATTTTCCAATCCGCAATCGATCCGCTCCCGCGGATTCTATAATCGACGTGATTATCTAGCTAGAGCACAGACAAAAATACACAGATTCCTGCATTGGGAACAATTTTTTGTCCGAATATCGAAGAACCCCATAGTAAAATAGTTCTACCGAAAAAGCATTTCATGCACTGCAATTAATTCGTTATAACGGTTTACAATTGTATTTCATCTTGTAAGGCTGTTTTGTGAATGATTTACACTAAGGTTCCTCGAAGTTCTAGTTGAACAGAAAATAATATATTATGTTCCAAGAGAATGATCTATGTATTTTTACCATGTCTATTATGTAACACCATTGACTAGTTTATCATATTGTTCATGTGATTAAAAATGAAAATAGAGTAGGACAAGTAATGTAAGTACAAATCACTTGAAAGAATGAGTGAATACAACATATAAACAAAAAATAGAAATAAATTCAGCAGCAAATGATATAGCTTACTTTTGCAGCAGTTTAACTTGGGCAAATCTATAAAACATTAATCAACTTTAATTATTTTTTTTTGACATTTAGTCATTTTTTAGTAATGTGATTTTGTGTGTACATGTATAGCACAAATATATTTCAAAACAAAATATTGCAGCGCACGAATATACTATTTTATTTTCATAACGTCAAAATAAATGCGCATAATGTTCTCTACGATTTAAATTAGTTGTTTCTCTTTTTCGCCTTAATAGTTTTACAGCATGATACAATAATTTTCTCTTCTTATAGATAAACCCACCATGAAACGTTCAAAAAATGAACTAAAACGGTGACCTAAAATAATTATCTTCTTATATAATATTCATAGGCTGATGGCATACTATGGTAACTTTAATCTGGTATTTTTTTCGTTTCGTTCCCCTTTACCAATAAAATCAAAAAATTGCGGCGCAGATAAAACCGATTTTATTGGTAAAGGGGAAAGAAACGAAAAAAATACCAGATTAAAGTTACCCTAGTGTGGATATGCACAAAACAAACGAAAATGAAAAAATATAAGGTCACCACAATTCGTTTACTAGCGACAATATATTTCTAGTGAGTTTATCTGATAAAGAGAAAATTATTGTATCATGGTTTTACAGCACATTACAGCACTTGAAAACTAAGTAGTCAGTATCATAACACCATTAGTAATTTTTAAGAAAATACTACTAGATAAAAATTCCAAATTAAAATAAAACCAGTTTACATGGACTCTCCACCTGCTATTGCTATCTAGTTATGCTAGAAAATTTCGATCAAATGGCAATTAGAGACTCGCAGTAATATTTATATGCTATCTGTATGCTATGAATACTTGCTATGTCGGCAGAACTAGATAGTATGTATATAGCATGCATATTTTGACGTTTCTTCTATTTCAATACGGTCTACTAAATTTTTTAATCGCTTTCATTTAAAAAATGATGACAAAAGACTGCAAAAGAATGATTTATTAACGTCAAATTACAGCAAGTTTACCACACCAGACTCCATCTTGGCAATTTTTGATAGAAAGAGAAAATAGATTGCAATATTATTCAGATGGCAGGTGGAGAAGCCATGTTAGTTGTTCGCAAGTATCATTTTCAATAATTAAACTGAAATGTCAACATCGTTCAAAATATCATGATATCAAAAGTAGTTAATTGTCGTGGACAAAGTATAATATTCTACTTGCGTATAATAACTGTTATTCACTCGGATAATTATATGCTCGTTGTTTAATATACTACATGCAAAATGTTTCATCACTTTTAGGTAAACTGTTAATGTCAACAAAAGTAAATTCCATGAAGAATGAACAAAAAGCAAACGAACTGGATAAATCTTACCTCCTTAATATGTATCATCCAACAGATATGGAAGCTGGCTACAATGAAGTGATCACTTACTAATCCGAAGACAGAAATGATCATGGAAACTTATTGAGGCGGCCAAATTCCTTCAAGGGACTGTCGCGTAGGTAAAAAGTAGACCTAACAAATAAGAAACAAAAGCACAAGTTCAACAACACGAGATTACGCGAAGAGAGATGCACTGAATCATTTTTATCTCTCAAATTAGATCACTAAGCGCTGCCACGACTCAACAAGTTAAATATTTCAAAAAGAGCTCTGTACGAGAATCGAAAGGAAGTTTTAACAAAACAAAAAAAATAAACAATATATAATTTTGTTTTCCGCAAAATTAGGTATAGCATAGGTAATTTTGTATTCCGGAAAGAAAACACTAACTATAGCTCATGGCCTGTTTTTATCATTATACCGGAGAGATCAGAGAGATAAAAAGAAAGCCTTTTCAGATTTTTTATTTTATGTTCCCTGACCAATCTCAGATCGTCATTTTTCCAAATGATTTTTTTTTCAGATAGTTCAGTGAAAAAACATATTTGAAATATTTTGACAGAAAATGTGACGGATGCAATGAAAAATGGTAATTAATAAATTAATATGTAATTATTTTTTTCTTATTTTTATTAAATTAATTGTAAAATAGGACAACAACATTCTATTTTTATTGAATGAAATAAAAACGATACAATAATCTTCAAAATTGTATAAAAAAAATTTATCTGAGAATTGCCGAAAAATACAACAAAAATGAAATTGGGGTAAGTTGAATTGAAGTCGAATCCAAATGGAAGGCTTTACAAAGTAAATTAGTTTACAAAACCATAAAAGACCTTAACAACACTATCGGTCAAAATAGAAAATGCTGGCAATATTCTGATACTGTTGACGAAATTTTTGCCAGAGGTTCCGCTATATCCCTTTCAACAACATCCAACACCAGCAAGAGTACTAATTTTAGTGTTACTACATAGTAATTTTGGAAATGTACCGAAATAGCAACGGCTGGTCATCCTTACGAAACATCAAGTTCAGTAAATGACAGAAAGCGAAGAAGTCAGGGAAATTGCAAAGATGAATACCGCAGGAAGAAATTCTAGCTGATGACAGAACATAATAAGGGTTTTAAAAGATTTGTGGATTATTTCATAAACAATAATAATAATTCCCATACATAATTGTGTACTGCATATATGTATATATTCATATATCGTATATTATATAATGTGCGTAATGTAGGTACTATACATAATTATAAAATGTGAGAATATGTTAGTACGAATTTATTTTGAAATTTAATAAAAAATGGTTATTTAAAATAAAAAATTCACAATGAAAAATCTTTTTCGTTGTCTTTCACTTAAATGTGAATCTTGTTCATCATCACATCAGTTGATTATCATCTGGATCGATTTGGTCACCACTTTCGATACACAAATTGTGACAAATACCGCAAGCTCTAATATAAAGTGGGATAAGCTCCGTCAGTTTCATTTCGACGTATTTATGTCGTCTAAAACGACCTTTTAGGATCCCTATTCGTTCGATGTCAACACGACATGGAATGAACAGTATTATAAATCAATTCTTCATTGGCAAGACGTTCATTATTTTTGAAAGGAACCCATAATAAATGATTCAACTTGTACGCCGAATCTCCAAGTAAATGTTTAACAGCCAATAATCCGAATTTGCCTGGCAAGGAGTGAGAAAAACTAAAATTTTTAATGCAACAATCTTTCAACTATTTACCTTATTCTAACTTGTTTTTAAAATTTGATCTTGTAAATACCCTGGCATCATGAAGAGAACTAGCTTCGCTTGTATAAAAGTGATTGAATTTTAACCGATGGTTACATACGGCTTGCAATAAAAGTGAGTGGAAACCTTTTCTGTTGACGTAAGAATTTGGATGAGTTCTTGGAGTAATAATGGGACTAGGAGTAACATGTATAGAACCAATGATTCCTTACACAGATTTACAATTATTTCTATGTCACAAATAAATATAAAACTTATAAATATAAATTATAATAAGAATTTGTACCTCTAAAAAACATTTTAGTGTGTAGTATGATCTGGTAGCAATCCGTTCCCTCGCTGAAGATCATTTTACGATTCCTTTTTCAATTTTTAAAGCCAGTGATATCTTAGAGATATCATTTATGATATTCCAGGCTGTAGATTTGGCGACATTAAGTTTATCACCAATCATCCTAAAAACAGTTATTTATTGGTTTTATATAAAATATTATTTTTATATACCGGAGGGGTTCTTGGTTTCCAAAAAACCATAAAATGATAAGGATTTTCTTTTCAATTAATACTTCCGGCCTACTTGGATAGATTTCTAGGCTTTTGCTGCCATGGATCAGTTTGCGGAGTTTATTAAAAGTTTCAATATTTAATCGAAAATTGCTTTTAAATATTAAGTTTGTGTAGGACGGTACAATTTCTTCAGCAAAATTGTATATTTTTAAACTATTTTCTTCTTCACTGCTGCTTTCGTCGGAATCATCATTCCGTCCAACATATAACGTTAGATTATATGTTTTTTTAACTATTTCACTCTATACTAACACATTTTGCTCCATTTTGATCTTAATTTGTACTTTTATATATTACATACTCGTATAATTTGCTTTTATTATTTTAACATTTCACAAGTCATTACTTCGGCTGAAATGTCAATCGGTTGTCTAATGTTTAGTGGTTTTTATATATTTTCAGTGCAGTGTATAAAAATCGGCAAAAGGCCTTTTCAGATAAAATATTATTAGATGACCTCATCTCGGGTGAGATGAAACTCTCATACACATGTGAAATTAGACATCGCAAAATTTTAAATAAAAAATTTCACTGCTGATTTCGCTATCACTTAACGGACATGATAGGTGAAAAAGTTGTGAAAATGTAGAGGATGAAATTATAGCGTTTCATTTTTGTATTTGTATATTTGATTTAAAATTTGGTCGGATCAACAACCCAGGTCAATATAAAATGATTTAGTAAAAATCGAAATTCAGTTGCAATCTGAAAAGACATTACTTTCATTTGGACTTTAGTTTTAAAACTGTTGGATGGTAGTTTCTTTGAAACTCTCGTGCGTATTTTAGAGGTTGTTCTAGATCTTTATAGAATAAATAAATCGTTGTAGTAAAAAAGTTCTATCGGCTGTTTTATTCGCAGTTCAGTGATCCAAACCTTGGTTAACAACTCCGAACAATATTTTGCAGAAGGGATAAAGGAAATTCGTATAGAATGTTTGTCGTTCATAAAATTAATAAAACCATTTCAATAAGAAGGCCCACATCAATCACTATCATCACCATTCGGCTCATGTCGACCTTTTTTATATACACACATATGTATGTATGTATACAACACTAGTATTTTATATATCAAAAATAGTTTCTTGAAGTAAAATATCTCGAGATCCCATCTCGGTCAAGAACTGAAAATACTTAACAAAAATAAACAAAAAAAAAATTATTTACAATCTCATCATCATCGAGCACCAATATAATATGAAGTTTCTTATTTTGGTAAAAGAGCCAAGAGTAGAAAGTACTTAGATAAAACAAAGTAGTAGAATTGATTGTTACAGATTATAATACAGTAACAACAACTTAATATGTACCAAATAGTTTATGTAATCGGAAAAAGGCATCCCAGAAGAAGAAGAAGAAGAAGAAGAAAAAGCCACATAAAGTATATCAAAAGAAAGTTATTTCGTCTTATTGATTTTAAAGGCAACAAAAAACTGCAATAAATTTAACTTTGGTCTTGTAGAACTGTATATGGAATATATACTCGTATATATATACATTTTTTATTTGGTTCCAACTATCGATAAAATCCATAAGTCAAATAAACACTTAAAACAAAACTATAATATCCAAAAGCTTTTTGAAGCTTTTTTTGATAAATTATTTTATTCTTTTCGTTCTTATTATTATACGATATGGACTTTAGACTAAGTGTTTTGTGCTTTATTGTAAACTTTATGTATGGCAGCATATTATAGCAAAACGTACAATATTTATATATTATTAGGTTTTTAGTGCAATAAATTTACTTTCCATATATACAGTGCTCGTATATGTAGTTTTATTATTATTTCTACAAAACGTTCGGTACTATTTCTTAGATATGTATATAAAATATATAGGTATTTTCGACACATTAATCTTCTTACAGAAAAATAAATTTAGGTATGTAGGAAAGTAGTAAAAATATTTGTACAGAAAAAAACATTTTGTTTGTAAACTTTAGTTTTTGAGGTGATTATGGTGAAAATTTACACTCTATAAATTACCGTTTATAGACCAATATACTGAAAGTGTTGCAAGTTCAAACTATTGATAAAAAATTTAAAATGATGGTGCTGAGATATAGGGCAATAGTTCAAAGCAAAATATTATTTAAAAATCTATCATCTGCACTTCAAATATTTAGTTTTTCCTATAGTTATAAATTTAAAAAAATAACTGGCTGCAAATTTTGAGCTCGATAAATTGATGCGCAGCAAAAAATTTACTTTTTGACATTTCGTAATAATTTTTCTTTGAACTTGTTGAATTTTTGTATGAAGTAAATTATCAACCAAACATTTTAAATTCTTGCGCATTTTACTAAAAAATCATTTCAGTATCCCAAATCCAATAAACAAACAAATTTTATTGTATTTAGTTAAAAATGGTACAGTGGTTTAATAAGCACAAATTCCAAGAATGGACTTACAATTAATTTTAGAACTAAATTTGATCCTTAACGGCTCCATATAAAATGATAAAACTTCTCCCAAATCCATAAAATAAATCGTACTTCAGGTTTATCTGTTAATATCATATATAGTAAATTTTCAATTGAAAAATGGCTCAGAAATTACGCAAAATTTTTATCGAACTATAAAATCATTATAAAGGAGTTTCTAAAAATAGTAAACAATTTTAAATCAAAATTGATACCATGCACATTTTTGTTCTAGCTAAAAGTTTTAATGAACTAAATGTTCGCATGATGTGATTACAGTGCATTGGTTCCTTATCCATTTATAGGGTGGGAGCTTAACATTCTAGATGGCCATTGAATGTCCGCGATGGTTTTTCTGTATAATATATCGTTGCTCCAAGATGTTGTTTACGCGTATGTTTTTAACTCATACTTATGCTTCACTATCACTACATATATTGAAATATGGCGATAAACAATAAACATTAAAGATACACCAAGCTCTAGCGTCGTATTTCTCCTAGGTACGATCGAAACAATATGAATACGTAGTCCAAATTAATTAAGCAAGTATTAATGAAGTAGTTCCAATATTTCGAATAGGAACATATTTCGTTTTACTAAAATGCTTTGTTTATTTATATGTTAGTTTTGGTTTATTATAAATTATTTTGTATGTCTTAATAAAGATTTTTTGCAATAATAGTTTAGTCGTTTAAACTCTCTCTTAAAGACAATCGTTCTTTATTAAATATGTTACATTCTAAAAACAACTCATTATAACATATAATTTATAATATAATTCGTAACAGTTCACATTTTTACAATTAAAGCCTGTTGGCCAAATTTTTAATCAAATCCAATTTTTCTTTTTGAACTTTAAAATTATTTTTTGTCTCGGATTATTTTTTTCTAAATTAAATTTTTTAATTTTATAATGCTCTTCCGTGACTTTTATTGTTCTTTGTTGCCGTACATGTCCTTTGCAAATTATTTCATTTATGAGAACATTCTGTACTTCATTTCTGGAAGCAAAATAATAAAATGTTTATTGTTAATTTAAAATGTATATACTCGTAGAACATCGAAAATCGTACAACGGTATTCATGTTCTACCTCGGCGTAATAATTTGGAAAGGCTTACGTACAGTTTTCCGTTTGGCCACAAGCTTATAGACCGCACAGATCACATACACGTACACACAGAAATTTTCCAGAAACGACCTTTGTTTACTTCGTTGATATAACGAATCCACCTTGTGTACCTTCGAAAGGAAGTTAATCCGTTCCATCTTTGGTCCAGAGTTGTAAAAATCGAATATCGGATTCGCACGAACCACGAAATAAAGCAATTTCTCGAAGGATATCATCCGATCCATCAAATCCAATCGAGTTAGATGGCTCGGTTAAGTTACAAGGTCTCCATAACAACGGATGACTAATAAATTGTTCCATCAACATCCAGCCGGTATAATATGTCGTATAACAAAACCCCGACTGCACTGGCGTGACGACTTCGAACAAGACCTACCCATATTAGGATGTTGAAACTGAAGGACGAAAGCGATAATAGAGACGGACGGGCCATAATGCAGGCGGCAAAATCCCTTCATGGCATGTAAAAGCTGTAGCGAATGGAAAATCTGAAAAAAAACTCGCGGTTGAAAATTTTCATGATTACTATATTTTATTATTCTCTTTTGCTTAGTAAAAAATGGGAGGTGAACATGTTGTGGCATGTATGTCATGACATTTATATTTAAAAATTATTTCATATAAAAGACCGCCTCTAAATTTTTTTAAAAATTTGATTCTGGAACACCTGTTTTTGGCCACTTTTTTCATAAATCTGCAATTGTTTCACCAATAACATAAATAATGTTGGTTTAAGGTCATCGCATGTTTGTGGTTTATTGGAGAAAACCAATGATTTAACATAATCCCAAAAAGTCTAATTAAGTTATGTCGCATGATATATTGGTGGTCAGTTGACATCGGTATTTTTGGGGATTATACATACATTAAGCTTTTCTCTCAATAAAGTGATTGTGCCATGAAATGCCGCACATTTGTACTATCTTGTTGAAACCATATATCGTTCTATAGCGTTCCCCAGTGATGGTAACTGAAATACAGTGTTCTTTTTTTTAAAAAAATATGGTCCTATTACACCTCCAGACGATAAACCACACCAAACTGCTTATTTTTGTAGATGTAAACATGTTTTATGAACAGCATTTGAGTTTTCTACTCAAAATGCGACAGTTATGCATATTTATGAAGCTATTTAACCAGAAATGAGCTTCATAGCAGAAGATGATTTTTACAAGAAATAATGTATCTGTTTCAAGTTGCTCTCAAGTCCAATCTGCAAAATTTCTACTGAATTTTATACTCCTTGAAATACAAATCTTTGTGAAGAATGTTTCATCTGCTGCCATAAGAAAAGTCCAAATTCTTGAGAATAACGTCTAATTGATTGTTCTCGATTTTCATCCACACTTTGGTTCACAGCATCGATATTTTCAGCAGTACGTTTACGTAATTCCAAAAAAATAAACGAAAGTGGATATGAGATGAGATTTGTCATGGAAAAAACCGTTTCAGGATTCAATTATTTTGAGAAAAAAGTTTTTTTCAAAACTGCTTAGTTCCATAACTATATAACCACAGTAATCTTTGATTATATTTTTCTCGTTAAGCCTAATAAATGAATAAATATTTTAGTTATATTTTATTATCCTGTCAAATACCTAAGTAGTGAATAAAAATAATAACACGTGGAAAATACTTATCGGTCGTAATTCCCTTTTTCAGAGAAAGATTTTCTTTTTCGAAAATAGGCAGAAGATTAAGCCGCCCTCATGTAACGGTTGCACATTATTTAAAAATTCCTACTAATTATGGGACAAGAAAAACCAGAGGACACAAAACAAGATGACTTGTCTACGAGGGCTGATAAAGCCACCAATAATTTTACGAAAACTATTAAGCGCTTGAAAAGCGATTTCCAGTGAAATGTGTCCCAACAGTCGGAATTTCAAACCTGAATTACACAAAAATGAAACAGGTAACAAACTTATTGCCACGGCACAAAGCTGCACCACTTGAATTTGTTAAGGCAAATGCGATACAGGACTGGTCAAATGCAATTGAAAAGATTTAGTTCTATATTTACTTTATTATAACTAACCATTATTCATTAATAGGTGATTTCTTCTGATGAAAAAAAAAATCAGTATTCAGTACTATTGGAGGGATCTTAGAAAGGAAAAAATGCACTCCTCAAAGCGAAAATTGGTGGTGGAAGTATAATGTTATGGGGGCTATTTCTTCTACAGGTACGCTAGCCTTTTCATCAACTAGAATGAACAGTGCGAAGTACATTGGCACCTAAGACGACCACCTCTTACCTTTTCTATACATTCATCAAGAGGAAAACTGGATTTTCCAGCACGATTTGCAAGATAAGAGTCAACATTCCAAATCTTGGTCTGTGAAGCATTACATACCAATTTTAGATTGGCACGCTTGCTCTCTAGACCTTAATCCCATAGAAAATCTTTGGGGATTATTACGACTAATGAGCTGAAATTGGCATTTGAAAATGCCAGGGACGAATTATCGCCCGAAATCATTGATTCATTGATTCGACGAACGGAGAATCAGCTCAAATTTAGTTGTAGAGCCACTTCACTTTGGTGCTGCCCCGCATAAATTAGTGCAGCCACTTGTGCGGCTACCTCTGGTGTAGTATCCATTTCTTTGCTCCGGTTGAAGGCGTAATCAATAGAGCATCATTCAGGCTAAGCGTCGATATGCGAATGATCACAATCCCGAGCTAGATTTTTCATGGCATGCTATTGTATTGATCTTTTTGAATTATTTTTAGAATTTAATTCGAAAGCCCGCTTGTTGGCATGGTACAAGTACAAAAAGGTACCACTGGATAGATATCGAAATAGACTTTGAATCTGCATTAAAAAAATTAAACAAATATTGTTTTTTTTTTGTTTAATATTTTTGAACTTTTGTGGAAAATTGAGTAATGCGATTTTTTGCACCCAAATGTAGTTATGGATCGCACTGTAGTAGAGTCTGTATGTCGATTATGTTGACCTTAAATATCAGGTAATGGAACGCGCGAAACTTAGCTCGAATAGGATCATTATTTTTGTAATCAATTTTAATAACTTCTAAACGCTGTGCAACTGTGTATCTTTGCATGGTGATTTGCCAACAAAAACTGAACACAAATGTCAATTTTGAAGGAAATCTGAAATAAGTGGCAGCTATAATGTTTAGGAAATTCATAATATTAATTTGATCACACGTTATTTGCAAAAAACGATAAACCTGTTATATGGAAGCCACTGGTTTCGGTAAATCGATTTCGATCAACGGCTAAAGGTTAATCTGTAAAAATGTGGAAGTTGTAAATTTTCATGTTTACTATACTTTATTTTATTAAGTAATAGAAAGTATAAATAACTTAATAAATAATAATTTCGTAATGATTTCGAAAATCTGATTGAACAAATAATTTTACTCTAGTATAGGTTCCTAATAATCTATTTTCTATGTGCTATAACTATTTTAAAAGGAAATGTCTGCTGCGACGTTAGATCATAAAATGACAATGAATATCTTGGGATTATTAATTTGGATAATTGAAACCTGTTACCATCGCCATTGTGTAGCTACTTTGCCAACCACAGCAAATGGGCATTTCTTTCAACAAGAAAAAAAATGGAATCAAAATTGTGTGCGGGTTTTAGTTTTTGCCGTTGGTTCTACTAGATCGCCAAAGACCGTTGAATTCTTGAATTAAATTTTTGTTTATGAATGTTTTTAAGATTTTCTTTGAGATTATACCCAATCGCAAAATAATCGTACCCGCATGAAATTATTTGTTATCGTTGTGTAGTCCCTAGTGGAAAAAATCGAATATTTATACCAAAAAAATATACTGAAGAATACCAAAATCAATTTATTTTTGTATAAATGATTAGTTTAAATAGAAAATATACTTTAAATTGGTTAAAATTTAATATATTTATAGACCAAAATTCTGCTTAAATTATACATCTCAAAAATTATACCAATTTAAATATGAATTTAGTATATAAAAAAATTTAAATTTAGTCAAAATTAAACATAAATATACATAAAATATTTTAACCTAAAATTAGCTCTTAAATTCAAATTTTAACCTAAATTAAGTATATTTGGGATAAATACTTAATACGGCAGTTTTATAGTTTAATTGTGGTTAAATATTTTATACAAATTTAAATATTAATTTTGTATATAGAAGTATGTAAATTTAGTTATAATTAAACATAAATATACATAAAATATTTTAACTTAAATTAACTCTTAAATTCAAATTTTAAACTAAATTAAGTATGTTTGGGATAAAACTTAATACAGCGGTTTTAAAGTTTAATTATGGTTAAATATTTTATAAAATATTTAAATATTTAAATTTAGTCAGAATTAAACATAAATTTAAAAAATTATTTTAAGCGAATTATTGGAATCGAAAATTGTATTACACATTTTAGAAAAATACTTTTTTTTAATCATCACTTTTCATCCCGCACGATCGATGAAATTTCCGCAAAAGGAAAAATTTCACACTACCTGGCAACACTGATCAATACTATCGTGCTGAAAAAATATATTTAGTTGTAGTCGTATTTCGCGGTATTTTGTATGTTGCTGTGCTGGTGTAGTTTGCAGCAAATGAAATAAACCAAATTAAGTACATTTTAAGTTTAATTGTGTATTTAAATATATTGATTTATATTGTTAGGAATTAAACTTTACATAGTTATTGCTTTGGTGGTGCAGTGGTTAAGGTGTACACCGCTAAGTGTTATCATCCGGAAAGTCGCCGGTTCGAGTCCAGTCGAAATCTAAAATTATAAGCGATTATTATTCTAATTAGGAAAATTCTAGAATTATAATAACAACGGCGTGAAATAATTAATGCAGGGGAATGATGACGTGGCATGTCCGCGAATACAAACAACTACATGGAAATGATTTAAAATTGACAATAAATGGAATATTTTCATTATATTCTATCTCAAGTTTAATTTTTGTTTAAATTTAAAAATTATACTAAAATTATATTGCCATAACAAACTAAAATTATACTTAAATAATTCTTAATTTGGTTGTTTTTTTATCATAATTAATACCTTAAATGCACCTATTTTGGTATAATTTTTAAAACACAAAATATATAAAAATTATACTTTTAGTAAGATAATGTTCGAAAGTATAATTTGTGTTTAATTTTAAAAATTATACTAAAATTATATTGCCATAACCTACTAAAATTATACTTAAAAGATCCTTATTCTGGTTCTTGTGTTATCTTAATTAATACATAAAATCCACTGATATTGGTATTAATTTTATAACACAATATACAAAAATTATACTTTTAACTAGATAATTTGCGAAAGTATAATTTCTGTTTAATTTCAAAAATTATACTAAAATTATATTGCCATAACCTACTAAAATTATACAAAAATTATCATTAAATTTCTATGAAATCGTAAGTTTATTTTTAGTATAAAAAATTTCAATTTTTCCACTAGGGGTACCGTAATTTGACTATGTTTCTCTTTTCATTTAAATTGAATAGAACTGCAAATCCAATTGTGTTCAATATTATTAAAGTTTCACTAACATATACTAAAAAATTTAGATCTTAATGAGCCTTAAATTTAAATGTATGTAATAGAATGTGCAACTTATTAAGGTTTTTGAAAAGGGGTCATCTAATCGACACGTTTTTTTTAAATGAGAAAACCAGAAAAAAAACTTAAAGATACAGAGAAAACTTTGTAAAAATCAGAATTCACCAAACATAAATATTGTGATAATAATAAAGTTTCTAGGCGACTTTCTGCATTGGATTTCAGTTAATATGTAAACAAGGATCTATTTGCTGGACATTGGAAATGAGTATGAAATAAATGAACCAACAATTTAATTCTGAAGTGGGTCCAAAGGTTACAATTTTCCATAGTTTTGCAATCAATTTTGTCTCTCAAATCATTGATACCACTAGTACTAAATCACTCTACAGAGTGCCATCGGGCTTCGTAAAAAATGTATAAATTTGTATATATGTTTGTACAAAATGTGTAAATATAAATTTGAACTAAACTGTTGACAAAATTACGGTCCGCCATCCAATTTCAATATCGGCCAGACTATATATCACTTTAATGTTCCTAAGATTATTATTCTAAATATGGAGTGAAAAGGGAGACTGTGGCGTAGTTTTGTGTCCTCCGTACATAAAAATATATACACCTCAATTAGAAGGCTGAAAAAATACATAAAGAAAAATATATAAATTTTAATAAAATAATAATAATAACTTTTCTATTGAATAGAAGGTATTACAATATATGAAAATACAGTAATCATAAAAATTTTTCCTTATGATAATTTTCTTTTCACCAATTCTCTTTTTTTGTGCTGCTCGAGTTTTTATGTTGCGGAAAACCCATTCTTAGGGAAATGTATAATAAAAAAAAAACAATATAATTTTTTTTTCTCGCTAGTTGAATATTAACAGATAAATTCATGGGAAAACTTTGGAGGAAAACTTTGTTTTTGTTTTTTTTTATTTCGAAAAATCATCTAACACGGGAAAATATTTAAATTCATTTCAATTTGTTACTAACGTTATGTGAATATATGAATTTACCTATCTACTTAGTGGTATGTTCGTTCAGAGTAGAAATAAATTGATATGAAAAAATAAATTTATTCTGACGTTGCTTCTTACCGTAGTTTTGAAAAATAAAATAAAAAGTCGAATGCATGATTTTATTATGTTTCAAATTTAAAGCTTATTATGTTCATGTATTTTTAAAATGATTAGAGATTTTTACCAAAAATTATGTAAGAATTTCACTTAATTTAAAAAAATCAATTTACTAAAACTAGGTTATTGTAGTCAGGTTCCTAAATAAAGCAATTTATGAAAAAAGCGGTTTACATTTATCTGATAAAATAAGCTAAGTAGTAATGATGAATAGGCAAAATTATAAACTCTAGTGGATATAAAAATAAAATTGCCTTTCCACAAAGCCTTAAAATTTAACACACTAGTCGTAATGAAGTAAGGTAAACTGGGCAAGGTTAAAAAATTAAAACATTTTGATCGAACCGCGCTTTTTCTAAATGAGAGAAGAGGATGAAATGAATGAGATGAAAAGACAATCTATTGAGACAAACCTTTTGTAAAATGTACTATTTATTTACATTAAAAGGAGCTGTATGATGTACTTGCTTCAGTAAATCCGAGCGCGGGACTTCGACAATCGGTAACGTACCGTCAGTTGTCGACAATGTTCGACATGTGCTGTGTTTTCTCGACATAAAACTACAGCGCGATTGCGCTGCTTGGGACTCAAACGGTTAAAGAAACTATAACCCTTTTTTACTAACACAATTGTGTGAGTATGGCAAAAGTATCATGTCAAAAAATTATTTTTGTATGTGTTTTGAACCAACTTATACCCTTGACAGACTAGCGATTAGCTAAGCGCGTAAAATCATTTTTTCGAGTTTATCTCTTAATCTGTCAACTTTGAGATTAGCTAAACGAGTTTTGTTTTAGGTTTAGTAACTAACTTGCCCCGGTGGCAAAGTGGTTAGCATGCTTGCTCCAGCAACCGGAGGTCCCGGGTTCGATTCCCGGTGGTGACAAGGAAAAATTTTCACGGCTGGTTTAGGATCAATGAATTAATCACTCATTATCCGAAATGAAAATATGATTATGAAACCTCATTTGAGACGGCCAAATCCCTTGATGGGATATAGTGCCAGAGAGAGAGAGAAACTAAACCGGTTTAGTGCACAAATCTCTCAATATTTTGAAGTTTATTGCATAAAAATGGGTTTAGCGAGAGCGCCATCTAACAATGAAGGTTAAAATATATACATAGAACAATGCCATTTAGTACTGTGATACAATGATAGATGCCGCTTACTTTTTGAGTTATCCCTTTCGAGTTCAACATATTATTTTTGCTTCACATTAAGTTCAACATACACAAATGTGTATGTAAATAATGATGGGTTGTAATGTCTTCCGTATTTTAACGAATCTTAGTTAAATGGGAATTCTTGAAAAAAACACATAATAATTTGATAACACATAAATTATATAACATATTAATTATTTGTTTTTGATAACATCAATTATTTTATTATTATTATAGTTAGTGTTGTTTTTCTGACGCAAACAAAATTAAATGATATGCATAAATGTGTATTTTCTACAATTTATACACAATTCTATGTTGCACACAGTATACTAAGATTTAAAAAACAGCCAGAGCGACTTTATTGAACAATTATTTTGTAAATTTCGATGTAATGATCTAGTAATAGTAACCAAGAAGATGAGTAGTCACATCACTTGAAGTGATGCGACTAGGGGAATAGGGGTGTATATATATATATTTTCTCCATTTTAGATGCTCATTTGTTGTTTGACACAGATCATTAGATTTCATCACATGTAAAATAAAACGTGTAAAAAAACGTAAACTGTATTTTAATTATGTTCTGTAGTTTATTTGCCCTCGATAGCAGAGTAAGTAGAGCACTTGATCTCTTATTCGAAGGTCTCGGGTTCGATTTCCGATGTTGATCAGACAAACAGTTATGACTGGATGTTTTTAATTCATCCTGAGTTATATGCGTTTTCCAAATATATCAAGCCATAGTTGGCTACACAAAAAAGGCAGGTTGGACATCGTTTACAGAAACTCTGCCATCTTATTTCCAAAACTATTTGGACTGGTTAAAGAACTTGTATCGTCTCTGAGTAAGTATGTTATGTCGACGAAAGAAAAGGAAACTTTTGAAAGATAAAGCGAAATTTGACTTTTTTGTTTAAATGTGGAAAATACAGACTCTATACCGTTACATTTAAACGGAAAAAACTTAAATAAAACCGTTTTAATCAATAACGGTAGTCAGAACTATAACAACCGAATCACAGTACCAGTGTAATATAAACTACCCCTAAAGTAGTTATCGTTTTCTAAGTAACAACAGTTTTGTTGAAAATTATAAAAAGATATGTAAAATATGCCTGATTACATGAAATACTTATGCGATTTAATAAAGTTAAAGTACATACATATCCATACCAAACGTTATTTTGTGCTGTTTCGGATTCCACAGAGCCACATACATTAATGTTGTATGGCTGAGACATGAACTTTCGATATACATACGTTGTATCAACAACTTGAAAAGGTTGTATGTAATATTCCCTACAGTCTCGTAAATCATTTCGTGTTACGTTATATCCGAAATCAGTTTTCTTAAGTTTATTATATTTTTTGGGAGTGATTTAGGGTCAAAGTGTTCATTTCTTCAATTTTCGTTGTTGGAATTAAAACAGTTATGCTTACCCATTGTTTCACCTTAACTCTGTTGTTATTATTTGTTAAATACATCCACAATCTTTAGATATTTTTCTAGAGCAAACAAATTCGTCGCGGTGCAAAAGGGTATTTTTTTTTGTATGAAAAGTATATTTTTGTATGCTGCAGAATCATTTGACACGGTTAAATATGTAATGAGAATATATCTACCAAACCCCAGTAAACCACTTTACTGTTATTTAGTTAGTTTTATTTTAAGCAAAACAACTGAAAAATTCTAATAGAAGACAAGCAAATTTCATTATAAAAAACAAGAAAAAATAACTTAATTTTGGTTTTTTCATGGGCCTACTTGATTAAAATATTTTTATAATAAATAAATTACTCGTAAGCACACAAATAATTTAAATTTGCAAAGTGCTGAAATTTATAAAACGTGTGTTACGATATAAGAAACAAAGGTTTTGGAACCAACTACAAGTTCACGTTCTTACAGTCGTGTACAGTATAATAGGTAATTCTATGAAATTTTCAAATAATACATTTTTTTTTTTACAAAATCATCAATATCAAAAATTGAAACATGTTTTTTTTAATTGTCAGTCTCTTCTAGAAAACAAAACATTTATTACAATATCACTTCATTGTGATCACAGATCGAACTATCGTATTCAATTTTAATTCATTTATGGCATCTGTGCAAATTAATAGGGAAATTTAAGCAATCTTGTTAAAAAAATATTTATTCGTTGGAATTAATTGATTTCATAAAAATTTAATATTTAGTGATGCATCCATTATTTTTAAGCACCACATTACATCGCCGACCCATAGAATCTCATTTATATTTTTTGGTCTCGGCAATTTACTTAAACCACGTTTTAACTAACCCCACAGGTTTTCTATTAGTTTTAGGTCGGGAGACTGAGCTGGCTATTTCATTATATGAATTTTATTTGCAGCATACCAGTCTTTTACCATATTCGCCGTGTGCTACGGATCATTGCCCTGCTAAAACACCCAGTGAAGGGGTGTGTTTGTAACAGCATACAGAAGCATGGTATCTCTTAAATGTCCACCATATAAATGTTTTATCAAGATTTTCGTGGACCCATCATAAAGGCTCTACACCACTATACGAAAAACATCCCTATAGCATAATGTTTGCTCCGCCATGTTTGACAGTTTTTCCTGTACAGCGCGGGTCGAACTTTTTTAATTTTGGGCCGTCGGATATATTGTTTGGTGCAATCCGATCCGAAAAAATTAATTTTTGTTTAATTGGACCATCACACGTTCCGCCATTTTGTTATGGGCCAATCCAAATGGTCTTGTATAGTGTTGTAGAGTCTATATGCTGAGTCTACGGAAATCTTGGTAAACAAATTTATATGGAGGACATTTAAGGGACATCATGCTTCCGTATGCTGATGAAAACACGCCTCTTTGCTTGGTGTTTCAGCAGAACAATGATCCGAAGCACACGATGAAGGTGGTAATATATTGGTTTGCTGCAAATAGAATTAATGTAATAGAATGGCCAGCTCATTATCCTGATCTAAACCCAATATAAAACCTGTGGGGTGAGTTAAAACGTGGTTTTAGTAAATTGCCGAGACCAAGAAATATAAATAAACTTTGACAAAACGTTCAAAATGGTTGATGGAGTAACCCAATTGAAAGGTATGAATCAGGTGGATTATATGGGGCGGCGATGTAATGTGGTGCTTACAAATAATGGCTGCATCAATAAATATTAAATCTGTATGTACAAATTAATTAATTCCAATGAATAACTATTTTTTTAACAAGGTTGCTTAAATTTCCCTATTAATTTGCACAGATGGCGAAAATGAATTAAAATTGAATACGATAGTTCGATCTGTGATCACAATGAAGTGATATTGTAATAAATGTTTTGTTTTCTAGAAGAGACTGACAATTAAAAAAAAACATGTTTCAATTTTTGACATTGATGATTTTGTAAAAAAAATGTATTATTTGAAAATTTCATAGAATTACCTATTATATTGCACACGACTGTATATATTCCTTCTGAAAACATTTTACCTCAAAATAAGGGCCTGGGAAAGGTGGTTTATTTTCAGAGTGTTTTTTTTTTTTAGAAAAATGTACTTTCGGAGTTCATTTTATGGTAGAGAAAAAATGTACAACAAAAAATACATTGTCCTCACAAGCTTTTGCAGGATCTCGGTCACGAAGGCGATCAAATATCTTAATTACAAATGGGTGCTATTGAAGAAGCAAATCAATTTAATCAAAATTAAGTAAAAGATAAACAACTAATTTAAACATTTGATTGCTTTTCTAATTTTACAGAATGTATTCGTACTAATAATAAACTTAAACTCTAATTAAATCTCAAACATGAAATCTCATTTCCAGAAACGATAAAAAAAACAAATTTATTTGAAAGTAACAAATGTATGTACATACATTTTGCAGCAAATATAAAAAAACTAGGTAATTTTGCGATGCTTTATTTTATAGCTAAACTATGTAGCTGCAGATGAAATTTAGTTCGATTTTTCTTTATTTGGAGAGACGTACAATGTATTCGTATATACATACATATATGTAATAAAAAACTGATTTTCTCGACGGTATGTAAATCAATTTCAATTTGTAAAATTATATAGCTTTTCTGAAGAACCGTTGTTATAAATTAATTTTTTTCTATAATAATTTTCAAGAATTTTGGTACGAAAGATTAAGCCAGGGAAATTATTTTCATATAAACCGGAATATTTGAGTTTGATTTAGTTTTATAAAAGATTTTAATGTTTTTTGAAGTACCACTTTCGTTAAATATAAAAAACTTACATGTACAATATACGTGTAAACACAAATCAAAAATTTAGGTAAGTTTGTTTAATATACGAATAAAATGGAATTATCTAATTGGAATACACAAAGTACTACGGATGGAACTACACAAAGTATGTAAAGGCTAAATGAGCGTAAGAGCTTAAGTTGTGCTCAATTTTGAACGTTTGCATTACTTGACTAGACTGGCAAAATTTGACAATTTCTTCATTATGCATTGATAAGAGCAACTCAAACGATTTATTGGTAAGAAATCATACCGGAAAAGGTCCAAATAGAGTTCAACTTACTTGCCTGGTTGAGCGTTTGAGGTTATGCGTTTTTTTGCTAGTGAGAAATACTATGGTTTTTTAATTTATTTTTATATTTATTATGAACATTACATTATTTTAATGTCTTTTACATTATTTTAATTAAAACCATTATTATTCAAATTATTTTATTAGAAATAAATACATTCAGCTGATTTCAAAGCCTGTGGAAGACTGAAAGATTGCTGATTTGCTCTTTTATTCTTTAATAATATTAGGGGATTTCTGGATTGGATTAAGTTTACATGATTTAATATGTTTTTGGAGAACCAGTTTAATTTAGTTTATGGAAAATTGAACAATTTAGTTTATTGAAAATGCAACTCATAATAATAAAGTTTTATTGCAGGAAATGTATGGGTACTACTATATATGGGTACTTAATTAATTATTAAAATTGTTTTCAAAATGCTGATTGCCGAACTTTTATACCATAAAACCAAAAATAATTGTGCTGTCTTGTGCTTATCAATTTACTAACTATTGACTACTTAGGTGTCTGTAACCGGGTCAATTCTATCATATCTAACAACCTTTCCTATCCCTCCATCTTGTTATATGTAAAAGGGGTGTACGGTAGGCCCGGCGTATCCGGGATCCCTGCTTAGTCTTGGCCGTACATTCTAATCAATCAATCAATCAATTATGAACATTACGTTTAGAATTTTCAGTTTTAATATAACGTGAATTGTCCTTACTTCAAGGTAAATCTGTAATATTAACTACGTAGTGCTGGAAAACGTAATTTCACCTGTCCAAAATATACATGGAAATTAATTACCTCCGACAAAACTTGGTTTTTTAATCAAATCTCTTTGTGAAACCTCTTGGAGAAGTGATACGTAATAAGAGCAAAGTTTGTTTTTAATACTCATTAAAATGTCAAGCTGTGATAGTGAGTGTGCAAATAATTTTTTTTAATAATTCTGTGTATTCTATTTATGTTCTTTCATTAAATTGCAACGTTCTATTCCTTCTATTCTTTCTGAAGAGATAATATTTTTTAGATGTGTTTGGTTTTAATAGAAAGTAAAATGTATGAAATAATTTTAACATCCGAGAAATAATTATTTAAATTCATATTCTGTAATAAGAAATTTACGAAATCTAATAAAATAATTTTCGTTTCTTAAAATATAAGAACCCCTGTGTAATTTATTTTAATTTTATTTTATTTTGATGGTGCTACATCCCATTTAGGGATCTGATCGTCTCTTCATTTAGAGATTCAGGCATAATACTGGCTTGCCTGGGAATGTATGATCTTGTTTCCCTTCCAATTTGCATTTACATTTTGTATTAACACGAAATTTGTTCTAACCCAAGCAACGGTTGCTTGACATTTATGTTGAAGTTGCAATCCCATTATCTTTCACTCACGCCCTCCCCTTTCAATTCCTGAATGACTACTGTATGTAAATATCTGGCATTGTCGGATAAATGAATGGTTAAAACTGAGCTTTTTTGAGAAATACAATACTAAATGTGAGTTTTGGAATCACTCATGTGGCAAAACCTCTTTATGGGATGTGATAGCTATAGAAAGAGAAGGAGGCTTCCATTCCAATTTACATTCGCGTTATTACTATAGTTTTCACAAAACAAAAAATCGAATGAAATTTTTTTGAACAGCACCGCAAATGTAGAACCTTGAGAATCTGCTTTCATCACAAACAGCGATTTGGCAACGCTAATTTTTTCATTATTTCATTGTATGCTTAAGTAGATCTCCTCCACTTATGTTGCTAGAGATACTGTGCGAGTTGAGATCTTTTTAAACGAGTTAGCTAAACGAAACAATATGACGAGTTTTATTTATATCTCTGCAGAGATGTCATGAAATGTGATAGGAAACCAAAAAAAAATCTAAAAACATTTGCATATTCAGTAAATTATGCTAAAAAAAGACAAATTTTAGAATTAGCAAGTTTGAATTTAGTTTTTATAAATATTGTGTTTCAATTTTAAAATTAGTTATTTGAAAACGATTTAATGATATACAATTGATTAAATTTAAAATATAAGCTAAAAAGTAAAAACACAATTTTGTAGATTCTACCATTTAAAATTAAATCTTAGAGGCCTGATCGTTCTTCTCCAGTTGAAAGGAAATAAAGTAATGTAAGGAAAAAACCGTTCCAATATCTGAGCACAACAATTTGTGAGCACAACATCTGAGCACAACAATTTCAATCTGAGCACAACTTGTCGTGTAGATGAGGTTTAATATTTTTGGAAAATTTTGAAATTCGTTTGCCTTTAAGCAAAGAAGGGTAGGGGTAGGTATTTCTACATTTTGCAAAAAATTATAGCTGCTGCACAGGAGGACAAACACAGAGATGATAGGTGCATCCTATATAAAAAAAAAGAATTATATTATATTAACGTTTTTAAAAATCGTGTTTCCACGCATCTTTACGCATCTATTATTAATTGCAAATTTATTTGAATTGCTATTTGAAATATTATTATTATAGGTATTTGGAAAATTATTTTTCGACACCTAAACCCCCTTTTCATAGACCAGGTCACATATAGTTAGTATTAATTTGGCCATGTACTGTAGTTAAAAAAATATTGTCGTACGATTAATAAACAACAAAAAAACATCTGAGAATTGGAAATTTTTTAGATCGTAAACGAAGTGGATGGTCTCTTCTAGGGGGCTATAGGGTGATTGGCGCAGTATGGATATACATAGAAAAACCATTAATAACATTATTCACAAATACTTAGATTTTACAAATGAAAAAATAATGCCTCTGGTGATTCGGTTGCCATCAGTAAATGATTTGGAAGACATAGGCCTTATATTTGCAAGACGTGCTGCATCACCAGCTTTTAATCGTGTTGTTGGGTCGATCGACGGGACACATTAAAAAGGTTTGCCCAACAATGCTGCTGCACGACCATTACATTAAACGGAAGTTGGATTATTCAATTCAATGTCAAGCAATTTGCGATACAAATTTTAGATTTTTGGATTTTTTTATAGGATATCCAGGCTCGGTACATGATACTCACATGTTTTATAATAGCCACGTTTTCGAAAAGAAACTACATATATCCTCCACAATCTTGAATATTATTATAGGTGATAGTGGATATCCTTGTCGGGTCTCACCGATAAGTTATTATTACATCATTTAAGGACTCAGGCGCTTTATCTGATTACGAAAAGAGATTTAACGAGAAACATTCAAAAGCGAGAATTGCCATAGAGTGTGCATTCGGGTACATGAACAAGCAGTTAGAGCTTAAAATTGAAAATTGTGTTAAGACGGTGGGAGCTTGTTACGTTTTTCGTATTATGTGTATTGCGTCGAAAGGCAATAACAAAATGGATGATATCACACCAAATTATTTAAATCACAACCAAGTAACTGATGAAGATGCAATCTCTTATGGTCGAAGAATGGCGGAAAAGTTAAATGTTTAATTAACTTTGTTTTTTATTTTATTATTTAATCAAATTTATAAAAATTTATTAATGAATTTTTCTTATAAAACATAAATTTTTATTTTATTTCTTTAGCATTATAATAGAAAATTTTGTAAACTCTATATATTCTTATATACTTATAGTATATCTATAAAACATTAGTATTGCACATAAATAATATAAATATTAATAAATGTACAATATGACAATCTTCTTCTAATACTATAGGTCCCTAATACATTTTACAATAATGTACATTGTCGATTATGTAGGTCTGTATTTACACTTTATATTTTCTATGATATAATAATATAAAAGAAATTTCAATTTTTAGTAAATATTCGAATCTCAAAAAAATATCACCCAACCACTTTAGAAAAAAATAATCTATATTCAGAATCTGAAACAAAGGAAGATGGTAAATTAAAAAGAATATTTTGTTTTTTTGACAATTCTTTTAAAAAATTAAACTAACATTTACCTTCTTTTTTGAATGGTTTGTTTTGTTTCTCACAAAAGTCCATTAACGTAGTCCATGTGTCGTTTAATTTTTTGAACGATTCATATCTGTTTGCCGTTGCTGGCCATTTTCGTAATCTATTTCCTCATTGGAATGGTTATCCTCCTCGTTCGAATTATTTTTTAAGGAGCAACAGGGTATGTTGGTAATTAAAATCGACGGATTAATGGAATGTTGGAATTCCCTAAACTGATGCAGCAGTGAAAACCATTTCCAAGTTGTTGGTGTCTTAGCCCCATCTTCGGTAGGCACACCGATTGGTAACAGTAATTTCTAAAAAATAAATAAATATTTTATTGGGACAACAAAATTTGTATAGCAAATGTCCGAGTTGTATTACTGTCGCAAAAATATACCAGTATCTAACCCAATATTCATTTCTTTTACAAACTTCTTTTATAAAACTTTTATTTAAATAAATTGGCATGGTGAATTCTTGCCTTTATTAAATTTTCGATTTGTTCATAAAATTAGGAAATTAAGATATAAAAATTCTTCATTTGTGGGCAAATGTTGTTACATAGATATCAAACAACTATAAAAATTAAATAAACCATGTATATGTTGTAACAAACATATTAAACAAATTAATTAAATAAAATAATCACTTAGTTCTTTTAAATTTGTTTGATGGGGTAGTCATTATTATACATGTGAAAATCTGTTTGAAATAAATAACTCCATTCGATGCACTTTGATTTTAATGTAATTAGGAAATAATTACTTTATTAACTTATATTTTATAACAAAATAACTTATGTTTTACTGGTAATATAATTATTTATTATAATACAGAACTCAATTTTATTTATTATTTTTTATTAATTTTATATACTTCCGTGTTACGTCTTCTCACGATGAAAAATATGGCAGTACAATAACCAAACAATTTTTACCAGGGGCCATATTCTAAAACTCGGTGGAAATTTCCCCAATCGTAATACAATTTGCTTTGAAATTCTCTATATTATTCGAATTTTTTGCCGAGTACTTTAAACATTTTTTCACATTTGTTTGCAAGTTTGCTAATACTTACTTCCCTACTAAGGGAAAAATTTCGAATCGATTTACTCAGTCAGAATTTTTCTCTTAGTAGGGTCAAAATATTATGTTTCTTAATTTAAAAAAAGAAAAGAAATTTAAAAAAATGATTAAAGTAGCCAGCGAAAAATTCGAATAATATAAAGAATTTCAAAGTTTCCGTTTAAAAAATTTGCAAATGAAATTTAGTTGTTCCAATAAAAAAAATCTCAAATGCCACAAAGCTCGTTAAAGAATTACAATTTTGCAACTACTAGAAAATCGCCACAGCTTATCAATACCCATGAAAAAGCAAGGTGTCGCTTCTTCATAGCTCCCTCACTCGTTTTTAATTAGCGCGACCATGTCCAGCATCACGAAAAACTGGTGGAAGAGCTCAAAATGACGAATTTTACCTTGCTTCAATGTTATGCTTTTCTCTCTCATTTTTATTCTAGGCAAATCAGAAATTCGTTTATTGTTATTCTAATTGGTTTCAAATCCTTTGTTTCATCTAACGCCTACTATAATATTCTAGTTTTAACTGATATTGTTTTCACAGTAACCTGTATAGGCACTCTTATCGATTAAACGTATAGATATACATTTAAATATCATACATACATGTTTCCTTCATGCACTACTGAGTTGCGATAATTGTTGAACCGGTAGATTAGTAAGGAAGAGTGTGTTATTGTAGTTCTCTCTCAGTTTCCATTTTCTTATATGCTTCTTTTTCTATAGGTCGACTTTTGTTCAGAGTAATAGCTGCGCAAAATAAACGGCATTCCATTAATCTCAGGCTCAGCTATAAGAACGACGCGACGTTAATTTTTCGATTCATAGTAGAATGTAAAACATCTGCCCGTCCGTATAATTATATTTCCAATATAACCACACAAGAAAAACCCCAATACAAATAAATATAAATGTAGAACTATAATTTTTTATCTATAATTTATGTTCAAATGACAGTCATTAATCAAATCAAAATGTGTATCAGAAAAAAAAAATTTTAGAACAAATTTATTAAATAAGATTACAGAGAGGCTTTTCTTCTCCATTCTTTCCATTCTGTTTCCGCAATGATATATTAGATAGGATTGAGGAAAAACTATATATACTTATAACTATAATATATTATTATGGAAAATTATATATGGAGAAGAAAATATCTACTATTATTATATTTATGTTTGTTTTTTTTATCTATTTCATTATTATTTGAAATTTTATTGTCCAAAACAGCAACAAAAAAAGTAGAAAAACTAAATAAATGTGTAAATTTATGTTGATTTCCAGAACGAGGGGCAACAAAAAAAAGGATCACAATCCAAACATAAATTTAGATTTTACATATGTAATACAGTTTTTCATGTTTCTTGTAATGTCTATGTATGTATAAGAGGGAATTGGCCAAATTAGGGTCATTTTATTTTCAATTTTCTACTATTATTATTTTTTTTTAAACATATACTTTAATAATAATATTGTTATAGTTTCATATGTACATATATTTAAAAAAATACAAGAATTTTAAATATTGTGGAGGGATAGGCATTTTCATGTGTTGTCACTTGAATTATGATAAGATGTGTGGTAAATTAGCATAAGACGAGAGGAAATGTATTTGTGTACCACACCAGAATACTAAATAGACAACATTAAATTTTTTTTTGTTTCGTTTCTTTTTTCCTAAATTCCAAAATGTTCTATTCCCATAAGATTATTTTTAATCAAATTAAAAACTTTGTATTCAAAATTGAATTACAAAATTCATTCATTTTATGTGTATGTGTGTATACGTATGTTTCGTATACGATGCAATGAGAAAAATTTCTACTTTGTGATTTCTTCTGAAAATGAAAAGTTTTCATTTAAGAATGTTGAAGAAAATGGATTTATTTTACTTCCGCATACAATAATAATGTGTTTTTATTTGAATTTAATTATTAAGCACTGTAATAAAAATTGAGCACCAGAAATTTTTTAATGGTATTTTGTGTCACATTGTTGAATTTCTCTTACTTGCAGTGGAAGTTTAGCTTAATTGAATTTCTAGCTTATGATGGCTATTCAATTAGTTAAGTTAGTTTAATAAAAAACCTTATAAAGCTTTCAAAGAAAAACTTCACTTGAAAAGGGAAATTTCCTTTTTTTACCTAGTAGTTTGCCTTATTTAAATCGTTACAACATTTTGTAGCGAAGAGTTACGTAAAGGCTTGTTAATTTGTAAATAATGTAATGCTTACTCGTACAATATTGAATAAATGTCTACATTTAAAGAAAGCATTCGTAGAAATCAACCAAACCAGTGAATGTGTTATACGCAGAACTTTTGGGCCAAGGATACCAAATACAGACAACCTCGTAACTTCTCTCTCACCACACATCTTTCGCTTTATTAGGAGTCAATAAGTTGAGGCGACGAAGTAAACGTGATGGAATGTGAAATTAACTTATTTACTTATAACTCCGAAAAAATCAAACGTATATCCTCGATTTGGCTACTGCATAGTGGTTCGGCTTCAGAACAGTTTGCAATGATTAAAAACAAGCATACAAACGATGTGAGGTATTAAATCCTATAGGGAAGTTCCGAAACATACTTTGAATCACCGTATCTTCTGGTGGCTGATTAAGGAACATTTGCCTGCCGGTTTCTTGATGTTTCTTCAGTAGTGTATTTCTGGCTTAAACTTGATTATTTAAATAAGGGTGGGCAAAACGACGTGAAAACACAATGAAAAATTGGGGCGAAATAAATGCCAACCTTTCCGATATGCCAGTCTGCATCATCCAGCAGATCTGGAAGCTGACTAGGATTTAAGTGATGAATCACCCATTTATCTAGAATAAAAATATGTAGTCTAGAAGTAGACTAGAATAAATCGTCCTTGAGCTGTAGCGCCAATAAAAAAAATCACTGAAGTCCTTTGGTGGAATTGTGTGCAGTACACACTTTATTTGAGCCAATTCTGAAATTCTCATCTTGTTACTGTAAACGGAAATAAACGTTCATGAAGGAATTGAGCTAACAGTCTCTGTGTCATTTAACCCTATTTGGGATGAATGATAATGTATACGAAGCAAATTTTAATATTAATAATAAGGATACTTTTAACACTATTTGCCGTAGGTATACTTGGCTAAACACACTTACACTTAATAAACACATTTTATTAAACACTTGTTTTTCTATTTCATAAAAAAATTGATTTTTGAATATTTTAATTAATCGTTTAGTGCACAGTATATCATATATGATATGTTAATTTCAATTAATTATATTTCGTAAAAAAAGTCATTTCAGCCACAAATCTATTTGTTTATTATATTATGTACTTTACGAAAAATCTGTTTTTAGGGTAAATTAGTTATCAAAAAAAAAAAAAAAAAATGGCGGGAACGTTTAATTCTACCGTGTGTTAAGTGATGTAGTGAAAAGTTGCTCCAGATTTACTTCAATTTATGTAAGCCCTAAGGAAAATTATTCAATGTGAGTAATAAATTAAACATTACTTATGTTTACGATTCTAATTTATTAGCTTGGAAAGGGAAATCAAATTAATTTTATAGAAATTATAAATATTAGAAAACTATATCATATATGATATTTTATGCAGGAGGTACCTATTTTTACCGAATATCAAATATATATAATGTAGAAGAGGCCGCCGAAGTAATTTTTAGTAGCTTGTCAGATTCGAAAAATGGAGTTGATGAAGATGGCGAAGAAGAAGACAATATATACGAAGAAGTGGTAGTGAAAACAATCGCGGAGGTCTTACATGATATGGAAGTGAAAGATGAACATAAAATTGTGCCTAAAGATGTAAATGAGGTTTTGATATTGCAAATATTAAAATCGTTTTTGCTGAAAGTGTGCTTGAATTTAGCAACTGTGTCTGGTTTGAACGAATTAAAGGAAGATAAATGTTCACGAATTGTGTGGAAAAAAGGATTTGAAATACCTTCAGAGCAACATAAATTTTTAGGGGCCTTTGATCTTACGAAAGACCAAATAAGTATACCAATATTGTCGAAGAGACTAATTTATAGAGATTTCAAAAAAATCCGAATAATACCAAATCATTTACCACCAAAGATGTGAAGAATTTTATAGGGATATGCCTGTTTACTTAAGTTGCACAAACCATCAACACTCGAAAATGTTGGCATCCGAAATTGGGTAATGCCATGGTCCAAGAAACACGATGCCATTAAGAAAATTTAAGGCAATTAGACAAAACATTCATTTTAATAATAATGAGAGAATGCTTCCTACAACTCACCTAGAACACGACCGATTGTACACAGCCAAAAAACTTAGCTAACATTTGCTGCGTTTTTTTGAAATCTGGTGTTCGAGACCGCGATAAAATACAGGGAAATTTTGAAAGGAACATTTTAGCACAACAACTTTTACTAACTTCAAGTCAATCATTTTGACGTTTAATCAGATTACAAATTTAACAAAAATATTTTATAAATCTTTAGTTGTACTCAATAATAAATCTAATTAATAAGTTTTTAAGTTTAAAATTTGAGTGCTTTGTTGTGAAAATGTAAAGCAACGATTAATGGGAAACTAAATACCTTTCTTGATTCCGTATTTGCCGATAAAATCCAATTTAAGCGATATGAATAGTTCGAATCGAGCTTTTCTAAATACGCTGGTATCGAATAACTCGGAAATTTTATTTGATTACGATAATCCGTACTGGGATAATACACAAAATAAATTTATACTCAATGAGGACGGTTGTAAATGTGTAATTTTATGTAATATACAAAAGGCTGGACGGAATTCTTATAACCATTAGGGAATACAATATTAGTGATACGCCGTGCGACATGAATAAGTACGTATTTGGCTGGAAACATCTAGTAAGGGAGCGATTCTTAACGATCTTTTTAATTTCAGAATGCTGCAATCAACTGTAGGTGATAGTAACATAAATTTAGATGACAGCGATAGTGATAATGGATTTATGGGTGATGATTTTCATAACCAAGCTGAAATGGATGAGCCATAAGAGTTGCATCTACCGCGTATATGACATTCGCATACGATGCAAATGCCGAAATTGAACAAGTGCAAGAGTTGCGAATAAGTGGCGGGTGCTAAACGCTCCCAAACCGTAATTGATTCATTGCAACCGTCTGTCTGATGCGTCGACGAAAATTGGAATATTCGTATCGACCCCGTCTGGACTATCTTATTTGAAAATTAGACCATTGGCAACGGTTCAGACGGAGAGACAACAGATGAGGCGAACCAGTGAAGCGATAAAAGCAAATTGGAATGCTGCAGCTAAGCGAAAACAGAAAAAAATATACGTGATATGCGATCAATATTTAATAATAATACAACACAGGATTCCGATTCATTGGCATTCAGTGCGGATACTAATTCGCTCAATTTAAACAATGCGTATACTGAAGAATATCGTCGAATGGATTATATGTAGTAAGTGGTGATACATCTCAATTAGTTCGAATCAACTTGTATGCTTCATTTTATATGCATATTATAAAGGGAATTGACAAATGATGATGTTCCAGCACAAAAGTGACTTAATAATTAATTACAAAAGAATTAAATACTCTAATATTTTTTTATTTCTACTTATATCCCGTTTGAACGGAAGTATGTGGCAAATCAGTAATTCGTATGATGGAAAAATCTGACTTAACGGCAAAAACCTGCCAATATCTGGATCGAAATTTAACTTTTCCGTTGTTGGAATTTTTGTGCGACAAGAAAGTATGTATGATGACAACATAACCTACAAATTATGCATTGAAATATTTTTTTTCGATATTATGACAAAAAAGAATTACACGGAAAAATTTTGGAAACCGTGAATCCATCAATTACCTTAAGTATGTTGGTTGATAAAATAAACATAAAATCAAAGAAAGTAGATTGCTGGATTGTGAATTTAATTCGTAATGTTCGACTCGATGCTAAAATTATCTCGAAATTGGGACCAGTTGTAATGGGAACGCGACCTTTGTCATCGTATCAACAGCTAGTTGAAATATCGATTCTTTCTCGGTTCGTTCGGATGCTCCAACTGGTACTGTGGAAAGAACATAAAGTTAAAGCATAAATGGTGAAAATTGGAAGTACTACTAAACAATCTGTGGAACGCATATACATTTTTCTTTTTATAGTCACCCCATAAAGTTGAGAGTCCAGAAAAGTGGAATTTATGAAAAATAAATTTTAATAAAAAGCCGGAAATTTCCATTAATCAACAGTAGTGTTTTATTTTTTAAATTTTCAGATAAACTACATGTGTTGTTTTGAACACAATAATTGATGATATTTCCGCCAATTTTACTCGATGTGCAGTATATTGTGCTTTTCATTTCTTCGTAAGTTATAAATTCAAGTGCCCCATGAGAAGCGCCAAACAATTCAGGAATGAAATCACGAAATATATTGTCCATTAAATTTGTCAATTTCTTATTTATATTTCATCCGACTCGGCATATCTCCAAAAACAACAGAAAATTTGAAAATAAAACGACAGTTCTGTCTCTAAAATGAAGTAAGAAACAATCAAAAAATTGTGTACTAAAAAATTTCCCTAGTTTCGTCAGTTCAGGAATTATTAAATTTTTTGATTAACTCGGTTGTACTCTATATAAAATCAAGTGTAGATCAGAGTTGTTGAGTAAAAGCAAATATAAACTTTATTCATCAATATAATACATGATATGGACTTAATATAAGTTCTTTAGGATTCGATACACTGAATATGACGCACAAATATTTTAAAATTATAGAAATTGTTTAAAAAATCAAAATATAATTTATCGCGGTCTAGTGCAGCATTTTCAAAAAAACGCAGCTATTAAGCAACTCCCGCCTTTAGAAATTTTAAATTAAAACAGTTAAAATTAGCTTACACTATTTTTCTTATATACTTTTTCTTTACAAGTACACTAATCAAAAATTTGCAAATAGGAAATTTAAGAAGTTAATTTATCCACATTTTAAGTGGTCACCCGGTAAATAGGGAGTGGTCCAGTTAAAATGTTGTTGACAAATATTTCAGGAGCATAGAAAGGAGACATAATATAGCGCTATATGTTTCTAGCTGTACAATTAATTGCATTATTAATTTTACTCACTTTGTAACTCGCTAACAGATCTACCGTGAGCTGTAACTAAACAGGGCAGGCTTTATTAAAAAAACATTAAATTCCGGCCATATGGCCTATTACAAATACCATTCTTTATTCTTAGCAAAACTTTCTAACAATTTTTCATATTTCGTCCTTGGTTTGGTTGAATTGGTCGTAGTTTCGTTTGTTTGTTGTTTCGTTAGGTTATAACCATGTGTTTGGCAACGACTAGGTAGAAAAAATGAGAAAACAAAACAAATATAGTAAGTACAGTAATTATGAATGTATAACGTTAGGCATAGGTAGCGTCGATATTCCCTCCCGCCAGGCTAAATACACTTAAATGCTGTTGGGCGCCACTCTGGTAAGCCAGAGAGCCTGTTAGCGCGGATGAGGATGCCCTTTTCTTGCTCAGTCGAGCAGTCCACTCCAGCGTGGATGTTCAGGGGAGACAAACCAGTTAGCAACCCACGTGTGGAAAGTAATCTTGGAAAAAATATGGAAATCAGAGGAAAGTACTTACCGACTGTTATGGCCGATCAAATGGCCAGAAAATATACAAAGCTTGTTCTCGTAGATGGCCCCTACAAATATTTTTCAATGTTTTAGATTTGGTTACTATAAATTACAAAGAAACGACAGGCAACAAAATACAACGAAAAGAGTTCTTGTTTCAATTATTAGAACAACTTTCCATAAAATATATAAATGCAAGACAGAAAATTTCTCCAGAGCCTGAACACCCAGAAAGGTCAGCTGCAACATCATCAAATGCGAACCATCCCAACAAACGCAGAATTTTTGAAGTACGACTTTGCGACAATACCAAAACAAATAATATTTGTGAAAAATCTATCTTTGTATAAGTACATTTGCAAAAAATGTACACATAATAGTTGCTTTCCATTCGACCACCGCAAGTACTTATAATCACTTAAGGGTTTTTTCTTTGCTAAATTAAATGCTCACAATTACTGTTCTACCTTTTTATTATGAGTATGTAGTTGAAAGCAGTTACGATAAATTTGTCCACTAGGTGATTGTGTGTAGTATTTTCTGTCAAAACAATAATTGAGTGTCGTATGTGAAGCGCTAATAAAATTGCGGTATAGATATATTTTTATTAAAAAGTTGTCACAAATAAACTACACGTTTGTAGGTTATGTTTCGCTTTTGTAATTTTTTGTGTTTGCCAATCGACACGTTAGCCAATACACATTTTTTGTAATTACAAGTACTTGCGGTGGTCGATTAGCAACTAATAATGCATAAAGTACTTTTTTTTGTTTTCCAAATGAAGTAAATTTTCTTTGTTATTTAATACATTTATAACAACATATTATATATTAAATATTTAACTTTAAATATTTTAAAAGAATATTAAAAATTAATTTTAAATAAATTATTTTAGGCATTAGTTATTCTTTCACAAAGCAGCCATTTTAACTGTTTTTGGGTAATATAGGTATATACTTAGTTTCAGTCTTTCTAGTGTTAATTATACTCTTATGATACAACATCTCGCCCTGAAAGTAAATATTGAGTACGCACGTATATTGTAAGGCTCTACAAGTGATGAAAACTTTCTGACATATAAACTCGATAACATTTTTTTTTTTACTAAAATTAAACTATTTAATGCATGTTTTAGTTTTAATTGTATTAAACGCCACATATAGTTCGCATTTGGTTCAAACCTCTTAAGAGTAATTGGAATATTTATATGTGTGTTTTTCGTTGTATACGTATACATACCAAACAAAAGATATGGCAATAAAACAATAAAATAAAACTAAGCTTTCAATTAAAAGTACAGTAAAACTAAGTTTATTTTGTCTTACATTAATTTCTTAATAGCAACTGCAACAACAATTAGGTTGTATAGTTCTAGCATGAAGATAAAAAAGTGGAACACAAATAGGTAAACTTATGGCAATAAAACAGAAGATGAAGTAAAATAAATAATTCTTATTATTTTCTTAATTACCACAAGTAAAAACTTTAAAATGTAAAATAAAATACAAGAAATTAAGTTTTGATTAATTTCTTTACTTTTTAATTTTATATATGTATCTGTGTAATGTACGTACAACTATGAGATGAGTATTTGAAGTAATTGAGAAACGAAAAAGCTCTAAGCTATATATGAATATGGAAAAACTTAATATGTAACTTCCATTTGATTTTATCTTTGTGTAACAAATGAATGATTTAATTTTAAAATTTGAACTTTTATTGTAAAATAAGACGAGATATGAAATTGTTCTAATATGCTATGCAGATATTCCTTCCTATCCTACAATAAGACGATCTCCAAGATTTCCTTCGTTTAAGATTGCCGCATACTAACATATTTCTATTTGTAGATGTATAAAAAATATCATAAAACTATCATTAACAATGTAGGAAATAATTTATTATTTAAATTTGTTGGAAATAATTTTTTATATTTTTCCTACCAACAAGAAAAATTTAATTACTTGGAAATATTTTTTTATTCGTTCCGTATAAATTTTAATTTTTTTTTACTTACTGTATTTTTGTCGGGCTTTAGTGTGTGTGTGTCTGTGTCTGTAATTAAAATGTAGAAGGATTAAATTTTAATTTAAATAAAAAATTAATTAATTTTGAAAATTTTGGTGTAACACGTAGGTAGGTATATAAAAAAAGAATGTGCATTGCATGCAGTTTTTTATTTGATTTATTTTTCTTTAAATTGCAAAATGGATTCAGGTGCAATAGAAAATGCCGTTCATTGTAGAATTAATGGTGGAATCCTGTGAATTACACAACCACTGTTTCAAATTGCCTCTATCATTATTATAAGCTTTTAAGAATAAATAATCACGATAAAATAGAATAAAAAACTATTAATGCCGACACGATTTTAAAATTAATTTAAAATTTTGTCCACATTAATAATTTTTCAGCAGAACAATATGTTGTTAAAATTTCTTTAAAGTTACTTTTCAATTTCAATCCGACCGCTACTTTAAAATATGATTACAAATATGTAATTGGGATTTTACTGAGGTACAATAATAGGCAAAATCTGGTATATTATTAAAGAAATTTTTTACTTCAAATTTCTTAAATTCTTTACTTTCATAAATCCCAAATTCATCTTAAATCCCAAAAGTACAAATAAATGTATAATAAGAAGAAGACAATTAGAGGAAACGCCAAGACGCGATTTTGGTCGAAAAATGTTATTTTATTATTATTTAAGTGAGAGTGACGGGTTTATTTAAAAATTATGTAGTTTTGTATTTTGTGTGTTTTTTGTGTGGTACATTTTATATTAGAAAGAGTGAATTAATGTATTTTTAAACCTTATATTGTATTTTAACGTCGAAAAATAATTATTTTGATGTTTCGCAAAATATGTACAGTATGTATATTATACACGGAGGGACGCGATTGATCGTCGTAGAGGAAAGACGCGTTTTCGTCTTTCTCTGCTTAGAATAAAATTAAATTTTAGTTTAATTTAATGTAATGTAATGTGTTATAATAAATAATTAAAATAATATAATAACGTGTTAATAATTTAATTAAAAGTGAATTAATATAATTATAATAATAAATAAAATTAAAATTAAAAATAGTGTGTAGTGCGCAGCAATGTATAGAAATTGTGTGTCGTGCGAGGAAATGCATCACAATAATTTCTATGTACCAGTTTGTTCACATTGTGGGGATAATTCCAAAGGATATATAAGATAAGTGTTTTAATTATTTTAATTTTTGATTATATTTTCAATCTAAAATTTTGATTTTATTTATTTTTATTTGTATGGATATATTTTAGTGGTTGTTGTGCTTGTGTAGTAAATACGCATTTTTAATGTTTCGCCATAGTGTGGTGTGGTACAGTTTGTGTGTGTGTGTGTGGTAGCTATTTATACATTACTTTAAAATTTAGAAGAAAGTTGTAAAGGGATATAAAATAAAAAATTGGTTCGACCTTATGTTTCATGTACATACATATATACAAATTTGTTTTTTTAGTTGTATATACTGTTTTATACGTTCACACACAAAAATAATAATATGGTTATATACACTACAGGCCAAAAGTATTTGGTCGACATGGTTTTTATAATTTAAATTTTAATATATAGTTTCAACAAACATATTAATGGGAAATAAAATCATTTTATCATTTTATGGTTATGGTATTTACCGCAAGGATTTATTTTTTCTATTTTTTTCGAAAAATTTATATTGTAGTAAAATTTGGCATTTTTTATTTAATAGCAAAATACCGAATTTAATTTGTTCTATTTCATAAAATATAAAAACTATAATAATTATTAATAAAATGAACCAACACAGAAAAATTAAAACGCATTAAAAATTAAAGCCAAAAGTTGTTGCTTTCACATTTCTTAGCTAATCCGATTAGATTAGTGAAAGCAACACTACTATTGTTCGATCGGTGTAGAGTGAATAATACATTTTAACGAGTGACTTTTTTAAACGTGTATATTTGTGCATGTGCATGGGTATGTATATGCGTATATGTGTGTATGTACATATGAATTTGTATATATGTATATGTTTAGTTATATATATGGATGTGTATATTTATATATGATTGATTGTTCTTTTTACCTATTTATAATCATTTTAATATTTTAAAAATAATTTGATATATTATTATATTAGTTTGTATAAACTCTTAAGATTGTTATTTATGTACTGTTATGTGCAAATAATATTTCACTATTAAGCTTGGCTTATTATTTAAAGGATAATGAGGATGAGTAATAAATTCAAATATGAGTAATCGTTTTTTTTTAGTGTTACCAAAGTAAAATAATGGTAAATTAAGAAAGTGACATCTATCAGTGGTCATTTGTTATTTTGAGTTTATAAATTCCGATAGATGGCATCAATAATCAATAATAAATAGTTAAATTATTTAGAATTTATAACAGGTGGATTGTTTTTATTGTACATAATTGTATTATATTTTAATTATGTTATATATTATATTTAAATTTTAATTTAGGGTTGTATTGTACTGATAAAATTTGTTTAAGTATAGATATTTAATTGCCCCTTTAATGTATGCAATTGATTTGATTCTTTAATAAGCTAAGAGCATTTAAATCTTGTATAAATTGCTTGTTAGTTCTTACTTAAAGCGCTCATACGTGTAAATTAATGAATAATTCTGTTAATTTTCATTATTCGGAACTAACATTGTTGTTGTAATAACTGAATTACCTTTTTATCTTGGACACATTAATTAAAAAGAGATTTGCGGGATATAGTTAAAATTACTCAATGAAATTGTCATTGCGGCGTAAAACAAAACTTATCGTTGGTATAGTTATCGATAAGATGGAATTTATAATATTTTACTAAATTTTGAAATATTTACTTTATTTCGAGACTGATCTTGAAATTTTGTATATTTCGATTTGTGTTTCTTACCAATTTGATGATAAGTGTTTTGCTGTTTGACGATGGAATTTTGAGAAATTGGTTTGTAAGTTTCAAAATATTAGACTGACAATTTCAGTACTATACAGCTCATGTTTGCAGTATAATTTTTAAATGCTACTGGATTTCAGTTTAGTTTTATTATTAATATAATTCAAATAACTATGATTTCAGGAAATTCTATTGTAAGTTGTTGAGTTTTAGGAGGATTAATCAATAAATGTTTGTATTATTTAGGAAGCCGAAAAACATTAATGAAGAGTTGAATTTCAGGAGTCTTAAGATGTTTGTGGAATAATACTTCTTTAAAATACTAATTGATGATTGTGTAGTTTAGAATTGTGTTGTGTTTGTATTACTAACTATCGAATTTACCTACATGACTCTGAGTAGAGTGAATTAATCAATCAATTTTGTTTTAGGAAGCTGGAAAGTATTAATGTTGAATTATATTTCAGGAAATTTCCAGATGCTCGTGAAATAATAATATTTTTTATCAGGTTGCTGATTTATAGAAGCAATTGTTGAAGACCAGTATCATCGTTATCCATTGAACCTATTAAACCTTTATCCCTCCTCCGTAGATTAGAAGTAAATTAGAATTGTGTTGTGCCGTACGATCGCTAGGTGTCTGAAACCGGGTCGTTCCGTCCCAAAAAAAAAAAAAAAACCTTATCCTATCCCTCCTATTGTTATGTGTAAACAGGCTGTAGGAATAGGCCCGGCGTTAACCGGGACACTCGTCAAGAACTTGGTTCTACAGTCCAATCAATCAATCAATCAATCAAGTATGTATATTATACACGGTGTTTCAAGTGTTGCAAATAATAAATATGCATTATCAGTTTTTCCCTAATATTGAATAACTGTTTTTACTAGAAATGGCGCGAACAAATCTAGTTTACGAAGAAATTTTGCAATTGTTGTACGACTTCGACTTTGGTAATGAATCGGATGAAGAAATAACATGAACAAGAAGATCGAGATGATGTGATAGAAATAGGAATTCCTGCAATATACACCTAAAAGTAATATTGAATGGCGACGGCGTCAGTTTCAACCAAATATTACTCCTTTCCGTGCCGTTTTGCAAGAACATATCGAAATTTTAAGTCCACTACCAGATTTTTCAAGGTACGTTCCCAAATGATTTATATGAAAAATACGCATTCCATTTAAACCAAGAAAGGCGGCTGAAATAAAAAGGATATTTGCACTTCATATACTAATAGGTTATTATTAGACATGGTCATTTTTTAGTGCACGAAGTATCTAACCTGATGATGGCGATTTGTTAAACGCCGAAATCGATCGTTTTAATAATAATAAAAGTATTTATTAAGTAATCTTAATATTATTTTTGTATATTTTTCAAAAAATTTTTCACGTTAATAAAGTTTAATACTTTAATAAGTTTTTACCAAAATTAAAATAATAATTTGTGTTTATTATCTTTTAATTTAAAAAGTTATACTAATAGGATCCCTGAAATTTGTACGTCTACGGATGTTTTGGTCACCAATATTTAATTTAGTAATTTTTGAAAGTTAGCATTATTCGGTTTTCTCAGCTTCGCCAAAATTAACACGTAATTAACAATTCGCGGATCGCGCCAAGAACTGCACTGACAAATTTTACAAAACGAGAAATTCTTTAGAGCAAAGGAATTTATGCCGCAGGTACTATACGTGTCAAGCGATTTACAATTCCACCAATTATGTCGGATACGGACATGTAAAAAACAAACACAGGAGTTTCTGTGATACGATGACCAGTCGTGATGGCAAAGTAACATTTTTTAAATGAAAGGACAACAAACCTATAATAACAACGGCCAGAAATTGTTCGTCTTTACAACTCAAGTACTAATCAGTTATTACAGAGTGGTTATTCGTTCCAAAAAATAGCCGGTGCGCATCGTTACGCATTTCATTGATTTTGCGGTTTGAATATAAGCGTGATTGTGAAATCAATAAGGTAAATAAGAACAAGATTAAAGACGTTCTCGATTTTCTGATGGAAATTGCTTAGCACTTGTGGTAAATACTACGAATCCAACAAAACGCGGCCGTCCAAGTTCCACAGTGTCCTATAAGTCACCTTTATAGGAACCATGCGCAGATTCTAGCGAAAAAAACTAGATATAATTTGTTATTTTAAAATAAATTGTTTTTATCTAAAATAAATAAACGATTTTTCTCGATTATTTTATTTTTTTTTTAAACAGAAAATTAGCCTTATAAAATTGTTTGTAACTCATATGCATGTAATATAATTGAATCAATTTATTTGAGCATTTTAATATTTAGAAACTAAGCTAACGATTTCAAAACGTTTTAAAATATAAAAAGGTACATGAAAAGAGTTTAAACTAGCGGCCCTTATATTTTTACGCATTTCGTAATACAGAACACCAATCGGCACAGCAGCATTCATTTTGTTGACCTTATATAAATATTTTTATAATATGAAGGTAGATGTCAAAAACCCAAATTATATATAGTTTAGGTAAAATTCAGTCAACATTTATTCTTTAACAGTTGAACAATTAAAACACAAAAATGAACTAAGAAAATGAATGCATGTTTATTTTTTTATATTATTATTTTATATTATTTTTTTATATTATTATATTCCAAATTCAATGGAATCGTTCGTGTATTTTATCTTTACTATTTATAAAATATTCATGTACATATGTATGTACATACTAATATGAATATAATATCAAACATAATTTTCACTACACTGTAAAACTGTATTTTCCTAAAACTAACCTAAACAAATAATTTATCGAATTGCTGTGATTAAAACCGCATATAAATAATCTTTATAATTTTTAAAACATATTTGTTGATATATAATACGTTTATGCTCAAAACTATTGTAGTTTCACTAAAAATTTTTGGAAATATATAAAAAAATATTTTACAAAAAATATATGAATGAACTTAATATTTTAAGTTATCTATAGCCGAAAAATCAAATTGGAGCAATAAATGTCTTCGTCGTTTCTTACGTTATCCTTTTTATTCTAGCTATAGTTCGCCCAAAACTTTTGATGAGGTAGGAAGCCATTTTTATTTTTATTAAATGTTTCTTTTTGTATTTATTAATTAAAATGACCGACCAAATTGCACAGTGGTTAAAGCGTTGGCGTTTGGATCGGAAGGTCGGTTGTCGGGGTGCAAAACTCATGTGCCGGCCCATCTTCCATGCCAGTATAGGCTCGCATGGTGCTATGCAATGTGCAGATGGTCTTAAATTTGTCCTATAGCCGTACGTCCTCGAATTGACTGAAATGCGTAAAGTAACGACGGCGAAAGAATAACCGCGAAAGAGTAGGGAGAGTTTTGTGCCCCAAAACAGTATAGAAACCAAGTGCAAGTTTTAGTGAAAAAAAATCGATACAATTTATTGCAATTGCTAGAAAAACGAACGTACAATGTTTAGTATTTTTATTTTTAAAGCAGAAGTATGTTCAATTTTTATTCAATTTACTGTGTTTACAAACAATTTGACATTTCGTACTGTCGTTTTAAATTGTGTTAATTAATTATTTAAACTTAATATATGAAATAAATAGTATCGAGCTCAAGAAAATAGTTGTATGTAAAAATTTTGATTGATTGATTGATTCTGAGTGCACGACCAAGTTCTTACACAGTAGCTCCCGGGTGACGCCAGGCCCACCGTACACTCTTTTTTACATATAACAAAACCGAAGGATTGGATAGGTTAGTTAAATGGGACAGAATCGGCCCGGTTACAGACACCTAGCCGATAGTTAGTAACACAAAGACAGCACAAAACTAATCTACTTGGGGAAGGATATAGGTTTAAAAGGTTAAATGGACAATGATGGTATTGGTCATCAACAATTGCTTCTTTAAATCAGCAACCTAAGAAAATTTTTTATTAATTCACATGTATCTGGAAATCACCTGAAAATGAATACTATATTAATACTTTTCGACTTCCTAAACAAAACTGATTGTTGAATCGGTCCGATTTCATACACCTAGGTAGAGATGATATAGTTAGTAACACAAAGACAATACAACTCTAAACTAGACAATCAGCAATTAATTTTATAAAGAAAAATTATTTCTCAAGCAATATGTATAATTCATGAAAATTAATACTAAATTAATATATTGCTGCTTACCTAAATAATATGAACATTGATAATTTAATAAAAACCAAAAAAATATAATAATAATAATTAAGGGAAACGATGCGTTTATTACTTTTTCGGAAAATTTCAAAAATGCACAATCGATATTGCTCACAAACAAATCAAACGGAAATTCTGAAACTTTCTGAATAATTTCGTAATGGATTTTCTTTAATATAAAATCAATTTCATGTCCGACAAAGTTTTAGAAAAGCCCAGCAACGATTTTACGAAACCAAATTCATGTGCCGGTTTATAAATTTTGAAAAGGTGGAATCCTTAATTAGGATGAATTATTGAAATCAAATGAGATAACCGCAGTGGTCAAAATTCAACTTTGAGAAAAACGGGGGTTTAAAAAATTTTGGTGTATTTGTTGAGGACCATGTCAGCTAGAAAAACTAATCAGAGCTTCCCATCGAGTGGTGGGGACAATTTATAGAATTTTGTATTCTGACCAAATATATTAATAGAATTCTTCTTATCCAATTAAGATATCCCTAGAAATCCAAATACAACCTCGGGTATATGGAGTGTTAGTTAGAGACCATGTTATTTTGACTGATTGATTAATTGATTGAAATGTGCGACCAAACCTAAGTAAGATTCCCGGTTGACACCGGGACCATCCAAACGCTCTTTTACATATAACAAGATGGAGGGACAGGAAAGGTGAATTAATTATTATGGAAATTGACCCGGTTTCAGACACCTCTTTAGTAGTCGATAGTTAGTAAATTGTTAGTTGAAATGTAATGTAACACGGTTAGCACAAGGCAACATAAGCCGTATTTTGTTGAGAATTAAAATATTAGAGGTCGGGTTTCAAATTAGAAGTGTTTGTATCTGAATTTATCATAAAAAGGAAAAATTTTCATCATAGTTGGCTTACTTATCAGTAGTAATTATATTTCCAATTTGAATTGTATAAACCTTCAATTTTTTTGGACTTATATTCAAGCGAACTCGAAATTTATTACTACTGATAAACACGCCAACTATGATAAAAAATTTTCCTTTGTTATGATAAATTCAGATACAAACACCTCTAATTCGAAACCTGACCTCTAATATTTTAATTCTCAACAAAATACGGCTATAATTATTTAAAATATTATTGTGTAATACCCAGCAATCAGAATCCTAAAATTATATTAAATTATCTGCAATATAACTTATACTATTTCCAGTGGTCGTTTTTACTATTAAGAGTACTAATAAAAAATGGTAAATATTGAAGTATTAAATAATAAAATTAAAGCACTTAAATGTAATGATTAGTATTAATTAATCCAATTCAATTCTCCTGACAAATATTAAACAAAATTAATTGAATTCAAACCACCAAACAATTAGTACAATATAATAGTACTCGTCACTGCCGTCATCTGAAAATCCAGCTCAAATCTAAATATAAAAACAAAATAGAATCAAAATTATAATTTCAGGAACTTCAACTCTTCTAAATACTAAACAAAGTAAAACATTAAAGCATATATTTAGAATTATTAATAAGTTTAATAAGTAGCAAATAAATTTCCATTTTACCGAAAAAAACCTGTTAAAATATAATTCAGTAATAATTAGTACAACTTTTAAATAAATTGTGATAAATATAAATAAACTTAGATCTCGGCATAATTAAGACTTAAACCAGAATTAACTTCCCCAGCAAAACAAAATTTTGATTCGAACCATAATCAAAACCACTTGCAAAATACTCCGAAGGCCTCCAACCAAAATCTTGATTAGTTAATTTAACCCTTTCTCCGACGCACAATTATTTAAAATGTTTGTTACAGAGTACAATGAAAACAGTAACGCTTCCTCTGGGACACGGAAAACCACATTCAATATTAATCATATGAAAACAACTGCTGTTATTACCGCCACGTTTTATTTTGTTTGTATCGGCATATACTGACGTGTCCTACGGTAGGTCAATTGAAACGTAGGTATATGCCGACGTGTCCGCAAAAGGGTTAAATAATGTTAAAGTAGACATGATATGAAATTTAATCTGAACCAGAAAATAAATTGGTAAAGTTAAATAATTAAAGTAGAGTTAGTAAACCAACTTATAAATACAATACTAAAGTTATGTCTTAGTGTCCTTTCCAAAGACCGACCCATCCGCTCATACCGACTTATTCAAATAAGCCTGCTATCGAGGTGACTTATTTTCTATCTCGTTCTTCCAGGTGATATAAATATTTGGTGATATAAATATTTTAAAATGAGTTCTGTCACACTTAAATAATACAGGAACGACCATTTTATTTAAGTTTATTTCGCTTTAAAATAAAAAACTTTTAAATTTGTGTCTTTTTGTGGTTGTCAAAACAAGTCGGTAAAAGCAATCGGCACAGCTTGACCGACTTATTCAAGAATGAGTCAAATAAGTCAATAAGTCTGCAATAAGTCGGCGTTTAGAAAACATCCTTAATGCTTAATCAATTACCCAAAGCCGTGACAATTCGCTCTTAAATCTCAGGTTCTTTTTTTTTAGTAAAACCGAAAAATATTATCAATTATTATTTCGCTGTATTCGTCAAAAAATATAAATATAATATAAAAATAACAATAATAATAGCAACAAGAAACAATAAACAGTGGCTGCTTTGCTGAGAAACAAAACATCTTTGATCCAGCTGTTTCAGCGCAATTAAGCTTTTCAACTAATGCAAATCTGCATTATCTTCAGCCAAAGCAAAATTTTAAAATGCTTTAGTATCTGCTTTAGCCATGGTGGTGTTGTTGTAATTATCTCAACAAAATACAGCTAACATCCCTCCTCCTGCCCACCATCACAACCGTGTGGGCCACGGAAAAGAGTCATGACAAAAATTCATCTCTGCACGCACCCCGGACCAACACACACACTCGTGCACTCCATCCAAATGGCCGTCGTCCGAAAAACAACAGTTGTACAACAACAGCAAAAACAATCAATATGCTATCATAAACAAATAATCGACATGTTACACAACTTATATATCATCAAATTACAATGTTTTAAAATAATTAAACAGTTTGTAGACAACAAACATATGATTTCGGTTTTTTATAATTTTCTTAAACAAATGGACAATAAACGCACTTCGATTTTAAATAAAAAGCTTATTTGTGTTTGACAAGCATAGTTGAAGAACTTCCAACCATTTTCTGATGTTCAGTTAAAATCAAACATTTTTTAAATATAAATTAAATAATTTATATAAGTAAAAAATGTTTGATTTAATCTCGAAATGAAAATCGACCCAGAAACCGGGGCCCTCTTCAACTTGTAGCCAAACCCATCAACCACATAAACCCGATAAGAACAGAGATATTAACACTTCGTTGTTTAACTAGCGGAAATCACAAAATAACAATGAAATAAAATCGAGATTCAACCTTAATGTACAATTTAAAGTACACAATTTATTCAAATAAATGAATTCTTAAGACCACGAATATTTTGAAAATTGTAAACCGAGAAACACTGCTATGATATCGTTAACAACAATGCCTGAACTCAAAAAAAAAAAAAACATAGTTGTATGTAAAAATGATAAGAAAACTATTAATTTAAAATATTAATTTAACAATAATTTAAATACTTAAATAAATAAATATTTTAAATAATATGTATAAGTAAATGTTTTTAACAAAATTATAAAATGAAAGTTAATTTTTTGTTAAAATAAAATTCAATATAAAAAATTTCGTTGTTTCTGTTCAAAAAAAAAATTTGTATTGAAAATAACAAAACAAATTTTATCTGCACCTCCATATGTACTGATAAAATTTGGTCTAAATTTGGTTAGTTTTTATGGGAGTTACATACACAAAATATGTATAGCAGTTTCACTGCATACATACCTTTTCAACGGAAAAAATTATATCGAATATTTTGTTCCACTAAAACGTGCGCTTCTATACTGTGCGTTCCTATACTGAAGTTGTTTAAAAAAATCGAAATTTAAAAGAACGGCCTTATCAAAACATTCGGTATGATGAGATTAACCATACTCCTGCCCACGACCTAAAACCACAGCCAACTAGATGCAAAAACATAAATTGTAAAAGTAGCACATTTTTTGTATGCAAGAAGTGTAAAGTGCATTTATGCATCAAGAAAACTAAAAATTGTTTTGAAAACTTTCATACTAAAAACGAATTTATTTTTAATTTTATTTTTAATAGCTGTTTATTTATGTTATTAAGTCAAGAAATGAAAAATGTACTTAGAAAAACTAACAGACTGAAAATAAACTATTAAAAAAAATGTGTTTTAAAGCACAGTGTACAATATATTGTACATTTTAGGAGGGCCTGGAAAAGGCCCCTAACAATACTTTTTTTTATAAAAATATGTCGGCATGATAAGATGAAAACTAAATAGAAAAAATTTTACGGATGGAAATTTTAAATGGTCTTTGAAAGGGTTAAGAAGTTTGATATAACAATTTTTCGTGGAGTGCTTAGTTTACAGAACAAAACAAGATAAGTTTAGGTAATTCTTATGTTTTTCGCTAAAACTGCAATAACTCGACAACGATTTGTCGTACCTACATCAATTTCAATAGTCTCATTGTCAAAGTTTCTGAATTCTCTACAAAATGTCTTATTCGGATTCGTGAATGAAACATCAGGAAAGTTGGTTGGCAGTCTCAAAGTCCCCAGACCCCAGCATCGAAAGACCCCAGCATCGAAAAGTAGAATAAAGTAAAAAAAAAATTTAAACCGACATTTCACCACAAGCGTTTAAAAATAGGGTATTTTTCTAAAAATTTTACTGTAGCGTTTTTTGTTTTGCGCAGGGTAACCCTCAACCAGTGAAAACTTAAGAGCTTAAGTTGTGCTCCGTTTGGACTACTTAGGGGAGCAGTACGACCACCAAAATTTTAATTTGACGAGAAGCCTATAAAATTTTGGTGATTGTAACACTAACCGAAGTAGTCCAACCGGCGTGTAACTTATACCCTTGACAGACTAGGATTTAGCTAAACGTGTTTAGTTAAACTAGTTTAGTTAATCTACTACAAATCCAATTAGGTTGACACACTATGAAGTTTAGCAAACCGTGTTTCAATAATAAAATACGGTAGCGCTATGTTTGTTCGGAATAGGTATTAAACAAATGTTATTGTGGTACAAATAAAAAAATATTTTAATTAAACGCAATTTAATTTATAAGGCCTAAACATTGTGTTTTAATTGTATCCCAAAATTCCTATTCCATTTTAATACAAATACATCATAAAAATGTAAATATAAATGAATACATAAATACAATATATATTTAATACATCACTATGTATCCGCCATATTTTTTCTGCGCGAGAATTGTCAGATTCCAGCGAGATTTGAATACAGATTTAAAAACATATGAATTCCAAATATAATACTACGGTATATTTTCCGGCACTAGAAGTCAAATATAGTGCAATACTGTATATTACACTACGCACTCTACGGTAACAGGAATGCACAAATATGTTGTAAGTTGGACAAAAACAGATACAAAAATAAATTTTGACATGATTCGTTTTCGTTACCCACACAATTGTGCTGGCAGGCAGGAAAAGAGATATAACCCTATCGCCACACGTATACACAATTGTGTATGTAAATTTCGATTACGAGAAACGAATGTGTGAAACATAGAATTATGTGTAAGTTGAAGACCACAATACACATTTGTGCATATCGCTTAATTTTATTTTCGTCAGAAAAACAACACTAACTATAATAATAATAAAATAATTGATGTTATCAAAAAGAAATAATTAATATGTTATTTAATTGATGTGTTATCAAATTATTAAGTTTTTTTTCAAAAATTCCCATTGAACTAAGATCCGTATACGCAAGACATTACGACCTGTCATTATTTACATACACATTTGTGTATTTTGAACTTAAATTGTAGCAAAAAAAACTTTTTTGAACTCTAATCGGCATCTATCATTGTATCACAGTACTAAATGGCATTGTCCTATTTATAAATTTTAACCTTCATTGTTAGATGGCGCTCTCGCTAAACCCATTTTTATGCGATAAACTTCAAAATATTGAGAGATTTGTGCACTAAACCGGTTTAGTTACTAAACCTAAAACAAAACTCGTTTAGTTAATCTCGAAGTTGACACATTAAGAGATAAACTCGAAAAAATGATTAAACGCGTTTAGCTAATCCCTAGTCTGTCAAGGATATTAAGCTCTTAAGTCGTGATTGGTTGAAGTGTATGTTTGCTGTTGGCATTTTTTATTGCGATATCCAAGAAGTTCTTGGGTGTATGTCATTTATTTAGTTGTGGAGATTTTTATGATAACCCTCGAAAAAGTAAAACTGTGATTGTTTCGTTGCTTACATACACCACTCGTATTGTTGTGTTACCACTTCAAAACTGGTTATGAACTGTAAAAAATTTACTAGCCTTTGCACTTTAGCCAACGCGAGTTCGTTTGGAATTCATGTAAATCACCCTGGATTGATTGTAGTAATAGTAAGAAATCTATGGAGGTAACTTCGATAATTTTTACATGTATCCACACGTATTCCGCGTCATGGGACTGTAGTGATAACGCAGCAACAATAAAGTAGAATACTTCATATTTATAGATGAAGAAAGCTCAATTTACTTAGCGGATTATATTAACTCCGCTAATAATTATTAACAACAACAAATATTGGTAAGATGTGCTTTTAAATTGATAAAAGAAAAATGGTTTCGTATAATAATGCTCCGTTGGAGTGACCGTGACCTAAGGGCCTAAGAATAGAAGTAAGGTCAGGTTATAGTTTACGTGTCACACGACAATGAATAGTTCTATTTATAAATTCTTACAGGTCATACGTGCGAGGTTTTAAATAAAACTGATTAAATTATACCCAACACATTGTTTAAATCAACGTATAGCTGTTACGTTACAATTTATACGAGAATTATTTACATGTTTAAAGTTATAGTTCCTTAACTCAACTTGTGTTTATGAATATCCATATAATGTTGTAGTGTGTTTGTACTTTTATATTTGCAGCTTTTTGCAATAAAAATCAAATTAAATTTAAATATATTAATATATTCCTCTCGTAATGGTTTTATATTTACGAGTATATGTAAATGTCTACAATTCGTGCCAATTTTAATGTTTTTTGCGTTTATTGTATTTGCTTAACGATACATTAAATGTAACACTCTCGCCTCAACCAATAAAAAATACGTACTCCTAAGCTAATTCTAGCACATACCATACTGCTATAACACATTGAAATTAGATTGTATTAATCACCGAGAACATAAATTAACACGTATTTATGGCCTTTTCAAGTATAATGTTATAAGGTTATAACATATATAGAAATATCTGTATGTGGTGTACTGTATTCGAACCAGATCAAATCAATTTCACAAAACAGTTATATTCTTGTCACGCAGACACCAAATTGAATGATTACATTATCATTTGCCAATAATTTAAAATATTCTATCTAATCATCGTCATCCATACATAATAATATAATCGAAAATATCTGTATATGGATGTGTGTACATAAAGCCAAAATAACAGCACCAACATAAAGAATCTGATTTATAAATTTTAACCCTCATGTGAGTGAAGAAAACATTTTTTAATTTGATTGATTAGTACCTACATGCATTTTGTATGGAAACTTATTTTTTCCATGTTCACCCAAGTTGTAACATTTCTCAATTTTAAATATGATCGTAATCTACCAATTGAACTAGAAGTTCTCATAAAATTTAAAGTTTTATTGGAAGTAAAACATACAAAAATAAATGTCTAAAAGTGCAAAAGGTACCTACGTCACTCACATTAGGGTTAATTCAAAATAGAAAATTACCAATATAATTCATATTTTCATTTAAAATAACATCAAAATGTACTTAATGATGCATGAAATTTTTGCAATTTTTTTATTTGTTATTTTCAAATTCTGTATAAAATATAATATTATACATAATATTCTATTCAATTGGAAAATCAAATCGGAAATTTTTTTTTTTTATATACTTTAAATTCCTGTCTTCTCTGTGTTGTTAGAACAAAAAAAAAACAGAAAGGAAAATAGGTACGTACGTAATTATAGGGAGATGAAAAATAAAGAAAATGCATTTAGCATAATTGCATTTCTGGCACACACATACAAATAAAAAATAATTATATAGGTTTAGAAGGAAAAAGGAAAATTAATTGGGTATAGAGATTTCCCCAACTAATTTATTTTTATTACATAAACTTTTTGCTCGTTGGTATAACTTTTTTGTTTGTTCATATATACATATCGAGGATTTAAATAATGGTAATCTCATCAATTTTTAATCGTTTCAATAATTTATTAGGATAATAGTTAGATGTGTAGTAAATCCTATAATCTATGTGATGTGTATAGTTGTAATAGGATTTGAAAATTGAACGTACAGTTTACTCGTAGTTTTAAAATTTCATCAAATAGAACAAAAACAGGAATTACAGTTGATAGAATTATTTTTAGGATCTAAAAGCTATTAGTGAAATGTACAATTTTCGTATAAAAGTTTTATTCTAACTTAAATAAATAAAAGTTTATTTTTCGGAAATAGTAAACAGGATTTTCTCATAGATCTGATTAGCTATTCGGAAAACATGAAAATAGTTTTATTTTAGTTAACCTTTATCAAGCATTTAAAGGTTTGTGACTCGGACATTTTTGGTTTTTTAAATCTTTAATTTTAAATATTATTAAGGGAATAAGAATTAATAATTAAGTAGTGCAGAGAATTTATTTAAAACCTTTATCTACTTCCATTACTACTTTATTAAAATTATCTGTTCAATGCTCGCACTACATTTTAAATATTAAAACTGGTTTTTCGCGTATTCGGCTTTTCACAAAATTTACATTTAAATGTATATTAAAAGGTTTGATTGAGTTATCTAATCCAATATATTAATAAAGAGTGTCTCATTTCGAGCTATAGAACTTTAATTTGGCAATATATTTTTAGGGATCCGATTTGACAGCTGACTGTTGATTTTTGGTTAGCTTGGTTTGCCATTTTATAATGAATAGACTCACGTGACGCCAGAGCAACTTTTGGAAATTGTTCAAATTTACTATGAAAATAACGGTTCAGTTCGTGAAACTCATCGTGCTCTAGGTCTATTCTCTTCGGTGATTCAGCGAAGCTCATTTTTGGTTGAACGGCTGTATCGACCAGCATAATTTTCGCATTTGGAGTGAAGATAATCCATGAGCCTTTGTTCAAAAACCATTATATCCACGAAAAGTTGCTATTTGGTATGCTTTATGAGGCGAAGGAATCAGCGGACTCTTTATGTTCAAAAATGATGCTGGTGAAAACGTTACAGACAAAAAAGGCTGGTATAAAGGCATGACTACTATTTTTTTGTATCCCAAGTGGATGGTATTGACATCAGAGACATGCGGTTCCAACAAGACGGAGCCCATCAAGAAAAGAATCTGTCAACTGGCCAGCGCGTTCGTGTGATTTAACACTGCTGGGCTATTTTCTTTGGAGGTTTGTAAAGCCACTTGCCTACGCTGATAAGCCACAGAGTTTTGAACATGTGGAACCTATCATTCGACGCTTTATTGACGAAATACGGCCAGAAATACTGCGGTTGAAAATTCGACCTCCAGATGACGCCAAATGCGCACCAGCCGTGGCGGCCACATGTCTAAAAACACATTAAAAAATTAAAGGAATCAAACTATCTATCGCCTGGGCCGAAATTTCCCTTCACTATTTGGGGTCACTTTACAACTCAATACACAATAAACTTCTTGAAGTTATTGAACATCAGGGTGGAAATACTCATTACTAAATGGTTAAATAAAATTTCAAAGACATTAATAATATTATATAGACTAGTAATAACTAAATGTCAAGTGAGTAGATTTCAAAGAAAAAAAGAGATAGTCAAGAAATAATCAGTACTGTATTACGAATTTTCATTAACGAATATGAATGAAGTTAATTACTTGTAGAATAAGAATTTTGTCTATAATAATTATCTACATTCAAGAATTTTATAATATTTTTTTAAACTACAACTGGTTCATGAGTCTTACACAAAATACTTAATCGAATTTATACAATAAAATTATTTCGAAAAAGCTATTCAACTATTCCATATAATTCATAAAACCGAACTATTCACTGTTTAGCAATTATCAATATAATTAATTAACCCTAGAATCGCCTTTAACTATAATTATACATATTTTATAATTTATTTATTTAAAATACTGAAAAAATTCGCCATTTTGTTACCACATATATAATTGAAAACGTTTTCAGTACGGGACTGGTGGAATCTATTGTGCATAATTCATATCATCCACAACAAATATTTTTTTTTTCCGATACATTTATTTTAATAACACTCAAATTTGATCACAAATCGTATTCAACACACAAATTTCATCATAAATTACATAAAATTTTCAAATAATTCTATTTTGAAAGACAAACAACCAGAAACAAAAGCTTTAAGTTGTGGATGATATAGAAATCAAAGACAGAGATATAAATAGAGTTTTATATATGCATCTCGTCGTAACTGTCCACGCATGAAATAGACGATTTTATATGGAGAAAAAGCACATTACTGGTCTATGTATATAGTATTATGTCTATGTAATATTTGAAATTAAATAAAATTTACAAACATAAAAAAAATATACGAAAACTGTTCATTTTAATTGATTTTACAGCTGTTCTTAAACAAGTGAGACAAATAAATATGCAATTTTTAAAGGTGCACTCTGTTTTGTTTGAAAAAAGTAGTGGTTCTCTAAAGTACCTGCAAATTACTGTATGGGATATAACTGTTACCGGCTTAAATTGCGTTTCAAATATTTTAGCACGGCATTTTACCTTAAATCATGTAAATGCCAATAATTCTTCTAAAAATTTAGAGTCCTTTTTTCTTCTCTGGAATGAAAATTTTCGCCCAAAGAGTTTTCCAGAAAAAAAAAACATTAATGGAATTAAAAAAAATTGTGCGCAAAATAAAAAAAAAATCATTTAATTAATTTTTTCTCAAAAGAACCAATTAATAATTTTTGACTTTTATTTTAAATTTAAATTTATCAGACGATTTGCTAAAAAATTGTAATTACTCTTTTTCTCTAATCACGCGTAGCTTTTGAGATATTAAAAACTCATTGTTGCATGTATTTGTAAAAAAAAATATTATTAGTTGATATAAGTAAAAAATTAATTGTACTACATATTTGCTAAATTTTGAATTTCACAAACGACTTTCGAAATGGTTTCCATTTTGTAACAAGCATAGTTGGCACCGTCTTCTAATACCAGCAATTATGTTGAAATTTCCTAAATTTTCTTCTATTTTGTTGTCGGCAACTGCCCCTAGTCTCAATGTTTGTTTCGTAGACATCTCCTCTTGAATATCCCCATAATAAAAATCTAGTGGTATTAAATAAAAGTGTATTGTAGTTGGGGATATTAATATTAATATACTGTATTCTGATAATGATAGTCTAAAATACCATGAAATTGTTACTTGTCACGGATACGTTTTACTGAACAAAGTGGAACAAAAATACGCAACAAGAGTTAGTAATATGGTGAAGACAGTTATAGATCATATAATGGCTTAATTAACAAAGGCCCTAATCCACAATTTTTTCAAAATTCACATTTTGATACCAAAATGAGCGCCACAAAAAATCGAAATTAACTTCAATTCGTTCTATATTCAGTTTAAAAAAATTAAATCTATTCGAATGTTGGTTATTCTAACCGTTTTTCTCGATTGTCCAACAATTTGAAAAGTGAGGATTAGGGCCTTTGTTAATTAAGCCATCTTGCTACTGATTTAAGTAACATAAAGTACGAGTTTTGTTTAGACGACATTTCTTTATCTTATTTATTTACTTTAGATCTAAGACAGAAAAACTGTTTGATTCAAGCGCCAAGCCTTGTATTAAACGTTTTATACAGTATGATTTAATCGATAAAAATTCAATATGGGATAGAATAGAGCCATTTGATAACTTTGAATCTCTTTCTCTCTAAAATTAAAGCATCCAATGGATTCGATTGTGTTTCGAACCGGTTTATTATTTGATATGCCGATAGGTTAACAAGCATATTAGCTCAACTAATTAACAAGAATGTGAGTAAGCAAAGTTTTCAAGAGTGTCTAAAATGTGCTAAGGTAGTTCCGATTTATAAAAGTGGTTGTAATGTTGAATTGCCTAATTACAGGACGACAGTCTCTATCCCAAATTCGACGCCAACATTTTTTGAAAATGTGATCAATTCTTGAATACAAGTTTTTTTAGATACTAACAATGTAATATCATCATGCCAATTTGGCTTTACCAAAAATTCAGGCACTACCGCAGCGTGCCGACACCTTACAAATAGCGTAAGCTTGGGAATTGAAAAAAATAATTTTGTGTCTGTCTTATTCTTCGACTTAAGTAAAGCCTTTGATTCCATAAATCATAAAACTTTATTATTAAAATTGAGAAAGTTAAACATTACTGATAATGAAATAAAGTGTTTTGAAATTTACTTATCAAACAGGAAACAATTAGTAGAAGTTAATGTCCCACAAGGTTCGGTATTAGGTCCGACCCTTTTTAAAATTTTTATAAATGATGTAATGATGATCGATTTTCGTGGTAATGTACAAATGTATGCAGATGATATTACCATACCTTATAAAAATCAGGATTTACAGAGTTTATTGGTTGATGTACAGGCAGATTTAAAAATGTTGAATGACTGGCTCAAAATAAATATGATGCTGCTGAATGTCAACAAAACAAAATACATATATAATATTTGAAAATAGAACTTTAGACGAAAATGTAATAGTTAATAATACGATAACGTACAATGGAGATGTAATAGAGCGAGTAAGGAGGTATACATATTTAGGTTTAGTTATAGACTCAAAATTAAAATGGAACATACATGTTGGTATCATAAAAAAGAAAATTATGACTTATATCTTTATTTTAAAAAAATCTAAACATTTATTACCACGTAAATTGTTAATTAATATATACTATACTAGCTGACCAGCCAACTTCGTACCGCCTCAAAATCAATAAATGTTTTTTAAAGTTATTAGCTTAATAAAATTGAGTTTTTTATTAAGATTAAATAAATTAAATGAATACTCCAAATTAATTAAATTCAATGAAATTACAAAAATCAAAATGAAATATATTTTAATTACATTGAAATGAATGTAATTCACGTGGCAGCAAGGCTTTCGTTTTATTGAATTGAATAGAAATGGTTTGCGTAGCATTATTGCACTACTTTCTTCTAAACTATTTGCTGAGTGAGTTGCAATTGAGTCGATTCCCTTCATTGTAGCACCTTGTGATATACGACATTTTTTGTTTTATTGTTAGGTGCGAGAACGAATAAAGCGGATGGTTTAGGTATGGTTAAATTTACCATTTAAAACAAAGTCGGTTAGTTACACCATTTCATTTTTTTTTATTTTCCAATGTTTTAATAGTTATTATGCTATTCGGAACGGAGTCAAATCCAACAAAACAAAGATCATAAAAATCGGTCCAGCCGTTCTTCAGTTATAAATGGTGTAACTAACCCGACTTTGTTTTATATATATAGATAAGTAGATGAAATAAAAAAAAATTGGATAAAAAAAAAATGGTAAATGTGCATGCAGCCTCCAGTCGGATTCGTATCCAGTAGCTTGCGCTCCAAGCGCCGAAGCTTTAACCACTGCACCACTCGTCACCCTACACCTACAAAATTCATATAAAAAAAGGTTTTTTTTATTAGTATTTTGGGGCTTCCCTTTTGAGTTTTTCCGACTATTCTTTTTTCCTAAACCACCACTGTATTGAGACGAACAAAATAAAAAAAAAAACAAAATGTACTAAATATATGAGAAAATGAATTTTCTTGATAACTTTTTTTTTGTGAATTTTTCCAATGTTTTAATAGTTATTATGCTATTCGGAACGGAGTCAAATCCAACAAAACAAAAATCATAAAAATCGGTCCAGCCGTTCTTCAGTTATAAATGGTGTAACTAACCCGACTGTGTTTTATATATATGTATATAGATATATATATATAGTCATATAATATATTTAAATCCGGGGGTGGTACAATAATCACAATATTACAAGAGCTCTTCATTCTGCAGAAACGGGCCATACAATTTGTATTAAATGTTCCGATAAGGACCCCCTCCGCAATAATATTCACTGATTTTGTATCACTATATAATATAATTAAAAAGGAATTGATTGTCTTGAGCTACAAAATTATAAACAACCTAATCAAACATAATTTTCAAGTGTTAGAACCTGTGATATACATGATTATGATGTAAGGCGTCGTTCTTTTTTTCAGGATCTACAGTTTACAACTTCTGCCTCCAAAAATAACGTATTTTATCGTGGTCTCTTACTATATAACCAATTACCACCAACTATAAGACATAAAACCAGTTTACATTTATTCAAGCGTCTTGCGGTGAGCCATTTAGTGCAATCGTGATGTAAAAATTGCGCATTTTATTATGTACATAAAAAAACTATTTTTCCATCAATTCACCACAGCTGTTCCGTTTGATAAAAAAATTTTTGACTACACTTTTCCAATTAAAATAGCTATTTTTAAAAAAAGATGTAAAGTAAAAAAAATATATGATGATCTGCTATTTATTTATTAATTTATTAATTGAGTTTATAAACTATTTTCACAAAAGCGCTTTGGCCTAATCTTAAAAATAATTCTGCAATACTTTTCTATATGAATCAAAGCAGTTTCTGTAATATATTCAGCCTTAAATAAATGCTGACTACTATTTATGTATTTATAGTTTAAGGCAGCGAGCGAAATCGCCTGTCATATTACAAAACACCGAAAACATGCAATACAAACACAACCATCGACGCAGGCGACGACGATTTTTTCGTTGAAAAAAATTTAGAGTCTATTGCGCCCATTACACAATCAGTATTAATGTCAGTACTTGCAAGTAATGACATTAATACTGATCGTGTCATGCGAAGTAATGATGAATGAAGTTCGGTAATGATGAAAATCCAGATTTTCTGATTTTACTACATCATTAAAGAAGGTTGATGAAAATAATGTCAATAATACTGATCGTGTAGGGTTTCCATCATTAATTTTTTAAATCATTCCAGCTGGTTGTTGCTCTTGGATACATTATATGTCACTTTTTAAAATTTATTTAGAAACTGTTTTTTTTTCATTGGGGTGTTAGGCATTTTATTCGTTATTTTTACCAGTAAAAACCAAGATTTCTATTTTTATTGTCGACGAAACAATGTTACCAACTGTTTTTTATATATATAAGTTGGTAACGCCCCAACGTCATATGCTAAAAACATAAAAAAAAAACAATTTTTATAATTTTAAAATTTTTATTATCCGAGTATGCTAACTTTTAGAATCCATTTTGACATAGATAAAATATGTCGTCGTTATGTCATTTGTGGTTGTTTTTTTATCGCCATACGCTGTCAAGGCGACTGTTCGAGTGCGAACTTTTGTGCGAATATTTAGAATCACACTTTTCTAGCGATTTATTGAGCACAATGTAGCTCACAATTTTATTTTTTTTTATGATTAGATTGATCGTCTGCGAATATTTTTCTTAAAGTTAAAAATATTTCATCTTTTATGGGCGTAATTTGATTATTGAAAAAGTGTGATTCTAAATATCCGCACAAAAGTTCGCACTCGAACAGTCGTCTTCACGCTTGCTTGTTCTGTTAGCTACAGCGATATTGCAGCGATATTTTTTATTTATTCGTCGACGCTCGCCGCCTTCGCTCTTGTTCTGTTTTGAGCTTTAAGGTCCATTGCGACCAATCCCTCGCCTTTGATAATTTATATCAAACCAATCACGAACTTGTATTCCACAGTGTGCAGGAGCTCCATCTTGTTGATACAAGAAAATATTTCTCATGGGCAGCTAGCTAGCACAATGGGATCCATTTCATTCAAAAATTGAAATTAGTTTTGTGAGTTCAATCATCGGTAGTAAAATATTGAATCTTTCAAACATGAAAATAACAATAAGTTTTCAAATCTTAATAACTAAGGGAACTATGTAAATCTGCGGAAGCAGAATCTACTTCTTATCAATAAGTAAATTTAATAATTTTATAATTTATGAAATTACAGCCATCGTTTTCTTCTTTAATCGCGAAGACGTAGGTATATCTTTTACATTTCGCGCCAAGCACATTCGGATGAGATATCAGTTTCCCTGCATAGCTGATCCGCATCTTTTGTAATTCGTCTTTGACAGTTAGGATGCTAAGGTCCTTATGTATATTTTTGTTTTTTACGAAACAGGGTGCTCCTGTAGTCATTCTGAGAATTTTTGACTGTGTTCGTTGGACAATGTCGATATTCGTATTTGAGGTTGATTGCCATAATTGACACCCATACGACGAAATTTGTTTAATCATTGTATTATATAGGAGAAGTTTGTATTCAAGGTCAATAGTTGAATATTTCCCCATCAACCAGTGCATTTTATCAATTTTTATTTTGATATGGTCTCGTTTCATTTCAATATGTTTTCGCCAAGTTAACCGTCGATCTAGATGGACGCCTAGATATTTTGCTCCATTTGATTGAGGGATTTGTATTCGGTTCATTGTGACAGGCGGGCATGTTAGCTTATTTAAAATGAATGTTACGTGGGTCGATTTCTCTTCATTGACCTTTATCTTCCATTTATTTAGCCATATTCCGATGTCATAAATATGTTGTTGCAGAATTTCGGACGTTGTTTTTGTATTTTTATGGCTACATACGATTGCCGTATCATCTGCGAAAGTAGACGTCAGAATTTGCGAAGACGTTAGTAGATCTGAAGTGAAAATTAAATATCTTCTTACACATTTCTTACACATTTTACAACAATAAGTCAAAAAATTCAAACAATTTAATCGTCTGATCATCTGGTAAATTTAAAATAAAAACAAAAATTATTAATTGGTTTGTTTGAGAAAAAATGGATTAAATGATTTTTTGTATTTTTCACTCAATATTTTTATTCCACTAATGTTTTTTTTATCGAAAACACTATGGATGGAAATTTTTATTCCCGAGACGGAAGAAGAACTCTGTATCTTTAAAATTATAGAAAAACCTTAATTTTTAGCAGAATTATTGCCATTGAAAGGTAATCTCTCCCCATATCGCTGTTTTGTTTAATAGAAGTCTCACTGAAGGTTGCTTCCTTATGGTATGGAAACACTCACTTATTAAGCCGATTTTCAAATCTGGATTTCGAATTGATGTGGCGAACTACAGAGGTATTTGTATTATTTCAGTTTTACCAAAGCTTTTTGATTAAGTAGTTAAAGATCAATTATTCTTTCATGTTAAGACATTCATTTCTTCCAACCAACATAGTTCTTTTCCAGGTAGGTCAACTATTTCTAACTTAGTTTTGTTCACTAATTGTATTTCAAGTGCTCTTTTAAATGGTAATAATGTGCAGGTTGTGTACACTGATTTTTGTAAGGCTTTTGACAAGATCGATCAGGAAACTCAATTCATCAGATTGTAACTACTTGCCAGTTGATTGGATTAGATCTTATGTGGAATCCAGAACTCAAATTGTGAAAATTGGCGGTTTCACTTCAATGGTGATTGATGTTTCTTCGGGAGTCCCTCAAGGCAGCCATTTGGGTCCCATGCTCTTCATTCTTTTCGTAAACGATGTGGTCAAATGTCCAAGTTATTCCGACATTCTCATTTATGTTTTTTTTTTTTTTTTTTTTTTTTTTTTTTTTATTTATTTAAATTATTACAACTGAATACAATTCATCTAGTAATTTTTCTTTCTTAATTTAGTCACTTGTGAATGAGAAGACGCCCATTGGCCGGCTCCATTTATAGGTTATTTACTGTAGTAGTAGTCTTTGTTTTGGTGTCCTTAATCCATTAAATCAATTGGTTTCGTTCTCTGCAACCGTCTTACTGCATGGGAGGTGTCCAACATACCACGAAGCTCTTCATTTACGTGTTTACGTGTTGATAAATACGTTGTCCATGTATTACTGCAAGTTTTTTTATTTCTTCTTGGACCGTCGGGATATTTAGATCCCGATGAAGGTCATCATTCCTAATGTACCACGGAGCGTTAACTATACCACGTAGCACTTTGTTTTGAAAAGTTTGTATTATTTTAGTGTTGGTTTTCTTTGTACAGCCCCAGAGCTGTATTCCGTAAGTCCATACAGGCTTTAGCACCTGTTGATATAATAGCAATTTATTTTCGGTTGACAATTCCGAGTTTTTCCCGAGCAGCCAATACATTTTTCGATATTTGATATTAAGTTCTTCTTTTTTCTTTTTAACGTGCTCTTTCCATCTGAGCCTGGTATCTAAGGTCATCCCTAGATATTTAGCCTTATTTGCATACGGAATCTGCTGACCGTTAATGATTACAGGTTTGTAACTGACTTTTAGATTGGTAAAATTCACATGCGTGGATTTCGATTCATTGAGCTTGATTCGCCACTTTTTTGTCCATTTTATGATTTTGTCACATGCTTCTTGAAGTTTCGTTGTCGATTCCTCGATAGTGTCTCCTACTGAGAGAACTGCAGTGTCATCAGCAAATGTTGCAACGGTAACATCGTTTAAATGAGGTAAATCTCTGGTGTAGAGTAGGTAAAGAATTGGTCCCAAAACACTACCCTGAGGGACTCCTGCCGAGATCTTTTTTAGCTCGGAGTATTCATCTTCATATTTCACCCGAAAGTGGCGATTCTCTATATATGATTTTAAAATCATGTAATATTGTTTTGGTAAATCTCTATGTAGTTTAAAGAGTAAACCTCTGTGCCATACCTTATCGAAGGCCTGTGCCACATCTAAGAAGATACCAGAGCAAACCTTTTTCCTTTCTAATGTATTCTCAATCACATCTGTAAGCCTGTGAACCTGCTCAATAGTTGAGTGTTTCTCTCTGAAACCAAACTGATATTCTGGGATAAGGTTTCGTTGTTCTATGGTTATTTTCAATCTTTTGAGCAACAGCCTCTCAAACAATTTCGCTAGTGTTGGTAGAAGTGAAATTGGCCGATAAGATTTTCTATCATTCGGTGGCTTGCCCGGTTTCGGAATCATTATTACTTCTGCTACTTTCCACTGCATTGGCACATGTTTTTTCCTGATGATCGCATTGATTATGTGCAGTAATTTACGGGTCCCTTTTTCAGGCAGCTCCTTTATTATTTGCCCTGTTATCAGATCGTAACCAGGAGCTTTCTTTGTTTTTATGTTCTTAATTTCAGCTTTTAGTTCTTTCAATGTTACAGGCCTGATATCTTCGAAATCAGATATTCTGGGCGTATCAGTAATGTTTTCGTAACTGGTCTGCCGACCTAGAGGTTGAAATGTTTCTTCAAGATGTTCAGCAAACAGGTCAGCTTTATCTTTCGCACTTCTAGCCCAGTTCCCATCGTTTGTTTTGATTGGGGGGATCTGCGTTTTTGGTCGTTTTAACCCTTTTGTTGCTTTCCAGAGGGAATAGTCGGTATCTTTAGTTGGGGCTAGAGAACAGAGATATTTTCCAATTGTTTCATTTTTCACTGCTTTTATGAGTACCTTAAGTTTGATGCACAAGTTGTTTAAGGTGGTTTTATCTTGCGGCGCACGTGTATTCTGCCATTTCTTTCGGGCTTTTCGTTTTTCCTGCACTAATTCTCTTACTTCTATTGGGTAAATAATGGCGTTTTCTTTCCTGGATGATAATTTGGGGGTGCATTCCCAAGCAGACCATTGTATGACATCAAGGAGCCGGTCTAGTTCCTCTTCTATTTCATATTCACTTTTGATTGGCACTTGAAGTTCTATTTTTTCCTCCACTAACTGCTTAAACAATTCCCAATTTGTTTTGTTGTTTGTTAGTTGTGGTGAATTTGTTTTTTCTATTACATTTTCACTAACCGTCATAATAACAGGAGAATGATCAGATATTAGACTTTCATCATTTTCTAAGAAGATGTAGCGTTCCGATATGCCTTTAGTGATGTAGAAATCTATTAGGTCTGGGATTTTGTTAGGATCTGTTGGCCAGTACGTTGGTTTTCCTCCTGAGTAAAATTCACAGTTTGAGTATTGGCCAGCTGCAAGTAATTCCTTGCCTTTTGGAGAGGTTAATCTTGAACCCCAGAAGGTATTTTTTGCATTAAAATCACCTCCGACAATGAAGTTACTTCCTAATTTCTGGAACAGATTAATGTAGTCTTCTTTTTTTAGGTTATACCGTGGGGGGCAATATATTGCAGATATATTACAGGTGTTGTGATGACCAAATTTAACCGTCACGGTGGTTACTTGCATGGATTCTTTTTCTATTTTTAATTCTTCATGATGTTTGATATTATCCCTAATAAATATAGCTGACCCTCCTCTTGCTCGTTCTGCAGGGTGTGTGGTATGGTAACAAGTATATCTCCGGATTGATACATAGGAGCTGCTGGTAAAATGTGTTTCTGATATTAAGCATATATCAATTTTCTCTGTATTTAGAAATAGTTCTAATTCTTCTAGGTGTTGTGTTAATCCGTTTGCATTCCATTTGGCTATTCTTAATGAGTAGTTTTGATGTCTGGTTTCTGTTCCGCAATTATGAGTTGAACTAGGTATTGCAGACATTATTTATTTTTAACTATTTTGGAACTTGGTATTTCCAGCAGGTTAATTCAGAAATTCAGAATTAACTTATTTAGTTTATTCTGTTCCTCAAGGCTATTTAGAATTGCTTGGACAGTGTTTTTGAAATTTTCGGTACCGTTTGCCTCATTTTCTTTCGAATTTGAAGCGGCCTGTGCATATGTATAATTCTCCCTACGCATAGATGATTCGTTTCTTGCTCGATTCTTGTTTGGATGATTTAGAGGGGGTTTGCGTGCCTGATCCCTCGTTTTTTGTAGCTGCTTGGCAACCTCACATCCTCGGTAGCTGGCTGGATGCTGCCCATTACAATTTATACATTTTGCTGGTTCTTCTTTTGATAGTTTCCAAGTTTGTGTTGGGTGCTTTTCAGCACATTTCACACATCTTGGATCGCGCGCGCAATATCGTTGCGTATGGTTAAAGCCTTGGCATTTTTTACATTGTACTATTCTTGTACTGCCTCTTTTAACAGCTTCGATCTTTACTCGCATGTTGAGTATGCCAGTTATGTTGTAAATGTTTTCTATTTTCTCGGATTTATCAAACGTTAGCATGAACAGGGGAAGCCCTCTTTTTGAAACCGCTTCTAGTCGGTTCTCTCCGCTACGTCTCTCTTTTTTAATAATGTTTATGGCATCAAGGATTTTAAATCCTTTATTTTCTAGATCCTCCATTATTGAATTAATTTCACAGGTTGGATGTAGCCCTCTTGCCATGACCTTGATGGGACGCTCGTTTTTATTTTCGTACGTGTACCACTGATATTTTTGAGTATTCAGCTTCATTGACAAGTTTCTGTATGCGTTTGGATTTGAAGTGTTAATCTTCCATACATTATTGTTCAGAGCAGTAATTTTATACTCTTGTTCCGTAACAGTACTCATTACACTTTGGATTTCTGAGTAGTTCGTTACTCCTACTATGAAAATCGGTGGTGGGGCTTTTACCTTTGTCTGTGCTTCATTTTGTTGAGCTGGTTGCCGTTCGGATGATTTTTCTACCTCATCGACATTTATTGGTGAAAGTGATTTCTCTTTTGGTTTAGCTGGTTGTTGGTCTAGAGCTATTTGTTTCTTGATGATTAACTGTTTTCTAGAAACCTCTTTTGAAGTTGATGGTAAAGTTTCTGCCATTTCTGGTGAGTGTTGAGCTTTCCTTTTCTTACTTGGTCTTTTACTTCGCTTCAACATCCAATTTGTTTCTCTTTCCAATTCTTCTTCATCCGTATGGAATGGATTGATTTCATCATCGATTGCAGGATTAGGTTTCGTACCAAGTTCTGCACGTGTTTCAACTGCTTTTTTGAGTTCTTCGTTCTCTTTCTTTAAAATTGTAAATTCTTCTTTCAATTTAGTTGTAAATTCCTTTATTTCTCGTAGTTGTTCACGGAGTTCAGTATTTTCCTTCTCGTACTGAAATATATTTTCAGTTGAAGATTTTGGTGATCTTGGTAATTTGGAACTTCGTCCAAATGGGTTAAACAATGATTGGCCCACCCCAGAATCTATTGGGCCTGCCTCCGAAGAGTGTGGATTTGTCAGCATATCTGCTGCTGTACCACCTGGGGTATTACATTCCGTATTTGTTGTATTCATTGTTTGTTTTAGCCAGTTTATACCACAGGCATTTGGTCCCCGGTAGCACTTTGCTACTGCCGAAGCAGTACCCACCCCCCGCGACGTGGACGCGGCTACCTTGGTGTTACCTAGGTGTACACAGAGACAGCCGAAGCCCTCTGAGTACCCTAGGCTGAGGGGCTCTCATTTATGTGGGTGATATAAAAATTTTCAAAACTATTTCATGTGCCAATGATGCAATTGATTTTCAGTCCGACCTGAAAAATTTTAATGCTTGGTGTATGTCGCATAATTTGATTCTAAACATCTCCAAATGCAAAACAATGAATTTCACCCGCGTACTGTTATCCACTAGTTACAATTACTGTTTTGATGGTTGTATTATTGAAAGTGTTGATACTTGTAAAGATTTAGGTATAACCTTTACTTCGAAGTAATCGTTTTATAAACACGTTTTCATGATCCTTACGTGATTAAAACTGTATGTGTCTCTTTTGTTCGTTCATTGTTGGAATATGATGTAGTCATATGGAATCCGTCTTATAATAACTATTCAGATCGCATAGAGAGGGTTCAGATCGCATAGAGATGCGAATGTCCCTGCTTTTATACTCCCAGCAGATGTAAATTAATAAATATGGAGCCGCTGTTTATTCGTAGAATTGAAATTAGCGCAATGTTTATTCGAGATTTATTAGTGTCTAAAATCGATTGTTCGGAAATATTGGGTTTGCTTGATATACATATATACTCTATTACGTATGCTTCGCGTTAAAGATTTTCAACTTAAATTGCCGTTTTGTAGGCAAAACTATGGTAAATGTGAGCCGGTTTATCATTCATCTGCTTCCTTTAATAAAGTACGGTCGGCTTTTGACTTTAATCTGTCTAGAAGTGCATTTAAGGAATTAATGTCGAAGCTTCTTTTGAATTATTGGTAACATGTAAACTTTTAATTATTTAATTTTTTTAATACTTTTATGTAAATAATAATGTAACCAGACATGTAAAGTTGGTAATAATAAATAAATAAATAAAAATAATTTGCCGTACTAAAAAATTTGAAATGCATTTTCATGAAACGTGTTTTCACTGGAAGTATACAGCTAACGAAATATATCTTTTATAGTTGATCGTAGACAAAAAACTTGGCAACATAACTTTATCGAAATTTTATCCCTGAAGTAATGATTTTTATAATGCGATAATCTCCTACTGACTACGAATATGGCGAATAAGTCGATTAAAGTTATCTACGCATTTTCATTGGTCGTTTTTATTCTAATAACGTTTTTATATTGTACTATGAATATATTTTATTCAGTTTACGTTATTCATATATGTTTTTTCTATTTTCAGGTAAGTCATCAACCCAACCTCAAATAAAATAAAAATAAAATAGAAGCAATAGAATTCCTTATCACATCGATTCCAAATACAAATCGTAAGTAACCATAATCATAATAACAATATACATAATATGGAATAGTAATGTAATACAAGTATAACCCTTATCAATCTCACAAAATTGTATAAAGTATAGCTAGGCTATCAAATAAAAATTATAATAAAATTAAATTTTTGTTACCATGTTTTGTTTCCCGCGATTACAATAAAAATGAAAATAAAACTAAATTTCACTTCATCAACCTTTTTTGTTGTTGGTGTTCCAGGGTGTCGTGTTGTTCTATTCCACCGTAGGTTGTTGAGGTATTATAAAACGTCTGTATGGATAAAGGATATACACAATATTATGAAGCAGCAGAGTGGAACAATATGCGGCACCAGATCGATTTTTATTTCATTTCAACTTCAATTGGTAAATCCTTTATTTCGTGTTTGATTTGTTTTTTTTACGATTCAATATGTTACCCAGAAAGGAGAAAAATCTATAAAAAGAAAACAAAAGAAACTGATGTTTTACTTTGTATTTTCGTTTTTATTTTATTTAAAAAAAAATTGTTGTTTTGCTGTATTTTTTTATCATTGTAGATTTTTTATTTTATTTGATATGTTTTACGGAGAAAAAAAATTCTAAAATAGTTCAAATAGAAGAATTATTTTTATGCCAGGAATACAGTGAAAGATATTTAGGACTAACGATTTTTACGTGAAGAAATATGGTTGAAATTGCTTCGTTGGTTGGAGCCAGTTTTTATCCTTTTTCTAAACAACTAAAAAGTGGTTTACAACAAAGTCAGCTAAAACGACATAAAAACGAAAATCACATACGTTCGACAAATAAAATCAAAATAAAGCTTTTTTATGTTTTTGTGCTTTTGATAGGATTAATTTGATGGTGATAGCTAAAAGTTTCTAACTCTAAAATTGTTTTTTTATATTTTTATATTATTTTATTTTTTTATGTTTTACATTTTCGGATAGAATTGAACCCGGTTTAGCTAGCTCTCGTTCAAATGCAAGTAGTAAATGTAATTTCTTTTTTATATTTTTTTATTTACATTTATATATAAATGTACACAGTTAACGGAAATCTGGAGCAGAACGGAAAACATACACAAAAAATAAATTTAAGATAAAGGTGTTAAGCTATAAAGAATTATATACGGTGTACGTTGATATAGAAAAGTAATAGCTTCCACCTTTTGCTGTAACACTGCAGCGTTTATGGTAGAACAAGGCGAAATTCTTTTTATGCCATTTTCAAGTTTTTCTTTATTATTTTTGTGTATAAAACTTTAGAAATCACATAAATTTTCCGGCAAAGATATTTCCACTTCCCTTTCGCAACCGTTCCATTCCGTTAATTGTCAATATAATTATTATATGTCTGGTATGGAGTGGGTCAATAATTATTTTTTGTTGCATGGAAATCAACAGTAACCCGAACAAAACAATAAAATTCTTATTGTTATTTAATTACTTGCTTTAAAAAAACAGAAAATTGTTCGAATTTGGTTTAAAATTTGTAAACATGCGTTGATATACTGAAAAATGTGAAAAGCTCCATTGGTCAGCATTACAATCACATAGTAATACTAATAAATATTTGAAGTATGTTTGAAAATAGTTTGAAGAGAATCAAATTGATGAGATAATAATGATTTTTGTTGTATGTTCGATTTCCAGTATGTTTTTGTTGCCCTAACATAGAATGATTGATTATATAATTTGTTGAAAATGTAATACTTTTCTGGAAGCTTTTAACTTTATTGGATTTTAAATAGATAACAGAACTTCGGCTTAAAATATGTATTGTTTCCAAAAATATGTCCATCATTATAAGTATTTTTATTTTATTTAGACGTAAACATTTTACGTATTTGTATTTTAAATTGCCTTGAAGTTTAAATAACTCGAGATATACATTTCGAAATTAATTTATTCGTAAATTTCTCTTTACTTTGTATATCCAATTTTAGGAAGAAATTTTTATAAATGATGTGTCTAACTAAACTCGTCTTTCTCTTGGATACAAAATTTAGGATGGTAGCAAAAAAAAATCATATTGAAGGTTGTATTTAACGAGGAATCTTGTAATTCGGTTCTTGGAATAATGTAATCTAATAACTATTACTTAATTTTAAAATTGTTTCTGAAATTAGAAAATTGTTTGCTTCTCCCAAATTTATTAAAATTAACGTAAATGGCAGAAGTTATCTTAAGCATGATGAATGGAAATAGAGATTAAACAGACAATGGTTATGATTAGTTAAATTGTGTGCGGCCAGTTAAATGGTGCCGAAGACTAAGGCATTAGCTCATTTCCTTCCACAGAAGATTTACCTTAAAGAATTATCATTTTTATTTAACTTATATTTTACTTTTATGAATTTTACTCACGCTTTTGCCAATATTTGAAAAATACCAAAATTACGTCTTTATTTTTACTGATTCCTAATAGAGATTTAATGACTTATTTCGCTATCAGCATCCGGCGGTATCTTCTGTTAATACTTACACATAAGGTCCGTTTGCTTATCTCTATCTGCAATTGGAAGCTATATTGCTGCAAAAATTAATGGCAAAAATTAAGTTAATGAATCATCTATCCTTTAAATAAAATCTGATGATTCTGAATGTTTGGCTCTGTACTTTGTTAATAGTCATAGCGGAATACTATGGGAATAAGGTCCGTTTCATATTTCAACTATATGTTTTGTGAATTGAGCTGCAAAGCCAGAATAAGCAAAATTGAACTCTTGGAGCTTAGCACAAACTGCTCGTACGCACTGATTATTGAAACTTTATAAATGCTATTAGTTGCTTTCCAATCGACCACCGCAAGTACTTGTAAGTGCAAAAAATGTGTATTGGCTAAAGTGTCGATTGGAAAGCACAATAAATACAAAAGCAAAATATAACCTACAAATGTGTAGTTTATTTGTGATAACTTTTTAATAAAAAATATCTATAACGAAATTTTATTAGCTCTTCACATACAACATCCAATTATATTTTTGACAGAAAAATACTACATACAATCACCTAGCGGATAAATTTATCGTCATTGTTTTCAACTACTCATATTAAAATGATAGAACAGTTGTGAGTAGTTAATTTAGCAAAGACAAAAACCATAAGTTGTTATAAGTACTTGCGGTGGTCGATTGGAAAGCAACTATTATTTCTATCCAAGAAGAAAAACAAAACGTTTAAATATGTTAGCTGCGTTTTTTTGAAAACAATCGAGTAGAGTTCGCGATAGCCCTTTTCAAATTTATCCAATTTAAAATTGAAAATTTATTTTTTTTTAAATTAAGTAATTTAGATTTTATAGATGTATAACCAAACAAATTCATCATAAAAGTTGCATCGTTTTCTTGTAATATCGTTGTTCTGTATAGTTCTGAACTACTCCGTTATTATACAGAACTATACAGAACAACGATATTACAAGAAAACCATACAACTTTTATAATAGATTTTTTCGGTTATACATAGATTTCAATTAAACCTAAATTATTTAATTTAAAAAAAATAAATTTTCTATTTTAAATTGGAAAAAGTTTGAAAATAGCTATCGCGAACTCTACTCGATTGTTTTCAAAAAAACGCAGCTGTTGTTGCACACTTGGGGTATGTACGGGAAGCTGAGAAAAGAAAACATAGCTCGCATTAGTTTAAAAACATGTGTGCAACGGGCCTTAGGGTCACTTGAAATTAAAGAGTTACTAGCACTCATTTTTATCCTTGGTATCTAGGCTGTTCATTTTTAACTGGCCCAGTGAAAATTTATACTTCAGTAATTTTCTGTTTCAAATCTGTTAGTCGTAGTCATGTACCATTAGAAAGGTTATGGGCAGTTTTTAATTTCAAAACAAGATAATATAGAAGCTCAAATGCTAACCTTTAATTTATTACTTAACACCATAAATCCAACGGGAAGACCCGCTGGATTTATAGTGTTTAGGAATTCGATTGGGTCAATGGTTCCGATTCTTCCTTATCTACGACAGTATCAACAAGCTTATATTCTTTACTTGTTTGACCAACATTTTTTGAAAGCAAATCGTTATTGTCTCCTACTAAACTATTCTTTGGCGATATAATAGCAAGCTCACATATAACCATTTATTATTTGGTGTTATTATTCTAAATCAGTATATACGCGTACTATTAAATATTTTAATGTTAAAACCATTGTTCCTATTTGTTCACTTAATTCCATATTCAAATATTTATACGTGATAGTTCTGCTTCTAATATTTAGTAAAATTTCTAGTTTCTAATTTTTAGTAACACCTGTGGTGAACTCTCCTATTTTTGTTCAGTTTGGGAGGAATTTTTTGCAACAAAATTTGGTGATGAAATTAAGCTGGCCTTACCGTGTCAGTGAAACGGTCAACGTTCGTTGAAAGTCACCGAAGAATGAAAAAATCAACCCACCCATGGGCTTATCTAAAAATCGAATATCTTTAATTATACGATCGACTGCTTCAATAAGAACACGATTGGACATAGTACTTGCATCCTATATTAGTAAAATTATTTCCTTTAATAACATTTGATCGAGGAATTATTACACTGGGCTTGAATTTCAAACTTTTTTTGCGTGACAAGCTGGGCACCCGGGGGTAAACCTAATTCGACTATACTGAATTCATTGGTGCTAGTCCCATTTCAAAGTTAGTCCCCATTTTTGAGATATCGCTTTCGACATATTTTGCCTCTGAGACAAATATTTGTCAAAATATACACTCATATTCACGTTGATAGCTCCTGAACCATTAAGATTTTCGTTATGCTTTCTTCGGCAAAGTTGTTGCGCAAGCCAAGACCAACAACTTTGCTGAACATATCAAGGCCGAAAAACGACATCTACAATCATATTTTTGTGTTATTTTATTTTTTGAAACGCAAAAAATAAAATAACACAAAAATGTGATTGTAGATGTCGTTTTTCGGCCTTGATACGTTCAGCAAAGTTGTTGGTCTTGGCTTGTGCAACAACTTTGCTGAAGAAAGCATAACGAAAATTTTAATGGTTCAGGAGCTATCAACGTGAATATGAGTGTATATTTTGACAAATATTTGTCTCGACGAAAAACATGTTTTTTATCATTTTTTGTCCATTTATTGAATTTAAATTGATCGAATAAACACCTCATCGACAAATATAGATACTATAGAAACTATTTAACAGAAAATTAAATTGATTCAGTTGATTTTATTGCGATTTTTCTCAATTTTTTCCCAAATAATTTACATTTTTCTTAACTTTTAATTTTAATTTTCTTATTTGTTCGTGTCGGCTTCGGGTTCTTCTTCCTCTTGCAAATTCCAACAATGTCACCCAAGTTCGAGCCCAAAGTTCAGTACCAATGTTCGAGCCTTGCCGTCACTTGGTGAAAACGCTCGCCGTGCTCATCGGATTCGGCTGGTGATTGTTCGGCGAATTTTTCCACATGACAATGCAAAAAATGTATTTTCAGTGACATTCTAACGTTTATATTATGAAAAGCTGTCAGCATATTTTCAATATATCTGCGCCAATCATCGGCTCGGTTAATTCCGAGAACATTCTTAATAACTTCTTTAAGCCCAGTTCCGTTCGTTGTCGCCTTTAAAACGAGTATCCCATAAGCACATAAAACACATGTTTTTAGTGTAACCCAATTGCATGCCACTTAAAAGAGCTATCACTTTTAAATCTGCACAAACTTTCCATTGATGGTCATTGTATTTAATCAAATCGATGATTTTTTTCATTGATGCATAGGTTTCCTTTGTGTTTGTGCTGAGTGTAATTGGAATGGAATTCTTTGAGTTGGTAACGTGAAGGAGAACTGCCTTCAAGCTGCTTTTAGAGGAATCGATGAACAATCGCCAATCTTCAGGATTATATGCATTGTGGATACCAAACCTCGGATATCAGTGCAAAAAGCGAGTGAATTTTTCTCAATTGATTTGAAAAAAATCGTAAAATGACGATGACGATTTATTGCTCCATATATCCGAACATTTAGAGCCAAAATGTTCACTTGTTTTAAATCCTTTGACAAAAGAATGGCTTGCCGCTGAGATAGTTTCAGGCGTCGTACCATAATATCCAAACGACTTTGCGAGATTTCAATGTGATTGCATGGTGCAGTGACATTTGATGGTTGATATATTGATGCAGATGTTTCTCCGGTTTCACCTGATTCAAATGTTGTTGGTAAATAATCCTCGGTTGGGTTTGATCTGACCGGAACAGGTATTTCATCTGAATGCGGCAGCGGTAGATGTGTATTTCTCGTTGCAGTGTATGTCAAAGAACCACTTTTGTTTCTGTTTGTACCGAGAATATAATTCATGCACCCATAACATAGAACTGCATCATGTCCTTGTGGATCGACCCATATCATCGGGACACCAAATGGCATTGCGGCTCCAGTGTTTTGCCATCTATGCAGATTGAAAATGCATGTTGCACAAACAAAAGACGGCGTCCAATTTACACCAGTAATAACTATTTGTGAAAAGTATAGTCGATATAAATCAGCGGTTTCATCACTTATTTTGCGGCGATTGCTCATAATTGTAAATTTTCCACACACATAACAAAAGCACTTGAGTTTAAAACACCTATCCATATTATTTATTTCACCAGATTCACAAGACGATTTTCACTTTATTTTTTGTATTCTTTTGTCACTTTATATATTTAGATGAATAACTTTTTATTTTTAATTTTATATTACAGTTTTTACTTCTTACTTCTTGTGCCAATTTTTTAACTTTTTTAGAAATATCAATTTCTAAAGGCGCTGCTGTTTGGTACCTGGTTTGTTTTTAAGTTATGGAGGTCGTAAATTTTATTGGGGTTTTGTGTTGATTTTGTCGCGAAGTAAATTGTGGGTGGTTTTGTTTTGTATATTTTCAGGGTGTGAATTTTGGCCGTAATTTGACTCATGAGAAATTCGTATACGTGCAGAATACAAATGTCTCATGACTCATGAGTCAAATTGGGACACCTGTCTAATTTCAGTCCATTTTTGATTCTGTGCAAAATGGTTACATTTTTCTTGAATTTAGTGTATGGTTTTCAGTTTTTATGTGTTGTACGAAACTTGATTTTATGTACTTGTGATGTGTTCTTTGTATCTTATCTGAGATGAGTGTCTTGTTTGGCCTAAGTATGCCGAATTCCAGTTGTGTTTAGCCATACCTGTGCACTTATGTTTCTCGAAACGGCAAGGTGGGGCCGGAGTCTTCTGTGAGAAGCTTTTGCCAAAACTGACAAGACCCTGCCTTTTTGGCGAACATGCGAGAAGGCTGGGTCTACAGGAAGAAGAGACTTAAGATAACGTCCTATGCTCGTGTCCGGCACTATCATACAGAAGGCATAAGTATTTGGGCGTGTCCAGTGTGACCAGCCTTTCAGACCTCGCTGAATTTGGAGTGCGAGATATTTTGCGGTACGTACGTAGCTCCGAATGGTTTTGAACAGGGGTAAAGGGGAAATAGGTTCCTGTGGTATCACAACGGGGCGCTCCTGGTCTAATTGTGCGGAAGTGCCACTCCAAGCTCACCTTGGCCTAAGTAAAACACACATATATGGAAAAATAACACAAAAATGTGAATGTAGATGTCATTTTTCGGTCTTGATATGTTCAGCAAAGTTGTTGGCCTTGGCTTGCGCAACAACTTTGCTGAACGTATCAAGGCCGAAAAACGACATCTACAATCACATTTTTGTGTTATTTTATTTTTTTGCGTTTCAAAAAATACAATAACACAAAAATGTGATTGTAGATGTCGTTTTTCGGCCTTGATGTGTTCAGCAAAGTTGTTGGTCTTGGCTTGCGCAACAACTTTGCTGAAGAAAGCATAACGAAAATTTTAACGGTTCAGGAGCTATCAACGTGATTATGACTGTATATTTTGACAAATATTTGTCTCAGAGGCAAAATATGTCGAAAGCGATATCTCAAAAATGGGGACTAACTTTGAAATGGGACTAGCACCAATGAATTCAGCATAGTCGAATTAGGTTTACCCCCCGGGTGCCCAGCTTGTCACATTTTTCAACTAGCACAGTGTTATTAATAAACATCGTCCGCGTTGCATTTATTTTAATATTCTGTGTTACAGTGGAGTTGAAGCAATACCTGTTGAGGAAGCAGCCACATTGTCCACCAAATAGCTTTTGCTGGTGTCACTTTTCGATGGTCTCAATAAACTCAATACAAATTATACGTTGCTCGGGTAAAACGGTATGATTGTATGAAAATTTCGAGAATATTGTAGATGTTTTACATTATTATTTCGAAAATTTTGCGACATACCATTTTCTGCTAATCGTTCAAAAAAATTTAATTTTATGTTCTCTAGTAAGCTTTTCTCCATATAGATACTTTCTTAAAATTTCAAATTTTAATTATCGGACTTTAATTCTTCAAAACATAAAACATAAGCTCAAAACAAAACAAGAACGAAGGCGGCGAGTGAAATCGCCTGTCATATTACAAAACACAGAAAACATGCAATACAAACACAACCATCGACGCAGGCGACGACGATTTTTTCGTTGAAATAAATTTAGAGTCTATTTCTATTTTTGTCGTCGTCGCTCTTGTTCTGTTTCTACTTTACACAAATTGTTTGAATTTCATTCATAAACGAATTGGTTCTGAGAATTACCGAAATCGCCGCCTTTAGTTCTTTCTGTTGGGGCGATAAATTCGAAATTACGGCATCCTTAACTATATTTTACCAATGGGAGTCTAATTCTAATAACCCCGAGCTCTTGCTCTTAAAATCTAGCTTTTATAAGGCCATTTACCGTTTTTAATTCATTAGAAAAGGGTGGTCCACGAACTTCATTTAAAAGTCTTAAATGAAGGAATTCTTAGACGTTGTATGAATAGTGTTAACCATATATAATGCAGCCTTTCTTGAAAGTTGGAAAACTTGGCGTGGCCGTTATGCCGTTATAGGTTTTCCAAATATCAACAAAATGCGGCATTATGTAGAGTTTACACTATACTAACGTCTCAGAATTTCTTCAACTACCACTTTTCCCTTACATGTAAACTTATCCAAAATAATTTGGTTGTTGGAGGAAATTCTATTAATTATGAGCTTCCTTTCACCATAAATAACATAAAAATATCTACCCATTTATCCCATTTGCGTTGAAAGAGTGCAAAAAATGGGTTTTCATTGTTTTGGAAGAAAGATAATTTTTGTAAAACAGATTTTGAGACAAACGTTCAAAAGTCAAAATACATGCATGGGGCAAACCTCTTTTGTTTCTTCTTCCTAAAAAACATTTTCTTCCCTCCAAACACATAACTACACAATTGCCTACAAATAATTGCTAAAAATACAACACAAATTGGCTGTGGGTCAATTCTAAAGTAAATTTAGGTTAAATGCCGTTTAACGGTGTATGCGGTAAATTGAAATATTGTACTAAAAAGTAGGGTAAAGCGAAGACGTAAATAGTAGTGGTTTTTGTTTTTACTAAACAAATCATGCAAATATGGCGGCCATGGTTTTTTTATTCACTATCATTTTCCATGAAATGCGCTTGTATATTTATGAACACCGTTTTATTTATTCGTATAAACAATACGCAAATTGGAAGAACAACAATAAAATTTATGGCACTTCGTGTACCTACATACTAATTTTTGTAAATTCCTAGGAAACATGTGTCCCTTTGAGCCGCATTTTCCTAATTTTATTTAATAGTACGATTTGAAAAGTAATTTGTACTAAAATTTCAATTTACTGTACTAATCGATTTACCTAAGAATTGGTACACAGCCATTGTCATTAAAACAAATGCACGGGCATGACACTGTAGTGTACATGCAACTATTACACTATGAGCCTATTTTTTAATTCAACCTGAGCAAGCAGTGCGCTCTCAAAAGATACGCTGGGCCTATTTTTTAATTCAACCTGAGCAAGCAGTGCGCTGTCAAAAATACTATGTGTTTTTTTATTCAACCTGAGTAATTTGACTCTGCACACTATGTTTTTATTTGTGAACTGGGGCGGAATCATGAACGCCGCACGGAAATTTTAGACGGTAGAAAAATTTTATATGGAAAGCAGTAATAATTCTACCGGTTTTATTCTGTTGTTTTAAAAAAATCTTACAAATTCGTTCGATTGCTGTAAAGCTGACGAATGAATTATTTTTTTTCTGGCTTGCTATTTGTGTTTTTTTTGCGAAACAATGGAACAAAACCGGTACAATTATTGCTGTTTTCCATATAAAATTTCACTACCGTTTAAATTTTCCGTCCGGCGTTCATGATTCCACCCCTGTGCTTACACCGAGCATACTCGGTTCTTTAAATTTTAGTCTTAACAGAATGTCAGTGTACGAAGAGTATGCAAAGTAAGCAAAAAATTATTATCACTATCCACACTGGATTATTTGGCACTGCAAAACCTGTGCTCGGTGTACAATACCCAGGGCAAGCTTGCTTGCTCGGGTTTAATTAAAAAATTGACCCGATGTTTTACATCGTGTAAACCGGCACTCCATTCGCAATACGATTTGATGAGCACACGAAAGAAATACAAACACTATTTTCAACAAAATCATACCTACAAAAATCTACTTAATCACTTCACTTTCGGTTAAGTAAGTCAAAAATTATGCATTTTAGTGTGAACGATGCGTTCTTCCATTCATGAGTCGTTCCTTGGCATGCAATGAAACCCATTATATTAGTTTATTCCCATTTACAGTATGAAATAACATGTTGGGGTGGAATATACCTAACAAATGCTAAACAATTATTGGTTAACCAAAACGTGGTTTTGAAAGTGATTAATTTCCTATTTAGAAATTCACCATACTTTCCGATACATCTTTGAACCATCATTGAAGAAATTAATACCTTCAGTATCCAAAAATGTTGCTCTCAACCAATCCTGTCTGGTGGGAATATCAGTCCTAAACTTATGATCGAAAGGTGATGATGGGATGATATAGTCGGAAATATTTGAGATGTCTTGTATTTTTACAGTTTCACATGAAGATGGAGTTGAACCTACTAGCGGAGCTCGCTGCCATTTGTTAACCTAGGATATTTAGGGGTTTAAGATGAAAGTGATGACCAGTGCTTGAGTGGGTGTGGCGCCAACAGCTCCGCTAATACACAAGCATCTCTTCGCTGTACCAAGGATTTTAGGCTGCCCAATAGTAGAAATATAGAGCTAATAGTAAAAATAAATAATGTGGGGCTCCAAACCTCATCTTTTTCCAATGTCGTTTTTACACGGGTGAGCGAGATTGAAGTGATCTATACTTTGTCTAATATATTAGGTTCCCAGCTTAGTTTGCTGTGCAGAATGAGACCCAGGTGCTTTGCTTTATCAGTGAAGGTGAATCCAATACCATCTAAGCTAGGGGGCTCGATGCATTTGTATTTCCTGGAGAAAGGAACCAGCTCAGTTTTCACATCCAAACCATAACTATGTTAACCCGATTGGAGAGAATGCCAAGCAGAAGTTGCATGCGTTCGCTTAAGGTGCAAGGATATTTACCGAAGACACCAAACACAGGGCCATTCGCATAAGCACCACCACCAAGTCGCACCCTTCCAGGTTTAATAACAACATGAGCAAGTTCAAAAGAATAGAGGATAATACCCTATCTTGCGGTGTGCATCTACTCACAAACCTGTTATTGGAGCACCCACCCATCGGTTGGTAGTCGTGATTCTGCTTTTTCGTGATTGCCTTTTGCCGCCTATTCTTTATCCAGAAAAGACGCCTACTCTTTATCCAGAAAAGTTATAATGGAGTATTCCTTATGTTTAAGGGATTTTTCGATTTAGCATGGATAAGGAGAGAGCGGCTTCCACAGATTTCCCCTTAGAATAAACATATTGATATTTCGATAGCCTATTTGGCTCAATTAAACTCCTAATTTGGCCTTATACCTGTCCATTTTAAATTTTTAGTGGGAGAGGCTTAACTTATAAGTCCTTGGGACTGGAATGAAAGCTTTTTCCGCTTTAGGTATAAATATTACATTTACTCAAGTCCACTTACTGGGAATGTGACCGAATTCTAGGCTGCCCTTGAAAATAACTTCCAGCCATGGTAAGGTTAAGTTAGTTGTTGGTTGAATATCCGTTTCTGTAGCTTAAAGCTATTTATAGCCCACAGGATGTTTCTTCTGCTTATAAACTGGCTTACAATGCCTGCGACTCCGTTGTCTCTAGATTGATGTGATGACATCTGAATTACTGTAATTCGATAACAGAAAGATGAACAAATTTTACCTATCTTCTTCGCGTACAGCAGTTTATATTTAGGAGGCCTAGGTCCAAATACCCGGTCACCATTGACCAAAGGTTCTTTGACTAGCACAATGTCTATCAATCTTTTCATCTTAGTTTGAGCATGAGCACAGCCAAAGTTGCCTTTGAATGACGGAGGTTAATCTGTCGGAACCTCAACTTTAGGTTTGCACCGGGATCCACAATGTAATCCCATCGAGCTAGACATCTCCATGTCTGTAGAGAGTATTTCTACCTCCTCACCCCTTTCCATATTGTTCAGGTTGTCAACCGAGGCCTCTACCAGTATCAGCGTCCTCCAGATGTCACCCTCATTTTTCTTATTATTCTTGAGTGTGACTGCGCTGAAACCATAGCTAATTAACCGTTTGGTCCCAAGCAGCGCGATCGCGATTTTATGTCGAGAAAACAAAATAAATAAATGTGACGAGAAGCAATGAGAAAAAGACTAGAATACCGTTACCTAACAAATACCAGAAGCGATTGTTATCTGCGTTCGAGTTTATTTTTGTTTTTTGTGTTTGCACCTGGGACTCAAACGGTTAAGATAGGCGGTTATGTATTTATTATGATAATAGCTGACCTATAATCGACCTTTGGTTCTTCCAACTTGGCCACCATCCAGACAGTGGTCGTCAGTTCTTGGTTGCTAATTTGTGGCAAATTTTTTTCGGGTCAGGGGTTCCACTAGGATCCAAACTCACGCTCTTGGTCTGCATAGGTTTTTCGTAAACACAAGATACCAACTTCATAACCTTCCAGTGTCGCCCTCCGTCTACTCTAGTTGCTGGACGATATATATCCATTTTCGAGGACTCTAACAGTGACATCCGCAACTAAGTGCTCTTTTGAAAGTGCACTTCGTTGAAAGGCTTAGTTACAGTTTCCTCCATTTTAGTCCTCCTTGCATTCGTCTGTGATTCCTCCTCCTTCCGACCTCTGCCTTTTGGGTAAGAATGTCTTCAGACAACCCTTCACTGACCGTTTTTGACGCTAACAGAATGTTACTAAGCATTGTAAGAGTTTTCCAGGCTTATTTCCTTGTTTTGTAAATTGATACGAGGTGGCCATCCTCGCTTGTGCTTATGTTTCTGGAGATTATGTTCAAGGAACCAGCCTTGTTTGTGCTGGTGGTATTTTCGAAACAACTTTCGTACGTCTTGCTGACCGGGCCTAACGGCAAAAGTCCCACGTTTGTTATCTAAAACTGGAGACCAGCCTTAAAAGCCAACACCTTTCGATATAATTGATATTCACCACAAAGCAATAAAAATAATATTGGAAAAAAATGTGAATAACAGGTTCCAAAATTATCAAAACCGGAAATCATATTACAACTTCAGAGAGGCCAATTCGAATAACTCACAACAATATTTTTAGCAAATAACTTGGAATGCCGAGTTTAACAGCAATGATATAGATGTAAATGTGGAAAATTATTGTAGACAATTTTTATACACATCTTTTACAAGGCATTGATTTCATTTTCGGTCACGGCAATGGTAACTCGAACGCTTCCGCAAACAAGATACGGAACTGCCACAAGTACCAACTTGATTCCTCGAGAAAAAGCTACACGAAAGACCAAGCCAACAAATGTATTCAGGCTAAGTTGTGTACATTTTCGTAAACTCCTCAGTAATTTTACCATTTAACCCTATATTTTAAAACTTTTTAACCAAAATTCATAGTTCAAATATCCGTTTACAGTAAAATACGTAAAAAACGCAAAACATTCTTTAAATATTTTTAGCCATTTTATTTTAGTGTTTTCGAAATATTTACCGCAAATGCGCCCGAATCCTTTAGTAAAATATTTTGTAATAAAAGTATTGGAAAATTGGAAATATGAAAAAAAATTACTGCATCTTTCGTTTAATCTTTAATTTTATTGAGTTTAGAATAAACTTAAGATAAAAGCATAGCTGGAAAATGAAACAAAAAAAAATATAGACAAGTAATAGATAAGTAACAGAAAAATTTATGAATATTATAATTTTTTTAATGGAAAAACTTAGATTGCTTATAACTTTTAAGTTAAACAAGACAGCAGTAACGAAAAGTTATTGCATCTTGATTTTATATTTTTCTACCGACTTCATACTTCAACGTAAGCTTCTTTTGTCGAAACATGGTAGATATATCGTACTGTATAGTTATGTATAAGAAAGATGAGCAGCTTGATTTTGAAGTTTTTTTTATCATATTTTTATTTCCTTATTTCTTGTATTATGATAATATAATATAAAAATAATAATCATAAAATATAAATAAATAAAAAAAACTTAATTATAGTCATTAGGTAAATTATATTTTCTTCCTTTATAATACATACACATACATATACATATTGTGTGTGAGTATATATAGCAATATTATGTTTATGTGTTTGTGTTATCGCATTAAGGAAATTAAGTTTCATTATTAGACACAACAACAAATTTTCTTTAAATATCATCATGACAAAAATGTTAAAATTCTGTCATTCATTCATTATTGTGTCGTGTGTATTTGAGTGTACGAAATAGGACTACATAATTTTATGTTGGTTTATGATGATAGATTTACGTTGATTGTTTTTCATTCTTCTTCCGAAATATGTATTATGAGCCAGCTTTATCTATTTTTAGTTATGTTGATGTTACATAATAATAATATACATAATTTCGTAAGACACTGATTACGTATGGCAAAAATTAGCGATTCACTTTATATTTGTGTCATATTCGTACCATCATTTGTAAAAATTTCGAATTTTTAGACATAGCTATACGCAAGTCCTTGGTGTATGTTTAGTGTTTACAATTTTTTATGAATATTTACGCTATGTTGAATTGCCCGATATAAATAAATTAATGGAATTATTAATTAAAAATTTTATTATTTACTTTTTAATAAAATATGAAAAATTAGATTATTTATGATATTTTGTTGATTTTATGTGGAAAATTCATAATTTGGTTTTCTCTATACATATGAATTTTGTTGTTGCCTGTTACTGTTTTGTGCCATGTAGATTTCCAAAAATCGTATTAAACATGATAATGTGGTTATAAAAATAATTGAATTTATTATTATTATTATTATTATTTTGAAGATACATAATATACAGTTTGTATTCATATTACATATACAAACATATATACGAGTACCGTAATGTTTGATATACGTATATACATACCGAGTAATATTAAAAATTATTATGCTCATCTTTCAAAACATAATTTTATAATCACTGTTTTTATCATACTTACAAAGAAGAAAAATTAAAATCTGCCACATCTTAAACGTAATATGTATTAAAGAAAATTCAATTAAAAATATTGTGTCTGTATACTCAACTCTAATAGTTTCTCTGCCTTTAAAGAACGTAGACTATAACCGCACAATTTTAATTTTGTCTGTGTTGTGTAATTTTTTAAATAATTTTAAAAAATTTTGTCAAAAGAAAACTATATAATTGAAACTAATTAAAAATAAAAATAAACAGCTTATATACTGTGCGCGCTTTCACTCAATTATGTGCGCTGTTTATTACATCAAGAAGTGAATTTTGTGCTTTGAGCGGAATCATACTTACTAAATCGTATAATGAAGTTAATAAAGTTATAATTTTAATAATTATGTTTAATTTTTGGTTCGTAATGCATTAATGTATGTCCAAAAATATATTCGACTTTGTTAAACACTAATTCATAGAATTTTCAGAATCTTATGTTACGAAGGCACTTAATATGCCCTTTCATCGACAAGATTTTGTTCCCGTGCCATGAATTGCACTTATCCGGAAACTTGAGGCTGTGCAACACAGATTTCTGCTGTTTGCTCTGCGTGGGCAATTGTGGCTCGATATTTACAAATTGCCGGGCTGTTTCAGCCATTATTTTCATTTCATCAACGTTTATCTGACGGAACCAATTCGCTAGCTCTACTTAAATATATAAACGTTAATTTGAATATTCACAGATAAAATTTGTCAAGATTAATAACAAGAGAAATTGATTTAATTTAAATCACGCGTGACTTTGATTGTTCGTCATACAAGTTGTGATCTTTGCATTCAAAAATTATAATCTACTAAATCGTGTTGTTTTAAAATAAAACTTTCATTTTCACAGAAAATTTCATAAACTATTTTTGAAATTTCGTAGCTTTAAGTATTCCAAAAATAACGTTTCACGTGAAGTTGAAATATTTTAAATAAAATATTTTGGGGTTTGTTTGTGTTTTGTGCAATTTTGGGGGTGGTTCGGTCATTGCTGCAAGTTTTAACCACCATTTTCGTAATCAGCGCCCCAAAAAACATATAAGATGAGTTAGTTTGCAAAACAACAACTTTAGTCGGAAAATACCCCTATTTAGGGGTGTTTTTTGCATTTTAAGGGTGTTCCAACCACTGGCAGAAGTTTTAACCCTCATTTTCGTAATCAGCGGCCCAAAATACGTAGGGGAGAAGTGGTCTCATCGAGTTCGGTGTTTCCCGACCTTTTACCGTTGTTTTAAATGTATTAACTCAGAAAATTGCATTTAAAACAATCCGCCATTTGACTAAAGGTTTGAATAAAACCATTTTGCTTTTGTGGTTGGTCTTGATTGTTAAATGTCCTTGTTTTAGACAATCCTTTGATTGGAATATAAGAAGTTGATTTTACGATATTTTTTGATATACATAATGTGTAATACTCGTACAAATGGGATTGTTTCTGCCCAATTCATTTTTTGTCTAAATTAAAATCATATTTTTCAAATCATGTAATAGGTATTATTATTAATTATGCCATTAAAAGATATACATTATGTAATGATTCTTGTATAATTAATAATTTCCCCACCGGAAAATGGTGGCAGTATTCAGGCTTTCCCTGGGAATAAACAATTGAAACAATTATTATTTTTCCTTATAACCATTTTGTGGGGCAATAGTTTCCCAACCAACTTTGTTTCAAGTATATTTACACCAAAATAAATTCCAACAGTAGGCCAGAAAAATATAATTTAGCCAAAAATTCTATGAAAATATTTTTCCCAATTCCCTATTCCAGGGAAAGAATAGTGCAACTGTTCTCAAATACATTATTGCAAAAACGCTCACCACTTTTGTACACTCACTCTTGTTGTGAAAAAAGGTGATGTATTTAATGCAAGCGGTTATATATATATAGGTCCTGCGCAAAATTACTTTAAAATTTAAAGCATACTTTACATTAAACAATTAGTTCTGTTAAGCTATATTGCATACTATTAAATTTTGCATGTAATGCAACAAATATTGCTTAATTAGGTAAATTACATTAAAACTTGTATGGTGCATTGCTATAAAATGTAATATTTGGTTCGTTTAAAGTTTAATGTAACAAATTTAAAGATCATGCGAGTTTAATGTGAATTGAATTGTAGATAATATACAATTTCTAGTACTTTCCTTTAAAAGTTAACGTAACGAATCATATGAATTAATGTAAATTGCATGAAAAATCCTTTGTAGTACATACTTTGGTTTGAAAAATATTGCTTGCGAACAGAAATAACCTCCGGTACTTACCATTTCAAAATAATACATAAATTTAAAGTCACGTGTCTAACGGAAAATAATGTTTATTTATATTGTTACATTACTAGAACAAAATAATTAAAATTATTTTAATTTATTAATATAATTTCATAAAGACTTGAATATTTTCATTATAAACCAAATTTTTATTTTATTATTTATTATTTTCGTTACAAAACATTCCTTCGGTAGTTGCAATTTTAGTAGTTCCTTTATGCATTGTACAAATCCGGCAAAACTTACTTACGTTGAGGTGTAGAATCCGAATCAGCAGTAAAAAATCCGAGTTCACATTATAAATTTTAAAGTTGCATCCCCACCCATCATCAGGGAGTTGTGGTCGAGTTTGACCACCAGTGGCCCTATTCTGGTAATTCCCTGTGAATAGGGAACTGGGGAAAGATTTTACATAGTTTTTATCTATAAATCAGTTTTTTCTGGCCTCTAGGCCTTCTGAGAAAAAAAGTTTGATGTAAATATTTGGGAATAATTTTTCCATATCGAAATTATCAGGGAAAGTTATTCCCATCTTTATTTTGTTTCCAAAAAAATTTCCACTAACTTTTTGCTGAAAGTGCTTCATACTTTACGATTTGCGTACAATGTATGTCATGCAGTACTTTTTTTATAAGTCCAGACTCGTAGGTTCCCAAAAAATATGTTTAAAGCATGGTTTCCACGATGACAAGGCGAAGAAATTAGTCAAACTAGAAAGAGAAAGCAAAAATTCACCAATAATACGATAGAGACAAAAAAATTCGGACGTCCAGTTTTTAATATTTTAATTCAGCACTCCGATATTGGACGACTACTGCGAAAAAAAGATTAGATCGACCATCTTTTTTCGGATTAGCCGCTGATTTTCGGAATTCATATGTCAATTTTAATAAAATTTAACCACTTTCATTACTCTCGTTATATAGAAAGGACGAACCCAATATTTTCTTTTTTTTTAATAGCACTGCTACTTGAAAACATAACGGTATATATTATCATTAGTTTGACAACATTATCCATTTTTAACAAAATTTAATTTTGATAACAATCAAAGTTTTGGTTATGAAATCTCAAAACGTCAAAAGTAAATAAATAAAAATTCGGAGTAACGACTTATTGCTGTTTCACTCACTCTTATGTTAATTTTTCTTTATTCCTTCCTCTTTCTAGTTTAACTAATTTTTTCGCCCCGCCATCGTGTAAACCATGCTTAATGCTTAATGACGTGCATGCTTTAATGTGACACAATTAAGCACAATTTTACATGAAAAACGAAATACATAGTTTGCGATTCATTTTTAATCTATCGTATTAATTGATTTGGGTTGATAAGTTTTTGTGGCCTCAGAACTGCGTAGCAATTCTTTTTCTTTTTTAAGCTGTAATACTATGTTATTGAAATACTGATTAAAATTACGAAAAAATACTCTGGTCGAAAATTCTCGATATTTTGAAGGTTGAAGGTCTGTTCCCAAAAATGCAAATAAGTTTACCAGTCTTTCTAGATATTTCAATGTCTATCTATACCGAAAATATCAATAACGGTTTGTGTGATCCGATCTTTTCCGCTGATCCTCTTTTTAATTCGGAGGATTTTAAGATTTTTAGATCTCAACTTCAAGGGGTTGGGTACCTGCCATAGGAAACTACCTGAAAAAACCATCGATTACCACAATATTGCTTTAAATTGTTCCAATATAGTCGTGTAACACATAGATTGAAAGATCTTGGTGACAATTTTGACGGTATCGTATTAGTTCATAAATCCACCATTTTATCGCTGGTACTTAATTTTTCATATATAGGCGAAGTCTTGAAGAAAATAAAAATAAAATTTAACGCTGGAAGCAGTTACAATTTTGCACATCCTGATATGATCATGTGACGTATCTTTTAAAAGGTCTTAAAGAAACAATTTTGTAGTCAGTGCTTTAGTTCAGAAGTCGACTGTTTCCGCATTGCTAATTATTAACTTACTATTGAATATACACGTGTCGCATCATTGAAAAGGTCTTGAAGAATGCCCCCAACTTCGTGGATGCAGCATAGTGCTCAAAACTATCGTTGTCGCGCTTGGAGCTGTTGCGTTTTTCTCGTTAACATAAAACCATCTTGTATATCATTTGAAAGGTTTTGGAAGAAGAAATAATTTTTATTTTGAGTTTTAGTTGCTGAATCCACTATTTTGGCGCTGGTAGCTAATTTTTGATTTATTATAGAATATATGTGTTACATATCATTGAAAAGTATGTCATAAATTTAGCTTAAGCACCCTATAGAAATCCAAATTGTTATTGGGACGATGATAGCAGCCCCATTTCTTTCATTCTGATATAATCATGTGACATATCATTTTAAAGGTTTTTGGACTAATCAAAATTTTTTTGATCAGCAAGTTATTTCATAAATCCACAACTTTGCCACTGATGGTAAATTATACCTTTATTATAGTAAATACACGTGCCTCATTGAAATGGTTTTGAATAATGTCATAAAATTAGTAGAAACATCTTAGTACTCGAAACTGATGTTGTGGTGCTGGAAAGAGTTACTTTTTGGTGTTTCCAATGTTGGAAAAAAATACATTTCTATCATTTTGATAGAATCATGTGGCATATCGTTTTAACGGTTTTGGAAAAGAAACATTTTATCATGGGCAATTTATTTCACACATCCCCATTTTGGCACTGGCGATATATTATTCCGTTGGTATAGAATACACACATGTCCCATATCATTGAAAATGTCTTAAAGAATGTCACAAATTTAATTGATTCACTTTTACTCAAAACTAACACTGTGACGCTGGAAGCATTTACATTTTCCTCATTTCATAAAATCATGTGACATTTTGTTCGAAAAGTTTTGGATTTTTTTTTTGTTTTAATCGCTTTAATTAATAAATAGGTCTTTTTAATGGAAATTCTTGACTTACATTTTTCGTGAATTTTCCGGGTAAGCAGATTTTTATCTTTCGACGCAATTTTATTGGTGTAGCTTGACGGCCATATTATTATTCACTTGGTTAAAAAACGTGGTGTGAACGCTTTTAAACCAAAAATTATAAACCAGAATAAACCACCCGACTTCAAACCAGAAAATTTTAAACCATATCCATTTTATTTACTACTTTTCTGGTTTAAATCTGTTTGGCTTATTTTGGTTTATTTTGCTATTGTTTTATTTTCTAAACCAGTTAAACGGCCATGAAATCTCAGATTTGCTCGATTTAATAACCATTTGACAGTCATTTGTTATTTCCCTTTCCATTAATCTTTATTTTTCAAATAAAATGGTAAACATTAGGGACCTGAATTAACAGAATTGCAATTGAGTTACTATTCAGATAATTGAGTTACTATTCACTTAATTGAGCTACTGAAGTAAATTGAGTGTTCGAATCGCTCCTCTTCGTTTAATTTTAATTAGAAAAAAACACTAACACACTTTTAAAATAAAACGCGGAATCTATCTGATTTAACTACACGAGCAAAATATCTCTTCAGTTAATTCAGTAGCCCAATTTTTTAACTGAAGTGAAGAGGTGCGTATCGAACGCTCAATTCACTTCAGTTGATTCAGTTAATTCAGACAATTTTATTAATTCAGGCCAATCGAAAGTCCCTATTGTTTTCTATGTATATATTTACCCCTGAAATATACTCGCCGTCACTGCGACGTTTCTAAATGTCAAAAACGTTGTTCTTCATAGCCTACTGAAGACTCGTTAATCGTGTCGAATATAATTGCTGTAGTTTGAAATCATTTATTTTTACTTTTGAGTCACGTCGGTCGCGTCGAGTATATCAAGGGTTATTCTTTGGTACGTTTTTCGTTTGTCTCATGTGATAATAAAACTTTAGTATTCCGTAACAGCAGCAAATTCAACGATCCACAAAAACTCAAGAACAAAAATTCAATTTACGAAAAGGAAGCAATGGTCAATCGAAAAATAAAAAAGGGAATGAATGTGGATTACGCCAATTTGTTGATTGTACCATCAAAACAATCACGCCCCAAGCGGTTCACTTAATGTGAAATAGATTTGTTGTGTCGTGTGGTGGTGTCGAGTGAAATCAACACCATGCATGGCTGAATGGAATATTTAAAAAATATTGTTGTTTATATTTTCTAAATATTCCATTCCGCCATGCATGGTGCTGATGTCACGGGAAATGTAGATCGTGTAAGTTTACCAAGTGTTTATATAAAATAAAATGTAAATTATGTTAAGGCATGGCCGTTTGGCGGGCTGGGAAAATATCACTCGAGTATTCAATGCTTCGCCCGGTGACGATGTCAGACAGGCGCAAGTGTGTTGAAAGAGCGGACAAACAACATTAAAAAAGATTTGAGAAAATTAACGCAGTACACAGTGGCATGTAGAATGGCTACTGGAGCGGGCTGCAGCCACCGACGAAGCTTCCGAAAGTGTCTTTTGGTCTTACTGAGGCCGTGAAAGATTACGCGGCATTGCTTCAGGTGAAGCTGGTTGGGCTTCGGCCAATAAACAGCGATGCCGGTTTCGACGGAGGACACAGCACTGTCGCCACACGTGGTTGATGACGTAAACAATTCCAGTCAACCAGAATCAACAGCAACATCATCGCCTTGGAGGGCTATTACACCGAATTCGTTGTGTTATTTATCTTTGGTGGATGCAGTTCAATCGATTTCCGAAAATTAATTTTCATCGACTTGCGCGCTTGCAATTCAATCAAACTTCGAACTTGAACTTCAATCGAATCCTGCATTTGAAGTGTCATCGAATACGACTGGTAGTCGAGCAGTTGATACAACATCATCGACAATACTTTGCCATCCAAAAGCAGCGAAGTCAACGAAAGCGCAATATGAATGGACAAGTCTCACAGCTGTCGGGCAGCTCGAACTCGACAGAACTAACTCGTCAAATATTATGAATTGAAAACTAACCTATTAGCTGATGAGCTGATCAAACGGGAAGAGTTTGCGATCAAACGAAAGCAATCCCAATTGTTTGATGTGGCACTGGCCACATTACAGCAGAACACAGCATTTACAATTAATCGATTTTTTCTTGTTAACTTGTTTTTCACTTGTTGTATATATTGTCTCTGTTATAGACATCAATCGCAGACTTTGCGAACCTTGTGAGTTCACTGTTTTAATTAATTTTAATTTAGTTTTGATTATTATTTTTTTTTATTTCTTTGCCATTTTTGTTTGTTGCATTTTTACGGCACTTGTCTTTAGCGGTGCATTAGTGAGGCGGACCCCTGCCGCCAAACATATCAACAATGTGAGTCGGTGAAATTGGGCGCCGAACAAGTTCAATTGGAAGTGGTTGTGGTGCAACAGGTTCTGGCGGTGCTGCTTCCACGACGACTTCTTGATCGGTAAAGATTGCTAGCAATGGCAAATCGTCCACGTCGATGTCACCCATGTAAATGCAGATGTTGGGCAGTGCAGGGTACAGCATACAGATATAACTTTTTGGATTAAGTCCAATCGGCGAAGCTGCATGCCAGAGATGAAAATTGGGAAGCGTCGTTTCAGCAGTTCATAAGACCGTTCGTCGACGTTGCGCAAGTGAGTATCGCTCTGCAAAAAAGAAACAAAATAAAAAGGAATGAGTAAAGAAATACATTGGGTTGAAATAGTTGCATTCACCGCTGATATGCCTTTTTAGCATCACTTTTTTTTTCAACATCACCCGCTCAGGGTTAGGGTAGCGTGTAAATAGCGTACACAAGTAATGTGTATTGCCATAGCCACCATCGCCAACGATGACATACCCGTCTTGGATCCGAAAATGGGCATCGGATATTATCTGCACGTTCATCGAGAAATACCCGTGACGATTTTGGAACGCTTCGCTCTGCAAATAACGAAAAAATATAAGATTGATGTGTGAACGAATGAAACGGTGAACTGATTTTAGTGTGTGTGCAGTCGATGGCACCGATGCACCGGGCAAAATCAGCAAACGCCGCTAATGCTGCTGCTTTTGCCAAACGCTCATCTTCGGTTCGCGGCATTTGAACGATAGCATGGAAGTCTCGCAAAATCGCGTCGCACACCTATAGAAACAATAATCAAGCAGGAACAATGGACGAAATGAATGATTTTAATGAATGAAAATCTGAAAAAATCATATATATTCCTACCAGGGGCAGAATATTGGACATTGTTGGCTGGGAAATGCCAATATAATCGACTTTGTTCAAAGTTGCCGCAGGTCAGCATGCGAAGTACAGCGAGCAATTTGTGTTCTGCGGGCAACTCACGTGAACTGAAGAAATAGGAAAAGAAAATAAAGAAGTTTTGGATCCATACGTTTTTAGTCGAAAAGTCTTACCCAATTTATATATTGGGAGATTTCGTTTTACAGACGATTTGAGCGAGTCGCGTGTGTGGATGACAGTTGACAATAGTTCGAACAAATCAGGATGAAATTCTGCCATTATTCAAATTAGATTAAAACTTCTCAACTAAAAACGTATGAAACCAAATGTCCTACGGAAAAAATGACAATATAACCTCAAATAATATATTATTTCGGAATACCGAAAAAATGAAAGAAAAATGCGAGCATGCCATACCGGCGTGGATCGCCATCGATGCTGTTGCGAACCATGGCGTGCAGTCGCCAAAAAGCATCTTTGTGGACTCGAAAGTATTTGCGAAAGTCGACGTCGACGTAGTTGCTTGTATTGCTTGTAGGTGCGGTAAGGACGTCGAACTGCGTGTCGCACAACTATTTCTTCGTCTAATGACGACGTGGGGGACATCAAACTGTCATCAATTTCACGTAATACATACATTTCTGAATTATGACAGTAAAGTGATAGATTTATTTTCACTACTTGTGTCCATGCACAGCAAAAGAGCACGAAAATGATGAAATCAAACGATGAACTTCAAAAATTCACAACACGATTGCACCGGTTTGAGTGATAAACGAGTGAATAATATGAAAACATGGGTTAAACCAACGAAAATGTTCATAAACCAGCCGTCGGAGTGCTGTTTAAAAGTGACGTGGTATATTGGCCAATTGATTTGAAAAGTTTGGTGTAATTTTTTTAAACCAAGTGAATAATATGAACTTTCAGAAAAAATTTAGTCTAAAACGATTCAAACGATCTAAAAATAAACGAAATTTAAATCGAGTGAATAATATGGCCGATGCCGTAGATGAATTTGTTGAAATAGATTTCGTTTTCAGAAAAAGTTCAGAAAAGCTTGGCCATTTTTTTATGGAAATCTTTAACTCGTGTATAAATCTCTTTATAAAATTTTCAGTTTCGGATTTTCCGGTTTAAATGGATTTTGTAAGAAGTAAATTTTTAGAAATTCGAATCAAATTTATACATAACAGGTTGCATTTTGATTAAGTGTCTTGATGCGCCCGTTTTATAGAGTTTCTATTGTACAGATTGAAAATAGAGTTATCAGCTCACTACATTTAGCCCTCCTTATTTTGCAAAACCACCAGAAGACTATATTCAAAATCTACTTAAATTTAGATTTTGACAACATTGTGTGTAGATTAATTCACTATAATTCAGACCCAAAATACATTTTCACTTTTTTTCACTTGTGAAAATTAATAAAGCTCAAATTAATGAAGGCAAATTTATAACGGTTTATAAAATATAAAATTAAACATTTGGTAATAGTAACAAATTATCCCAATTCAAAATTATTTCTCACTGCTTACCTTTTAAATTACGCAAAAATTTTAGCTTAAAAATCAAATAATTTGAAATTATTTTCTCCGTAATAATTATAAATATAATTTTTCATCAAAATCAATAAAGGTAAACCCAAGTGGTTTCACTGAATATTAATGTAACATTAATTACGTACAAAAGAAATAAAAAATTGTATATTATTAATGTTCACCTTTATCATGCCAATTAATAAATCATTTCCCATAATCCCTTAAGAAAAATATACCGGCAACAAATAAAACAAAAAGCTCTCTAAAAATTATAATTTTTGTGTTTCTTCTTCTGCTGTGTGTTTGTGCACTTCTTACGGCCGAACCATACTTTTCCGCCTACCTCAAAACACAAGAAACTTTGTACTTTTGTTGTTCCTGGTATATTGGTAATTTACACAATATGCTGGTATAAATGTATAACCGCATCACACATTTCCCAACAATAAATCCATATAATGAAAAATATATGGAAAACTCCTATAATATATTTAATTCTATATGCATACGTGTACATTAGACGAATAAATAATTTTCTTGGGAATACCAATTTTCAACAAATACCAGTAGTATTATGCAGTTCGAACTTCCAGCACTGTATAATGAATATACATTTTCTCTCAAACAAAATCTAACACGGAAAAACTTTATCATAATTCTTCTGAAGTTGTTTTCTACCACACCACACCGCACCAGATGAAAATATTACATTTCTTTTTAAAGTAAAATTAATAATTTTTCTATTTTTAATTTTTCCATAGAAAAACGAGCAAAGGAAAACATTTTATTTTGTCTTTTTTATGTTATGGGAAAATTATTATTATTTTTACGGAAAAACTTTATTTTTGTGTTTATAGCAAAGAATATAACTATAACAAAGTTATTGAAAGTTTCATGTTACGGGTACTATGTGTATGTGTGTGTGTGTGTGATAACTTTTAATTATGTTTTTTTTTTGTTTTCTTTGTTTTAATATTTATTAATTGCAAATTGCAACATTTGGTTTTTTGTTCTACTCATCGTATAAACATAATGTGAACGTTTTTGGCAAGTAAAACATTTTGGTAAAAAAATATTTAATTTCTTGTTAGTTTTTAATCAAAAGTTATGTTCGATATTTTTTTTTTATGTTTTATGGTTATTTTTATATGTGTGAAAGCACGCTCAACACACAATTTGGCAAAGAAAATGAAAAATTATATTTCCCTCTATATACTCGTAAGTATTCGTATAGCGGCAAATTATGTAATTAACGGTTTGTTCTAATTACATGGAAATTGTGTAATTTGCTTTTATTTTTATTTTCGTATAATAATTTAACGTAAGTAAGAATTGTTGTTGTTGTTTGCAATATAAACGAATACTTGGAGTCAAATTCGGTATTATAAAATGGCTTAAGTATTCTTAAATATTAATGCTTTTATTGTTATAAGTAAATAACAATGATAAGTTTGATAATACCTAATTGTTGCTTAAAAATTTGTTAAGCATTTTAATGGATATTGGTAAAACAATTAGACGTGGGAAACGATGTACAAATATTATGTTCTAATATATATATATATATATATATATATATATATATATATATATATATATATATATATATATATATATATATATATATATATATATAATTAAAGCTTTCCGTGTTAACGATAATAATCAAAATAGCAGTTAACGCACGCGGAAATAAACAATTTCAGAGGGTGCGAATGACTCGAATTGTTTATTTTTTTACTATAGTTTAAATTTTTTTTTCTATAATCAGAAACCGGGGCGGAAAAATTAAATTTTTATTATTTCTTTGTTGTAGCCAATAAAATATTTCAGGAAGTGATAAACAGTACGAATTACATAACATTGGCATCAATAAAACTATTCAATTTAGTGTAGGTCGTCCACTCCCAACCATTTACGCATGACACAGGAATACTATTAGCACGGTTCGATTAAAGAATATCGATTTCAATCTAAATTCGAAGCATTTTAAAGAATTTTAGACCATCGGTCTCATGAAGCTTGTCCATTAAATGGGCTATTTCCTAGACTAATTTCTAGAACGATTTCATTTTAAAAAATGCATTTTTTTATTCTAGCTATTTCTGATGGGTGGGTGGTTTTTTCTACCATTACAATTCAAAATATTAATTCTCTCTAACCCATAGAATCACTGAATTTCATTTAGAAATTGTAAAGCCTCTTTCAAAATACAAGCCATGAATACCTCAAATGTAAACCTCAATTGTAAATATGATATCCTCAATAGTCTTTCTGCAAAATTCAGAAGGGAGATAAGCAATTAAGACAAGATAAGCTCATTTAGTCAAAGAAAAAAAATATTACAAGACTGGTGTTCCTTAGGGTTAAAACAGACTAGGCATGGTCGGAAAAAAAATTTACCTTCAACAATCTTCGATCGTTCCATCTCGATTTTGAATATCAAATGCGAATTTATTTTATTAGACTAGAATAAAAAATTACGGTTTAAGCATGAATTTTAAATATGAAAATTGCAATATATTTTCCTAAAACTAGACAACGCTAGTATCGTACCGCTTAATATAAAAACTATGAGACTGATGGTTTGACGTTCTAACATTCTTTAAATGTTCCGAATTCGGATTGGAATCGAAGTTCTTTGTTCAAGAAAGCAAGTTGAATGCCGCACCAATGCATTACGCTCAATATATTCAACAAATATTTTTTTCTATTTTACCATTAATAGTGCGTTCATGACATCGTGAGTAAGTTCGGAAAAAAATACTATTGTAACATTGAGTTCGTAAGTAAGTATGAAAATATTTATTTCCGATGTCATGTACGCATCCAATTTTTTTGTGGAGGTGGAGTCGGCACTTAGTGAAAAAAGCAACATATGAATGAAAAAAGAGCAGTTAACATTATTTGCTATGTTTCATGGCACGCATTGATCCGGATCAGTTCAAATTTTATATGGTAAACCTGATCCAAATTTTGTTTAACATCTCAAATTAGAATTTGAAATCTAGTAAATGGGCGCTTTCAGGTCCCCTATCATGATAAGTAAAATCATCGCCAATTTGATTTGAAAATTGCATAGTGCTAAACATTTTCTTAGTGTTAGCCGCGATTTTACTCAAAATGTTGTCAACTGTTGGGTGTCCTGAAGTGCCCAATGCCTTAACTGGGGTTGCGCCCAAACTGAACCGAATCAGATGAAACATCGAGTAACAAGGCTATTGCGGATTTTGGAATTCAAATGCGAAAAAACGATTATTTATGTCACTAAGTAAATAAATATTTATCAACCTAAACATAATAGTTTTACATTTTTACAGTGTACGAAAATTAATCGTAGGACTTGATATAGTTGTCTCAACTGGATTTTGGGAATATGCAATTGTGGTAGAAACGGTGACAATTGAAGACCAGAATGTGTTAAAGTTTGCTAAGCGTTGGTTCAATGGGATTTGCATTCGAATAATATGCAAAACTTCGTAGCTTACTGCGAGTTCATACGACGGATAAAAATCTCGGATTTTTCTATCCCAGATTTTTTTTTCTCAATATTTTCAACTTTTTTATATGAAAAGAGGCGTGCCCGTTGTATAATTTACGTGATGTAATTGGTTAAAACGATGGGATAGTCAAATCCGAGATTTTTATCCGTCGTATGAACTCGCTGTTACGCCACGTGTAGTAGCATCTACCGGCCGCGGATTAGTTAAACTGGTTAAATTCAAAAATGTACCGGTAAATTCGTGTTTTTCCATAGGGTATACTTATGGGCGTATTGTGGACAGCACATAATGAAAGCAAAATAAGTCAATTCAACGAGTATTCACAATTGTTATATAATTTTGTCTATATTGGGTTCTTTCAACCCATTGGGTGGCCTCAACAGTTCGAACATGTTGAGTGAAAGTCAACGTTTGCAACAATTTCACTAACCATGATAGGGGACCTGAATACGCCCATTGCCTATGATAAAAACTATAAAGTAGGCGTTTTTAAAGCCTTCGCTCGACAATTGAAAACTTTTATTGAATAGTCAGAATATTTTTTTTTAAATTGTTGCGTGAAGGTATACAACAACAGACCCAAATTTACTTTGGTTTATTTTTACAAAATTTCACTGAATCGCTACACAGTTAAGCAGTCTGCAGTCTGCCCAGACTAATAATAATAATAAAGTAATAATCTTTGAATCTTCGGAATATTTTTAGTAACAGGGGAAATTTTGGTCGAATTCATTCGTTTTATATATACAGGGTATCCCAGAATGAATGGATAAGCCTGAAACACCTTAGTAGAGCTATTGGGCGCTCAAAATAAAATACAAAAAAAATATCCCAAGTAGTACCTAAGATATATCATTTTAAAAAAAAAAAGTCCAATTTTTTCACATTACTTTACGTTTCCGATCACCACGGCTACAAATAAATTAAGTCTATCGGTTTTTTGGTCTTATAATATTCTAATTTCACTATACTAATAGATATGCAGTAAATAGTATGAGTAGCTATTGAACTTTTTTTGAAAAAAAAAAATCTAAACTTCAATTTAGCATGAAATGTGGTAAATAAGTTTTAGCGAAAAAAAATGCATGGAAACTTAAGTGGTCATCTATTTTAATATGCGCGTTTAAGGCAGATTCTAAAATAGTATAATACATCCTTTTATCTAATGTATATACGAGGTTATTGCTATTAATATGCAGAAGGAGAATTCAGTCAAAAACATTAAGATTAAATAACAAAATTTTAAAAACTGGATTATTGGTCTTAAACTATACCTGATGATAAGGGCTTCACAAAAAGCAACGTTACACATTAATAATACTTTATTTAACCTTTAATGTACATTTACAGTACATGCTCAAACTGTCTGAACTGATACACGCCTGACATCTCCGAATAAAAACTCTTTTCAGAAGTCGCGCGTAATGCGCTTTTCAGAAGTTGCGCGTCTTGTAAAGTCCTGATCAGTTTGGAGTAGACTTCTTTAGAGTAGGGAATGTGGAGGCCACAAGATGGGCCCCAGGCGGCCAATCCATCTTTCTGGATATGTGGAATTCAAATACGCCTGAAAGTTTACAGCATAGTTAATCTCTGTTAATTAATATCTACTACGACTTCACACGGCTATAACTAAAATTTGACTTATAGACTCGAATCACAATTTTGGTGTATGAAAGGTGGATCCTTCCTCTACAAATTCCATACCAGCCTTGCTCTGTTAATTAATATCTTCTACGACTTCACACGGCTATAACTAAAATTTGACTCATAGACTCGAATCACAATTTTGGTGAATGAAAGGTGGATCCTTCCTCTACAAATTCCATACCAGCCTTGCCGTGTTAATTAATATCTACTAGGACTTCACACGGCTATAACTAAAATTTGACTCATAGACTCGAATCACAATTTTGGCGTATGAAAGGTGAATCCTTCCTCTACAAATTCCACACCAGCCTTGTTTTGTTAATTAATATCTACTACGACTTCACACGGCTATAACTAAAATTTGACTCATAGACTCGAATCACAATTTTGGTGTATGAAATGTGGTACTTCCTCTACAAATTCTATACCAGCCTTGCTCTGTTAATTAATATCTACTACGATTTCACACGGCTATAACTAAAATTTGACTTATAGACTCGAATCACAATTTTGGTGTATGAAAGGTGGATCCTTCCTCTACAAATTCCATACCAGCCTTGCCGTGTTAATTAATATCTACTAGGACTTCACACGGCTATAACTAAAATTTGACTCATAGACTCGAATCACAATTTTGGCGTATGAAAGGTGAATCCTTCCTCTACAGATTCCACACCAGCCTTGTTTTGTTAATTAATATCTACTACGACTTCACACGGCTATAACTAAAATTTGACTCATAGACTCGAATCACAATTTTGGTGTATGAAATGTGGTACTTCCTCTACAAATTCTATACCAGCCTTGCTCTGTTAATTAATATCTACTACGACTTCACACGGCTATAACTAAAATTTGACTTATAGACTCGAATCACAATTTTGGTGTATGAAAGGTGGATCCTTCCTCTACAAATTCCATACCAGCCTTGCTCTGTTAATTAATATCTTCTACGACTTCACACGGTTATAACTAAAATTTGACTCATAGACTCGAATCACAATTTTGGTGAATGAAAGGTGGATCCTTCCTCTACAAATTCCATACCAGCCTTGCCGTGTTAATTAATATCTACTAGGACTTCACACGGCTATAACTAAAATTTGACTCATAGACTCGAATCACAATTTTGGCGTATGAAAGGTGAATCCTTCCTCTACAGATTCCACACCAGCCTTGTTTTGTTAATTAATATCTACTACGACTTCACACGGCTATAACTAAAATTTGACTCATAGACTCGAATCACAATTTTGGTGTATGAAATGTGGTACTTCCTCTACAAATTCTATACCAGCCTTGCTCTGTTAATTAATATCTACTACGACTTCACACGGCTATAACTAAAATTTGACTTATAGACTCGAATCACAATTTTGGTGTATGCAAGGTGGATCCTTCCTCTACAAATTCTATACCAGCCTTGCTCTGTTAATTAATATCTACTACGATTTCACACGGCTATAACTAAAATTTGACTTATAGACTCGAATCACAATTTTGGTGTATGAAAGGTGGATCCTTCCTCTACAAATTCCATACCAGCCTTGCCGTGTTAATTAATATCTACTAGGACTTCACACGGCTATAACTAAAATTTGACTCATAGACTCGAATCACAATTTTGGCGTATGAAAGGTGAATCCTTCCTCTACAAATTCCACACCAGCCTTGTTTTGTTAATTAATATCTACTACGACTTCACACGGCTATAACTAAAATTTGACTCATAGACTCGAATCACAATTTTGGTGTATGAAATGTGGTACTTCCTCTACAAATTCTATACCAGCCTTGCTCTGTTAATTAATATCTACTACGACTTCACACGGCTATAACTAAAATTTGACTTATAGACTCGAATCACAATTTTGGTGTATGCAAGGTGGATCCTTCCTCTACAAATTCCATACCAGCCTTGCCGTGTTAATTAATATCTACTAGGACTTCACACGGCTATAACTAAAATTTGACTCATAGACTCGAATCACAATTTTGGCGTATGAAAGGTGAATCCTTCCTCTACAAATTCCACACCAGCCTTGTTTTGTTAATTAATATCTACTACGACTTCACACGGCTATAACTAAAATTTGACTCATAGACTCGAATCACAATTTTGGTGTATGAAATGTGGTACTTCCTCTACAAATTCTATACCAGCCTTGCTCTGTTAATTAATATCTACTACGACTTCACACGGCTATAACTAAAATTTCTTATAGACTCGAATCACAATTTTGGTGTATGAAAGGTGGATCCTTCCTCTACAAATTCCATACCAGCCTTGCTGTGTTAATTAATATCTACTACGACTTCACACGGCTATAACTAAAATTTGACTCATAGACTCGAATCACAATTTTGGCGTATGAAAGGTGAATCCTTCCTCTACAAATTCCATACCAGCCTTGCTCTGATAATTAATATCTACTACGACTTCACACGGCTATAACTAAAATTTGACTTATAGACTCGAATCACAATTTTGGTGTATGAAAGGTGGATCCTTCCTCTACAAATTCCATACCAGCCTTGCTGTGTTAATTAATATCTACTACGACTTCACACGGCTATAACTAAAATTTGACTCATAGACTCGAATCACAATTTTGGCGTATGAAAGGTGAGTCCTTCCTCTACAAATTCCATACCAGCCTTGCTCTGTTAATTAATATCTACTACGACTTCACACGGCTATAACTAAAATTTGACTCATAGACTCGAATCACAATTTTGATGTATGAAATGTGGTACTTCCTCTACAAATTCTATACCAGCCTTGCTCTGTTAATTAATATCTACTACGACTTCACACGGCTATAACTAAAATTTCTTATAGACTCGAATCACAATTTTGGTGTATGAAAGGTGGATCCTTCCTCTACAAATTCCATACCAGCCTTGCTGTGTTAATTAATATCTACTACGACTTCACACGGCTATAACTAAAATTTGACTCATAGACTCGAATCACAATTTTGGCGTATGAAAGGTGAATCCTTCCTCTACAAATTCCATACCAGCCTTGCTCTGTTAATTAATATCTACTACGACTTCACACGGCTATAACTAAAATTTGACTTATAGACTCGAATCACAATTTTGGTGTATGAAAGGTGGATCCTTCCTCTACAAATTCCATACCAGCCTTGCTGTGTTAATTAATATCTACTACGACTTCACACGGCTATAACTAAAATTTGACTCATAGACTCGAATCACAATTTTGGCGTATGAAAGGTGAATCCTTCCTCTACAAATTCCATACCAGCCTTGCTCTGTTAATTAATATCTACTACGACTTCACACGGCTATAACTAAAATTTGACTCATAGACTCGAATCACAATTTTGGCGTATGAAAGGTGAATCCTTCCTCTACAAATTCCATACCAGCCTTGCTCTGTTAATTAATATCTACTACGACTTCACACGGCTATAACTAAAATTTGACTCATAGACTCGAATCACAATTTTGGTGTATGAAATGTGGATCCTTCCTCTACAAATTCCATACCAGCCTTGCTCTGTTAATTAATATCTACTACGACTTCACACGGCTATATCTAAAATTTGACTGATAGACTCGATCCACAATAATAATTACCTTCTTACTAATAACAATCATGCTTGATTTTGCATTTTTGGATTAACCATGTCAGTAAATTATTTGTTATTAGATTAATTTCTCGTGACATAAATTTCTGCGCTTTTACATTTTTTTTTGGTTTCGGGATGGTTTAAAAACCTGTCGCTATTCGTTTACTGAAGTTTTCTTTATTGGAATTTTTTTTACTTGATAACAAAAAAAATAAAACATGTCATGATAGTAAAAATGTCATGATAGTAAAAATATTTCGGGATGACATTCAAAACTAGCGTAATGTAGAAAATTTTTCGGGATGACGTTGAAAAATGTCGTGATATTCGTTTTATAGTGTTGCCATAGCATTTCTTCGAGATATTTTTCGGGCTTACTTCACAGACATCGCTTAGCAAATATCAAGTTTATAAATCTATTCAGGTACAGTTTAAGACAAGAAATAATCCAATTTTTAAAATTTTGTCAGGTATAGTACACTCCCGGAGTAAACGTATTTCAATATTAAAGGAAGCGTACTACAGAATTATGAGCGCCCAGTTTTTCGTATTAGTTTTGATTAGGTAACGGATTTCTAAATTTCGTCATATGTATCTATCGCTCTCATAGCCGTAAACGGCCGGAATAAATAATCAATTACATCCAGGGGTTACCGCATCGTATGCTGTATGGAGTTGCTACACTACAACCGTCCTACACCTTGTTACCCAAAGCAAAAAGATTCGACAGTACATTTATACATATGATGAGCACACTCGGATATATGTAGAATATAACATTCATGTCAGCGATCGAATTCAACATTCCTTTGTAAAATGCCGTTAGAAGTTTTTTTAATTGGATAATTGCGAATAACAAATAGCTAGGTCATTTGCTCAAAAAATCGCGAAAGGGTTTTAAATTGATAAAACAAGCATATACGAATAATAATTTTAATACTTAAAAAATTTGAACCACATGCTCGTAATCAATCGTATTATCAACATATATATAAGGATTACATACGAGTATTACGAATTTACAAAAATAATTAAAAGTCATATTAAAAGTCGGGTAAATGTTTATTAATGAAACGTCATTACCTTGTTGTAATGAAGCAGCAACATCATCCTTATTGGCTCGCCGTTGTGCTTGATTTTTGAATTTGCGGATGATATTACTTCTCTACACTTGGTCGCGTTCCTCGGTACCACCACCAGCTGCTTCGTCACAATTGGTGTTCTCTGTCTTCCAGGGAATGAATTTGGCCACATAGAGAAACTGTGCTTGGATTTCTTCTTTTTTCTTGCTTCCACCCTTCTAATATTTATAACATAATTTAATTAACATTTTAGAACGGAATGTATAATTTCTTGGTGTATCCTTCATCGAGTTAGTAAACACAGTAGAATAAAACAATAGATAAATCGGCAATTTTCACTTAATCGACGTAATTATCAATACCCCGAATCCTATACTATTTAAAATATCTGGGGCCCTATTCTCGAAATCGGTGGAAATTTTCGTAATTCTTTATACATATTACTAAAATTTTTCGCCGGCTACTTTAATCATTTTTTCAAATTTGTATGCAAGAATTCCGTATCGATTTACCCAGTCGTCATTTTTCCGTTAGTAGGGGGAAAAATTATGTTTCTTATGTTAAATTCTTTCCGATTTTCAAAAAAAAATCAATTTTATTGTGTGATAAAGAATATGGCAAACAGCTAAATAATTTTCAATGACGAGCGTATCGAAAAAACCTACGAAAAAATAAAGATTTTTTAAAAACGCTTTCGATCAAAAAATAAATCAATTTTTCTCTGGAAAAGAACATGCGATAACAATTTTTTATTTTTTAACATTTTTTGATCTGACAGCAAGTTTTTTTGATCGAAAATCATTTTTTGGGTTGAGACAAATTTGTCATTAATTTAAAAAAAGATATGAAATTAAAAAAAATGATTAAAGTAGCCGGCGATAATTTTAGTAATATAAAGAATTGAATAGCAAATTGTTTTCCGATTACGAAAATTTCCACCGATTTCAAGAATAGAGCACCTGATATTAATAAGTGTTCCCATTTCACAGGCCCTTACTACGTAACTCGTTTTTGTTTAAGAAGATTGTCAAATTGGGCTGTTATTAGATACTACTGTAAAATAACGGAATTGTGGATGGAAATTCAAACCAAATCGATTCAAAAGTGAATGAAATTTGAAATTGAGTGGTGACATGTCACTGTTATTCAAATTTTGAATCATTGCCATAATGGGAACATTGTTCAAAATAATAAATAAGCAAAGACGGCGATTGTGTTTTGAACGCAAATCGATATTTTTTGATTTTCTCCATAAGTTGTTTGTACCGAAACAAACATTAAATTATCTAAATTAACAATTTCTGGTGCAGGCAATGTCTGTAAAGTGTAGACACGTGCTTCTTGCCCGAACAATTAACGATACCAGGGACAGTTTCGCATCACTCGATCGCTGCGCAAGAAGCCTAAGTTTGACAGTGAACATCAGTAAAATAAAACTCGTATCAATTACCCAAGAGCTCTCTATTTCAAATATCGGAATCGGTGACCATAATTATTATTTCCTAAGCCCAATCAAGGTTATTACGATCTCAACATCTGATGCAGTCATGTAAACTCATACTTTATAAAGCACGCAGATCTTTGCCATTCAAAAGCAGGTGCTTGGCTTTGACTTCTAACGACTGCAGAATGTTATGTACTTTCAAAAGGAAGGTCATTCGTACCATCTTTGGTGCAATTAAAGTTGCAGAAATCGAATATAGAATTCGTATGAACCATGAGACAAACCGACTTCTCGGAGACAGCAATATCATTGGTAAGGTCTCCACAACAACGGATGATTTAAAAAGTATTTCATCAGTAACCACCGTTGTATGTCGTACAGGAAGACCCCGACTGTGCTGGCGAGACACGTCAAACAAGACCTACGGATAATAGAATCTCGTAATTGAAGAGTGCGAGCGATAGAGAGAGAGAGGAGAATGCAGGACACGTTATTCGAAATATTCTGTGAACATTTTGACATGGGCATACTTAGCATAAATTATGTGCCCTGTTATATTACTTTGTAACCGCGACATTTTTACTTGGTATTACGGACTTAAATAAAGTAAAGTTAAAATTTTTGCAGATTTACCATTCGCTATATCGCCGAAGTGAAAAAAGTAGTTTTTAAAAAAATATCTGTGTGCTGCGTGCGTGTGTAATGTCGTTCAGACTAAATGTCTTTAGCTTCTCTAAAACCCAGACGGATTTACTGATCGGTATGACACTTCATACTTAAGATTTCCTCGTAAATTGGGAGATCCCAATGATTTTTGGAGGAAATTGGCCCACCGGAAGTGGCAACCTCCATAGGAGCGTTTTCGTCTTTGCAACTATTTTGAAAAGTAAAATCATTGTCAGTAGATTACAAATTAGTCGAAGTAATTTGTAATCTACCGACGTAGGAAGAAGTTCCAAAACCGGTTCGAATTATTTAAAAAAAAATTTTTTCATACTGGGTGATTTTTTAAGCTGAAACTTTCAAATAGCAACTTTGATATTAAAATAGGAACCCCTATTTTTTAATATTACCTCTTAAATTATCTGGACGTATGATTTCTTTGAAACTTTTTGGAACTTTTCGATTCATGATAGATGGCGCTGTAATGACGATATTAAATTTACATATGCATACGATTCTGCAATACGTTTGAATTAAAATTAACACGTTTTCAATGTAAATACTTGAAATTAGTCTTAATTAAGATTGTATTTTTTAAACTAGGAAAAAAAAATTAAATATTTTTTTTTTAAATATTCCAAAGAAATAATACTTACTTTAAGCCGTAAAATCCGAATCTGAAATAACAAATAGGAGTTCCTATTTTAATTTCAAAGGTACCACCCGCCCCACCTACAAAAAGGGGAGCGAGGGATCTAAGTTTAGCATAGTATGTCCCCCCGGAATGAATAAATTTTGATAATGGACATTTTTTTCACAGAGTGCTTATTTTCCGAGATATTTGAAAGTTTCAGCTTAAAAAACACCCTGTATTTAAAGAAGGTTATTGTTTATTGCTTTTTCAATATTTATTTAATAAAATTAATAAATTTTAAGTACAATAATAATAAAATTACCGACCAAATGGCAGAGTGGTTAACAATTAACCGCGTTTAGATTGGGTGATACCGGGTTCGAATCCCGATAGGGGCAGGATGCAAAAGGGAATTTTCATCATCAGATTATACGATCTGGGATAAATAGAACACAACTATGACCACCTTTCGGAGTGCAAAACTCATGGGCCGACCCATCTTCGATGTCAGTATAGGCTGGCATGGAGCTATGCAATGTGGAGATGGTATAATGAAAATCGGACCTATAAGCCGTATTTCCTCGATTTGGCAGGCGACTGCGTAAGGTAAGGGTGAAAAAAGGGAACTGCGAAAGAGTTGGGAGTACTTCGGCTCCAGAATAGATTGGAAAGATTAAATACTAAAAAAAAAAAAAATAATAAAATTTTAAGACTAAAAAAAATAAAATATTTTTTTTGCTATCTTTAAGTTTTTTATTACGGTGCTTAATTGTGTTTTAAATTTGGAACAAAATTAGTTCAGATCAATTGTCAAAATTTCATACTTCAACCTTTTACATTAATTGGGAGATCCTTGTGAAAGATGGAAAGCTATCCCACTATCCCAACTTTTGTCATGATGAAGAATTAAAAGATTTAAATATTAAATTTTCAACCAACAAGGATTGAACGTAGAGTTCTACAATATCTGTACGGTATTGTTCTGAATCCCATCCAGAAACTGGTGGGTAATACCATATGCGCCATTCTAAATTTGAGAGCAATACTCTATACATGGACTAATATATCTAGAGAAACTGATGCAATGTAATGAACCTTTTACGAATATTAAGGAACCCAGGTTTTCGTACCTGACTTGGCCAATGCAACATTAGGTTCATCCCATTTTAAAATGTTGCTAATTTGAACACCTAAGCAAACGAATTGATTCACAATACAAGAGTACATGCTCTTTTACCACAAAGGGGTATTCATTGTGACTTCTTACGCAAGTATGTGCATATTTGTATTTTTCCTGGTTAAACTTGACCTAATTTCTTTCCCCCCCCCATTCAAATAGTGTACTTGTATCAGATTTCGATGTTTGGTATCTACCCTGTGTTTTAATTAAATATAGAAAAAAATGAAGAATACCTTATAAAGGGAAGCGAAATGATGGATGGGAATTAGTCGGGGGCAAAAATTTCGGAACAATAAAATTATCGCCCGTAGAAAAACGAGATTTTAATTATTTAAAGTTATAAAAACGAGTTAGTTGAGTAAAATACCAAAATTAGTAGTTCAGCTTTATGTAATATTGTGTAATTTACGATTAAGTTTTTTTTTTTTTAACAATTTCCTTTATTTTTTGAATCTTTCAAACATGAAAATAACAAAAAGTTTTCAAATCTTAATTCGTTCATTCATAATCTTATGTAAAGGGTTATCCAATTCGAGGTTGATAAAGTAAACTTAAAAAAAACACACAAAATATTCGGAATGTATTGTAATTTTTATTTCATTTTGATCCTTGCCATTTTTAGTTAAACAGATTGATCCTTGCCATTTTTAGTTAAACAAGATATCATTCAAATGTCTTCCACGGGACTTCTTACAGGCCTTGATTCTTTTGAGGTAATTTTCAATGACTTTTCGGCACATTTCGGGCGGTATCTCGGCCATTACCTTACGAATATTAGTTTTCATTCGTCAAGAGTTTGAGGATTGTTTGCGTAAACACGATCTTTCGCGTAGCCCCACAAAAAGAAATCCAAAGGCGTTAAATCACAGGATCTTGGAGGCCAATTGACATCAGCCAATCGCGAAATCAAACGTACAGGAAATTTCTCTTGCAAAAGTTCTCGATTTGCTCGTGTTACGTGACTGGTTGTTCCATCCTGCTGGAACCACATATCGTCAAGATCATAATCTTCGATTTTCGTAAAAAAATAATCGGTTAACATGCGGCCATAGCGCTCAGAATTGACGGTAATGGTTCGTCCATGGTTGTTCTCAAAAAAATTCGGCCCAATCACACCACCAGACCACAATGCGCACCAAACAGTGACTTTTTCCGGGTGTAATGGCTTCTCTACAATCAATTGTGGATTTTCTGAGCCCCAAATTCTACAGTTTCGCTTATTAACGTATCCACCAAGCGAAAAATGAGCTTCATCACTGAAGAAAATTTTGTTCGAAAAATCAGCATCGACGGCCTGTTTTTCCAACACCCAATTTGCGATTGTTAAATGCTCCATATTCTTATATGGCAGAATGTCAACTAAATAAATGACAGCGTACTTGACGTTTTTCTTTGACAGATGTCGGTATACAGATTTCTACTTTATCAACCTCGAATTGGATAACCCTGTATATCGACGGAAGCAGAATCTTACTTCTTATCAATACGTAAACTTAATAATTTTATGATTTATGTTATTACAGCCATCGTTCTCTTCTTTAATCGCGAAGACGTAGGTATATCTTTTAGATTTCGCGCAAGCATATTCGGATGAGATACCAGTTTCCCTGCATAGCTGATCCGCATCTTTTGTAATTCGTCTTTGACAGTTAGGATGCTAAGGTCCTTATGTATATTTTTGTTTTTTACGAACCAGGGTGCTCCTGTAATCATTCTGAGAATTTTTGACTGTGTTCGTTGGACAATGTCGATATTCGAATTTGAGGTTGATTGCCATAATTGACACCCATACGGCCAAATTGGTTTAATCATTGTATTATACAGGAGAAGTTTGTATTCTAGGTCAATGGTTGAATATTTCCCCATCAACCAGTGCATTTTATCAACTTTTAATTTGATATGGCCTCGTGTCATTTCAATATGTTGTCGCCAAGTTAACCGTCGAGGTTAACGAGATTATGCCTAGATATTTTGCTTCATTTGATTGAGGGATTTGTATTCCGTTCATTGTGACAGGCTGGCAAGTTAGATTATTTAATGTTATGTGAATCGATTTCTCTTCATTTGCCTTATCTTCCATTTCTTTAGCCATATTTCGACTTCATAAATATGTTGTTGCAGAATTTTGGACGCCGTTTGTGGGTTTTTATGGCTACATACGATTGTCGTATCAGCGTGGTATTAGCGTTGGGTCAAGCACACTACCTTGTGGTATTCCAACCAGAATGTTTTTCTCGTTCGATTTAGAGGTGTTGTATTTGATATAATATCTGCGATTTGACAAATACGACTTCATAAGTTAGTAAATTTGAGCATAAGTTGGGCAACATTCAAGAATACGGCGGAGCAGTATTTTTTGTCTTCGTATGCTGGCCTTATTTCTGTAGCTACACAAGCACCGAGCACTTGCTCAATGGTTCCGTGCTCAATGATTAAGTTGAAAATCAATAAAAATTGACAAAGTAGGAAAAATTTAATTTTAACTGGATAAATTATATACCTAATTATGCCAATGAAAATTTATAAAATAAGAAAAAAAAGAGATTGTGAATTATATGTGATTGTTCTAAACTCTCTCTCTCTCTCTCTCTCTCTCTCTCTCTCTCTCTCTCTCTCTCTCTCTCTCTCTCTCTCTCTCTCTCTCTCTCTCTCTCTCTCTCTCTCTCTCTCTCACTCTCTCTCTCTCTCTCTCTCTCTCTCTCACTCTCTCTCAAATTCATTGATCCTAAACCAGCTATGAATGAGTGATTAATTCATTGATCCTAAACCAGCCGTGAAGTTTTCTTGCTTGTTACCACCGGGAATCGAACCCGGGACCTCCGGTCGCTGGAGCAAGCATGCTGACCACTTTGTCACCGAGCGGCAAGTTGTTCTAAACTGATTGATTGTAAATAAAACAAGAAAAAACAAATAAAAATTATAAAATATGTGTATTCAATTAAATCTATCCAAATAATAATCAGATTGCGTGTATGTGCATTTGAGTCTAATGCGATTAAAAGATGATGTACTGATTACGAAAACAAAAATTACAAATAAATATTTAACAAAAAAAAAAATTATACTAAGTTTATAAAGTTAAGTTTGGAATAAAATAAAACATGCCGACCGTGTTTAATAAAACTAAATAGACTCCAGTAAATCCTACCAAACGATCGCCAAGCACACCCTTTCGATCGTCGGTGAATGCCAAATCGAGTAACAACAATTGGCGGTTCAACCGCCAAGTTACACATTTTTTCTGTTTTATTGTTCATATTTTTTTTGCGCTGCGATCTACATTTTTTTGTTTGCTTCGGTATAAAATGTTTCAACCGAAAATGGAGTAGTGTGATCCAACTGTAATGGGCCCGCAGATATGGAAAAGCTCCAATGCTGAATTGGCTGTTTTAGAATTATTGGATACCGATGCGATAATCTGGTAAAAGAAGGCTCTGCTTGCTTCTTTCGAATTTTTTGTGTGACTATATTCTTCAAAAGAAATTTCGTTGCACTTATATTTCTTGTGAACCTTGTGAAGAAATTTCGTTGCACTTATACACCTTAAGATTCAACTTAATATCCATTTTGAGATCGCTCTTACGCCTGAGTGCTGTCAATCACGAAAATCTGAACGAATTGTCGCAACTAACTGTCTCGTTGCGTTGTATGAAATGTTATGTGTCCATGAATGCAGAACACATAAGGTCCACACCCAGGAAGCTCCACGATTTCAGATCGGATAGATGCAAACGAAATAGTGCTATTGTATGACCGAGTATGGCCAAGTTATCTATAGGTTGGTTGTGTTAGATAAGAATGAACGAAAAAGCGAGGCCTTTTTCTTGCAGCTGTCTGTTTTGGCGATGAATTTCAGAGAAGGTCAGAACCCGACGGAGCACGTCGATTGGTCCGCATACATGCGTTCATCCAAAAATGCGCTGCACATTTTGCCATTGGGCGATGAATAGTTTCGTGCTGCTGCATTATTTCCACTAGTCGAATGGCACGGTTGTTAAATTTTTTCATCATTAATCTTTATAGATAAATAAATTAATAAATGAACTCCACATACCTTCGTGGCTGTAGACCACAACATACCCATTGCGCCACTGTCGTATTTTACAACATAACTATTACAAAGACTACTTTTGCATCATGACACCCAAAATACAGGCTGATGATTTTTTCGTCCTGACCCAAAAAATTTTCTGCCATCCGTTTATCACCCACGCAAATTGATTGAATCATGATAGCTTTAGCTGTCCTAACAGTAAATATTTTTGGGGCTGATAGTCTAAAATGTCATGAATAATTAGTATTTCCATCGTTTTCGTCTTCACATAAATAGTTGAGTGTACATTCTGATATTCTATACATGTGAAACCAACAACAATTTAAAGCCACCAACAATGCTCAAATTCCAGGGGCCGTATTCTTGAAATCGGTGGAAATTTCTCCAATCGGAATGCAATTTGCTTTGAAGTTCTCAATATTATTTGAGTTTTTCAAATTTGTTTTAAAGTTTACTAATATCTGTCTGCCTACTAGGGAAATAATTTCGAATCGATTTACCAAGTCGGAATTTTTAACTTAGTAGGGGTGAAAAAACATTTCCTTATTTAAAAAGAGAAAAGAAATTTTAAAAAATTATTAAAGTAGCCGGCGAATAATTGACGAATAATATTGAGAATTTCAAATCAAATTGTATTCCAATTGTGGAAATTTCCACCGATTTCAAGAATACGGCCCCAAATATGAATAAACAAAAAATTACAGTAGAACGAATTACCAAACTACTGTGTTTAAAATATAACACATAATCAGAGATGTACTAAGGGTTTTAGCTAAAAGTATACAATGATATAATATTACCTACTGTGGCAATGCCGTTGCAATCTTTTATTGTGCAACGTCCTGTTCCGCCATTATTACACTGAAGTGCGTGAAACGACTTTGGGATGATTGTAGGTCATTAGAACCTACGGTTGCCTTCAAATTTTCAGAGGATACGTTAGTTGTTCTATTTTGAATAACGGCTTCACATGGGCCTAAATCATGCGGCAGTCTAGATAAGGTATTTGAGGTTCATTATAACATTTACATTTTGAGTAATTGATGCTTCTTATCTCGCTGGTTCAATGGGATGACATTATTGTACGCACAAAATAAAGTTGTACTGAATTTTTTGCGGAATAATTTTTTTTTAATCTGCAGTACCCTCGAAATTTAATAATAGCAAGAAGCTGTTGTGATTTATTGGAATCTAGAAATTCCGAACACTAACAGTGTTCATGATTTGCTTTAGGAGCTTGTGGCCTTGAGTGCGGGGACTTTTTGGATTTGAACCCACTTTAATAGTATTATACTGATAAGAAATTCATATTTCCCTAGACCAGAGTTGTTATCGCTAATCTCATTATTTCTATCGGAAAAAAACCCGACAGAATATATTTAACACTATTACACTGTAAAACCCATTTAAGATAAGACTATTGTTAGCTATTTATAATAAAATAATAATTTAATTTTAATACTTTCCCGTGACGTTGGAACTATTTTTATAAAGCGAAACTATACACATTCATAGCTAGTACGCTATTCATTGTTCAAATGTACGCTGTGTTACCATTCAATAATTAAAATCAAACTGTGTAAGTGAAGAAGCAAATCATATAAAATGGGTGATGTATGTAGTTTAGCGTTAAATTAAATACCCTTAAGTTTAAAAATTGCAATTTAATTTGATTTTGACAGCTACCACCATTGTACGATGCAGCGGTTGTGGTACAACCAAAACCGTCAGCACCATTGGCGACCAAATAGTAGAACCACGTTGTACTATTACAATACCACTACCACCAAAAAATACAGCGCTTGCTATAAATAAAAGTGCCAGACAATATTTTTACATAATTGCTGCGGTAATTGCTACAGTATATGTTTTATTATCCATAGCGATAGGTGTCGCTACGAACAATAAAATTGATAGCCAACATAACCCACTATCGGAATACCCGAAACTTGATTGGGAATCTAAAGAAGATTTCAAGAAGATAATGGAACGTTTACATCAATTATCAAAAACTTATAAAAATTGACAGTTTTATATTGTCGGCCAGCTTTTTTTTTGAAAAAATTGAATATTTAGATCTTGGCCGCTATTCTTGAAATCGGTAGACATTTCCGTCGGCGGATTATAATTTGCATTAAAATCTTTTATATTATTCGAATTTTTCGCTGGTTTCTTTAATCGTTTTTTTAAATTTGCTTGCAAGTCATCTATTATTTATTTCACTACTAAACTAAAACCTGTGGAAATTACCGACTGGGTAGGAGGAGGATTTATTCCCCCTAAATCTCAAAAAATACCATGCGTTACAATGCCAAAAACATCTTGGCTGCCGATGGGGGTAACTTTTATCGGAATTTGCCAGAGCAACATCTTGCCCCACCACCGCTCCACAGCCATCAAAAAATTTTTTTATTATTTAAATAAAAAATTGAAAATTAAATTTAAAAATAAAAGCGTTTTTATTTATATATTTATTACATTCTTTATAAAATGTGCTGCGCTAAAAAACTACAAAAACAAAAACCATTAACACGGGCGGTGAAATCATAAGCTGAACAATTACAAAGAAGAGAAAAGAAAAGAAAAACGTTTTACAGATGTGGGGCCCCACAATCAATTTTAGTTGAGAGAAATTCTAGACAAACTCCCCAACCACAGGGCACCAACAAGGATTATTATGAACTTTTCAAATTTGGCTTCACAAAATATCTATCTTAGAAGAAAATCTCTCGAAGGAAAACGTGAAATTTATCTTTCAAAAAATTAGGTTCGATTGAATGTTATCGTCGAAATTATGCCCAAAAGTAATTAAATTTTCAGTTGATTGAATTAGGAACCAAACTAAATTCAAAATGACATATCAATCATGGCTTGTCTTATTAATTACATACCAGTTATTCATACAAAATACAAATTATTGCTGTAAATGAAAGTGATTACATCCATAAAATGAGCATAACACTAACATCAGCATCATAAAAAATTAAAAATCTAATTAAATATTAAAAATATAAAAGCTCCATATGTACACGAATACGAGTATACATACAAAAATTAAAATAGAGAAACTTCCCCCCCCCCCCCCAAATTAAATATTTATGGTAATAATATTAATAAAACTAAAAAAATTTTATTTTGTTTATTTATTTTTGTAACAAAATAAATTGAATTAAATTAAAAGTTTATTTAAAATTCAACAAAATGATGTTATTGTTGTTTTATTATTTTTTTATGATAATAACTAATAAAGGATCCTACCAAATTAGGCTGAAACATTTTATAGTTTGCTCTATTGCGATTGCGATCAGTTTTCACAGTTTTTTTTCCAATTTTACATCATATTGAGAAGTGAGAAACATAAATACTCAACCGAATGTAGTTTAAGCTAAGGAAGTTCAAAATTCCTTTTACTTTGGTAGTAACCGTTATAGTGAATAGGAAAACAGGTAGGTCACACAAGGACCAGTGAAGGATTAGCGGGTGGTTCTGGGGGGTATGTGATACATTTAATTTTTTATTATAAAAACTAAATATGTACAAATTTTTATTGATTAGATTAATATTCCTCTATGTAGCTTTATCGAAATAACAAAATCTTCATGGAAAAATATTATTTTAATTCATTATATAAAGCATGACACCAACATAAAAATGAAATGTGCTCTTTTGAATGGTTCGTATTGTTGAATTGGAACGTATGTGTGTGATTTGATTTGTTACATTATTGTTGTTTTATATTACATTTGCCTGTTTTGTTGAGAATCACGCAAAGTAGTTTTATTTTAATAATATTATTATTATTATTGTTTAGGGATGAATGAGGGGCGGGCGGTTTAGCTGGCTCGTTGGTTATTTACTTTATTATATTTTTTATACATATTAGGATTGTGTTTGATCATTTATCAAATAGAAATGAAAGTTTATGATACATATTAATATCCGAAAATTTTGATTAACTCAAATGTATAAAGCTTTTAAAGCTTCGTAGCACCTACTGTGAAATTTATCAAAAAGAAAGCGGAATGAAACGAAACAAAGCAACGAAATGTACAAGAAATTAATTTAATGGGTGGCAAAGATGAAATGTAGATTGTGTCTGTATTTTTTTTGGGGGGGTGTGTTGAATGAAGAATTGTGAAGAATTTATGTTTTGTTTTGGTATGTTTAGGGAATAGAGCTATATGAATGTTTTGTTTAATTTTTGATTGTAATAAAATGATTATACGTTTTAGTCCACGTTGTATCTGATTGATGGTGGAAATAGAATTTTTATCTGTTGATCGTTTTGCGGTGATTTTATGCTGCTTTAACAATTAGTGGTTTATGTATGTTCACCCCTTTTCAATTCATTAACGTTAAAACACAACGTTAATAACCGTCTCTACCAATTTTACGTTAGAATTTTGCCAGTTTTATTTTCTAATTAACTTACTAACTTACTTGAATCTTAATTAATTTTTTTCTTCAATATTACTTTTCATACAGAAAAAATTAAACTATATTGGGTGTGAAGCCTAACTTCATCAGTTTTATTTATTTTTTATTTTAAATATTATTCTCGAAAGCTCATATAGTTGGCGTAAACCATTTTACTGGAGTTTTCCCTTGGTGAAATGTTTTATAATTAACGAAAAATTAAAAAAAAAACCGTAAAGGGGAAAAAATTGTTGAAAGAAATTAAGTTCCAATGTAATTAAAGCAGCAAAATTTCGTTGCAAGAAAGTTTCATTGTCCGCTGAGAGTAAATGTCACATTATCTAGGCCTACAATTAGTGATTTTCAGCTTGTTGTATTAAATTATTTGGCAGGAGATTCGATTAACTTATTTCGTAAGGTGGTATATTGGTTGAAGACCTTAATACAAGCGAAATGTGATTCCAATTCAATCTGAAGTTAACTAAATTGGTTTAATAGTTAATTAAAATTTAATTAATGTGTTTCACAATGAGTATGCATACACTTTCTAATAACTCGGTGCCTTTTTAAAAGTAGCCGGCACTCAATTTATTTAAATACGCATTTGTTTTGGCAATATCATCTTCATGAGCAGTCGCTGGTGTGTATTGATGTATCATCAACCGTTCCCAACCATCGCAAAAACTTGTTTCTTTCCAATTATGTTTGAACATGACCAAATTATATTGAGAAGCGAGATAATTTCTAACTTTTGCTGGTCAGTGTACACATGCGGCACCGACTGCACACATTGCTTTCGCATATTCAAACAACTCAATTTACGATTTGCGTAGTCACGTCAGAGCAGTGTTTTTGTGTTCGTATGTGTTCGTGTCATTTGTGTTCGTATGACCAAACTTAAACTTTTGCAACCACCGTTAGACTGTTCTTTCGCTGGAGCTATTTCCAGATCGCCAACAATGGGAATAATCATACATACATATATTATGTTTTGATAATATTAAAAAATTGAAAAATATTTTTCGAAACCAAAAACAACTCAAATTAAATCTTCACACAATAGAATATGAATTAGTTCCAAATATTTTATTTATCAAGGCAGATTAAAACTTTTTTATAAAATATTATCAGATTATTAGATAAATTATCTCTCTGATTTATCTGATATCCCGGATACAATAAAAAAACAGGCCTTATAAATACATAGGACAACTAGATGAACGTGCTCCAACGATTTTCGCAATTCTAATCAAATCTTTCAAAGGAATCACAGTGAACTGAACCATTGTGTAATAAACACTTTTGGGACACTTAGTTCCAACAACGGGTTTGCAAGTTCCAAAATCATACCATAATTTGGCAACGTAATCTTAAAACTAGACAAATGTTTACTATTTACGTGGCACATTATAATGCCAGACCAAATATGTGTTTCAACCGTCAAAATTAAAAAACATTTAACTAAAATCCAACTAACTTTTAATTAACTAGCCTAATTGTTCTATTCTCAAGAGGACACACTGTTGTTTCCTTCTCTTCCCACTAACATTTTTCAGAATACGCAGATTTTGAGATTAACACTTACTCAGAAAATTTGGAATTTATTAACAAAAACAATTTGCATGCTATCAATGAAAGAAAATTTTGAATACTTAACACGTTCACGACCGAGGTGCTTATGCTAGGGATAGCCACAAACCACATAATAAATTAGCACGAAATAAGCTAATTAAAGCGTAATGGTAGAATAAATGTTTTATTTATGTGCTTTGTGGGGTTTGTGACGCTATTAATAGTATGACGCATATACGAGTCGCCGGTTTATGGAACAAAATTTCGTTGTAAAAACCGCAGGACGCACATATGCGTCGTTATAAAAGAAAGTTGAAAGGGTTATTTTTGTAATTATTTTATTCTCACATATATTATTTTTCAATATAAACTAAAAATCAAATAACAGTTCTTTAACAAAAAATATAAAAATAGATAAAAAAGCACCGGATAATTCAATAATTGCAAAAAGAAACAAACATAAAATTAAAAATAATGCAAATTATTGAATTGTGTTGTTGAATTGTGCCACAATTTAAAACAGGTCCCATTTGAAACGCGATATTTTAAAACGAGAATTATCAAAACGCGATATTTCAAAACGCGATATTTCAAAACGCGATACGGTACAAAACGCGATACGGTACAAAACGCGATATTTCAAAATTCGATATTTCAAAACGCGATACAGTACAAAACGCGATATGGTACAAAACGCGATATTTCAAAATGCGACATTTCAAAACGCGATATGGTTCAAAACGCGATATGGCACAAAACGCGATATGGTACAAAACGCGATATATCAAAACGGTATATGGTACAAAACGGGATATGGTACAAAACGGGAGTTTAGCAGCGGGTTATATCAGGCGGGTGAAGGGGAAATTTAATTTCAGTTTATAGGAATTTAAAAATCGATAGGAACGATAGTATATAGGATCGGTATCAGGTGGGTCGATGCGCTCCCACTGCTTTGCAACGCATATTCTGTACCATATCGCGTTTTATACCGTATCGCGTTTTGTACCATATCGCGTTTTGAAATATCGCGTTTCGAAATATCGCGTTTTGTACCATATCGCGTTTTGTACCATATCGCGTTTTGAAATATCGCATTTTGAAATATTGCGTTTTGTACCATATCTCGTTTTGTCATATCTCGTTTTAAAATATCGCATTTTGAAATATCGCGTTTCGAGCGGATCCGATTTAACACATGGATCTACATATAATCCGATAGGCTGACGCATGCTATCTACACATGTATCACAAATAAAATGAGTATCAGTCCTTTTTTTCTGCTTTGTCCGTTCTACATTGTCTGCATTTTTTAGGGTTATGAACACGGATTGCAAAGTGTTGTAAATATGTTTCCTGTGTAGTTTTTTTTGATTGTGAGGTAGAATCGGTGTTGATGAACACGATACATCAGAAAGAATTGTGTATTCAATAAAGATATTGCAAGCATTTCACGAAAACTTAAATATGATGTATTACTTCCTTTATGTTCAATAGCCAATTGTTGTTCCATACTGAAATATCAAGTATACCAAACAAAACTTTTATGTACCATCGCCAACTCCTTCTCGGTGTGGGGTAATAAGATGTCATCTGGCCGTTGCGGTCTACACCTAACATGTGTTTAATGTAATCTGCGACCATTATGGGTTTTGTGATGTAATTCCCCTTTTATTTATAAATTCCGTCATTTCAGCTTTATGCAAAGAAGATATCATCAAGACATACCGTTCATCGTTCCATTTCTGCACAGTTATGTTATTTCTTCGTCTCCAAATAGTTTAATTTTTTTTAAGGTTTTTGGTAATTACATCTGGCGGATTTTGTTTTCGGTTGACTCTCAAAGTTCCACATAAATGTGTACGTGGCTCAAAGAGATGTTCCGCCAAAATAACACTACTGTAATAGTTATCCATGTACAATATGTGACCTTTGCCAACGTAATCTTTCATTAGCTCTTTAACAACACTGAAAGCATGACCTTCGACTCGAGGTTCCACGGTATTCTGACCACTATAAATAAATTAACATATATATTTCACTATAAATCAACATATCAATAACCCATCGTGTGTACAAAGTTCGTAAAACTTAATTCCATATTTATGCCTTTTATTGGGAATGTATTGCCGAAAAGATAGCCGTCCACCCCACAGCATCATTGCTTCATCCAGTGCTACGTGTTGTGCAGGATAGTACACTTTTTTATGTTGGCAAGTATATGATCGGAAACGGTCGATATTTTCTGAAGTCTATGGCTTACGTCATTTGTCTCACTATTGTAAAAACACAAACATTGCAGAAAATTTTCAAAAACTGGATGATAATACATTTCGTTTTTGCTGCAATAGCATCGTAAATATGGCATACGCACATTTCCCATTATAATACACAATCCAAGAAATCGCTTCAATTCTGGAATACATAAAGGTTTCCATTTCAATAAATTTGATTTGGGCTTTAATTTTTCAGATTGTAAATTGGTTGCAGCCCGTAGGTTGACCCATAAAAATAGAGAGAAAATTTTGACGTGACGCATTCTCTAATTACTCTGAAATTGGATTTTAATTCCTTCTAGACCGATAAATTCGAAACGCTTTGGTTCAAATTCTAAATCAATCCAATCTTCATCATTTTCAGAGTCATCGGTATTTATTGGTTCTCCAAAATCATCTTCAATTATTTCTGAGCCTCCTACCTCAATTGATATTGATTCATCACTAGTATTTTCATTTATTTCAGAATCAGTTATTGATTGCATCAGTTTGCAGCCAAAACCATGGAAAATAAACAAAATTTTATTTTTCATAATAGTTTTAATAAATAATAATAACATATTTCTCACCTCTAACATAAAAAATACCATTCAAAATTTTACTTTTAATCACTTTTTTAGTTACAACAACTATAAATTCAACGTTTAAATTTAATACCCCTATTATGGTTTTCGCATCGCCAAACGATTCACGGTGAATCTTACTTAAACCCGTGGGAGTTGGGTTTTCGCCTTTATTTTTGCGAGTGCACATCTAGTAATACAGTCAACTCTCCTATAATGCGATTAATTCGTACCGCGTTATATGGAAAACGCGTTATAAGAAACTGAGAAATAATACAAATTGAATGAATTTGTACCGCGTTGTATGGAATCTTAGAAATAAATAAATTGTACACAAATAAACTTATATAAAAAAGCATTCTCAAAAAAAATATCAGGTTGACATTAATAGGGTTCATAAATGAATATTATAAAATGACAAAGATTATATAATTTATTTAGATATTTTAATCTAAATTTATTGCATAATTCATGATTCATAAAAAAATGATGCTAGATTGCGTTATGTATTATTCAACATCACTGTCAAATATTTGCAGTCTAATTTTTTTTTTCTAATTGGTCGAAATTTCTCCTCACTGTTCGAGTTCTCTTCTTGGTTTTCAAATGTAGTTTTATTTTGTAGTTCTTCCAAAATCTCTTTATATAGAGTGAAACAGTTTTAAAATTCTCTTTTAAATGTTTCACTGCGTATGGTTGAAGGGTCATTTTAAATTAATTAGCATTCTAATTCTCTAGCCAAATCTAGTACTTTTTTAAATAATAACTAAAGTTTTAATCAAATTTGTTATTTCGATTATTAGTGTTTTCCTCCACAAATGCATTGAAGGTAGACTCATCAATTAATTATGCCAATTCTTTCTCATTTAAACTCTGTTCCTGAAGCAGGTTTTCTATATCTTCTACTTGTTTATCTGCAAATCCTTTGTTGCCGATCTGAAATGTCATTTTTCTTTTGAACCATTTGAGGAACAAATTGGAGGCCTTTATATGCACATGCATTAAGTGTTCACTGTTTAATTTCTGTACGAGTACAAGCTAATGACGCAATTCGGGTGCAATCTAAAATTCAAAATTCTTTCTAAACTTCCGTTGAAAATGTCTTCAAGAAATTTCCGTATATAATACATTTTAAAAGTTGGGATGATTCCTTGGTCCGGCGGCTGTATTAATGAAGTGCAGTTAGGATAAAAATAAAGAATTTTCACATTTGGGTGCTCCTTACTATGACTACCGGCGTTATCAACTATCAACAAAACTTTGAAACTAAGATTTTTTTCAATCATAAAGCACTTCAATCAATTATAAAACCAATCCTTAAATAATTCTTGAGTCATTCACGCTTTTTTATTCGCTCGCCAAAAACGCGTTATAAGGAGATCGCGTCGCGTTATAGGAAAACAGTTCCAATTTTCACTGCGCGTTGTATGGAAATTACGTTATAAGAATACCCCTTTACTAGCGTTGACTGTACTAGCCGAATAATAATTTTTATAACAATTTTTTTTTGACATTTGTGATTTTTTGCCAATAATTGTGTTGTTGTAATCATACATTATTCAGATTTTGTGTTTATAAATTACGGTTTTTTTCAATTAATCTGAAATCACTTAAAAATCGTGTTGTCTAGTGTCGATCTATATTTTGCTGATAAACCAGATGAAAATATTAAATGGCGGATGCGAAAATATCGGAATTTTCCTCCATCTCTTACGTTAATTTCGAAAAATGTCTGGCATTTGTTGTTTTCTTCATGTTATAAAAATATAATTACTTACACGTGAACCACCATTGTTTGATTGTGACTGTGAAATGAAAACAGAAAACCAATTTTATGAGATTCGCATACTAAAAGATGGTGAATCATTTTGACAGTTCAACTCAAGTTTAGGTGAAAATCGTAATACCGAAAATGTGAGTTGGATTCGCCGGGAATGTCAAATGCGAAAACCATAGTATCAAATTGAATGTTTGACGAGTTGCATTCGCCGGGAATGTAAAATGCGAAAACCATAATAGGGGTATAAATAAAAAATGAAGTTTTTCTTTATGTCAGCTATTCGACAACTATTTCTATATTTTAATTTTGGTTAATAAATTTTCCTTTATATATTGGTAAATTTCGTTGTACGGCATCCTATCGTTCAAAAATCGTGGGTTGTTCCTGTGTTGATATATTTAATACTCCCCTATTCTATTCGTTTTTTCGCCGTTTTTTATTTCTAAATTGCTGTCATATCCTGTGTACTTTTGCTCAGTGCTGTTAGTGATTCAGATGCTCTGGGAATTCCGACCGTGTTATGGTTTTCCCACATCTTTTACGTGCTCTTTAAAGCGTGTAATAAAACTCCGACCTGTTTGTCCAATGCAGAACGCCTCGCACTCGTTATATTTTAGTTGGTTTATACCTGTATCCATTATATTGTTTCCTTTTTTATTATTTAGGCGGTTTTTATTTTATTTGTTGTTTTATATGCGAGGCGCTCTTCATTGGACAAACAGGTCGGAGTTTTATTACACGCTTTAAGGAACACATAAAAGATGTGGGAAGACCATAACACGGTCGAAATACACAGAACATCGAATCACCAACAGCACTGAGCACAGGTACACAGGATATGACAGCAATTTAGAAATATATATGTTATTTATATTGCTTTTGATATACCGCACTGTTACATTCCACTGTGATGCATGTGTGGTGATGTCAGTAACGTATCGATACCAGTAAACCGGCACCAAGCTTCGGCACTTGGGCCGAGAGGTACTGGGTTCGAATCCCATCAGAGGCATTATGCAAAGCGAATTTTCATCATTCATTACGATGAGTGATGTTAATAAACACAACTATGACCTTCTGTTGGAGTGCAGAATTCAGCGCCGACTCACCGTCAATGTCAGTTTACAGGTTGATAAGGAGCTTGCAATGTGCAGGCGGTATACTCCAATTGTGTGAGTAGGAGAATGGGTGATGTGTGAATGAAAAAGGGGGTATTAATTGACGTTAGATCCATAAAAGGAAATTAAATCAATTAGATAATCAATACTCTCTTTTTTTTTAGAAAAAAATGATGTTGTTTTGAAGCTATTCTTTTCGTTGAACACATGTTTTTGCTCGAAGTTTGATATGAATATTTCGGCTAGTGTACTTGATGGAGTGATAGAGGATCCCCCATTGCTAGGTCTTCTTGCTGGTTGTAGAACTGGTTTTGTTGTGTTGAAAAAATTTTGCTTCGTGATGGTTATTAATATAATTATGACCTGATCTATTTCTTGTTACGTATCACAAACAGAAAAACCACACACAAAACTAACAATTCGGTACTTCCCCTTAACCGAAAAAAAAATTCAAGAGAATCTATAAACCAATATAGAAACTATAATTTATTACTTACATACAACAGTACGACATCGCATAAATGTGTCCTTGGTTTATGGAGAAAACCATAGGACGCATATATGCGTCCTGTGGTTGCGAACGTGTTAAAAATCATTCCGATCTGTGCTGTCGAATGTTGAAAAACCAGATTTTTAATTTGTGCATTACCTTGCCCAGTCCAAACCGGCTTATTTTTTGTAAGTGTGTTTTTTGGGATTCTTGTACAACCACTGCTAAAGCTGCTAAAGGACAAGACACACCAAGCGCGGCGCGTCAAATTCCAAAAGTTCCATACAACTCGACGCGCATATCCGTTTACACCAAGGGCGGCGCGGCAACTTTTTTGTTTTAGATAATTTTGAGAATTTTAGACTTATTTTAATAATCATTCATTTTGGTAAATAATATTAGTGCTTACATGCTTGAATGACGAATGAGAAATGTATGAACCACATTCGAAAATCATTATTTTTAGGTTATGTTCGGCGGCGATGGACGAACTTTTTTGGCCGCTTGGTGTGGGACATAATTTCGCGGCGGCGGATGCAACTTCATTCAATACAATTTCTTAAAATTACAATTTTTCTTTTGAAAACCTAAAATTTGTAATGTTTTTTATAAATAATTGGTATATAATTGTTTATACTATCGTTTCTATACAATACATAAATAAATTAATGCATATTTAAATTCGCCGCTCGCCGCCGACGCTTGGTGTGTCTAGTCCTTAAAGCGTACAAAACTGCGGCGATGCGTTTGTTCTTTCTTTATATTTATTAGATTTTCTCTTATAATGTTTGACTTTACCTAACCGACTATTCCGTTTAATTAATGTCTGGATGATGCATTGAGTCTTGATAATGCAGCACTCAAGTTGCCATTGAACATTCACACAAATCCAGACGCAATGTTCAACATAAAGAAGTATTTCGGCATGGCTAGTTTTGCAAAAATGCAAAATTATTATCTGGGATGAATGCACTATGACTCACAAGCATTTACGCGTGAAGCTCTAGAACGATGAAAGATCTCAACGTTAATACCACCGACTTTTCGGTTACGCTCTTCTGTTGCTATCCGTCGATTCTAGATAGACATTACCAGTGATTCTATACGCGTTACATATGCGGACGAAATTAACGCATGTTTGAAACAATCATACCTATGGCAAAATGCAGATTACATAAATATGCATGTTCAACTGCAAAACGATCTATCGGCACTGTCATTCACTGAACAATTGCTCAGCATTGGCAATGGAAAAGTTCGATTTCATGGAAATACACAATTGATGCATTGTGGCAGACAATTTTTGCAACATGGTGGCTACGAAAGATGATTTGTTTGAAAGCATATTTCCAGATCCGCTATATGTGAACGAGCTATATCCCTTTTGCTACCAAAAAAAAATGGCTCAATTTCCGTCCAAACCACACAAATGTGTGAGTAAAAAATAATAGTATGTAATGGCGTTTTTGATAAAAAATTTCGCTTGATTTGAAGTACAACCAACACAATTGTGAGTCTAGTTATAGTGTTTTTTCGGAGGAAAATAAGTTTGAAAGGAAAACACAAATGTGTAAGTTTGTTGAAAACACATACAAAAATAAATTTTTGACATGGCACTTTTGCCGTACCCACACAATTGTGTTACTGGGCAGCAAAAGGGATATCGGCCGCAAAAAATATCAATATAAACCGTTTATTGTTTAACTCGCATTAAGATAAAAACAAAACAAACATTATTAATTTTACTTTAGATTCAACAGTTATTTCCATACTTTTTTTTCATTAATAAGAATATGATGAGTTTTTTTCTTTGTTTGCAATTATTTGCATCATATGTTATTTGTAAGGCGTCACATTCCTCAGCTTATATATCCATTATGAGCTCACCGACCAACTAAGTTCCACACAGTCTTATCCACACAGCTAATACATATGAATAGCACAACCGCCAGATATTTACACACATGCAACAACAACAATATCTTTTTTGCAAGCACATTAATGCCAATGACAAGCACCAAATATCGTCCGGCCGTGACACGAGAATTGGACGGCACAGAATAACGAGAAATTACACTAATTTTTTGTTTTACTTTGGGCAACAGCAAATCACACAATACCGAAACGAAAAGATTGAAATGTCTAACTCAATTGCCGTGGTTTTTGACGTACATTGATCCGGATCAGTTCAAATTTTATATGGAAAACATGATCCAAATTTTGTTTTAGATCCCAAATTTTGATTTTAAATCTAGCAAGCGCCTTTGTGTTGTTTCATGAAACATGAACTGAACTAGATCAGATCAAGCGTCAAGAAACACAGCTAATGTCAAATGTAACTTAGTATATAGTTTATCGAAAACTTGAATATCGAAAAAACGTTTGTTGAATCCGCTAACAGCAGACAAGCCTACGTTCGGGCAGGTCAACGTCTGTCGGGTCTGCTATAGACGTATTACAAATTTATTTTCTAAATTCATATTTATCTATTTTGTACTTGTGTTATTTGGATAAAGTTTTTAGAGGTCATAAAATTTCCTTTTATGTATATTTAAATTTATTTATTAAATTAAGTACTATTGAACCAAGGCTTTTTGTATTTAATGATCCGAGAAATGTTTGTTTGTTTTCTATTGTTTTGAATTATTCTCATTAATGATTTATAGTTTTGGTAAAAATCGGTAGAAGAAAATTCAAAAGGATTAATTTGTTGAACAATATTGATTTATACTCAAAATAATATAAGTAATTAAGGAGACATGTTATAAAAATGTAAGTTATATTTGTGCTACCAATTGAAACATTATAATCATCACTATCTGACATATTGTTAATAAAGCGAAGATAAAATTATGATTTGAACAGTTAAATTAAAATTAACGATAACAAACACATCTTAGGGTAATTCTCATGTTTGCATTCCAAGAAATTTAATCATTAAGACAAACTCGCGCGCTGTTCTTAATATATGGCCATTAATTGAATAGTTGGATTATCTGATTTTATAATCAATGTTTTTTGTAATACGAATAAATTTTTACATACGCTTTAATATTATTACTGATTTATTTATTTTAAACTTCCTAATCAAAAGATGCACTCTAAAGTACACGTTCTAATTTTAAAAAGTAGCTTTCGTCAATATCTCCCTAATTACCTCTAGCGGCTAGTTTCAAGGTCATGCAAGATCACGATCAAGCGTTCTTTAAAAAAAACTTAACTTGCATAGAACGAATTGAACCAATTGAACGAATTTATAAGGTTTTAGAGACAATTGAACAAAACGGTTAAATTTGGAAACTTCTACCGTTCATGATCCTTCCCCAGGTTGAAAATGGTTTTCAATCCGTTTAAGTTATTCATTTTTTTTAAGCTCCCGCTATTTTTCGTTTCTTATTCTTTAATATTGTGCTTAGAATCCTCTATCATATCTAGAAAAAATTCTATGAAATAGTTAGATCTTCAATTTTAATATTTAAATGACAGTTACATACTCGTACATAAGTAGCAGTACAAACTATATCTCAAGATTTTAAAAAGCATAACTATTCTCTGAAATATTTTAAAACTATCTGTTGGAACTATAAATATTATCCACCATTAGCAAAGTTACACGATTACATTACATCTACATCATTAAAATAATAAAAACTTCTTCACGTTTACAATAAATAAAAGATTCCCACCACGCGCACATTTTTTATTAATTATTATTATTATTATTCAACACTAACATTCAAGTATTTCACGTATTTTAGTAAACCACAATATGTGTATGCAGGGAAAAGGCAAACCTCACATTTAACAACTTGATCTAGTTAGATAAAGTTTTAGAATATATTATACGTTTTCTTGTTATTTTCTAATTCAACTTTTTCGTGTACAACGTCTTCGAAACAATATTGTTCATTCCATGTTGGTGCATCTATACCACCCATCTATGAGAGTGAGTAGATCCTTACCTTTTAAAATTCTCAATGATTGTTTTTACAATTTTTGATATTATATAATGTGTTCCTCAACTATAGTTTGTTATAGCTTGATATTTAGTGGAGAGTTCAATACTTATAAAAAACTATAATCATATTTTAATAGTTTAGATGAGATAAGATTCAACAAAAATATATAAAATAATCAAATAAGGTTCTTAGAAATACTCTCACGATGATTGTGGAGTAGCTAAAAAACAAAAACAAAACTTTTCCGAAATATTAAAAACAAAAAAAGTTAAAAGTTGAATTGGTTTAATTTTCAATAATTTTATTTAAAAAAATTTATAATGAAAATTTTAAAGTTAAATTTTGTTTTTTTTATACTTCTGAATTGAAAATCTAAAGTAGAAATAAGATTAAAATTGGAATATGGTCGAGAGACTTACAGTACAGAAAATTATTTTTCAAATTTTGAAATTTCTTCTTAGATTACTGTTTAAAGAAGTAAAAAAAAAATAAGGCGGATAAATATACATATATAATAATACATATACACATAAAAGTATAAACTGTGGCACAAAGTTTTTTTTTTGTTATTACATTTTAGAATATACCTATCGTAAGTAAGTTTTGGTGGATATTGCATAATGATATTTTTTGTGTCTCTTGGTTCCACCAGGTATTACTTACCAGGTAAACCAATTAAAAAAGTTGTGGAAAATAAATGAATGCCATTTATTATATGGTGTGGAATACAGGGAATAATTTTCGCCAGATATATGTACCGAGTATATATGTATATAGATGGAATGAACTTTCTTCCTACACCTACACCTACGTACATATATTCGTATACGTACCATAAATATTCAGTTTACTGCTTATTCATTTCAACATACTCGTACATATAATTTATAATATCATTGCTGTTTTTGTGTTATACACTTGCGAGCGAATAATTTGTTTCCTTGGATGATTTTTCCGAAACGAGTTCTTAGATTTAGTTTAAAGCGGTCCCACTACGGGGATAATTTTTCTAAAGCTATAACCAACGAGTCAGTAACGAAACCTTACAGAATTTAACGAGAACGTTTTATTACAGAATATTTGACAGTTTGACCAGCGAATTTGTAACACGATTATTGAAATAATTGAATTTTTAAATGTCAGTCTGCAAAATTATAAATTAACCACACCACGCTTTTCGTCAAAAATGAATCTATTTGAGAAAATTGAATAGCTTCTTACCCTATTTAAGGGACGAAAGGGCAAAAAACAAAAACCCCGGTCTTGTGTGGTACGAAAAATAAATCGCACAAGAGACAGATTCGGACATTACCAGGTATATACATAAAACTAAATACATACAATAAATGTAACTACGAGTATTTAGAGGTATATGTACATAATTTATTTAAGGTAACGATTTTAGAAATTAAGAGCTGTCAACAGCAATTTTTTATCCACACTCGCATGACATGTGAGGTCAACATGCTGATAGGCCTTGTGCGGTCACAAATGTTGGTGAACAATCGGAATATATTGAGCTGAAAAGAGCTGATGAAAAATGTACATAAAATATTATTTAAATTATTAAAATATAAATAAATATTTGTACACATAAATTATAAAAATGTAACATATACCAACATACCGCCATTTCAAATATACAATTTTGACGTTTCCTTCAGTTTGCGCGATAATTTTCGCTTTTGTTACATATTGCTAAGTGACAATTCAAATTTAACGAAACTGAACGAAAAGTGCTTTGAGTTTCGCTGGTCATCAATGTCAATAAACATACATTTTCCAGATGTCGCTTCGTTACTTAAATTTCTTACAGACTCGCTGGTTATAGCTTAACAAATGCATTTACTGTCAAGAAATTTTATAGATAATTTTAGGTCAAACTGTGTTTACGGGAAATATCTGTTATTGTAATTAAAAATCCTCACAGAAGGCCAGATAATTAAATTTTTTTTTGCATTTTCGGTGATTGCTAACATTTGTTTTTTTATAAAACAAAATTACATGCGTTTTTTCTTCTGTTTCTAACGTAATTGTTTAATTTTCTGGCGGGCGCTGTTTTATAAGTTTTAAATTGACGATCGCAATATTAAGTGGCAAAAATGCATGCACTCATAAATTTCAACATACAAAGTTCTGCAATATCTCCTTTGGAGGTTTCAATAATAAAATAAATAGTCAGTGTTCATAGGAGAACATGCCGGAGATGCAGGATCGATACCCGATCCTGGTAGAAGGAAGTTTACAGATCAACAGATTCTATACAAGCCTTAAGGCTGTTGGTTTTCTAATCTAATTCAAAATATTATAAAACTAGTAACTTTGCCTCTCCTATTAAAAACCCGATGTTAAGCTATTACATAACTTTATAAGCTTTCAAGTAGGTAATACGGTTTAATATTAAATAACCTTTAATACTGCTTAAATTTTAGTTAATAAATACGATGGTCCTTATTCAATCTGAATTGGTTTAGTTTTTTTGTAAGTTATTTCTACGATTTTTAATTGAATTTAATTTCCTCTTCTAAATATTTTTATGAACCACTTTCTGCTGTGTCGTATTGGAAGTTTCATATTGTTTTGTTTCGGGTTACAAACGGACTACATCAAAACATGCACCTTCCATTAAACGGAAAAGCTCCTATAGAAGGCAGGCGGCTTCGTGATTTATTAATATTTCGGGCTGTATATATTTAACGAGCCTGATTGTATAAAAATTGAAGCGTTCGATATGGATGTCCAAATGACTATTTTCTATGGAAAAATACCATTTTGAATCGCTATAAATTATCAGATGAACTTTGCAAATATCAGTGCATCTGATTTTAATTTTATGCCACACAAAAACGAGATAGTACATAAAATAATAAAATAAATAGTCCCTTTATCGAAAATTTATCATCAATTTTATGACGTTAATGAATTTCTATTATTTTGCCAGATTTGTATTTACATAGAAAGTTCAGAATTGCGGACTCCTGAATCAGTTTAGCAAAATGTCTTGTGACAGTTCAGAATAAAAATGTTCGTCACTATTTTCTTTTAGGTTTTGTAAATAAAATACATTTACACGATTAAAACACATACGATGCGGTTCAATAGATTACCGCCACTCAATCAAAAGAAGGAAAAGTCAATTTTCAGCTGTGTGTCAATTTTGTACGAAAAGCGACAAGCGCGAGGTGAGGAAACCGGAAAAATATAGTATGTGTGAGATAGAAAAATTTTGAATTAGATAAAGAAAGAGTATTTAGCACTGAATAGAACAGGAAAAAAGCAAAAATCGCAGACATCAAGAAAACTATGTTTTTGTTTTTTTTTTTGTTTTAAAATGAGTCAGAAATGTATGACTTTGTTTCAGTTCATTTGATTACCACGACTTGAAAAATTACATGAAATAATAGCATTATTTCTTACCAATTTTTTTTAAATACAATATTAAAATTTAATTTTTAATATTTAGTGGTACTTACATATTTCTGAACAACTTCAAAAATACGATCCTTAAGAGAATCGTACAATGACGCCAAATAATTGAGTGAAATTTCTGCCCAGGCCGCTTTAATGCCTAGAATCAGCTCTTCCTTAGTATCATAATATTTCCCTCCTTCGTATACTTTACTTGTGAGCCATACATTTTCTATTATGTTTGAGTCCGGCGAATATGGTGGTCAAAGCAATAGCTCGACATTTTGGCTTGCGACGTATGACTTTACAGCACGAGCTGTGTGTATTGATCAAGGCCGGCGGAACTATGTAGCGAACGATGCGGCGCAGGGGGGCGCCTTTCATTAAGGGCGCCAAATCGTTCAAGAGAAAATTAACAAATTTTAAAAATAAAAAATTTTACTCAATTTTTTTACATATTTTATACTATTAATTTTATTTTATATTTTATGTTTTCATATTTTAGCAATCAAAATTATACTATACGTAAATTATTTCTCGAATTTTATACCTTATTCAACTTAATGCATAACCGAAGTAAATGACAAAATTTTTAATACATCATGTAAACGTAGTTTCTAACCTCAATTATTTGACATAATCAAAATACGAGTATGTAACAAATTCACATTTTTTTTATTGCTACAAAATAGTATTAGTGGCTAGAAAGGTATTTATCAGATATATTTATAAAGTAATAAACTAATTAATAAACAATAAATAATGGGGAAAACTTGTGAAAATGGAAAGAAAAAATTATCGGGTCATCAAAATAGATTAAAAAGAAAAGTGCGAGAGATAATCATAAACAAACAAAAGGATTCTTCATTTCAATATATTAAAAAAAGTCAACATAAAAGTACTAATGATGATAATAATAATAGTGAAACTGGAATTGTAGAAGCTATCGATAGCCAAAAACACGTTGACTGTCCGTCTATTTTACTATAGAAAATGAGAATGATCCATCTGTATTTGAAAACAATCTGCAAAGAAATGTCGATCCAGAAAGTGGAAAAACTGATTCCGTAGACATAATAAATATGCTCCAAGATCCTGCAGAATGGCCCGTTATATTGACGGATAAAATCAAGAAAATTCTTGTCACGAAAGGACCATTTCAAATTGAAAATTTTTTATTTCCCTTAAACGAAGGTGGCCGCCGTTTTAGTATTAATTATTATTACAGAAAAATGAAAAATTCCGAAAAGGTGCATCGAAATTGGCTGGTGTATTCCACTAAACGCGACTGTGTATATTGTTTCTGTTGCAAAATTTTTCAAATTACAATTAGTTCAAGCAGAAATCATCTTGCGACAAATGAAGGTTACCGTTTATGGCAAAGCTTAAGCAAAACACTCTCTGAGCATGAGATATCAGCAAATCATTTACACAATTTGAAAAAATGGCTGGAATTGCGTAACGCAATTAATAATAAAACTACTTTAGACTGCGGCATCGAACGTGTGCATGAAGCCGAAAAACTACGTTGGCGTTCCGTATTAACACGAATCATTGAAATTATTAAATATTTAGCACGTCAATGTTTGGCACTACGAGGGACAACTGACAATTTATACGAAACCAATAATGGTAATTTTTTAAAATTGGTCGAACTAATGGCGAAGTTTGATTCGGTTATTGCAGATCATATTAATAAAGTGGTTTTAGGTGAGCGTAAAATACATTATTTATCAAAGGACATACAAAATGAGCTAATACAACTGGTTTCAAACAAAATTATTAAAGAAATTAAAAGTAAAATTGTCACAAGTAAGTATTACTCGGTAATTTTAGACTGTACCCCAGATATTAGTAAAGAAGAACAAATGACTTTAATTATAAAAATTGTCACACTACGCCCAGTATTAAAAATAGATGAACATTTTGTCAGCTTCATTAACGTGAAAAATTCTACAGGTATAGGACTGACCAATTATTTAATTGATAAATTAAAGGAACTTAATATTGATATCAAAAATATGAGAGGACAGAGCTATGATAACGGTGCGAACATGAGTGGGCGACAGAATGGCGTGCAAAAACATATTTTAAATATTAACCCCCGGGCATTTTTTGTCCCGTGTTCTGCACATTCACTAAATTTAGTTGTAAATGATGCAGCCAAAGTGAATACCATGACATTAAGGTTTTTTGCTGTAGTTCAAGAAATATATAATTTTTTTTCAAGTTCTACTAAACGCTGGTCTGTATTAAAAAATCATATTACAACTCTCACTTTAAAGCCGCTTTCTGAAACCCGGTGGGAATCCCGCGTTGAAGCAATTAAACCCTTAAGGTTCCATATCGGTGAAATTTATGATGCTGCTTCATCGATTATTGATAGTACAGAGTTTGACAACGATGTAAAATATATAGCTGAAACCTTATGTTCTAAAATAGCAGATTATAAATTTCTGTGTTCAGTTGTAGTGTGGTATAAGATTCTATCCAGAATAAACATATTAAGTAAAATTTTGCAAGCAAAATCAAATGACGCTGGGACTGCTTTAAGCGAAATAAAAACCTTAAAGAAATATTTAGAAGATATGCGCACAGAGGATGGATTTTCCAAAATGTTAGAAGAAGCGAAGGATTTGGCAAATGTATTAGAATGTCCAGCTAAGTTCAAGGATCTTAACTCTGTAAGAAGAAGACGCAAGAAAAAGATGTTTGACTACGAGTGTGAGGATGAATCTCCATACTATCCAAAAACTTCTTTTAAGGTAAATTTTTATTTCACTCTTTTGGATCAAGCCATGATGTCCATCGAAGAACGTTTCGTACAGCTTGATCAACATTTTAGCCACTTTAGATTTTTATATAATATACAAAATACGGTCAACGAATTAAACGATCAGCAACTAAATACCAGCTGTAACAATTTAGAAGCAATACTTACAGAAGAATCAAATAAAGATATAGACGGCGCCGAATTATTCCAAGAACTAAAAATTTTAAAAGACATTATGAATGTTGAGGAACAATTAGATCCTTTTAAGTTTTTAAAGTATATTTATAGTCGTAATTTGGAAATTGTTGTCCCAAATTTAGCTATATCTTTAAGAATTTTATTGACGTTGCCAGTTTCAGTCGCAAGTGGCGAGAGATCTTTCTCTAAACTTAAATTAATAAAAACCTATTTAAGATCAACCATGTCACAGCAAAGAATATCGGGTCTAGCACTCATATCAATTGAACATGAACTGCTTGAAAGTTTAGACATGGAAGAAATTATTGATGACTTTGCTAGTACAACAGCTAGAAAAATTAAGTTTTAAGGCTCAACGTATTATTATTTATACATAATTGCATTTTTTTGTTCTGTTTTATTCTTTAAAATGTTATCTATGATTATTTTTAACGAAATGTGTTAGCGTAAGAAGCGCAATTTTTTAAGATTAAATAAAAATAAACCTATATATGTAATACGATTCAAATGTTTTATTTTTTTTTGGAAGGGCGCACAAATAAAACTTGCAGGGGGGCGTCGTAGTACCTGCCGCCGGCGCTGGTATTGATGCATTATCTTGTTGAAAAATTCAGGAAAAACAGATTCCAGTAACGTTTTGTAATTATTTCCGGCCATTTTTGTACTGTGAAACACCAGATCAGTTGTGCCATAATAAGACATTGAACCCCAGATTATTTATTACACCTCCTTCTCTGTTATGATGGCGATTCAAAAACACTTCCTCTTTTCTAAGGTCGTGAAAATAATAATTATACTCATCTGGTCGATCCAGGCTAAATTTTTTTAAATTACAAAATACAACTTTTCACCAGACATTAAAATTTTGACCTTGCATCACGTTCCAAGTCATGTGTTCCTTTGTAAATCCCAATCGTTACGGCTTTCGTTTATCATTCAGTAGTGGTTTTTTTTAACTTCAGCCGCCCAGATGCTTTGCACTTAAAATAGCATGGCTCACAGTCGATTTACTGGCATTAACACCAGCTTGGAGGAAAATTTTTGTCGTAGAACGAGCTGAATTGGAGGCTAATCTAACAATTTTTGGTTTATTCTGAGGTGTAAGTGCCGTTGAAATCCCTCCATTATAATCTCCTGCATAAGATTTTGTATCTTTCAAATAATTTAGTATAGTTTCATGGCCTCGTCTTATCCTACGACCTATAGCACGGCCTGAAAGCCCTTCCTGATGACACACATATATTTTGACCCTTTCTAACAAAGTTAAACATTTTTTTCTTACACTTTGATTAAAAACTGAATAACAAAAATACTAATTTTTAACTTCGCTTTTAACTTTTTAAAAAATTGGCTAATCAGGTTCGTGAACGACGAAAATATGTTTGGTGGCGGTAATCAAATGAACCGAAACAAAGTCATGAATTTCTGACTCATTTTTCAAAACAAAACAAAAACATAGTTATCTTGGTGTCTGCGATTTTTGCACCAAATTTTTAACAAAACCCAGGAACATCTCCATGGCAAATCTCGAAATTGGCGACCATAATTTTGATAGCGTCGAAAACTTTAAATACCTCGGGTCAGTACATCGTTGAATCATATGCAGGCAGAAATAAAAGCCCGAATCATTGCCGAACAAGACCTACTCGTATTAGGATGTCAAAACTGGAGGACGAGAGCGATGGACCGAGACGGATGGAGGACCATAGTGCGGGTGGAAAAAACCCTCACTTTTATCAAAAAACTTTTGTTGAAATCGGAATTGAAATAAACGAACTAAAAATTTAAAAAAATCACGGCGTATTTAGTTTTCCTTTACCGGACAAGTGGTGTAGTGATTAAAGCTACGGTAGTTGGACGGGGAGGTCTGGGTTTGAATTTCATCAGAGGCTAGATGGAAATCGAATTTTCATCATCGATTACGATCGGTGATGTTAATAAACACAACTCAGACCGATGGCATGCAGAATTCAGCGCTGATCCACCGTCCACGTCAATCTACAGCTTCACATGGAACTTGCAATGTGGAGGAGGTATACTATAGTTGTCTGAATAGGTGATTGGGTTAATGATGTGGCGTAAATGCGAAGTACCACCATGGGCCAAAATTGGCCTAAGTGTCAACCACTGAAACCTAACCTACTTTTCATTTTGCACTTGGGCTCGAGTTTCAAAAATTTAAACCTAAAAACTGGGGTCTTCAGAAACTCTAAAAAATCTGTACTCCCATTTGAAATATAATCAATAATTCAGCAGTCCAGAAATAAACTTAACAGAACTATAGTTAAGAATTAAATGATAACTGTAAATTCAAACACCTGAAGATACCCAAACTCAAACTGGCATTATGATAATTACATCATTATGAATGAGTAATTAAGTACTGAAGCCGCCCCGGTGGCAAAGTGGTTAGCATGCTTGCTCCAGCGACCGGAGGTCCCGGGTTCGATTCCCGGTGGTGACAAGGAAAAAATTTCACGGCTGGTTTAGGATCAATGAATTAATCACTCATTATCCGAAATGAAAATATGATTATGAAACCTCATTTGAGGCGGCCAAATCCCTTGATGGGATATAGTGCCAGAGAGAGAGAGAGAAAAATTAAGTACTGATAGGTAATTAATGCTGTGAAATACTGTTAATTCTGAAAAATGTAAAATTGTTTGCGAATCGTAGAAATTTATATTCAAACTAACTTTTAATTTATACAACTAAATAATTTTGATTGAAATTATGCAATAGATAAAACTTCGGTTTGCATCATCAAAAAATAATTGTCCAAAATAATTAACACAGTTTTAAGGTACGAATCGGTTTGTTTTACCAATCTGTTTCCTACTTTGTGGTTTAAATTTCGAATATGTTTGCATGTTTAACCACTAAACATGGCGACCAACGTCTTTGTAATTTGAAGGAATCCCATCGCAATATTTATTATATTTTGAACTTGGTGGACGGTTGATTTGTGATCCAGTTAAATTAATTTTACTGAACTGAGTATCATATTTGCTTTCAAGTTTTGTTCGTCAGGGGTTCCAGACATCGACGATTTTTCCATGCTTTCATTTTCTACAATGTTTGGAACACAAATTTCGATGTGTTTTGCGAAAGGATAATTGTAGCTAGCTGTTAAGACCTCTTTGGATCAAAATTTTTAAAGTTATCAATGTATTATTATTGTCATCATGATGACCTCTTTCTAGATGTTTGCACGCCTAATTTAGAAAATGCAAATGCACATGCCACATTTAATGCCATTAAAAAACCTATTTAATAATTTCTCACATTACACCCAAACCTGTTTTTACACGGTTTTGAAATAATACAGTTTTGAAAAACAAAAAAAAAATTAGGCCTATTTTTCTATGTGCTCAATGGGCGCTTTCACTAATCATGACTAGTCATCAACGCCAATTCGATTTGAAAATTTCAAAGTACTAAACATTTTTATAAAGTTGGCTTTGATTTCACTCTGAAATGTCTTTTTGAACAGTTTTACAGTTTTTTATACGGTTTTACGTGGATTTTTACGTAGAATTGTGTAAAAAAAGGTTTGGGTGTATTCATTTTCTAGCGTCGATTAAAATTTTATAATTCGTTCCAAAAAATAATTCCCGTTTTGAGTGTTACAGAATTTATTGAACTAAACATTAATAAAATGCATATTATTAGCCTTTTATTAGTAATAATTTTAACTGGTCAAAAAGACGAATTATTTTATTTCACTATTATTTGTTTTAATTATGGTTATTAGAGCATATTTAGACTGCGGACCAATTCGTCACTAAATGGAACAACATTTTTTCCTGACAGTGTATGTGTTTATAAATTTATTTATTCCTTTTGTGAATTAAATGGCAATTTAAAACATAGACAATTGATATTTTTGAATATCAAATAAAATATTCGAAATACCCATATGCAAACTCCATATAGAGTATATATTGGGTAAATTGACCCATGTTCTTTCCATTTATTTTGCTTGTAACTTATGCATACATATGAACGTATACATAAAGTAAATTCACAAATAAACTTATAGACGATACACAAAACAAAAGCATAAAATTTAATCTTCTAAAAATACAATAATGAATTAAAGAAAATGAAAAAGTTTTTCATAATTTTTCAGGACTTTTTTATCGTTTTTGTTGTTGCTGCTGTGTATTTTCAACAAGTTTTCGACAGAAAATATAATTTTTCTTCGTGTACTATCTTTAAAAGTATAATAATAATAATATTTTTTGTTATAAGAATAAATGAATATTAAATTTAGGTATTTAATTAATAAGATGTTCTTGTGTTATTTTAATTGGATAAAGGTGTACCTTTTGCAATTTCACAGAAATAATATAACATAAAACTGAATAAAAAGTTGAAAGATAAAATTTATCTTTTTTATTATTATTTTTTATTTTTTTGTTGTTTCCTTCATCTCTCTCGAGTATCTTTTTTGCCAATATAATCCTTGTTGATAATGTTGTTTTCTTTTTAAGTCTAATTTTACTTTTGTTTTTCGTTTGTTTAAGAGAAATAAATCAGAAAAAATTTGAATTATAAAATTTTACGCAGGTTATATACAGTGAAGGATTTTGTGTTGTCTAGTTTAAAAAAAATGTAAATAACGTTCTAAAAAATTTGTTGAATAATTTATTAGGGCAAAATATGGAGTGGGTGGCGGGACTTTTACATCAAGACAAATGAGCTCTCTCGAGGCATGTACATGACAATATTGCTGAAAAACTAACTTGGCATTATCAGTTCCGGTAATATTTTTAATAAATTTTTAACGTTGATGGCACTGCGCCATCAACCACTTCATAGTGCGTTATAGGGCCCATACACGACACAATCATGCATGCGCAATCGTGTGATTGCACAATCAAGATTTTTCCACTCACGATACATGCATTTTGCACATTCATCAGTTTTAACATTGTATGAAGAAGCATGCGACGCGAATTTAATTGGACTAGCAATACGGAGAAAAATAAAAACACTTTGGGTAAAAGAAAGGTATAAAAACGTAGTGAATATAGATATTCGAATTTCTAGCAACAGGGGAAACATTTGAGGACCTTGACTTCGTTTTTATTTATTAACTTTGCCATATTTACTGTAATATGACATACACGGGCTAAAACATAAAACTGAGCAAATTACACATTTACGACGCTGTTTTGCATGAACCAACAAGAAAGTATTAAACAATTTAAAATAAGCAAATCACAATTGCATGCGCAATCACTCAATCAATACCATACACTGTCAATCAGTAAGTAGTTGTATCAACACAAAATTATGTGAGAACGTTAAATTTGTAACACGAAATTATCTGCGATCAATCAAAATTTCAATTAAATGTAATTAAAGTCAACTTTTTATAAATTTTAAATTTTTAAATTATCTGCCATCACTCAAAAATTCAATATAAAATCAAGTTTTTATAAATTTTTAATGTTTAATTATTATTTTTACAATAATTTTTTCTTGATTGCGGTTTGTTGAAAATTCGTTCAAACTTGTCGATTATTTTTGTCGTTCTCTGTATTCACTTATTAATTATGAACGCTGAGTGAGTTTTTTAATAAATTACAAGCTTTTATCACGAAAATGGTGCAACATAAGAGAAAATTGACTATATAATAATAATTGTTGTGTCGAGCAGGATGTGTAGTGGTTATCTTAAAAGACCTGGAAACTCATTAGTTTGGGAGATATTGCCAAAACTCAGTGTTTTTTAAATTAAAACCTATACTTTTGAGTACGCTTTTTGATTCAGTAGTTAAAAACAAATACATTTTGTTCATACAATATTTTTCGTTAAGTGTATGCACTGATATATAACTCATGGATACGGTATACATAAAAAACTGTGGTATAAAAAACAAAACTAAAAATCGTATCTAATGTGCAATAGAGAAAGCAATGTATCTTCCTTGTCTAGAATTCCGAATTTTCGGAAATCAATTTCAAATTAGTATTGAGACTTGTACCCCTGTGCTCTCGCGGAAAAATTTATTACTATGAAAAAGAGTTTAGTCATGCTTTTCTATGAATTATCTATGAAAAGTGATCTTGGAAAGTTTAATATTATTTGTATATTGCATTAACATATAAAAACTACAAATTTATTTACGATTAATATTAAAATTATCAATTTAAAAATGGAAAAGTGTCGTCTCGGGTGCATCTGAAGCAAGCTTCATTTTTTCCACTGGTAGCGTTTTCTATACTTTCCCTAGTCTCAATAGTAGACTACAAAAAAAAAACAGTTGACATACACTTGATAAAATGGATGCAATGCGATGTTTATTTATTTTTATTTACGTTTGATTTATGTCGAATTTTAAATTTGTTTTTGGCTTTGGCATGTTGTTCATTACAGATATGTACTTCATATTCCAAGGGAAAAATACGAAAAAAATATTTAAATATTTTTTTTAAAATAGGCAGCAGTGTTTTATTTATTAAATTATGATTTAACAAATTAACAATTTTGAATATTTTTCTGTCTATCCTATGTTTATTAGGAAAAAGAAAACGACTTCGAATAATTTTCGGAATTGTCTTAGTTGCAGTGCGGCTCTTACTTTACATTTTCGTCAATACGATTTTCGAGTAAGAGGTGTATATAATACAAGCGAGTGGAATATAAAAAAAAGTTGTACCATATTTTGTTGTCGTTTGCTATGGGAATTTAGTTTTATACCGTATCCATGAGTTGTATGGTTTCAGGTATATGAGCAAAAACTGATCTGTATTACCGCAAAATAATTTTCACTAAGTTCCATCGCTGTTTCGTTGACAACGACAAATACAAATAAATAAAATCAATTAGTTTTTGACTCATTACGTACGCAAATTAAAACCAAAAATGAAAATAAGTCAAAGAAGAATTAATTTTATTTATTTTTATTTGTTGTTAGAACGAAACAGTGTAAGCAACTTAGAGAAAATTGTTTTGCTGTAATGCAGATCAATTTTTGCTCATATCTCATAAACCATACAGTTTACGAAAAATTCCTTATTAACGACAAGTACAGGAAACCCTCCAAGAACACGATTAATTCGTCCCTTGTTCTTTAAAACCGTGTTGTTCGAAACGACAAAAAATAAAATAATAAAAAAAACGTTAAATTTCATTTTTTATTTTATGTTATGATATACAAAAAGTAAAATAAAAGAATAACAAAAATTGTGTTGTTTGAAACCGTGTAATTTGAAGAAATGGGTATACGTGTTCTTTGAAACCGTGTTCTTCGAATACCGTGTTCTTGGAGGATTACCGCTTAATCAAAAAGTATACTCAAAAATATAGGTTCTAATATAAAAAAACTAACTTTTGTTAACATCTCATAAATTAATCATAATTCAAGATCACCACTAAACGTCCCTCTCTACACTAAACAATTATCATCACAATTTACTCCAATCTCTACTAAGAAACTCACCTCCTTTATAAAATATTTTAGAAAACAAAAATGACAACAAAACATTGTGTTTGCCCATCGCTATCAGCTGCAAATATCACCGCACAGTGTGATTCCTTTCGTTAGCTTTTATATAATATACATGCTTTAAAAAAAATCTCAGACACTAATCTCGATAACCGTATCTACCACCGTTGCCGAAAAAAATATTTATAATTAAAATTGTGGAATGCTACTTTAGTACAGCTAAAACGCTATTTGATGGACAGGTTTTGATTTAAACGCAATTTCTATTCAGTTTTATTAAGTTAAAATACCAGGTTTAAATAAATCTCACCCTTTCATTTTAAGTCAATACTCTAAATTTTTAAACTGATCTAATTTAAGTAAACAAATTTAGGTGTTATACCGAAACCTGCATGTGTTTAGGGATTAAATTGTAAAAGCACTACTTTGAAAAAAAAATTCCAAAATTAAAACTTCCCTTTATTTTTCGGATCAATTCAATTCACCCTAAATTTTTAATTTCCTGTTTTTTTTTTGATATCACATTTAATATAAATATTATATTATTACTGTTATTTTAATATACATTTTAATTTGATTAAAACAACAAATTACTCGCATCATTAAACATAACAATTTTTATTTAAATTTTAATTTATTTTAAAATTTTACATGGAAAGTAATAATTTTATTATTTTTAATAAAATTAATATTATTTCCAAATAAAAAAATAATAATTAAATTACAAAATAAAAATTATATCAAAGCTTTATGAAAATTCACATTAAACAACAAAAAAAAATCGTTTAAACGTAAAATATTGAATGGATCGTGAAAGAGCTTTAATGTGACTTTTATTAGTATGAGAGTACGTATTTGCCGTGTATGAAATCCAGGTCATAGATCCGATTTTTTTTTTGCTGTCTCTAGTTTTTTACATGACTGGTACCATTTGTTGTATTTATTTATATGAAGAGATTTAATTTTATCTGTACTTTTCTATCCGTTACCAAAGGATTTTCTCATCAATGTCAATTGCGGAAAATCTAGATGTGTCTCTTTTCCCTATATATAAAAAATTTATCTATACACATATTTATATGGAAGATTATGTAACATTTTTTCAATATTCGCCGTAATACTAATACACATCACAACAACGAGAAAATAAAGATGATTGATGAACGTAAATCAAAATGATCGATTTGAGTTTGAACGAAATTTAGTGAAAAATTGGATTTTTTTTTTTTTGCTATACACTCGCTCTCTCGTATCTCTAATCAAATTAGTTACGTTAAGAAAATGAAAATAAAATTTAAAAGAAATATAAATGACTTGATTTGAATTTAAATATACAATTTGATTAAGGTGATATTGATGGATACATATCTTGAAAAATATAAAAATTAAAGAGCTGTCTACGAGTGATTTGAGCTAAAAAAAATACGAATTTATCTGTTAATAAGCTAAAATTAACGTGATACTCGGATATATTTTTATCATCTACCGTAAAGTAGAATTGCGTAAATTGTTATCATAATGGAATAGAATGTTTTTTCTTGGTGTTTACCTATATTTGTGTTTATTTTTCTATGAAATTTACATTAAGGTATATATATCTATACACTTGTATACAATTTCTAGCGAGGGATTTGCACATAGAAAACATCTAAGTAGAACATATTGAGTGACGTTTAAAAAAAGTACAATAGTAATAACCTTATAATTAAACAATTTCTAACATGATCATAAAATTTTACCTTTGAACTTTGAACAGTACTAGCATACATGATATTTTTGTAGAACAACTTTCAGTATTATGCGAGAATATTAAACTGAAGTAAATTTATAATTTATGCGGTAAGGGGTCAAACCAATTACAAACTATAAAGCATATATAAAAGGTGAATTAATAGTACTTTGAATTTTGTGTTATACCCAATGTCCATACATACATCAAAATATGTATGAGCAAAAAAAATATCACACCCGTTGCTGGATCGAACTCGGAATAGTTTTCTCGACGATTTTATCCAATTTCGAATTTTTCTTGCACAACAAAAGTTCGATTTAAAAAAAACTTTTATCATTTTTCTTGCTTATACGAGTAAACTATACATAGTTATCCGTTGTGTTATGTTTTTCTAGTTTAAAGTTAATTTAAAATTCAAAGTGTGAAACAACAACAAAATGCTACAAAATAAATATAACACACAGATGAAGGACGGTTTTTGTGCAAAGCAAAATATATAAAATACAAAAATTCTGAAATTATTTGACTGAAATATAAATTCGATTCCAAAGAAAACTAGATAGCTGTGTATCGCCAGTATCTTGTGGAAGAACGTTTTTTTGGAAATGACAGTTATAAGTTGCAGTAAGTATTTTCCGTTTTAGATATACCAACATAGCAAATTTTGATATTATATTTACAAAAACTTATGGCGGGGATTTACATACGTATAGTAATGTATCGATAAATGTGTAGTTGTTTCGAAAAATCGCTTATGTAGTTTTATTATATTAACATCCTTTGCATGTTTGTATGTTTGGCAGGGTGAAATCTTGCAATTTTAATTTAACCCTCCTCTCGGTTTCCTTATTAAAAATAATATCTTTATGGAAACATGTTATTCATTAATAATAATGAGAAGTTTAGAAGATTTTACTTATACATGGCGCCGTATTGGTCTCATCTTTTACCGAAGCACGTTAAAATGGCCCCATCGGAGCAGAAGCATACATTTTTCAGGGAAATTCGAATTTGGCTGCTTGGCATTGATGATATCGAGAAATATTTTTAGTAATTTTTAGTTTCAATTTAATTATTTATTTTATATCCAATTGAGCCGTAGAATAAATTTAGTAACATAACCAAAACACAAACTGTTAAAGATTATAGTAGATAGTATATGTTATTATAGTAAATGTTCGTAAAAAAAAAACTAATGATTACTATTTAAATGTTAATTATAAATTTTTATTAATTGCTCCACTACAGACATAACGTCTATAAAGAAGCTTCACTTTATTTCAAATTTTAAGATGTATATTTTACTCAATTTTGTATATATTTTATATAAGTAGAATTACAAAACTGTAGATTTGACCGCTACGAAACTTTCTATTGTAGAACTGCAACAAATATAGGAAACAAATCGAACAGAGTCGATCTTAAGCAAATGTAATAAAACGAATTTACCGAATTTTGCGAATAACAAAAAAAAAAATTGAAATATTCTGGATTTCTTTATAAAGTAAGGGTCTATCAATAGGGACGCTTGAGATTTATTAGGTTATGGGTACTAGGTAATTACGCACATCGCATAAAATTAATAAATTAACTATAATCTATTATAATCCTAATTTATTTTTATGATTTATTTTATATTTTATAGTTTATTTATATTTTAATTTACAACGTTTGATTAGTTTTTATTTCATATTTTAATTTACAATTTTTATTATAATAATAATTTAAATAAATTAAATAATAATAATTTAAATACACGTCAATATAACGATTTTTGTCAATATAAAATAGTGACATTGTCATGCCACCATTGTTACAACTCCCCCCCCCCCCTACCACCTTTTCAAACCGCTGTGAAAATATATCATGTTTTATGAAGTTAGTTACAATATTTTTACATGAATATGATTTGATAGTAATAAAAAGTGGAATCTGTACTCCAAAGGCTAACAGTTCAACGGCAAACGTAATCGTTTTACAATTTCTTGAGCTTTAATTTCTTCTTAGATTACGTAAACAAATTATTTTTTATTCCAGACATCATCGATCATTATAAAATTTCTTTCCAAGAATACTTTACAGTTGCCGGAAGCTTTTAAACAATAGAACGTACAAAATTGAGTATCTGCCATACAAAAATGAACCTAGAAAATTGTTTTTTATACAGTACTTCGCACAAACACACATTCATTCTTTAAAAAATATAATAAATCAATTTTTCAAGTTCAATCATATGACATTAAGATGGATTAATGGTTGTGAACGGAATACAACAAAATACCAAAGTTTCCTTTTTCATTCTAACACACATATACTTTTATTCAATTAAATGTTTTTCACTTAACCCCATTTTCTAAATATTCGTACCTACATTACAAACATAACGATTTTTTTAATAAATAAATAATTTGTCAAATAGTGGAACACATATAGAAAGAAGCGAGAACATAGAATGAAATCACTGTAAAATTTCCACGATAGGAAAAAAATGTTGCCAGTGAAAAAGATAAATGAACTAGCTAAACCGAAGCACAAAAAGTTTTCTTTGTATACATTTTCGAGGGAAATGGCTTCAATTTTTAGTTGATACTTTTATGTAAAGAAAGAGCTTTAGAAAATTAATCGATTAACATAAAATTACCATAGAGTTATACAAAATTATATCACCCTTAGGCTCAATGCACTGAATCAATTTAGAAAATCCTCTTCCAAATATAAAACACACACGCTATACAACAACATCGCAAATGTATATCCGTTTATATAAACTTATATTCAGCTTTTTTCCCGACAAAGCTATTTTTGCCTTTCTTGATGATTTTTTGATGTCTTAAATTCTATCAATATACTTATATTGATGGGTGTGCGAAACACACAAAAGAAGTACAAAGCACAACAAAATTCTCGTTTAAAAAAAAAAAATCTGTAACTTTTTAAGAGGAGAAAAATAAAAGCTCAATAGAAGCTTTTGTGCTTTATATATTCCATTCGCCTCCTTTTGTTAAGTGATAAATATATTTGTGTTCTATATATACACCCAATAGATTTTTTTTGCTGGTTCTTTTTTTTAAATTTAATGGGAGATTGGGATGTGGAACTGCTAGTTTAGTTTCTGTTCATTTCGAGAGGCAATAAGGCAATTTAAATAAATTACAGTTGTATTTTAGACAACTTCCTGTATTCGGAATAAAAGCATATTTTCTCTTGTATATTGTACATATATGTATGTGTTATCGACGTACATGCCTTAATTCAATTTATAGAAGAAAAAAATTGTTATAATTTTGATTGTAAATTTGTTAAATCGGAAATGAGTCTGAAAAGGTAATTTGTATTGCTTGTGTAGTAATATAAAATTATTTCGGTCAATGAGTACCTATAATACAACAGAAATATACACGATAAAAAATTCATCTCATCCTTGTTTGTGTTATCATGTGCACGTACATAATTATGTATGCAGGGCCAAATCATGAAGACAAGATAAATCAACATTATTTTAAATACATAAAATGCTATGCAAATGAATAATAATCAAAATGTTTTTCAAAATGTACATTTTTTACCAGCTAACCAAGTAAATGATATTTAATTTGCATCTGAATTTCACCCCTATTATTGCCATTTACACAATTTAGTGTACATGCTGCAAACACTGACTTTCCGAGATAAACAAGCAAACAAAAATGGGGGAAGCTTTGTAGTTCTATATGTACCTTGTCTCGTACGTCTCCATTACTCCCTTGCGTGTGTTGCAAATTGTGAGAGTGTTATTTTTTAGTCGAACATAAAAGCTAAGTGACCTAAATTTTACATGTCTATTTACGACATATGCAATTTTCCTATAATGAAATGCTAAAAATATCATAAAACTGGGTGTGTATGTGTGTGTGAGGGATATTTGCGAGTATATTGTCCAGTTAGGTTTGCTGGAAAATGTACAGCAGATTGATTTGGATTTGTTTTCATTTTATTTCTGGAGTTTGGCTGTGTGAATTGTTGTCGATTTTTGGATTTATATTTTCGGATGGTGCAACAGAATTTGATAAAAATTAAATTTAAATGTTTGCAAGCCTAGCAATTGTTGGTACAACTATTGTATATACATACATATTTTAGTTTTTTTGTATCCTGATTTTAAAAAATCTGCTAGCATTTAGATTCAACGAATTGTTTTTGGGTAATACTGGCAATACATAATAAAACTTAATGGATTAAAATAAATGTAGGCCTCATGTGCGCAGAGCCATATTGTAAAATATAATTGTGTACCTTAGTTTCAAAGTAAAATTTCTAAATAAAATTATTTAATAAAATTAACCTTTAAAGCGAAGGTAAATATGTTACACCATAAAAAATTAATTTAGTTATTCGTACACAGCTAAAGTAGCATCATTAAGCTAATAGCAGGAAAAGAAAAACTAATTTTTTGTATCCCAAATCGTGTCTATAATTTATACAACTTTGTAAATAACTTAGTCCATTAACTATAGATCTCTATTATACTTTTTATACAGTCTCATTTTCCATAATACACCACTTGTGTTCTTTGGTTATCCGTACTTGAGAAAATTGACCATGAACAAGTTTAAAGAAATGTCCACAGTAGTATTACGTTTTGTTTATCGTTGGTCTTTTATAATAAAGTGGCTAATCAAGTTTGGATTCTTATTTTAATTTGTAGCAATACAAATATAGTAATGTTAAAACAATTGTTAATAGTCTATTGTTTTGAATATTTTAATTATAGTAATTATCAAATTATTTATCTGAGAAAAGCGAAAACTGCTCTCTGTTCTGAGTCGTGTTGTATCCGATGCACATGCAACTTTCCATGCAAATGGTACAGCGGGAAGCATCGATATCTTGACGAAAGCGTTAAATTTAGCTGAAATACCTTAGTACTCAAAACTATGACTGTGACCCTGGAAGATTACCCACTATTTTTTTTTTCAAAGAATTTGTATTGTAAATGGTTAAAAATTTTGTATTCGTGGGATATTTTAGCTTCGGTAAACTTACTTATTTGAGTATTTGACCTAAATTTATTAAGGTATTATTATATTTGATTTGGTTATTGTTGTCAATCAACTGTAAAACTTGCTCCGTTTGAAGGAAACCAGTTAAGATAGAAATCTGCTTCCTTAGTGTATGCTGTTGATCGTTCGATTCACACTTGTACATCAATTGAATATGTGTACAAGCTGAAAATTCCCATTTTATTACCAGGGCATCGTACTTGTAATTGTTAAAACCTGATGGTAGGACTAGTAGTCATGATCTAGAAGTAAACGTGGTTGCGCAGAGTTAACTTTTTGATCCGGCCTTTATTGTTTGTAGTCTGGTTAAAGGATTGGTATAAAAAAAGTATTTCTGGTTACAATAATAGCTCATTTGTACGCCGAAATTCTTAAACTACAGAGTAGCTGTACTTTTTAGCGTGTTCGGCTCTTGTAAGGTTTGTTAAAGGTTGCGCTATCTTCGTAGTGTTTCGACCATGGTGGTTCACTCATGCTTCTATGGTTGTGAACTTGAAATTCCAAACTTTGGCAATCTTGATATTAATTGCAGAAATTTTACGATTGATCTGAAAAAATTACATTCTTGGCTAATATATGTCTTCAAGCATTCCCCTTCCGAACAAATCTGATTACTATAAAAGGCTGATAAACGCAATTATAGGAGTCTGCGACGCCTTTACAGTTCATGATAACATCATTATCTTAGGTGACTTCAACTTACAGTCAACGAGTGTCAACTGGTTGGCGGCATTTGCGTGAACTCGACTTGCAACAATTCATCTAGTACCGAATACGAATCGGGGACGGCTAGATTTAGTGTTTTGTTCTAATGCTAGTAGCTCATTAGTTTAAACAACAAATATAGGATTATTTCCGTGTGCCTGACGCCGACTTTTTGTCTAAATTTCCGACTAACTAAATTGATCGTTAGTTCCACCAGGTATTGTTAGATGTCTCTAATATTTATAAATTAAAATCTACCCGATATTTAGTTCTAAATGGCAAATTTAGTTCCGATTTATCAATTACCGAATAGAAATGTTTCGTAGAATGTTAAATTTAAGTTTACATAGCAGATTTTAATTAAACATCAGATGCGGTTTGTTTTGTGCCATCTTTGAACGATTGGTATGAAATAACCATCAATTTAGTTAGTTGGAAATTTATTAAAAAAAATCGTCGTGAGCACACAGCACAACGTCGACGAGTAGTAATTTTTTTTAAATTTATGCATACACCATTTTAATACTAAAATCAAACGAAGCAATATTAACTATTGTATATCGAAAATCTCTAGTAGAAAATGTTCATACAGATATGCTTATCGAGCCTGTGGAGGGATCATGAAAGACGAACGGAAAGTTTAAACTGGTTCGAAAATAATGAAAATACCTACACGGTTCAAACTATTAAAATTTGCAATAGAGGGTGTGAGTTGACGCACAAAAATGGTAATATTTTGAAATGACTAATCTGTTAGAAAATTTTCGAAATTAAATTCCTACCGACAGAATGAAAATTTAAAATTTTTCGATAATGAAGTAGTTGTCGAATACAATTTTGCTGTTTATCTTTCGTTTATTTGTGAACAGTTTTGGCCATTTTGAAGTTTTGTCCATTTTTCGAACTTTTTGTGTTTGTTCATTGAAATATTTTAGAACAATTTTTTTAATCGATGACACCATACCAACCTATCGCTAAAGTGCCATGTTTGGCCAAATAACTGCAACGTGCCATATACTATAAATGAATTATAAACAACACTCAGCGTGGCTCTAAAAGAAGGAGGGAGGGAGAGGGGGGGGTTGTTTGGTAAATAAATAGTAACCAATCTATTATTTTTTGTTTCTAGAATTATCTATTGCCTTTCCGACCGATAGTTTATTGTGAATTTAGTTTGTTGTGAATACATTGCTATTTTCCAATCTGCATTATCTGTGAGTTAAATATTAACATCCGGAATTTATATGAGTCCCTTTAACATCTTTGTCTGTACACAGTCTGGGTGTTGTATGTGGAATTGGATTACTGAAAACAGATTACACATAATATTTAAATATGGATTGTACGAATCTAAAAATAAAGATAAAATATAAAAATAAGAGATTACGTGTTTTAATAGTATTCAATTAATAGGAGTGGGATTATAAGTAACAAATAGAATACCGGGAGTTCCGGGATTCTCACTTTTCCAAATTGTTTTATAGCACGTGCGTTAGGCCGCTGATTAAATATGCAGCCCAGATGTGCACTCTTTAATTGAAATTCGTTTTATACGCTTTGAATTAAGGCTCAAAGCCTCCCATGTCTTTTATCAGATTCTCTGTATAGCGAATGCATACGTTGATAAATTTGATACAACATAGCAAATCTATTATTACAAAAATCACATTTTAATAAAGCTAACATGATAGGACTTGCCGCAGTTATTAAATAAAGATTATCATTTTGTTTTTATTTTAGGTTTGTCCTATAAGTGGTTCCAAATAAACTAAAACTACTCATAGCGATAGAATCGACTTCTTTCTGAGAATGATAAAAATACCCGCTATCGTTTCGTTCAGTGAAATTTTTCGACAAAGTACGATGTGGCGAATTTAGCTAAACAAAGCTTTACTGCAACCGACAGAATTAGCTTTAAAGATCCTGAACCATGTCTTTGGGGTATTGAACTTAGTTCTTATGCTGTCCGTAAGGCATTTACAGTTTGACATTTCTACAAAGTATTATTTTACCGAAATGAGAAAGAGGTACATTAAGAGTGTTAGCCTTCCAAATCAATTGAAAATTTTATCGGATACGCAGTTTTTGAAATGGTTTGGAAGCTTATCCTAATCTGGGACTCTCAATGTTTTCAGAAAGTTCTAAATTCTTGGGGTAATAAAGAATCTATTTGACTATACGTGAATTGAATAATGGTATTTTTTTTTATAAATATTAATAATTTGAGTCTGCTATAAAGATGGAAAATCTAGAAGAATCACAACATTCAATTTCTATCCGATTTTTCGGACCACGACGACTCAAGATATGTTACGTACATTGGAATAGGCGCTATGAAATGTGGGTGGTTGGGAAGTTGATTTAGTATATAAAGTTTACTGAAAATTCGCACTTTGATCAATTTTCAACAAAAGTTCACAAATATCAAAAAATCCAATGTTTGTTTAATTTTCTTGAATGCAGATTCAAAGTCTATTTCAACACCTATTCAGCGGTACTTTTTTCAAGTTGTTTTGGGGTCAACATCTGAGGTACACGTTTTTGGGGAATTTGTCAGAATGAAAATTAGTGGTAAAAATCGAATTAAAATGTGGAAATAAACACAAAAACATTTTTATTAATAAGAAGTACTCCTTCCCCTAGCCAGAATGACACCTTCCATTGTTTCATTTATTTCACAAAAGTTATCACCAAATCTTGGGATACCACCTCCCATTCCTCTGCGATCGCCCTCGAACTCTTTTTCAGCTCATCCCATAAATGTTCGATAACATTGAGGCCCGGGCTTCGAGAAGCCACTCCAGAACAGGCACATACACCTCCTGAGCTGTATTCGGTCTCGCATTATCATGCATGAACAGGAAGTTTTCACCAATAAACCCGGCAAAAAGTACGACGTGGTTCTCGACTCGAGTACTTCTTCAATGTACCTTTGAGAACTCAATCCTCGAGCTGTTCGACGGCCAGTATTAACTTCGGAGATGAACACAAGATATGTGTGACATGCTTTTTCAAAACATGCACGATCCACGGCCATACGAGATTAATTCTTCAATGCAACATTGTGAAAATCGCTCTGCGCTCGTCAAAGAACAGGACTATTCTCCATTGTTCTTCTGTCCTATCTTAATGCTCTCGAACGAACTGAAGGCAGGCTTGTTGGTGGGGTGATCAATTTCGGTCCCTGTGCGGCTATGTGTACAGTCAAATCTCTTTATCCAAGTCGTGTTATAACTGTCCATCGACTGAGTTCGACTTCACAAACTCGTCAGAAAAAAGCGTTCATTACGCTGTGTTGTAACTCTAGGTCGGCCAGATCCTTGTTGCCGTCTGTAGCCTGTAGTTTCTTTATATTTCTTGCTATTTTGAGAATCTGTTCAAATTTAGTTGTCGAGCTTCACTTTGTTTCCGCCCAGCATCAATTTGTGCAACCACTTGAGCGGCTGCCTTTGGTGTGATATTGATTTACTTGTTCCGGATGAAGACGTAGTCAATAGAAGACTGTTCAATTTAAGCGTTGATATGCGAATGATGACAATTCCTTTAAGCCTACCTTTTTATACCTACCTCAAGTTCCGTAACCGGTGCTACCTTCAAAGAGCGTTTTCGGATTATTGTGTTCTATTGTTTTGTTCTGGTTTTGAACAATACACACACGTAGTATCATTGTATAGGTGATGAAATGATAGCCTGACCTACCTTGATTCAAAATAAACATTTCGATTCGCGAGAAAATTAAAAAAAAACATGAGAAAATGCAACGGTGTGAGTTTTCTGCTCTCAAGTGTAGTTCTTGTCACTCAGAGGTACAATCACTGGTTGTATTTTAAAAGTAAAAATAGAAATTGTTTTATAAATAATACTATTTAAAAGGAAAAATTTACAAATTAAAATTTCGCGTGAATGTAATGGTCCTATTTCAGAAATAACTTTGCTTCTAATTGAAGGAAATTTTGTCTTCTTTTCGATACTGGAATCGTTTTTATTTTATTTTGTTTTTTATGACTTTTTTGATTTTTATGTAAAAATTGTCTAAAAGAAAAAAATTATGCTGCTGTTTGAGACTGTAAACGAACTTACTCGATATTTCATACTAAATCCAAATTAGCCATTTTGTAGAGAAATAATAATTATGCTGTGGAAAAACGTATCAAAAACCGTATAAACCTTAACAAGTATATTTTTTATTTTTTAAGTTTCTTTAAATTTAGTATGAATCAAACGGCTGATACAGAGTATGACATTCGTCATGACAAAGATTAAACGATAAATGGGTGATCCCAGTCGTAGCATTTCATGGAGGTTCGGTGATGGCTTGGGTCGTCTCTATTTCATGGAAATAAAAGACAGATTTGGTAGTATAGTACCGCCATATCCAGCTTTAACATCAACACGATATGTGGAAGAAATTTTAAGGCTTCATATACTTTCCACGGAAATGCGAATTATGCTTAGATTCTTTATGCATGATAATGCTCGCCCGCACACAGCTCTAAACACACGCAAATATCTGAAAACGGATAAATCCAACAAATTTGCAGGAACTCCGAGATGCTTCACGAGAAGAATGGCAACAAATCACCATGAAACAAACACACAATGTTTTAAATATGCCACGGCGTATTTATGAAGTAATGTGGGCTTGAGGAAGTACAAAGCGATATTGGAAATTCCATTTTGTTGGTAGATTTTAGTTGTTGTACGTTTGAATAAAGTTTAAAAGGTTAATATACATTTTGAAATAAATCTTACTTTAAAAATTTATTCTCTCATTGATCTTGAACCACCAAAATTTCGCCTGTCTCATTTTTTGGTGACGTTTCTTGCTAAAACTTCAATAAATCGAGAAGGAGTCATCGTACAGAAATTTCCACAACATCGTTTTTAAGGTTTCTAAATACATACACAATTTTTTTTCTTTTCGACAATTTTTATTTTACTCAGAAAAGTCATAAAAGAAGGGTCATAAAACACAAAAAAGATGAAACGAACTCTAGGTAGTATCGAAAATATTTTTTTTGAAAGATGTTATCTCACCAAGATACAAGCGTTCAAATCTGGGTATTTTTTCGAAAAAAATTTCTGCTCTGTTTTCTTTGGTGAAGTTTATGTTAAATTGGGAGCATTCTATTGCAAATTATACATGTAAGAAAAAACGCAAAATCCTGTCTGCGTCAAGGATAAGCGTATAATGCTTTAACATACATAGGTATTTCGGAATAATATCATTTGTCAAGTAATAGGAATGTATGTATGGAAAAAATTGTACGTCTTCTCGTCAAATCGCTCCCATTCTCTAAATAAATAAAAAAACACTCATAAAAAATTTAAAATTTCCTAAAAAGCACAAAACTATAAAAAAAATGTTTAAAAACAATCAACTTTTATGTGTTTGGATTCAGTCAAAAAATTAAATATTTTAAATTAAATTTTCATAAAGTTTTCACACAAAAGCGACGGTGGAAAAACAAATTTGTGAAACCCAAACGAGACATGTAAATGAGGAAAAATAGGAAAAAACTAATTTATTCCAGTTTTTTTATATTCTGTTGTGTTTTGCTTACTTTTTTGTACACTTTTTTAATTTAAATTACATATTTATATGTAGAGTGGATTAATTAAATGAAATTTTCGTGGAAATTCATGATAAAATTAATAACGACGAAAGGGGGAATTCGGAACGGATAGCAACAAAACTATGAACTATATTTTTAGTTATGTATGACGAAACGATCAAATATTGATACTAATTTATTAGTTAAATTGTCAGGATTCAAAAAAGCTCATTTTTAAATTTGGAATTTAAATTTGGAAAAGTGAAAATTGAACACTAATATATTTTATCTACTGTACTATTTTGATAAAAATTGTGTATGCTATATTAGTTTTTTTATGCAAAACATAAAAACCAACATATCACCGAACACCAACAAACAATAGCAACAAAAAGTTCTGTTACAAAAAAATAGTGTACATTATTTTTTGCCTTATGCTAATGATGTTTTTATGTTGAGCATTGAAATTGCATAAATTTCTAATTATGAATTATTTTTGTTTAAAGCTTATGTTAATGAGCTGGTTTTGGCTAAATCGCTTGCTGGTTTATAGTGTAAATTAAAGTTGTATAATTAAAAGCTTTCACAATAATAATTATTTGGTTGGCTTAAGTTACAAATACTCAAGTGAAATCGGTGAAAGCTTAAATTGTTTGTAAAAAATATAATAAAGAACCGAATAAAGTCAAAATTTTAAAATGAGAAATGTTTTTTTTCTATACACAGAATTTTCAAATGATTGATTGACGTTGCTGCTTGTTGTTGCTTATCCTACCGCATAACATAAACAAACTCGTGACACGAATTTATTGCAATGAATTTGGGTATAATCTTAATCTGTTTGTGATTGATTGAAATGATTATTTATTTATTTATGTAAACTGAGTAAAACATTTGAAATTTATTGTTGGAATATAAAACAACCGATTCGAAAATGGCAGATTAACTTATATATGGGATGGGGTATCGAAGATTACGAGTAAGTGCTCTCTGTAATCTGAAATTAGTAATCTAGTTATTTCTTCCTGGTGAGTGATAATTTGTTTTTTTATTAAATTTTTAAAATAAAGAAAATCATTTAATCAATCCTGGCGGAGAACTTTAGTAGAACTAAATTTAGGAATAATTTAGCATAAGTAAATGCTTTTAAAGTTAATATATGATATTAAAAAATAATTTACTTTTTACCAAAAGGTTACACATAATTTATTTCACTATCTCGGTCGAGCTGGCGCACCAAAAATGTTTAGTTCATTCAGGTTTGCAGGAATTTAAATAAATGTAGTTGGGTTAGTCAACGTTGGCTGAGACCATTAAAACAGAGTATTTTAAATATACCTGTGAATTTGGCCCTATAACATTGTCCCTAATATTGATAAAACAAAATTTAGGGCAAACTTCACACTTGAGTCCACGAACGTGAACTTTGTCCTAAAATTGTCCTAATTATTTTATCATGAGTATGTATTAGTGAAACTCTCGTTATAATGAATTGATAGATTCGTATTGGCCAAGCAGTAATATTGAAATTGAATTTAAAAATATGAACATGTGCATATACATATGTTGTGGCTAATATCATACTTTCTTTTATCATGAATATTATGTAAATCGCGAGAACAACCCATTAGATTTGTAAGAGGAAAATAAATCACTAAGTATAAGTATCAGAAATCTAGCACGGAATTCGTTAGTGAAAGTTTAATTTAGAATGGTTTTGTTCCTAATTGTTTTCTGGCTAAATGCTATATCATTCGAAATATTTACAAAATAAGAAAAAGCCTCTATGAAAGAATCGTCAATCAATTTCCACCAGAAAGCGCAGAAACCTCGAAGATTAATATACCCGTTTTTAAATAAATAAGTATGGTAGAGGATCTATTTATGAGCTTTCATTTTCATTTAAGCTAACTTCTATGTTTGAGCTCATCCCTAAAACCATTAACAACTCCATAACTCTGTGTATGGAGGTAAAAAATTACCCCAGGCTTACCGAAATGTATTGAAAATCCATTTAGATATACCTTCTTCAATTAGATATACACCAAATAAAAAACCGAATTATAATCGAATGATTTTATTGCATTTTTTATTGTTAGAATGAAACTAAACGCGTTTCTGTATATACCGGGGGAAAAATTACCCCATCCATCTTTATATAAAAATCTCTCTCAACGCAAAAAAACTAAAAGTAAACTGATACCGTTCGTCGGCTATCGAAATTTTATATTACGTTAACTATTTTAGTGAATATTAGCGGATAGTAAAAATATGAAGTATTAGGTTTAAATGTGAGTACTTTTTGTGTCAGGTGTATTGCATACAAATAGGATAAGCAAAATAAGTACCGTTATTAGTCATTTATTGGTTTTGTACATTTGTTTTTGGTATAACGGACTGGTAATTTTGACGAAACGTCGGAAAGAAACGAGTAAATATTCAAGTTTTGAGAGATATGTTCGAATTATCTGATGATGAAGTTAATGCAGTTGATCATAACGAAAATTACGATTTTGAAAATAACTCTGGACGCAGAATTCAAAAAATCAGCGCAAATAGAGTAATGTTCCATACGAGATAAGAAAAGTTTCAAACTTTCACATATTAAACGACAACGGATGATTATTATCGGCCTCATTGGCCCGAAATCTAAATACATCACTAATGCGTTTCAAAAGACTTAATAAACACATTTTATTAAACACTTGTTTTTTTTTATTTCGCAAAAATTAAATTTTTGAATATTTTAATAAAAAAAATTTTGTTCAAAAAGTTTAAAAAATCACTCGATCGATTTCGACTTGTCAAGTCGAAATCGATCGAGTGATTTTTTAATCTTTTTGAACAAAAATCTAATTTTTGCAAAATAAAAAACAAATGTTTAATAAAATGTGTTTATTGATTGTAAGTGTGTTTCGCCAAGTGCCTACGGCAAATATTGTAAAAAGTGTTTCAAAGAAATTTTCCAGAAACATTAGTTAATATTATTGTATGTGAGACAAAAAGAAAAGCCAAAGATTATTATTACAACATTTCATCTAGAGCTGAAGCAAAACGGCCTCGGATTTGGGACGATACGGACACCAATGAAATATATGCGTTGATTGGAATACTTATGTACGCCGGTTTACGTAAACACTGGGACGAAAGATTAGACGAACTCTTGCAAACTGATGATCGCCTTTTCTGTAGAGTCCTTATCTAGAGAACGTTTAGTTTAAGACAACCATCAGCTAACTCTACACTTGACAAGTAGCTAGTTGTAACACCCGATGTAATTTTAGACAATATATTCCCAGTAAACCTGGGAAATACGGAATAAAAACTTTCTGGGTGTGTGACTCAGAAAGCGCTTATCTTCTGAAAGGAGAAATATATGTTTGATGTCAACCGATTGAAGGTATGTTTCAAACTTTGCTGTTAGCTTGGTGAACCGTTAAGCCGCTTTGCCATACCTAGGTAAAATATCACAAAGGTAGAAATATCACAATGGATAACTTTTTTACAAGTTTCCATAGCTAGCGGAACAACAACTGATGGAGAAAAAACATCGATTCGTCTAAAAATTGATCAAATATTGGATCATCACTTTTTGTTCTGGTGAAAACAAGACATTAGTTAGCTATATTCCCAAAACGGGGAAAAACGTATTATTATTGTCTACATTACACAACATCACTGTGATGAAACCACTATTAAATCAAATATCATACTCGATTACAACAAAACATAAAGGTGGTATACAATAGTCGTAAAACACAAAGATGTAGTTTATGCCCATGGAGTGCTGACGCGAAAATAAATGTAACTTGCAACTTCTGCGATAAACCAGCATCAAAAAAGGCATCACCTAACCGTGTGTGATGATTGCATTAATTTAGAAATAGTTGATGATGAAATTGAGCAACATGAAGAAGTTGATGTCTCTTCTTTTTAATAATTTTATTAAATTTGATTAATTAATTATAATATCAGTATCTTTTGCTAAACATTAAAGGAACTCGGAGTCTTATACATATTGAATTTTTGTATTTGTTATAAATTGGAAATAAAGTAAACATAATAATTTTTGTTGTAGAAAATAATTATTAAACACAAAATATATTGGGGTATTTTTTACCCCATACGCGGATAATGTTCTACTGTACAATAATCGCACCTGGTTTACTTGAAAATGACAAATTCTTTTAAATACTGCAACAATTAAATGTTTTAATGTTAAATATGATGTACCGATCTATGATCTCATGAAATACGTGCAGTTTAATTTTTGAGCTGCTACCCATTAGCACGAATAACATCCTAAAGTTCTCAAATGTGGCAATGGGTGCCGTTGATGATAGATTTGTTTCCCATTTTACAAATTCAGCATAATTTTTTGACCGAAGGCAAGTTTTGTGAGATGGTAGAAAGAAATGTTCTTTTGGGAGGATTAACCTAATGTTCGAGAGGAAATTGTATTGGTGACGTTTAGTTTAAAAAGTTAAATAATTAGAGAATATTTTATAGATTATTCTTTTATTTTTTGTACACTGTATATCATTATTATCTTATCAAGTAAAAGAGATTGTTAACCTAATTCCGTCTTCTGAAAACAAGGCAGATCCTAATGAAATAGGGCATTTTACAGGTATTTGTCGGAGAAAAGTTAACTCCTGAATCCAATACGATGCCTAGAAAAACCCAATTAGTAGTGCACCAACAAATTATAAACCGAATGCACAATTGTTAACTATGTTTTCTGTGTTGTGTTTTTAATATTGTGACCGATTCTGGGATCTTAAACTTTATTTTATGTTATGTCAATACAAATTCCAATCGCTTGATCCAAAAGCAAATTTTTTAAAGAAAGGTTTCACAAATGAAATGACATAGTTCGATTGAAATTTTTCCATACCACATAAAAATATTATAATGACTTTAAAATATTCTTATTAAATATTTGCGCCACGAATCGAATAGTCAATACAAAATTGCGGCCTTACTTTGGGAAATATTATTCCTATTCAAACAGGAATGAAATTTGTGCCCAAAGTAACAGCCAAGCGATTTTTTTATACTTTTATCGGTTGGTACAAAAATTTAATAAAATCAAACGAAGCATGCGATTTACTGTTATGTCATAACAAACATATATGAAAATATAAAATTCGTTTTCGACATAAATATGTCTTATTTTTCAGATTAATTCAGCATCGTAGTTCATTTTTTGTATCGTTGATTTATGTCGTTTGGTTTCTTTATGCGATAACAAAAAACAAATCTAATTTATTTTATTGTTGACAACTTTAAAATTGACTTTTCTTGTCAAGACGCCAACCCATAAAATAATAACTTTCGAAAAAGTTGCTCTAGTGGTCAATAGGTTAACTTTGCGTAGAATAATTTCATTCCTATTCCAACAAAAACTTGGAATGAAACTATTCTGGTTGGAATGAAATGTATGGCATTGTTGTTGTAAAATTCCCAAAGTAAGACGCTAAATATGTGACATCAAAATAATATATTTTTTCCACTACTAAGTAGTCGTAGAAGGCATCATTATTATGTGTTTTAGTAGCCTGAGAAACAAAATTTCTCGGCTAGTGGTTAATAATTTTATTTTTAATTGCTAGTTAATCATGAAAAATGAAAACTAGATGTAATGCGATTAAATGGATAGGGAGATTATGATTATTTCCCATATTGATAAAGTAGATTTTGATAAAAATAAAATATGCCAAAAGCATATTTTCCGAAATTTTATTAACACTTGTATTATTACACCAAATTGTAAATTTTTCATATGTTTTTATATAAATATCCCTTGATTTTTCGGGCAGCAGCTGGTCTGTTATATTTTCGAATATCTCACTTATTTCAGGTGGCGTGCCGATTAAATCACCATTCTTCATTTTTTTTAGTTGAATGCCAATTTGTCTCAACAAAATTAAAACTTCACCTAGAGTCTACACTATGGAAATCTACTAACATTTTCTAGCAGGGTATCAATGCGTGTGTGAGTATTTTAGATACATTTTGACACTATCAGCATATTATCAGGAGGCTATTTCTCGATAAATTATCATGAAATTATTACGAAATTTCATCTTTTTGAGTTTATGTTTCATCATTATAAATTTAATTTTCAGAGTGAAGACATACATTTTTGTTATATTATATTTAGTTAACTCTGTATTCTGTGTTAATATATCTAAATTCGTGATTTTCGTAATGCGTGTTAATTTTCTTTAATATATTTAATTTTTTCAAAAGTTGTGTATGTCTGTCCATTATTTTTTCACAAAACGACACACAAATATAACACAGACTAATGAATTCACCCTTTAAATTAAATTATTAATGACGAAACATAACCTCAAAAGGAAGACATTTCGTAATAATTTCATGATAATTTATCGTGTAATAGCCTCCTGATAATTTGCTGATAGTGTCAAAATTTATATAAAATACATTGATGCCCTGATAGAAAATATCAGTAAATTTGCATAGTGTAGACTCTAGGTCAAATAACAAAACAAAATGCAGTCCCATATTAAATTTACGCTTACCATAATTCAGTAAAAAAAATTCGGACTACTTCGACGTAGTTAATATTATTAAAGAGCAAGTGTTACTCTTATCAAATTAATTTTCTTATCAACAAAAAACCTTAATGGTTGGTGTGCCTACAACACGCTTGAGAAGTGCTTTTATAAGTATAGTCCTCGCCTACTATAACCGGCTACTAAAAACTCCCTCGGGTTATAGTAGCATACTTCTCAACCTTGGTGTATAACACACTAGGCCAAGCTCCACGTGCTTCACGACACGTGGAGCCGAATTCTAATAATTTCTCGTTACTAGAGCCAACATAATCGAAGCCGATATTTTCAATTAAGAACACAAATTAATTTTAATGAATTATTAAATGTTATTTAATTTTGTCATTTCTTTTCGAAAGCCGCATTCATTCTTTTGAAAGTCGCAAGCGGCTTGCCAGCCGTAATTTGGCCATGTGTGGTGTATAATATCCTATTTTGTGGAAAATTTGAAAAATTGTTGATGATTAAGCACCATAAATTGAAATAATATTTAGTTTATGGTACTTTTGAAAGTGTTGGTAGTCTGTACTAGTGCTAGACGATTACCCATTTCAATAATTGTAGACTTATAAGAATTTGTCTTTTTTACTTCAAAAATTGGGAGTACTCTGATTTGATTTTTGCAATTTTCAAAGAAATCGTCATTTCCAAAAATAAACAAACAATATACGATTACTGAATTATAAAACCAAATTAAGAGGATTGTTTATATAAACAACCCTCTTAATTTGATTTCATTTCTCTTAAATGTATTGTAACCAACCGTCGCAAACCAAAACCATTACATATATTTTCTTTCGTACATTTAAAAAAAAAATATTTATAAAAATTCTATTTATACGAATCGATTGCTTACTGAAAATTTGTATGTTGAATAATAATTCCCCCTGCGGTACTCCGTAGCCGACTAAAGCTCAGGGTAGGTCGTGGTTAATTTTGGGGATTAATCAACAATTTAATATATACCGCAAATATAAATATAAAATAAAGTTATAAAATAAAAATATTAAGGACAAAGCCGTAACTACTATGGCTGTAAATCTGAAAATTTGAAAGTGGGCGAACATATATAAATAACATATGACACGTTAAAAAACCCAGTCGCAACTTTTTTACTGGTCACCACCAGGAACCGAACCCGGGACCCCCGAATAACAGAGCGAGCACTCTACTTACTAAGCTAACGAGGGCGACGAGGGCGAGCTAAATGTTAATAAAAAAAAAAAATTACACTTTAACACTAACACATTGGATATTTTCTGCCACCTCTTCTCACCCCATATCAAAATGATCAAAACAACCTCACTCACTCATTTCAAAAAATGTGTAAGACAAAAAAACACAAAATTAGAAACAAATCAATTAAATTAACAAAAATTGAGACGAAAAAAAAACAAAACAAGAATATATATATAATTATTTACAAATGAAATATTAGTTATGTATTTATTTAATTAATCCCATCATAATAAAATTAAAATTAAATTTGAAAATATTGTCTTTATTAAAAAAAAAATATCGTTGGTGCACTTACGGAAAATAGGTATGTATGATTATACCTTTGAGCTCTATGGTTAATTCGTTGATTTTCTTAATATGAATATTGAAATCCCTTCTTCAATATCTATGGCTTGATAATGATTTGTCGATGATGATGATTCCCACGTTGTATTAGTCTCATCATGTATTCTGTATTGGTTTTATATTTCCGTTTGGTTTTCAATTTATCCCGTTGAATTAAATTGATGACAAAGATGTTTTTTATAACTGATTTTAATTCAACTAACTTCACTAATAGTTTATACTAACTGGGTTTATTTTTTTATTTTTAAATGAACATTATAATTTATATAATTTAATTTGAACCAATGTTCGAATATGCAAACATGATATAATTATATATATTGTACTTCTACACAATTAATATTTATAATAACATACTTTAGTTTTTAATTAATTTGCATTGTCCCGTCCCGTTCACATAATTATACGTTTTTTCCTTCTTTACAGATTTATAAATTACAGTTTTATTTCTTTATTAATTTCTTATATTTTTTTTATAATGAATTCACAACTCTTCTCTCTGAATTATACTTTTCGAATCCCGTTTAAATTTTCTTTTTTTCATAAAATAATCGAAAATTTTCGTTACTTGGATTTGAACGTAATTTAATATTTATAAACTCTAGTGTTTGGTATCGCCGGCAAACACCACAGTATATCTAGACAGGTTGGTTTCGACTAACGTGAAATATTTCCAAATAGAAAGGTTTCAGTATATATATATACATTTAAGAGAAATTCAAAATATCTGCTAATTCTATAATCAAAATTTATTTAAAATACTCTGTTTTTAGTGGTAGGGGACAACAATCGACTTTCCTTTACCATAAATGTATACAAATACAATCATAGATCTCGAATACTCCACACTTGGTTTTCAAAGGGTAATTTTCTTCTTACCGGGCTTTTGGTAATTATGTAATCAAGAAACTCGGCAAGAAAAAATCAACCGTAGAACGGTTTACGGTGGCAGGCCGGTTAATTAAATTTAATTATAAAAAAATTGTGAAGTACTGCTGATATTAGACCATTTTTTTAATGCCCGATGTAGAAACTATATAAAGCGATAACTCAAATTTGATTAAATGTTTTTTCTGATTTTACTAAAATACGGTGCATTGCTGGTTTAATGCCGGTTCAAAGTTGACTACAATTTATCGATATCGGTTATAATATAATTAACGATTCTAAATATTACAAAAAAACTTTCAACTATAATCGGATTTATTTAGATTTTATTTAGAACCGAGACTATGTAAATTGTAACCGACTTTAAACCTTATCGAGAATTCCCTGAAGTTTCTGATTTATTGATAAATTTGCCTAATCGATAAATTCTTGTTTTGTACTATAAGTACAAAGCAAGAGTTGAATTGTTGCAGTTTGGTCGTTGCAGCCTGATCAGTAGACCAACACTTTATCAGTACGAAACCAATCTGCCAAGAAGGGACCTAAGGCAGTTCTCATTTTTGTAAGGGTTTGTGTATCTTTACACAAGTACTCTGGTTGTGAATATGGAGGGGGGGGGGAATGCTACTTCCACTTTTCTACTTGTTGTAAAAATATATTGTGAGCAAATGGCTTCTTTATTTTCTATGACTAGAATAGTTGTAAACATTGTATTAGTGCCATTGAAAATAATATTTTTTTCCGAAAAGCCGAAAAGAACTTGAGGTTTTCATTTTTTGTTGGTTCTCAATTGTTGGGAGGGGGGTTAATTTTTTACTTTTTGTAGTAGTATATTATGAGTAAATTGCCTCTTTTTTTTGTTGGCTCGAAAAGTCGCAAACATTGTGAATGTCAAAAATAGTAAATAATATTTTAATTGTCTTTAAAAGTTGTCTTTTAATTTATAAGTTGAAAATCTTTAAATTTTACGTAATCAAAAATGCTACACAAATGTCAACCAAATTTAATCTCCTAATTTATGGAAAAACAAGCTAATGTATGAAGTTTCATTCAAAATAGTATATCCGGGACTGTAGCGATGCCGAATTGTGGTGAAATAAAGTTTTTTTAATCGTCATTTCCGATAAATTTGAAAAAAATATTCGAACAAATTTTTTCAAATTCAATCTACAATTTTTTTGTTTTTAATCACTTTTTCGTAAATGCGCCATCGATATACTTTTCAAAATATTTTCAAAAAACAAAAGTGGTCCTATGGAATCTACTACTTTCGGTGAACCGATTTCGGCTAAAAATAACTGGGATCTTCAATTTATAGAAAAAGGTTAAGAATGAAGTTTCACCCCGATGGTTAACCTGGAATTTAGCGAAGCTACAGACATTTAGTCTGCACGGTAGCACACATACAGAATTTTTAAAAACTAGTTTTTCGAATTCGTCGATACTACGAATGGTAAATATGCAAAAATCTGGACGTCAAAATTATTAATGATTACTATACATAATTTATATTACTACGTAAAGAAAGTAAAATCAATGCATTCGACCCAAAAGTAAAAATTTAAGTTTTATCGTTTTACAATAATAGTAAATTTATCTTTCAAAAATCGATATGCTATATGAAAGGTCTCTCTAATATCCTAAAATGACGAAACGCATCAAACTGCATTTCTAACTACAAGTTTTAAAAAACTCGGCAGTGTCGGCAGCGATTCAAAAATTTTTAGAAATATTTTCAATTTTCTGACTATTATTTTAGAAAAAAATCTGTATTGGTTTGACTTTGGATTGTGATTTTATGACGGCTCAATACAGGTAGCTTTCGAACACTTAAATAAAGACATTGAAAGCTTTTCATGTTAAAATGACTGTACAAATTTGTGTAAAATGTATATCGATTTTGATCTTAACTATACCAAAAGGCGCGAAGATAAACTTTTAATTTTTATTAATAACTACCAAAATTAAAAATTTTCTTTTATCATGATGCTGCACCTGTTGCTGAATATCACATACAATATATTTTTTCTACTGAAAGTTATTTTATATCTATAGTTTATAGACCATCGTTATATTCTAATTAAATTAAGAAAAAATCGCTTTCTCCTTTTACTTTGTTTTACGAACTTTTGTGTGTGTGTGTGTGTGTGTGTGTGTGTGTGTGTGTGTGTGTGTGTGTGTGTGTGTGTGTGTGTGTGTGTGTGTGTGTGTGTGTGTGTGTGTGTGTGTGTGTGTGTGTGTGTGTGTGTGTGTGTGTGTGTGTGTGTGTATGTGTGTGTGTGTGTGTGTGTGTGTGTGTGAGTGTGTGTTTTTTTTTTTTTTTTTTTTTTTTATACCGGGTAAAGTGAGGAAAATCTTCAATAAGACGAAGCTTCGATGGGCAAACATCTCAGCAACAGTGATGGATTTCTACCATCTAAAAACCACACACCCTTTCGAACATCCCCCATGCGGAACTATCAGTTAGACATTACTTCGCATGGAGGTGACTAGTTACTAGACTATATCCTCCTCTCAGCGTCTCAACCTAACATTGACATTGCCACCGCTATCTATCGATACCGCGTTGTTCCTCTCTAGCACGCTCTAAGCATCTCAGCTCCTTAAGCACCACTGCTGCCATGTGGCTTACTGCATTCCAATTACCTTCACACACAAGCATTAGCTCTACTATGTTATCAGGTGTCACGGGCTGCCCGAGGACACTGGACAGTTCTATTCAAGTTGTCTCGAACCGTGGACATTGAAAGAATATATGTTCCACATCCTCTTCTGATCCTTTGCAGGCAGGACATTCCGGAATGTTGGCATGTTTAAATCTGTAAAGATATGCACCAAAACAACCATGCCCACTTAACAACTGCGTCAGATAGTAATTAATTTCACCATGCCGCCTATTTATCCACTTATTGATGGATGGTATAACACGACAGGTCCACCGACCTTTCGCCGAGCTATCCCAGCGCCTTTGCCATTCTATCATTTTTGCAATGCGTTCTGATGCTCTACTTCCTAGGTTTTCTCGACACATATACCACTTCTTCCTTTCCTTTGCAAGTAGGTCGATGGGTATCATCCCTGCAATAACGAGCGTTGCGTCAACGGATACTGTGCGAAAGCCAGATATAACCCTTAAGGCACCCAGTCGATACACCGATGCCAGCTTGTATCTATACGATTTATTGTCCATCGCATCGCTCCAGATAGGTGATCCATATAGGATGATGGATGTTACCACATTTGCCAGCAGAGTCCTACGACTCTGTCTTGGTCCACCAGTGTTGGGCATAATCCGGGAGAGGGCTGCAGCTACATTGGCAGCTTTCTTGCTCACTATCCTTAAGTGCTCCCTAAAATTTATACGTGCATCAATTTCGACACCAAGGTATCGTAACGAAGGTTGTAAGGGGATTAAAACTCCGCCAACGTCAATATTTACAGTTTCTACCACCTTCCTACTGGTAATTAGAACTGCTTCGGTTTTATGATCAGCCAACTGGAGTCCATATGAGATCAACCACTGTTTGATAATTATAATGGTCAATCTACATATCTCCATTATTTCCTCTATGGTTTTCGCGACTACAACAACAGCAACGTCGTCCGCGAATCCAACAATATCTACGCCATCGGGTACGTTGAGCCTCAAGGCTCCACCCGTAACTTTGTATTCTATGATCCCATCGTCCGTATTATACATCAGCATTCTATTGCAAAAATAATTCGAGATAATCCTCCTTATGTACATCGGTACTTGCAATTCAATCCAGCGTAACCACAGCACAATACTTTTTAGAACCGTCCTTCCATCTTCTACCTTGTGTTGCTTCCTTTGCGACTTTAACGACGTGTTGAATGGCGTCGATTGTCGTTCGGGCCTTTCTAAATCCATACTGGCTTTCGGAGAGGTCTCCGGCCCTTTTCACAGCGTTCTCCAATCGATTATAGATTATACGCTCTAACACTTTGCCAGCCGTATCCAACATGCACAATGGTCGGTATGCGGATGGCTCTCCAAAAGGTCTATTTGCTTTCGGCAACACCACCAGCCGCTGCCTTATCCATCGATCCGGGAATACCCCCTCCCTCAGACATGAGTTGTACACTTCTCTGAAGTCATCAAGTCTAGCTCGAATGGCGGCCTTTAATGCAATATTTGGAATATTGTCAGGCCCAGGAGCTTTTGAATTCTCAAATCGTTGATATGCATCTATCAGCTCTTCTGTGGATACCAAGGGAACTTCTTCCACGCCAGGTATTACATCAATGGCGTTAATCAGATCATTTTGCTGCGGGAATAAGGCGGTAACAATTCTGTTCAGTATCATAGAGCAAGTGGGAGGCGAAGCATTTGCGTTTCTGTTTCTGAGCCTATTCATGACGATTTTGTAGGGTCTCCCCCACGGGTCATAATCCACTTCTTCGCACAGCTCTTTCCAGCATTCACCCTTACTCGCCTTAATTGCCTGTTTAAGCTGTTTTCGAGCATCCAAGTACTTCTCGCGCAAGCTAGGATAGGGCTCCCTACCCCAGGTACGTTGATGTTTTCTCCTTGCACGATGACACAACTGGCGCAGTTGTGCAATTCGTTCAGTCCACCAGTATGCTGGTTGACGGTGGCTATTTAATTGTCTTTCAACCATAGTTTTAGAACAGGCATCCGTGATCATATTCATTATCTGCGGTGCTTTTGCATTTTAAGTGAAGTTTTTTTTGGTAAAAACATGGTCTTGGTGTCCTCGTCAAACAAAGATAGCCAAACAAATTTCCAACCAAATTGTCTACATGAGTTTTGGCAAAATTTAAGTGGAAATGACGAGTGTCGATAATTAACTTTTTCCACGAAATTTCGACCTCCCTATAGCGCAGTTATATTGACTGATCGAAGTGAAACTCAATACTTAAGATTTTTCTGTAAATTTGGAAGGTGTTTTCGATCGAGAGCTTTTTCGCAATAGTATCACTTACGACAAACAACCAAAAAATAAAAAAATAATTTTTCAACAACTACTTTTTTTTTTTAATTTAATCGGAATCGATAGTTTTTCATTAACAAAAACTGTATCAACATTCGGTAGTTAAATTTTTCGCTTTAGAAATCATGCGCATTGTATTCAAGTTTTACCTACACACGTACATGGAGATAATGGCACTGAAGACTGACGGTAAACGGTAAGTCATATATTTTATCAAGTTAAATTATTAAACGGATATATGATCTAAAATTGTGTTTGCTTATCACAAGAAGATTTTTGTTCTTTCAAAAGCGACATACTCCTTCGAAAACCTAGTTGTATACTTTGTCCTTTAAGCATGTGTTCGATTGATTTAGTTAAATCATATAAAATCCCTAAGAAACTCATAAAAATTTTAAAATAGGCCGTCATATCGCCCATTTGCTGCAACAGTGACAAATCAAAATTCACTCATTTCTCTTATGTATTTATTTCTTGCAAATTAGATAAAATTCTATATAAAAAATCACTCAACTCGCTAAAGAAATTAACATTTTAAGATATTGGAAACTATCCTAAGAAAATTTGCAAATTATTAAAGAATTATAAAAATTAAGATCCGATTGACGATGTAGGAATAGAAAAAAAATATTATACTAATCAGAATGTATTTTAATTTACTTTTGAAAAACGCCATTTTTACAAACAATTTTGAGTGATATTTTCAAAACCCTCTTCTGAAAAATTTAAGATTTTGGATTGTGTCATCTTCGCAGCAAATGAGCGATATGTCATTCTTGAATGTGAAAACTTAAAAGATACATAAAATGATGGCATAAAAAAATCTTTGAACTTTCGTTGGTTTTCTTCTTTGTTTCGAAAACAACTAATAACATTCTAAAAAGGAACAGTTCTACAAACATGCAGAAGAAAAGCGAACCATATTGAATTTAGACATGCACACTCGAGTATATGTATTACGTAAAGAGTAGGAGTCAAAGAAAAGAAAATAAATAAACAGAACGACGGTTTGAACATTGGTTTTTAGACGTGTCATTTTTTCGGTTTCGTCGTCATCGTCTTATAAGTAGATTTGCATAATCTACACTGTCAGATGAACGAACGGGTGGCATGATATGGTAAATAAACATAGAAGAAGAAAATAAAACAAGTGTGTCTCTTTGACAGTGTTGCGATTTGGTTAGAAAATTTGTTTTCCAGCCTTTTGAATCACATTATCATATGTTGTGTAGATATATGTTTGATGTGTATATGTCTAAGTTATTGTATAACAAATATCTAAGTTCAGTTGTGTTACAATCGCGCGTAAACCGACATACCACCCAGTAACATGTTTACATATGATTAACATATACATTTTTATTTTTCAAGTTATAAAATAACATTTTGTTGCTATTATTTAATGCATACGATATCCGTAATATTATAATGTTAATACATAATGGAAAAACTCAACGAACGAAAGAATAACTTGCACCACTACTACTTTTAGTGAAAAGCTTTATACCATCTTAGTAAACAGTTTTTAGGTCAATCGTGTTAGAAAAGATAACGTCTATTTATATATTACACATATATATGTATATCATATTATATGAAATAATATTGATTATATAAATAAAAATATGTTTTGCACACCGTGCACTGTGTCAGCCCAGGCCACATATAAAAAATAAAAACTCAAAAGAAAATTTGAAAAATTAATAATTTTCAAAGCTACGTGTGTATCTCATAATACAGCACAATGCATTTAAAATATAGAAAATAGTAAATCGTGTGACACCCAAACCCAATGTGCTCATTGTGAAAATGTACACCAACAAAATAGTAATAGTTTTGAAAAAATAAATTACGTGATAATTTTGATTTCCCAAAATTAAAGTTTTGAGCATTAAAATTCTGGTACATAGTTATTTTGTTTGATACGTTTGGTATCTGTGTACTTCTTATAAATCCAATTAGTATGCCTTCCATACAAAAAATATTTTGTACGGGTAAAATGAGTGTGGCTTTGATTTAATGTATCTTTTTATGGCATTTACATATAAATAACAGATCAGTACACGATGGAAATGAAAATTTAGTCTGGGATAATTTACATAAAGAGGATTAACGATTTTCTTTTTAAATTGTTTTAAAGGATGAAAAAATGTTAATTATTATATGGTTTTGTCACTAAACATTAAATATAAATATAAATTATACGAATAAAACATTAAGCAGCATTTCTATGGATGTACACATAGCAGGATTATCACTATGGTTCAGAGATTTAAATAATATGGGAGATTTACAGAAAACATTTTTGCGGATTATGAGTAAATTTATAATAATCTATGATACATATACACATATCCTTATTAGATAACCAGCGGAAATCAAGTAAGGTACCCTTGAATACCCCAAGATAAGCGCAGAAACAAATAATTAAAAATGAATATTCAATGCAATGTTTGTTTTACATTTTTTTGTTGTTGAATGGAAATATTCGCATTCTTGATTGCGCCAGCCAATTTCCAAAAACACTTTATAAGAAAGAATGCAAAAAATACCTATTGGGGATCACGGTTTACGACTGCTAAAAGAAAATAACTGTTCTCAGCAGGCAAACAACTAAAATGCGAGTTTTACTCAGACGGTACACCAACCTATTGGCCTACGGATATCAGTAAGGCTCCAGATTTTATAGACTTCTTTATTACAAGATGGATTTCACATAACTATATCCATATAGAGAACAGTGAAAGTCTATCATCAGATCATTCACCAGTTATTATGATACTTAGCCAAACAATGATTATGAAAGAGAGCAACCTGAAATTAACGAGATTCAAAACAAATTGGGATCTCTTCCAAACACAGTTAACAGAAAGAATTAGTCTGCAGAACGCAATACAGGGGCCAGCCCAAATAGAAGACGAACCAGATAAACTCATCCATAATATCCAAAGTGTTGCGTGGGAAAGCACTCCTAATAATAGCAAGGAAATGAAGCGCAATACTAGCTATCCAGAGGAAGTGAGAGAACTTCTTAAAAATAAAAGAAAAGCACGGAAGAATTGGCAAAAACATCGAAGGACGGAAAATAAGAGGGTATTTAACCATTTGTGTAACAAATTAAAATACCTAATAAAAGACATTAAAAATCAGTCAGTTAATAAATACCTCAGCACTCTAACTGGGCAACAAGATACTGATTATTCATGATGGAAAGCAACTAAGAATATTAAAAGACCCAAACTTCAGGTTTCTCCAATTAAAAATAAAGAAAACTAGGATTGAAATGCTAAACAAAACGCATATTTGTTTGCAAATTACCTTGAAGAAACATTCCAGCCTTACCCCAAACAAACTGAAGAGGAAAATATTACCCCGATAAATAAACAGGATGAAATAAAAATTACACCTGTAGCATTGAACGAACTAAAATGGGAGATCAAGAATAATCTGAATGCATATAAATAAGGCTCCAGTATATGATCTTATAACGGGTCAGATAATAAAAGTATTAACGGAGAAAGCGTTGAGGAAACTAATGCAGCATTTCGACTAAGATATGTACCATGACAATGGAAAGTTGTAGAAGCAATTAAGATACTGAAGCCGAACAAACCTCCGAATGATAAAGCTGCATATAGGCTAATTTTTCTCCTACCAACATTATCGAACCTATTTAAAAAGGTTCTTCTTCAGTTTGGATTTAGGGAAAAACATTCTACGTTAAATAAGTACATCGAATTACTGTTGTAATCGAGAAATTACTAGAAAGCAAACAAATATGCTCAACTATATTCCTTGATATAGCGCAAGCATTCGACAAAGTATGGCACCAGGGGTTAGACATCAAAATACATCGAGATCTTCCGAAGCAATTTTTTCAAATTTTAAAAATCATGCATATCAGAGAGGCACTTCCGTGCAAAGTATGAGAATGAATAAAAATAATAACAGCAAAAGTGCCACAAGGGAGTGTTCTTAGGTCAATTCTCTATCTCCTATATACTAGAGATATACCAACTACAGAAGCAGCAATGGCGACAGCCATTGTAGGTACATAAATTTGAAAAAATGATTAAAGTAGTCGGCGAAAATTTTTAGTAATATAAAGAATTTCATAGCAAATTGTTTTCCGATTTCGAAAATTTCCACCGATTTCAAGAACAGGGCCCCAGGTTTCCTTTCGAATGTCTCAAAATATTTATCCGTTGATGCGGTGTGAATTTTTTTTAAAAGCACCCAATTGAATAAAAAGAATATACATTTGCGGATAAAAAACTTATCGACACCGCTTACTTTTCTGCGTGATTTCATTCGCATTGAGTGGTTGCACTCTTACCTTTTAGACCACCGACAAACTGTAAGACTATTGGGTGCACTTTCCTAATTATTTTGCGTACATCAGGTGTACCATAGGCTAGTCATTTAGGTTCTTTGCTATTTTCATTATTTATCAATGATGTCGTTGACTACTTTAAATTCGCAAGCTGCCTCGTTTTCATCGACGACTTGAAAATGTTCGCCCGGGTTAGCATCGAAGCCGAATGTAACAAGCTCCAAGATGATTTAGATAGGTTTTGTAAATAGGGTAAGTCTGTCTACAAATGATAGAAATGTCGAAAAAACGGCGGCTATCTGTTTGGCGAAAAAGATTTGAACTTGATCGGCGTTGTGCGCCGCTATTCCGTTTCAGATATACGTATAGAGAACTACAAGTGGATCTGACGGGGAAAAAATTAAACATATTGGGCCTATTTTTGTATGTTAATTTTTATTTTCATAAAGTATGCCGTGTTAAAATTTCATAGAAAGAAAGACTCAATGAGCTTATTTTTAATGCGCAATAGGCAGCCTTTTTATTATAAAAGACAGGTTTTATCACAAATTCGGTAGGCTAAATTTTTCGATTTCGAAATTAACCGTCGTGTATTTGAGATCTATTGACGACTGTTAAAGTTGGGAATGTGACATCTAGTGCAATAAACATAAGCTCATTGAGTCTATTTTTCCATGAAATTTTAGCACGGCTTGCTTTATGAAAATAAAAATTAACATACAAAAACAGACCCAATACGTTTAATTTGTTTGTCGTCAGATCCACTTGTAGTGGTCTATAGGCATTTGTCGTAAAAGAAAGTCGGGTGTTGGCCACAACAATTACACCCTTTCATTCTTTTCACACATTGGGTTATTAGCTCTATGAATCTTCTAAAGGAGCTAACCCTCACACGTTTAGCCTACCCTTTCTACGGCGCAATATAGTTTACGTTGATTTACAAATTTTATGAATATTGAATTATAACCATAACCAAATTTATAAATCGGTATCAAGTTGCCATTTTACTTGCTACCATTTTTATATTGTAATATACTCATGTATCCTTTATTCATTTAATTTATTATTTTGTTAACAACTACTGTACATTTTAATTTCTTAATTTTCGAGAGGCAGCATGTTAATGGGTTATCCTGTTTGCTGCCCAGTTATATGTAAAATAAAATAAAATAAAATAAAATAAAATAAAAACAAAGCAATTTGCTATTTACAAAAAATTACAGATTCACCTTTTGTCTTTGTCAGTTAAATATTGAACGAAATACTTATCGTTCTGCAGACACTTTATTTTCAAAATATAGTATTTAATGTTCCAAAATTAAATCCAGTATAAAATATCAAAATGTAAATGTATGTACATATTTCACCTTTAAATGTTTTATTCATAGTTATTAGTCTCTAGGTAGATTCTAGTATACAGACGTTATGAATTGCTTACATAGCATTTTTAAGTATTTACAAAATTTTAAATAACGATTTTTCTTTTCTTTTCATTACAGGTAAGCTTAATTTTTGTACAAGGAAATCTCACTGTGTTGATGATAGATATCGAGGCATCCTTTTTTGTAAGTAATCCTTTTAAATTCTATTAATCAATATATGGATCATATTCCTGTGTGTACACGTATTAAACATGTATAGTTTAATATCCTGGATTTTATTATATGAACATGATGAATTAAATTTTATTGTGTTGGCAATGTTTCGGAGTAATCTTAATTAAATTTTTAAATCGAATTTGTTTTTGTTGTATCCGTTTCCTTACAACACATATACTAACATTTCTTCTATATACCATTAATCTATTGTAGTCATCTCTAATTCTAAATCCGGGTTATAATTTAAAAATCCTGTAGCACTCATCATGTAATGTACTTTATCATGATAAAACAATTCCATTTGTTGTTCTGTTTATCCATTTTTATTTATCACAATTAAACGACGAAAACATATATAGCAACATATAATTACATAAAATATCACATAACATGTATCATCAATTTCTCATAATTTTTATTACTTTACCTCGTACGTTTTTCAATCAAAAATTTCAACAAGAAAATAAAAATCTGAAAAGGTATATGTGATAGAAGGTCGTCTATCAACAGTGGAACGTGAAGAGGAGTTTTCCTTTTTTTGTATTTGTATTATTCTAGTGTAGTGTTGTTGTAATCGATTGTGTTTTTCGTTTAATTTTCCATTCTTTACGATATAACGGAAAAAGGCAACAACAAAGATAAATAAAAGTGTAGCTCCAAAGTATGTATGTGTGCTTCTATATATAAAGCATGGCTCACATACTTACACTCTTAGTATAATAAATATGGTAGTATAGCGGTGGAAAAAGCTGAAGAAAATCGGTTTTCATAAAAAAAGTTATAATAATAATAACAACGAAAGATAAACCTGGTTAATGTTATTTCATTTTTATTTTACTTGGTGCTTTGCTTTATACTTCTTGTTTTGATCGGCATAATAATGTTATAAAAACAAAACTTTTATTATTGTATTCTGACGGAAAATGTTGTGCGGAGAATCGAGTATCTACTCGTATCGAGTATATGTACATGCATATTAAAAAAATCCATAAAGGTGGGGGGAGAGTAATTGTATTAAGGAAATTTTATTATTATTAAAAGAGAACGGTTTTATACAAATAACGTAATAGGGTTACCACAAGTATTATTTACCTGATCGGCTTAATCGGTGTAAAAGGACTTTAACATTCTGCTAGTTAAGATTGATTCGACGAGAGATTATTTCAGTTACCATAACTAATGTAATTTCGCAATTTTTTACCGAGAATTTCCTTATCATATAATATTGATTACCTTGAAGTTACCAGGCAATCGGTAGGCTTTGGTTTTCCAATTTTTATTTCCAATAAGTTTAATAAATTGGAATATTTTAGTTGATTAGGGTTCTCAACATATATTTTTTGTGTGTTCTTGTAACGTTAACGTATTGATTTAGGATATAATTTATTGAACCCCTTTTGTTTTATCCGAGTAACGAATGTACGCTATAAAAATATTTTATGTAATTTTTTGTATCAACACACTTTACAAGCTGTAACGTATTAGCTTGTTTTTGTCAATCTTATATCAATCACTAATTAAGTAGCAATAAATTGTGCAATCAGAAAGACAAAGCAAACAAAAAAAGGACGAAGATAGTATGTAATATTAAATTACTATAATTTCTCTTTCTACTGACCTAATAAAGAGTAGTCATACATTTTTATCGAAAGCACACTCTGCTTCACTTAATTACGACCAACCGCATTATATTGATTTCAAATGTAAATAACTTCGATATTTGTGAAACTATTCTTTATACATGCATCAAAGAGTACATTGTTGCTCATTGAAACAACTTTAAAACATATAGCTACAGTAAGACCGTTTTCTGCAGGTATTTTGTTACAAATATAGTCTTGTTCAAAGTGTCACTTGATTATGACCAGTTAAGAAATCCCTGTAAAAACTAAATATTTCAAGGAGGGTACTCCCTCCTTTCGCACAAACAGTTTCGAAAACTGGTGAATGCATCAAATAGTAGAAAGCGCCCAAATAATTTAGATTAATTTTATCCCTGGCCATTTTAATAAATGTTATCAATGAAAGTTTATCTTCATATTATTTGCCTCCTCAATATACTTCCCTTGAAAGCTACCCTCACACATTTTCCATGATATTCAAATCGCGTGAATAAGGAGGTCATGGCAGCAATGACTCACCTTCGTCTTTTATCGAGCCTACAATAATCCTTGCTATATGAATTGTTGGTAAATCCATGGCAAAGGTCCAAAAAGCTCTTCATATTTTGGAAAAGCCCCTTTCAAGATAGCTTTGTACCAAAGTGCAGTCATTTTCGTGCTAGGAAAACCAAGTCAATTGTTTCGTAGTAAGAAATGGCTCCCAAAACCATTACGCCATATTGTCTGCTATGTTTTCTGTTCAAAAGTATTTCTTCTTTCCTTAGATCATGAAAATAAAACTGATGTCCATCAGGACCATCCAAATGAAATTTCTTTACATCCTAAAACGCAACAAAGTGCCTTCCTTGCTTCCATGTTATGTGATTTTTGACAAATTCCAATCGGTTTGCGTTGCTTGATGCATTCAATTGAAGCTTCTTTGGAAGTTTTTTTAATTTAAGATGCTTATGTCCGGTTTCACAGAAAAAGGACTAACGGCCGGTTAATTGTGCCAGTTAAATGTTTTATATGAAATATGTTTTCGCAATCAGAAAAAAATCAACGTAAACTTGATAAAATATATTTTATCCCGTGGAAATTTTGGAGAAAGTTTCTTTTGAGGTAGTGATGGATCTCTCTATGTTTATATGGTCCATCTGTCAGAGTACCCTTGCGGTTTATTAGAAATTTTGTCATAATTCTGGAATGGCCAAACATGGTTCGAAAGAATATTATAACTGTTTAAAGGATTTTTTCAATTTCAACGGAATAGTAGTTGAGATTTTGTGAGGTGGTCATTGATCTCATTACGTTTTATGGCTTCTGGGTCATGTTTGGCCATTGCAGAACTGTGACAAAATTCTGAAAACAGTAATAGACATTGGATTCTCACAGATCCAATATGGAAATATAGTAGCATCGACAATCTCCACACAAAATTTCGACTAGTATTCCGTTGAAATCGAAAAAATTATTTAAACATAAATTTAAACTTACAGGTATTTGTATTTACTTTTTGTCAGGTGGGATTTTTTTAAACTTTTGATAAGTAAAATGTAGTTTTGCCTAAAGGTGTCGTTTATTTGGTGTACATTCACTAATACACAAAAACATTTTTCTGAGGGTTTTTAGGAGCATTTCATGTGCGGCAATTTTTCAAAGGACATTCTATTGTAGTGGAATTTAATGCAACAGAATTGCTGAAAGTTGCAGCAAAACACTTGGATTTGGATACTGAAATAAAATGAAACCCGCCGATACTATTGATAAACGACTTATAAATGCCATGTGTCTGGGCCACGTTTGTAATCCGAATGTTCTTGTTGTGACGCTTGCAGAGTAAAGGATACAATGTTCTAAAAAATGTTATTCACGAAATGTAGATTTGTCATGGCAAATAGTCAATGCAATTGATTCAATGCAAATATATTTTGTCATGACATTGTAGCATCGTGACAAGCGAGTAAGCGAGCAAAATTGTATTTTATTTTAAAACATACTATCAAGTTCGATGGCGACATTCGAATATTGGCATAAACTCGCGATATAAATAAAATTAGCTATGTATGTACGAGAATATTATAAAAATATTGAATTTTATGTAGATTAATTAAGAAGTAAATTAAAATGAGAATGCATTGTACAGTTGTCAAACAATATATTAATACAGTTGGCGATATTCATTTGGAACTTAAAATCAATATTTGTCCTGAGTATACCACAGACAAACTATTTGTTTCAACTGTACGTATGGACAAAAGTACATAATTGGGAATTAATTTTTTATTCTCGAAGATGTTTTTGGGGTCGCATTATATAGAAAAATGCAACGAAATTTTGTTCCAAGAATCTGCAACGAAATAAAAAAAAAATAAAGTAAATACGAGAGAACCAAAACACGCTGGTGCACAAATTTTCTCTTGTGCTCTCTCTATGCACCTGTTTCTCACCTACGATATCAATTAGTGAGTGTTAGTGTAATATGTATTTAAAAAAAAAATTATTTAAGCATTATCAAAATTTCATAGCCAAAAATCAATTTTTGGGCTCAAACTTTTTTATTTTTAACTTTTAGGTTTATATCGATCCCTTATACAAGTACTCTAGCCCAAAAAAAATCAGTAGGTTTAAGCTTTCTTATTTAGGCAGTAAGCAGAACGTCAAGCCCCATCTTCGATGTTTACATTTTTAGCCTTAGGCTCAAACTTCTGATTTTTTTACTAAACGTTGGAAAATAACAAATTTTTGACTTTTAGTTATAAAATATTAAATCTAAATTAATGCGTACAAAATTTTTTTTAAGATATTCCAGAGTTAACTTGACCCAACCCTCTCAGATTTCATTTTCGGCCAATTCTTCTGCCCAAACATTTTCAATTATATGTAAATCTCGACTTTGTAACACAACAGGCCTTCATATAGAGACACCCATCGTGTTATAGAAATTTCTTTCATCCGATTCTTCTTCAACGCGGTTTCTTTTGAGCCAGGTGCTCAGCCCGAGGTGGTTCCAACGATGTGGAGGTATAATAAGATGGTGCATAAACCGCCAAGCAAACGAAAAGAAAAATTACAACCCTCCATTTTAATACTTACGTTTACCTAAGTCCCCATCAAACTCGAAAAAAACTATTTCATACTCAAGTCACATACACAATTAACAATTAACATAAAACGACGAAATGAAATGCAAAAGTAGCCATTTTAGATTTTAACAAACTTGGATGGTTTTTAATATTAATAAATAAAAACTTGAAGAAAAATTAGTTAGAGCAAGCAAATAAAAAAAAAATAAATTACAAGGAATTGTAATTAGACTAATAAATAATTGATACTAATTTATCTAAGTGGATTGATATTAATTTATCTTTGGACGCATGGCCAAAAAATTTATATGTACTAACAAATTAATAAATTTGCAAGTATGTATATAAAAATTATAATTGTAAAAGACTAAATATACACAAAAACCATCGGTTAATAAATTAAATAAATAATTATAATATAAGTAAAAATTTATACAAAAAGAAATTGTTGACTCACACCGCGTGCTGTTGAATCGTGGCAGCCATCATGTTGATAATATTCTCCATATACACTTGAATCCCGATTATCCGGGATTCGATTATCCGTGAACCTCAATTATCCTTGATTTATTAGTCTCTTGATTAATCTGAATTTCATCTGATTAACCGTCATTTTTTTAGTTCTAATAACATAATTCGATTACCCGGGATTTTTGATTATCCGGGAAGTCCTACTCATCCTGGATAATTGAGATTCAAGTGTAATACGTTATCATTCGAAGCGAGATGAATTTATTTTGTTTTTGTTGCTTTTATCGTTGATAAGCAATCAGATGTTTTTTTGATTTTATTTTTACTTCTCACCAATGCAATTTTATAGATGGTAAATGTTTTGATTTGATCATACAAGTATTTATTTTTGTTTGTTATTAAACCATTTCCAAATTGAACGAAACTTTTTACAAATTAACAGAAACCTTTTTCAAATAAAACGAAACCATTTCCAAATTTAATGAAACCTTATTCAATTGGAATGCAACTTTTTTCAATTGGAATGAAACCATTTACAATTGGAATGAAATTATTTACAATTGGAATGAAACCTTTTATAATTACTTGATCGCTTTTGAATTTAATACTGAGATTTATGAAGAATAATCTATAATAACTGTTTTCAAAAATTTAAAATTCAACAAATTCATTTTTATTTTGCATTCGAATAATATGGCAATGGAAGTTTAAATTAAACATTTCTTGCCCGTAACTGTACGAATGCCGAAATTTGAAACCTAATTATTACAATTGCCTAGGATCCGATTTGAAAACCAAGTTGTTCTATTTTAATTTTATAATACTAATTACTGTTAAACTCGATTGGATTGTAATATTTTATACAATAAATTTACGCCGAAGACACGCTCGTTCGAAGAAAAATACATCTGCTCGAATTATCCGTCCTACAATAAGAGGTCGAAATCTTACCTTGATAGCAGAGTTGACGGATCGGGGCATTAACCATTACAAAATAATTGCAAACTCTACATGCAATCCAAGGAAATTTTGCGAACTCATTGAAGAACTCGTTGCAAAGTTTGAGAGCACTGGATATTATTTTATAATGGATAATGTCCAAAACCACAAAACTGTGCAGGTCAAGAATAGAATAGAAAACTCAGGAAATCATTTAAGGTTTCTACCGCCGTACTCCTCCATGTTGAACCCAATTGAACAGGCATTTTCAAGAATAAAAGCAAATGCTAGAAATTTATTTTGTTCAACGAGGGAACAGAATATGGTGGAAGTTATAAGGGACAGTGTGAGTTCAATAACATTTGCGGACTCTACGAACTTTATAATGTATATGATGATGGCACTTTCTGCTGCAGCGGCAAGCGAAATATTGCCGTAAATTTCTTGCTAATACCATTAAAACTAAATTTTGTTGAATTTATAATATATAAATAATTTTAAATTGAAAACAGGTAAATTAGTATTTATTATAGTATAGTTTATCCTTTATGAATCTCAATATTAAATTCAAAGGCGATGAAGTAATTATACATTTGTAAATAGTTTCATTCCAATTATAAATAGTTGCATTCCAATTGTAAATGGTTTCATTCCAATTGAAAAAAGTTTCATTCAAATTGAATAAGGTTTCATTAAATTTGGAAATGGTTTCGTTTTATTTGAACATAAAGCAAAATATATATAAGAGGACTCATGTAGACTTTCCGAGGTTAATCTACCTTACTTTTGGCAACCTGTATAAGCCTAACCAGAACAATAAACTATAAAATAACTATGCCGATATGTTTTTACGATACGTATATATGGATTAAATATAGAAAAAATTTAAATTTATGTGTATATAATTATATTAAAACTATAAAATAAGATTAACCTCGGAAAAACCTGCTTATAAAATTTGCACTACTTGATTTCTCTTATATATTTACTGCTCGATGATTTGAAAAAGGTTTCTGTTTATTTGTAAAAAGATTCGTTCAATTTGGAAATGGTTTCATTTAATCTTGGAAACCTATATATTCTTGACCTGCGCAGTTTTGTGGCTTTGGGCATTATCCATTTTAAAATAATATGTAGTGCTCTCAAACTTTGCAACAAGTTCTTCAATTAAAAGCCCTGAACAAAGTCTGAAGCGCAGATACCAATATACAACAAACTACAGAAAATTGTGTTGGTTACACTAATAATCCCATGTTAATTTTTTTTTCGCACCACTACTTATTAAACTATTGCGCCCATACAATGTACATATACGAGTATGTTCTAATACAACTATCTATAGTGTAGTTTTTCCTGTATTTGTTGCATTAGCATTGCTTTATATTGTTGTTCGTTTTGCCAAAATACGTAACGACGGGAATTTTTCCTACACAGCTGGTATTGGGACATTTAAATTTCAGTAAAATTTAAATATTAACAAGTTGGCTGCCATGGTATCTTTATGGAGGCTTACAACTTTGTGGAGGCCAGTCTAAAATAAAGTCGCCCGGTGGCAAAGTATCAATGAATTAACCACTCATTATCCGAAATTAAAATATGATTATGAAACCTCATTTGCGGCTGCCAAATCCCTTGATGGGATATAGTGCCAGAGAGAGAGAGAGTCTAAAATAATGACGCTAGAACCTTTTAAAAATTCTTTGCACGTTTTTGCGGTGGGAATTGGTGCATTGCCTTGTTGCAGCAATTTGCCTCCCCCAATGAGATTGTCAACAAAAACAGCTGCATGGTCATTTAAAATGTCAAGGAATACATTTTAAACCTTATAAGGCAAAATGAGTAAATCTCCAATACCATTGTAAGAAATACAACCCCAAAACATAAGCTTCCAACCGTTATGCCTATTCGCACGATGCACAATCGGTTATTTTTAATGTTCTTTTTTGGGATTACACGAACGACTCATGATAAGCTTCATGTATGGCAACCGAACTTTCATCAGTCCATAAAATATTTCCCCAATAATCCAAGGGTTTGTTTAGATGTGGCAAAGCAAAGTTCATTGAACTTTTCTTGTTGATGTCAGTGATATTAATCACTATTCTGGTTATGTCTCGTTGAATCACAACTTTCTTCAGTCTTCTGGAGTTCTTCTACTGATTTGCCTTCCTATAATATTTTTGAAACATTGGAAACGGACTGTATTGGAATTTAACAAACTTTCTAACTAAACACTGTTCAACTGCTTCATTTGTTACCTCTTAACGCCCATATCTCTCTTCGTTTATAATAGTTATATCTACATTATTCATATTCCACATACAAATTTAGAGATTATTTGTTGGCGTAGCTCGAAAGTTCAATATTTTTAGACATAGTGATAAGTTATTTATTGGTTGGTTCACGTCAGGAAAAATTACAAGTAAAACAAAGGACAAATCTCTAGAAAAAATCATTTTGCGATGTAAACAGAAATCCCAATTACTACTCGATCAAATAAGGCACTACTACTTAGATTTGAATTTCATTTTTTGTTTAAAAATTTAAAAAAACTACACACAAGTGAAACAAAACATAGAAGCACAATTTTGATTTTAATAAATGATGTACTAAAAATTCCAATGCTTTTGCCCATGTCTGTATACGAGTATATTTCATTACCATCATTTAGGCATATATGAGAAAAGCAAAAAATCTTAAAAATATAAATAATTTTAGCAAAAATCTCAAAAACTGCAATTTGCATTAACTTTATATTTTGTTGGTATAGACATGCTATTGGTAATAATCTAAATAAGTGAAAACTATTTCAAAATATGCAAATTTTTGCAAGTTATTCGCTCTCGAATTCTTGATGTGTAACTTAGTGCTGTCCATTAAATTTGGTGCTGATAAGTTATAGAACAAAACTTAGGAAAAATATTTTCATAGTATTTCTGTTACAAAAATATTTTTTCTGGCATACTATGGTAAACAGTTTGCGTAAATTTTTTCAAAAACAAAATTAAATTGGGAATATTTTTCCTATCCAATTTCGATACAGAAAAAATATTTCCTAAAATTATAAAATTTTAGATCAAACATGATTTCTCAGTAAGCCCGAAAATGTTATTTTTTACAAAAATACTATGAAAATATTTTTCCTAATTCCTTTTCCTATAGTAAAAACCAGAATCGAGCTGCAGATCGGTTACCTTATGTGAATTCCATTTTAGTACATATCGAAAATTTTACTGTTACAGAAATTATATCCAACTTGTGAATTAGACCATAAATGTTTAATTTGCAAAACTCCTACACGAAATTAATTAAATGGCTAAAAACGCTATATGCTCGGGTATGCATACAAGCAATATCCTATAGTCGAAAACCTGACTAATCAATTTTACTAAACAAATTTGAATTTTAAATTATGTATTTTCTAAACATTTTTGCGTTGTTTTACTGTGCATTCGCAAAAATAAACAAAAAATTTACAAAATAATTAATTCCAAATTCAAATTTTCTTGGTAAAATTGATTGAGTAGCGAGGTTTCGGCTTGCTTGTCAGCTAATCGAGCTTGTACCCCTTAAGGTGGGACCACATTTACAAAAATTTGTGCCAAACGCATTTGACTGGATCGTGTGCGTTGAATGTGGCATACATTTTTGTGTGGTTTTCGTGCGCCGCACACGTTCACACTTTCTAATTTGCAGAGAAAATGTTTTCGCCGAGCGCGTCCTGCACAAATTTTTGCAAATGTGTGCCCACCTTTTATGTAAATAGATACGGTCTACTAATATTATTTAAATTAATCATGATCCCTCGCACTTATTTAAGTTAAAAACATATTTATTTACGTCACTCGATCGATTTTATTCGTGCTTGGGCATTACAAGCACCAATATCTATATAATCCAAATTGGAAAATTGTATTCTAAAACTATTTTTAAAATAAAGTCAAAGTCAATATACGAGTATATACATGTATAGCTAAATATTCATATTAAATTCCAATATCTCTATATACTAATTCTCCATTTACCTTTGTTAATTTTTCTTTTTTCCTTATTACAATAACAACAACAAATTTATTTATTTCAAAACTGTGTAATGAAATTAGCTTTTTATAGTCGATTATCGTAATAACCAAGAATAAACCAGATAAAAAGTATGATAAGGTCACATGGTGAAAGGGAAAAATTCTTTTTACATATAAATGAAAGCTTTTTAATTTTTTAGTTTTTAATTTAATAATCTAAAAATAATTTAATTTTCTGTTTTACTAATAAAATTACCATTTTATTGCACATTTAACCCATTTCGATTTGTATATCCAAATTAAAGGCGGGTAAAACTTTTCCATTGGCAAAAATTGTTATTTTCCGAAGTTATTTCATTTGTTATGGCAATGATTTTCATGTTGTGTGTGTTGTTTATAAAAACTGTTTTCTGCTGAATCATTGATGTTCAATATCGTATTTATTACAAAAAGTGTTAAACTCTAATTAGGTGAGTTATTTTGTATGACCCTAATAGTTAATTTATTACATGTATTTGTAAATATGTATGTATATATTATATAAATGGGATGTGTGTGTGTGCGGTGGCATGGAGTGCTGTGAAATATTTCCTTTTTTATGCCTCGTTTACGAGACGTTATCGAGACATTATTCCCTACAAAAATCGACCTCAAACCTTTGCACTCACGTACCTTCTCGATTTTTTGACATAAACATAAATCTATCGAGTTTTGAAAGAAACAAAAAATAAAATAATAATAAAATTAAATTAATTGGAAAAATCAAAAGACATTTAAAAAAAATAAATAAATAAACAAAATTTGATTTTTATCTCATTAATCATTTTCGTCTTTTGTGTAAATATAATGATTGAAAAATTTTAAAGATAATAATTTCTAAAAGCACTGCAATAAAAAATAAAATTTAAATATATTTCATTTTAATAGATAATAATTTATTTTTTATTTTTTTTATTGTTGACATAATTTATGATTTGATAATTCGGTTAAATCATTTTAAATTGCTACTTATTTTGGTACTGAGAGGCTGGTGAGGATTTGAACTGTATATTACGTCCTGTCTGTGATTTGTATAGATACTTTATATTTCTGGTTACAAAAATATGGTAAAAATAATCCTTTTCCTTGTTGAATTATGTTGTATCCATGACAATTTATACTTGTTGTTATTCACAATCTCTAAAAAATATCTCTTGCGGTTTTTATATTTCTTATTAATGGTTTATACAAACTGGGCTATTCAGCTGGGTCACCTAAATTTATAATAAGTTGAGGTAAGTGTTGACGACGAGTACTGCACAAATGAATGTAATACAAAATTCAAATTTGCATCCATTGTAGCACCCAACTTTTGGAAAATCGCGCTTTTTCCTGTCACTGTTGGGCTATGATTAATGGTTAATGTCAGAAAGTTAAAAATATTTGCCAACAATTGTATTTCTTCTTTATCAAGAATACAAAATTATACTGGGCGCTAAAACCATTTATTTTAACCAAGGCCATTATTTTATTTAACTGAAATAATAAGGACGTCACTTAAAATTTCTATGTGAATTAAAATGACTTCGATGTGTTTTAGGGACGTGGTGGTGGTAGTGGTATCGATAGAAACGTCTCGATAAGAAGGCTCTCAGAAAAATCAAAATTCATTCACCGCTCTTATTTAAAATTCATCAAAGATATTTTTAAGAATAAAATAAAATTTCCTACTGGAATAGCTTTAGCCGAATTGCTTCGGACAGAGCCTTACTGTTGGTTCGTGATGTTGTGTTAAAAAATGTTTAAATTAGAGGTCGTAACGTGCCCGGTGGTAGCACCGTCAAATTTATACGATGTGTTTGTAACGAGAAGAACGAAGTCAAAATTAGAGTGAGCTAGTATTTAGCTATCACCTGTGTGATATTTCTATCACTTGTAATACGATCGAAAATGCTTTGTAACTATAAATTAAAGTTATTCAACAAATAAATGATTTTTTAGCATCCTACTAGAAACCGGTAGTTTTTACACAATTTTATAAATAGTGGCCATATGTAGCTATGGTTTGCCGTCGGTTCTATATATATGATAACTTGAGGGCGGATTGAGATATCGAAATAATTTCTTTATTTTAGAAATTGATAATAGAAGGAATCCTATTGACGTTTGGGTTACAGATTTGATGGAAATATGGTGTTTGTGCAACAGAGGACATAAGATAGGACGAGAAGGGTTGCCGGAGTCTAAAAAGATGATGGTGTTTTAAAATCGCCCAAAACTGTATCGCTAAAAAATTGAAAATCGCCAACATTATATCGCTAAAAAATGGAAAATCGCCCATTTTTTTATGCAGTTGTTGATTGTTCATCTATTAAGAACTTAATAAATTTGTTATAACAGCAAGAAGAAAGAATATCATACCATCTGAACTTTAGTTAGATCCTAAAAAAGTTGACAATGTTTCGCTATTCGTTTAACTTATAAGCTCTTTAGTGTCCAGTGGTAACCGTTTTTATTTTTGTCTCATTTTGTTAGAATTAAAAATAATTATCATTTGGCTTTCTCCTTTACATACTCGTACTACGATTTACAATCACAAATTTAGAAAGTCCTTATCTTCGATAACTAAAATAGACCAGTCAAAATGAACTCAACTGATATTAACGAATTTTTCTATACGAGTATCTATAGTAGTTTGTCTATCAATAGAAAACCCTCATTCGATTACCGTGAAAACTTATTGAGCTGCTTATATTTGCCTAAAAATGACTCGGCTATAGCAATTGCCATCGATAATTTTTTATAAATTGTAATTTTTAATTTCCCGAGAACATGTTAACTGATTGAAAACCAAAATCAAAAAATATTCTGAATTTCTTGTTGGTTTATGGATTATCGGAAATAAACGAATCCAGCAGTATCGACATGGCACATCCACTGAACGAAGCAAGTATCACGACCGTGGAGAATAAAAATATTCTGTAATCCAAGACAGATATTCGACATGTCAATCAATGCTGATTGATTTTATTATTTGCCATTAATTCATTTGTTCAATCCAAAACCAATACAAAAACTTATTGTCTCAGATCAGATAAGTTATATCTGAATCTGATCCACCAGAACTCTGTTTAGAGTTCGTCTTGTACATATTGAGCTAGTAAATTTTATATTTATGACTAAAATTAACAAGTTATATATAATTTTTAGAAATAGAAATTAGTTCCGGACGGATAAGGCAACGTCGTGGTGGATACACTATTCCGTATGACCTACAACGAAACGGCACAAATGGACGAATAAACGAGATTAGCAACAGTCGACGCGAATTTTATAGCAGACCTAAAACTAGTTTAGTAGACCCACTTTTATTTACTGGTGGTATGTCTTCCTCTGATGTTAGTCTAGGTAGAGGCTGGTACAGGTTCTCGAGGTGGGTTGTAAACAACGAAGCTTTTGGCTTTGCACTTATATCCCATGTTCCATCTCCATTTCTAACTGATGCAAATTGAAGTTTGGATCGTTTTAAACTTTTTTCCGCTTTTCACAGGGAATAATCGGTATCTTTTTCCAAAGTAAGACAACTTTTGTATTATTTATGAATGAATGGATTCTTGATTTCTTTAATTAGCAACTTTAGTTTATTGGACAAAAAATAAGGAGTTGTTTTAATTCTGGCGCTCGATTTCTTTGTTACGGATTTCTTCCTTTTTATTTTTGGGAATTGCTTCCAGAGGATTATTTTTTTCAATATTTATGAAAATGCATAATTTTAATAGAGAGTCTTGCTTATCTAACCTGTTGCTTACAGCTGCAAGGCATTTTTATTATTTGGCTAGCCAAATGTTAAGAGCTTCCATGCTTTTTATGGACGGTTGCACTGAAAAATCAACAGTTAAATGTTTTCTTCATTATGCAACTATATACGCAACTTATCTTCTTGTAAGGACAGTGCCCCTTTTATTGATCAAAATAGTAAAAAAAATAAAACAATAGCCATGAAATAAATCGTAAACACACGACACAGACTTTTTTGTGATGAAAATGAGTATGTTCTAGATTTGGTTTAGACTCAGTAGACAGAAAATTAAACAGTTAAATCATTATTTTTTGTTTAGAAAAGTGAATTAAATTTATTATTTTAAAAAAGTTAACCGTTTTGTTAATAACAAAAATAAGTCATTATAAATAAAAAAAAAAACTGTGCCCACAACTTTATTGAGCCAGTTAAGTAGTCTGTTTCTTTTCTAAAATTACGTATTTTCTTTTATGTTCTCAGCATGTTTTTCATCTTTCCATTTGTATTCTACGATTTTTAAGACAACTAGATCAATTTATTTTATATATTACTAGAGAATTTTTTAGGCAGCTCTCTATCCCTAAATAAATGGAAATGAAATAAAATAACATAAGGTATAGTAATATTCAGATCTTAAAAAAAATTTTTTTTTAGCTGTTCTGCGCAGCTTTAGAAAATTTTTTTATAAAAATTTTGATGGGTCGCATTTTTCTTAGACAGTAAATCTAAATAAAATAATAAATAACCATGAAAAAGAATTATATTTCAGGTTTAATACACAAAACATTCAAAATTATTATGTATTTATGTTATTACAATCATATTTCAAGTGAAAATTAATAGGTCTAAAAAAATATTGCACGCCTTTTGGAAACAATGACAACATTTAATTTTGGTACGTACTAGGGAAAATAAATAACCAAATGTGATTCGTATCGCACAAAACCACAACAACAAAAAAAAGCAAATTCAGTTTTCAATTTAATGGAATTTTGAATTAATTCTTAACTTATCGAATTAAATATCATTTTAATTTATAAAATCTAAAATTCCTATTCCATTTAAATACAAATACAACGTAAAAATGTAAACAATAAACATGAATATAATAACTTAGTACATCACTGTATATCCGCCATATTACTTCTGCGCGAGAACTGTCAGAATTCCAGCGAGATTTGAATACTACTATAAGTGGAAAGTCCAAAATATTATGGTGCATATGTACGAGTAAATATTGCAGTTATAGGTATGGTGCAAAATCGCAGTACTACATTGCGTAATAGGAACATTATGGAACAATAGGTAAACTAATTTGTATTTCTGACATAAAGGGACGTTCATTATGGTTAAAATGAAATGTAAAAAACCGGCTGAAATTTCAGTTCTGTACTTTTAACAGAAATTTATCTCCCAAGTATTTTTACTTTCAATTTTTCTTACGATATTCGTACTTAAGTACTAAACTTAGTCTAGTATTTTTCTAAGTTTGAGTTGCAATTTATTAAAATAAAACGTATAAAGCGTGTCGCGAAAATCCGAAACTGGACTAAACTCATTATAAACATTTTATTGCATGTGTATGCGTATTGAGAAATATATGGCGGGAACAATTGTGCTTGTGTTTGTTTAAACGGCAATTTCAAATTTTGGTTGTAAAATTAAATGTTTTTAAAGAAATATTTTTGTTTTTGTAATATAAAATGATTTATTAAATTCATTATTTTAATTCATTATTGATTACTTTGGACATACATATGTATACATTTCGATTAAATTATTCAGTTTTTTAATTTCTAATATTTACATACTAGATGTTTTTTTAAATAATTTTCCTTGTTTGTCTTTTATATAATAAAAGTAATTTGTGGATATTAAATTGGTTTGGATAGTTGGTAAATTCGTCCATAGTACAATCTAAAATGTTGAAAATAATATTATAATTATTAAATTTAACACGGAGTAACGTAAACCATACCTCACATTATCTTTATTGACCGTTAAACGTAAACTTGCAGCTAAGCTCTTTGGTGAACAGCTCTGTAAAGTTTGCCCTAATGCACTTTTTAGTTCGTGGCCATCTTGCTTCATAACTAATGATTTCTAAATATAAAATAGGAAAACAAAATATAATAGATTGTACCAAATTATCTCGAATGAATCTTTACATTACCAATTGTTTTACAGCCTTCCTATATTCAATTAAATTAATATCAAAGTTGACAAATGTATCCGCATCGTTAAAAGTTACTATAAACTTAGCGTTCTCACAATAAACTAAATAACGCCATTTGTATACGCATATGTATATAATACGTATACGCTACAAACACTATCATTATAATGTGAACTTTAACTTTCGTTAATTTTGGATGAAAACGAAGGAAAATACTGTGCTCAATTTTTACTTTCGTTTTGTTATACTTGGGCTACGTACGAGTACAGTTAAGAGTCACTGCTAACTTGTTGCGAGTCCATTCATTTAAATCTTAAATTGCAACTATTAATATTACAGAATTTTGTAAAACTAAAAACATAAAGTGATTTTGCTTCTGCACTAAGGGTTTTAAAAATATGAAATAACGAAAACAACTAGCGTGTGTAATTGTTTGTTTATTTAACGCTTTTGCTCTTACCTACGACTATATAACCTATATAGTGTTGAACACGGATTTAGCATTATTATGCCGATGTAGTACGTTTCTGGTCTACGACGGGACCCACAACCAATAGGGGTAGGTAAATTTATGTGCTCAGTGTATGTACATATATATTTGATATTTATATACCCAGTGTAGCATTTTTTATGATAAAAGCATACGTAGGATGGAAAAAGGAAAAAAGAAAACACGGCTGGAAAATGAAATAAATTTTATTTTATTTGGGGAAAATGGAAAAAATAAAATAAACATCTAATATTTTTGAACATTTTGTGTATGCTTCGAGTTTGATGGTAGCCCTAAGGTAAGGAGACTAGAAACAGTTTTCTACAATCAAATGATATAATATATGATTTGTTGGAATACATGTGCGTCCTGTGTTTGTGTGTATATTTATATATATGTATATATGTGAGCAATATCTCCACAGAAATATAAACATATATGATTATAAATAAGGGTGGACCAGTGGATAGGGGTGATGTATATTCATATTTTAGGCAACAGCCCATAGAGTTGTAAAGCTTAATCTTTTAATCTGGGTTTTTCGACCGTTATCAGTTTAACATATTTATGGATAATATTTTGTGAATGAACATGGTACAAAGCATATATAGTTAGATTATTATGTGATTTGTGCAATAGTGATATTTTGAAATGGGTATTTTGTTTTGTACGTTAATGGTATGTTTTACAGATTTATGTATTTTCTTTAGCGACGTGCACACTTCAACGGATTTAAAATGATGGTAAATTATTCTTATCGACTATCCACTATATATATCAGAATATAATGTGTCATGTTTTGATCATAATCTTAATACGAGTACTATTTTCTAAAATGAATATATCTGGAAGAATTGAACTTTCCATTTTCTTACGAATATCAAGAATATCGCCCCACTGTTAATTGTAGGTCAAATTTTTACCTTTTTTATAAATTTATAGGAAAATATTTAGTTGTAATTCTTTACGCGCATTATCTTTTTCAAACCCTTATTATATAATTTGTACAAATATATGTACTTATTGATGTTTGCGAAATACATGTTTTGTAAGCTTTCCTATCATATCAACATGTCTATATATATAGTATATATAGTATATATAGCATATATATATATATATATATATATATATATATATATATATATATATATATATATATATATATATATATATGTATATATATATATATATATATATATATATATATATATATATATATATATATATATATATATATATATATATATATATATATATATATATATATATATATATATATATATATATATATATATATATATATATATATATATATATATATATATATATATATATATATATATATATATATATATATATATATATATATATATATATATATATATATATACAATATATATATATATATATATATACATATATATATATATATATATATATATATATATATATATATATATATATATATATATATATATATATATATATATATATATATATATATATATATATATATATATATATATATATATATATATATATATATATATATATATATATATATATATATATATATATATATATATATATATATATATATATATATATATATATATATATATATATATATATATATATATATATATATATATATATATATATATATATATATATATATATATATATATATATATATATATATATATATATATATATATATATATATATATATATATATATATATATATATATATATATATATATATATATATATATATATATATATATATATATATATATATATATATATATATATATATATATATATACATATATATATATATATATATATATATATATATATATATATATATATATATATATATATATATATATATATATATATATATATATATATATATATATATATATATATATATATATATATATATATATATATATATATATATATATATATATATATATATATATATATATATATATATATATATATATATATATATATATATATATATATATATATATATATATATATATATATATATATATATATATATATATATATATATATATATATATATATATATATATATATATATATATATATATATATATATATATATATATATATATATATATATATATATATATATATATATATATATATATATATATATATATATATATATCCCTCTGTCCTAAATTACTCTGTTCAAAATACATAAACTCATGAGAAAGAAATACATAATAAAAAATTCACCCATTATAAATAAAAATAAACTCAATCGGTAAAAAATACATATCTGGAAAAGCAAAATAATAATTTTATTTAGATTAGAACACCAACATAACAAAAATAAAATTGTATCGTAAATATATACCTATACCTTTGCTGTTACGGCACCAACATATACAGTGCTGGGGGAAAAATTGGGCAAACATATTTTATTGCAAATTGGAGTCTTTTTTTGCTAAAATTACAAAACTTTTGAAAGCAATTGGCTTATTGTTTCTTTTTAAATACATGTATGACGTAATTTTATAAAAAAAAATTACCTGCACTTTAGGGGCAAAACTCCGAAAAATAGCAAAATATTCAAAATACGTTGATTGGAGCTAAAGTAATGGGATAAATTAAACACCTATTTTTTATTTTTTTTGCGTTTTATTGATTTATAGAAGTTCTATCTTTAATATTAATATTTTGTTGGACCGCCATTTGCTTTTATTACAGCGATACACCTCCGATTCATTGAATATGATAAATTTTACAAAGTCGTAGGAGGTATGGATTCCCAAATCGTCATCAACAAACTTTTTAAAGCTTGAATCGATTCTGGGCGCTTTCGTCCGGCGGAGTTTTGCCCCTAAATTGCAGGTAATTTTTTTTTCAAAAAATTACGTCATACATGTATTTAAAATGAAACAATAAGCCAAAATTTTGCTTTCAAAAGTTTTGTAATTTTACCAAAAAAAGACTCGAATTTGCAATAAAATATGTTTGCCCAATTTTTTTCCCCAGCACTGTATGTACACGCAGCATTTTTTTGGTTCGTCAACATAAAAGTGATAACCATGATGTGAGAAAGGTGTTGATGGAGTCCATTGACTTTTTAGCTAGGATTTTTTTTTTTGTATAGATAGGTAACGTGGACAAAAACTCATATACATACTTCGAAGGAATCACAATAAATCCGATTATTTTAATAAACTTTTAAAAAAAATGTGGAACACCCGATAGGAGGATGATATTTTCATACCTGACACATATTACATAAAAGTTATACATATGAAAGGGATGGAAATTTAAACTAGGTCATATACATAAAAGGGTATGTGCAAGTTAATTTTTATAATAATATAATCATTTATTATTATATTTATTTATTTATGGTAAATTTAATTTGGACTAATCCAATATAAAATAATAATCATATTTAGAGAATTATAGGTTTTAGTGATTAAATATGTAAATAATGTATTCATGAAACCTGTCTGGTGTTATATTGGTGTTACATTTATATATTGTACAATTTAATAAGAATTACCTAACCCTGTGATGAAGTTGTTTTGTGTGGATTCCACTGAATATTTCCGATTTTTTCATATAAAATATATTTATTATTGTAACGAAGGTCAGGAAGTTCATAAATGTTAACGATTTATTCAAAATTTTGTGAAAAACAATTCATGGAAATAAGGGTAGAACACTAATAAAAACAAAAATGCCTCTGTATAACCAATAGGTTTCGACGCAGTATCCATTGTGGTGATCAATTCAGCGTAAGTTTAATTTATGTAAAGAGAACACGAAATCCAATCTCGGAAATATTTATTTTAGAAAAATTCGGTTTTAGCTCATAAAAGTTATTTGTAAGATAAATTAAGAAAATACCAGTAAAATGTCTCTCAACCCGAAAACAAATTTTTTGTTTATTAACTATGCAATCTGTTCCGCAAAACGCGTCAACGTCCTACCTTGCGCAGTAGCCAAATTGAGGACGTACGGCTGTAGTTCCGATTTACATAGAACCATCTGTACATTGCGTTGCTCCATGTCAGCCTATAGTACTGACATAGATGATGAGTCGGCCCATGAGTTCTGCACTCCGATCATATTCCGATGATGAAAAATTCCGATCTAAACGTATAGTTAAATAGTTACCGAACTGATTATTTTGTATTAGCAATACATGAAAAATCCGTGAAACTAGTAAATTGATTGCTTTATCACTGCTGATTTATACGACGGATAAAAATAAGAGACTTTCCATCCCGCCATTTTACATCACATAAAAAACAGAAATTCATGCCCATTTTAGTCCAAAAAGTCGAAAAAATCTAAACTTTGAGAACATAACTCGCAGGCGACCATCTTAACAAACATAAATTTTAATTATCGAGCAACATTTTATGGACTATTTTACATTTCTTTGTTTATTTTTTGTAATGTGTTCTTCGGAATGACATTTCAATTTTTATTGTGTTGTAAAGTATTCCTTTTCTTTATATTTATTTATTGACAAAATTGTTCCACCAACATCACTATCGACCAATTGTCGCAACCAATTGTGCAGAACAACAGTTGTCTTTATTACACCTAAAACTGTTGTTTTAGCTACACCTAGAACTGTAGTTAAAAGCTATAATCGACCAAACGCATTCTCAACAACCATCCTGGGTCGCGATCACCTATAACCGAACGCGGTTTTTTCTAGTGGTAATAATGACGTATTTCTACCAAGATATGAGCGCATTAAATTTGGAAGCAGCGAGAATGCTTCATTTCCAATAAATACGAATGAATATTCATTATCATCCTCCAGGTTTTCCGCTGGTGGAAGATTCAGTGAAGGACCACCGCATATCACAGTTCTGTCGAAAGAACTACGCCGAACGATATTGCTGTCTCTAATGTGTTCTGGTGCTCCGATATCGACGGCCATACATTCATAATCGGCATCAGCAATTGCAAAAAGCACACCACTTTGGTTGTGTTTGTAATTGGGGTTTATCGAACCAGAATCAAAAAATGCTTACAAATGAAAATATGATTTTGCATGAATAAAATAAAATTGTAAAGTTATATTTAAATATACTTACTTGTATTATCACGTGCTTTCTATTCATCGCCCCTAAACAATCTGAAAGTTCCCGCTGAAATTGGTAACTAATTTCTTTCCACATTGTGTGACAGGCTTAGGAAAGACAACTTATTTTAAAACCAGCCGCAACTTTTCACATGTTTCTGTTATTGTTACAGATGTTGCGCTTTTCCCTATTCGAAACGCGTATCTTCCGATGGGTGGTACCATGCGTTCGCCACTCGCGAGATATCCGAAAAAACATTTAATATATAAAAATATATCAAATATAAAATAATATTTAAAATAATTGCCGTAAAGTTAGAGATAATCGTTGCTCTGCTGATATTGAACTCTCGCCACTATCGATGCGCTGGATTAGGGGACCTGCCATTGACAAAAACTCATCAAATTCCACAGAAGTCATTCTTTGAAAATTTACGAACGATTCTGTACCCACCGCATTCCCCCAACAACATTATGAGAATACCTATTGCGTTTACCTATGGTTGATGTGTAGTTGATGGTTTAATAATTCCAGAATACTTTTTCTTGAAAAAGACATTTTTTTAGACTTAATTCAATAAATTAAAAGAACAATAAAATACAAATGAAAGGCGAATGAGAAGCGACGCCAGATTTCAAATAACATTTGTTACGATAAAAAACGTATTTATAAAAAAATAAAATATTTAAATAAAGTGAAAACTGGAAAACTAATATGATATTTTATATTATCAACGCAAGAAAAATCGGAAAACTATTGTACAAAAAATTGTACGAGATACTAAATATTTTAAAAAATCGCGATGAAACCCACGAAATTACCAACACTCCTGAATTAATAGACATTCGTATAAACGCACTATGTTTTTTAATTATATTTCTACAACCAACCTATCTAATTATTTCTAATTAACTTAAATTGTCTATTTCATCTACGATAAGTAGTTAAGATAACAAATTAATGACAATTATAATATTTTACTTTAGTAAAATTGAAAAACCTAAAATTTAGGTAGACTTCATATACACGCACTCGAGATAATTAAAACGCCAGTAAGAAAAACTTTGATTTTTTATTTATTTAATATTTTGTATGACCTCCACCATTTTGTATTACATCGAAAACTCGATTTGGCATTGGATCATCGGATTGCACTTTTCAAGTCATTAACATTATCAAATTTCCGACCATTTGCATAAACTTTGCCAGGATACTCCAAAGGTTCTCGATAGGATTGCAGTCAGCAATCTGGGCATTCAAGGAGAGGGATGTTTTTCTAACGAAACCACTGTTTGGATTCATTTGACATATGGATAGACGCATTATGGTGCTGGAATATGAAATTTTCGTGATCAATACCATCAAGTTAACTAAGTAAAACATCTTCCAAATGATCCATGTACGTGCGGGAGTTCATCCGAGTCGTTATGAAGCAGATGGAAAGCCTTGCGTAGTAAGAAAAGGCTCCATGACCATATGGTCATTACGCTCCCTCCACCAAAGTAACGTTTTGACCTGATGAGGCCATGTTCTTTCAAATTATGCCAGTAGCAACTGTAGCAGTCAGGACCACCGAGGTTAAATTTTTTGTCGTTAGAAAAAATAACCTTCTACCAATCTGTTGTCCACGGCATGTATTTACTAACAAATTTTAGACGGCTTTTCTTGTGCACGGCAGTTAAACGCGGTTTTCTTCCCAATTTAATCCATTTAATGTTTGGTGAACTTCTCAAATACGGGCAATGTGTCGAGTTGTCACAGTAAGGTTCAAATTCTCCTTCATCTCTTTGCATGCCAGCCAATTTCGTGTAGCCTCATGTTGAATTTGACCAGTTTGATGTGCTGAGTTCTTGGTTCGGCCTTTTGTTCGGGCTTTTACACCGTAGTTTAGGCATTTTTTTAAAAAATTGCGGATGACGCTTTCAGATCGCCCAATTTTTGTTGCAGTTTGCTGGTTGGAATATCCTTCCTTCTCATATATTTGTATCGATAACTGCTCCTCAGTTAAACGATTACTTTTTGGCATTGCTAACTAACAATCCTTAAAATGATTTTTTTAACAAAATACGAAATTGCTGTATATAATTAATTTTGAATTTGTATGAAAAAATTAGAAATAAATTAAAACTTGAATAAAAAATCACTTTTCACGTACTGCGTTTAAACGAATGTCTCTGCAAATACTGACTGCTAGAAGATTTTTTGTTTTATTTTGTATATTTCGCCGTACTGTTATTTTGTTTTTAGTGCAGGCAAGTTTCCGTTTGACAAACAATAAACTATAATAAAAACAATTGATCGAGAAAGAACAGCGAATAAATAAATGATTAATGGAGGAAAAATTAGTGCGTTTATACGAATGACTATCACTGTATTCAATGTGCTAACTAATGTGCACTAAACCGCCTAAAAGTGCAAGTTTTAATAATAAAACATGGTAATTGTTTCGAAAATCAGGATAAATTACAAATATAACATTGATTGTTTTTGTTTGGCCTACCGACAGTTATGTCACAATTGTTGGGGGGAAAATAGTCTATTGGAAAACTACTATTCTGGACGACTATTCTGGAATTTCCATGAGAATAGAGAATTTGGAAAAATATTTATATGTAATTTCATTATTTGAGTATTCGCGATTTTTAACAAAGCAGGTGACATCTGGTGAACAAAATATAAATCAAAGTTTGCTATGAAACAAGGGGGATTAAAACTGGCATAACAATGAATTTGACAATTCTCGTGTTCCTTGTAGACGTAGAAACCATCGCTATCTACATTCGATAAAAATTGCCTTATAAGAACCAAGTGTAAAACTTATCATTAATAAAAAAATAATACATAAAATTCATAAAAAATTGTAGCAGGCCAATAAAATTGGTATAATTATAAAATTAAAAAATAATTTAAACTGGCTATGCTGGATGTACTGTGTTAAACGAGCAGTACAACAAAATAAATTTAAAACACTGTTTATGGACCGAAACTCATGTGGACGTGAGCTGCGTACAGCAGGCTGCAAACACTCTATATTTCTAAACTTGCAACAGTGCGTTAATGTTGTTAACATATGAAACACAAAAAAAAGAAAATCTAACTTAACTTTAAGGCAAATATTATGCTTATTTTTGACAGCTATAAAAAAAGTTTGAAAATGAAGGATATACTCATTGATTTTGTGAAAAAAAACTAATTTAGCTATAACAAAAAAAACGAATTTAGCTATAATAAATCTCATCTAAATTTCAAAAATTTATATTTAAGGGACAAAGCATTTGAGGAAGTAGCAGAACATTTAAAATTGCCAAGTAAGTTTATTGTCATGTTGTTTGTAAATTTTATTGAATCATAATTAACTTCAAATAAACTGTGATCTGATCGTCGAAAAATTTAAAAGTAGTACATCGTTAGCGTACATCGTTAGCGAGACAAATTTTTTAAAGACCTCGAAATGAATAAGGCTTTTTTAGAAACGGGTAAACATACAAAAAAAATGGAAGTACGTGGAATGGCTTAACCTCGTGAAGATCGCGGAGCATACAAACAAAAGGTAGTTTTTACATAATTTTAAATTAATGTGTAATGACTTTTATTTTTGAATTAATTTGATTGTAAAAAATAGATTTGATATGCCTAGTGATAGTTTAGTTATGACCACCAAGAGATCACCAAGTGATCTGATGAGTACATACGTCGACGCCCAAGTTTGTCGTCCTTTGAAAATATAGCAAGAAATAAAAAATCAAAAGTAGATGCTGACTTAGATTCGGCAAGCAAAGAAATGTCGGAATTAATAAATTAACAAAAGATGCTTTGTAGTTGCGCTTCAAATGATGAATTCTCCAATAAAATAAATAAATTGTCGCGGAATATTATTTTTCGTATTTTGTAATCTATTATTAAATTTTAATGTTGACACTTTGGTGGTTACAGCAAGAAGGGAAGTTTTTTTATTTTTAGTTACAATTATTTTACCTAATGCTATAATGTATACAATTATAATTTTAATTTTGTACATAGGTGGCAAAAATTCTGCACAACGTATTTTTATGGTGAATTACATTTGATGTGTTCTATCGACGATTGTAAAAGTTGGAAAACGCAGCTAGCGGAAAAAATAAAAATTACAATAGCTATCTTTCAGTGACATTTTGTAATAAAAAAAACACGCGTATTTTCAAATTGGCACAGCTGGATTATTTTCGCATTGCCAAATTGGCATAGCTCGTTTAGTTTAAATTTTTTCCACTACGTGCCACTCGTGATCCTCCAATCGTCAATAAGGTTTATAAACATTTATTGAGAACTATAAATGTCCGAGGTAGTGACATCTAGCGCATTAAAAATAAGCTCATTGAGTCCTTTTTCCATGAAATTTTAACACGGCATACTTTATGAAAATAAAAATTAACATACAAAAATAGACCCAATCAGTTTAATTTTTTTGCCGTCAGATCCACTAGTAGTTCTCTATAAGTTTTAGTGTGTATACATTTAGGTAATTAGGTTATGTTAAACAAGAATTATTAAGATTGGTTACAAATTTAAAAAGAATTAAATGATTAAGGTTGATTAGAAATTACGTTATGTCAACAAATTATAAACAAATCAAAGGTAAGAATATTAATGAAATTGAATTAAATTAAAGTAAATAATTGTTATTTTTAGGTGTGAATGTGATGAAATAATACACGCAATTAGCCCATCGACTAGTTACTAGTTCTCCTCATACTATCTTATGCATCTATTGTGTGGTGACCGGTAGTCAACTAAAAGTGTTCGATTGTGAAACTAAATGGCTGCTCCACTCATTGCCATGGAAACCATTATTTTCCTTCCTCCGCTGCAAACCTTTCTTTTGGAGCTTGCTTTGCTGCTTATCGACGGCAATGCATTGGGGAGTGTAATGTATTAGGGGTGCAAGCAAGGCATTGTCAAATTCTCAACAAGTATAGCTCATTAGTTCCAGAAATTAATATGGTTAATAACAGATTTTTGCCTGAGTTCAATTAAATCATTCTCAGTGACCTACTCTTCGAGAAATTGAAGAATTTAGGGATTTTTCTGAACAATTTAGAACATTTTAGTTAAAATCAGTAGTTTTCTATTTATTTTACCTTTGTTCAGACTTCAGTGCCTACTTTCCAAGCTTGTGGCAGCATACTCGTGTACCTTAAAAACTGGGCATGGCTCTTTCAAATAACACCTGAATCGCATGCGGCTAACTCAAACTGCCTTATGTGATGACTGCTTGGAGGATTGCACGTTTTTAATTCCAACACGATTGATGTAAATCAATTAATGTCTTTAAGAATGCAGTGCATACGTACGCATTTTGAATTCCTTGCAGGTTGCACCATGGGTCCCTTGTGACATTGTGTGCGGAAATTATGTGACTAATTTACCGCGTAACAAATAATAAAAGTGTTGAAACGTAATTGTAAAACCATTTTTACCGCAACTTAAAATAACTAGAGATGGAGAACGTATAATATTCAAATATTATTTTTTATTCCCATAAGTCCTTATACACCCTAATTGATCTTTATCTTTTGTGGTTTTAACAACTTATTATTTTAATGAAATAATTAACTTTTGAAATATTTATATATACGAGTATTAGGTACATAGTATGATATTATAAGATGGCCATAAAAGTAGTGAATATTCATACATAGCTACATATTATGATAGTGATGGATTATGTAACTAATCGTTAGGTGGGATTAGCGATAAATAGATAGAGAAGGTAGAATGAAAAATGATTGATTTTTGGGATAGTGAATTATTACGATACTTAATAAAGGATTATTTATGATTAGACATAAATAAGATGATATGGTGAGGGAGGTTAAGGAGGGGAGAGGAATACACTTCTTCTATATCATTAGACATTATATGAAAAATTAAAGTTTCAACTTTTTTCTTGTTACATATATACAAACACACAAAAACCTAAATGTGTTTTCACTTTTTTTTTCATTTAATGGGGTTGTAATGTTGTTATGTAATTAGAGTTGAGACTAACTCGGTTTGTTTGTGTACAAGCTTTCTAGTTTTCCACAATTTGATTTTCCTAAACAGAAAAAGAAATCTTTTCTATTTGTTTGTTTTATTTTATTTCGAATTTCTTGTTTATTTATTTTAGTATAGATTTTCCATTAAAAAATTATACAACCTCCAGAAAAATGTGTACATATGGGTATTGTGTATATTTATAAAAATGGTGAAACATGTGTGGTTCTTTTTATAATGAGAGATGAAATAAATAAAAATAACATTACAAAATAAATCAGAAAGTTTTTTTATTCCTTGTGTGAAATTAGACAGGAGAAACGCTTTCTACTTTAATTTTAATCTCAAATCTATTCGATAAGTGATGTTTTCGTTCATTCAAACGAAACTGGGTTCACAAAATCTGTATAAAAATACTTGAGATTTGATTTTAAGCTTTTAACATATTTTTTCTACTGAACAAATTGAACTTGTGAGTTCAATCAAGGGTGATCGAAGAGTATAAAATACGAATATAAAAAATTTCTCGAAAAAGCTTTTTGTCACATATCTAAAAATTTGTATTATATTTTGTGAAACACTTCGTCTATGGACGAGTACATACGTATATAATACGAGTATGTAGAAATGAAAATGCTTTAAGTAATAATACGACACGTTGTTTATTTGTCATATGTAGAGAGAAAATAATATCGATAACCATTCGGGTAATATATACATGTTTTGTAATGCGATTCATTAAATATTGAAATTGATTTTGAACACAATAAAATAAACTTGACGAGAAAAAAATAATAATAAACGGATATGCTGATGAAAAATTTGTTTTCTAGAATTACATTGTGTATATGTATACTGTCTTCCGGTTGATTTTAAATTATAATTTTAACGATGGGTGTACAGATCCTCGTACCAACTTATCATCACTAGAAGCGCACTCGAAAATTATAATCATGACATTAATATAAATAGACATTTTATAACAAATTCCATGATGTAAATTTTTTTGAAAACATAATATATCGCCCTACATAGCAGATAGACTCGAGAAATTTTGATTTACAGATGAATAAATGAAATTTTATTTGATACATAAATGAAAATATGAATTGCAATTTTATATTTCAATTTTAAATCAGCCAACCAAAAATTATTACAAAAATGTTACATTTTAAATAATAAATATTATACCAATTCGCGTCATATTATCTGGCAATATACTTACCATAACCACGAAATTTTACTATACAAATCATTTTTTTTATATATATTTTGGCAACTTCTGTTTGATTCACGTTATGTATACATATATATAGAACGCCACCCTATTGGGTGGTGGTAGTACAATGATTTTTCATATTTTATGTTATCATAAAATACTTTTTAAAAGTTGATTTTTAATGATCCTTCTTTATATATAGTTTACCGCAACATTATAAAGCTATTAAGATAACTTTCTGTGATGAATACAAGGGAGGTTTAATATTGTGTATAGTAAGTGTTAATGTTTATGAAAAATTTCCGTTTATTAGCGCGGTATTGAGTACCGGATATTGTTATTAAAGGTTGATTAATAACTATTAAGATTAACGAATTTAAAGTTAATTTTAGTGCATATTTTTGAATCCCAAATGTTTTTACTTAAAAGTACACTCGTAACGTTCGTATAGCGGAACGCCCTTTAGACCGAATTTAATTAACCTTCCTATTTTCCTCAAATTGTTTATACTACACACTAAGACCCGAAAGATCATATTTGTAACAAACACATATTAGACCTTAAACTTATAAATAATCATTTTTTTATTAATTCAACATTTAAAATAATGTATTTGTTGAAAAGTCAATCGTACTCGGTTTCAGAAAAGTATTTTGTAAACGACTAAAATGCGCGTCGGGTCAGATAAACCCGAAAGCGGTATGAAGGTTAAACAGTTTTTTTTTGACATTTATATTTATTGCACCGTTTTGGAAACGTATTGCTTATAGTTTATACCAGGCGTGCCCATTAATTTTTTTGAAGGATCTACTTTTTGATTTCCAAAGTATTGTAAAAGTTCACTCAAGTAAGCTGGTCATTTTATTCTCGATTACGATTGGTATTCTCAGTCAATTAAATTACTCGCAATTTAAAAAAAACGTTTCAATGTTAGGTTTACCCGGTAAGGTTTTGACCTTCGAAAAATAAATGTTCAGCCAAACTTGTACCTGCAGCCTAACAGTACCTATTTACAGATATTAATGAGCAGTACTAAGAACTCAAAATAAATAAAAAAAGAAAAAAAGTGAAGTGAAATTCCCAGAAATGTTCACTGTCTAACATAACATCAAGTTGTTTGACGATATTTAATATGGTTATCGTTTTCTTAAAAAGTGAAGGGATAGTTCACGGATATTTCTTAGTTTAGTCTTGTAAAAACCAGTGATCTGTTCTTGGATTAAAGCGCAAAGCTAATGTCTACAGGATATTTAAATATTTATCTTAACCCTAATGTGAGTGACGTGGGTACCCGGGTACCTTTTGCCCTTTTTGACGTCTATTTTTGTATGTTTTACTCCCAATAAAATCTTTAAATTTTATGAGAACTTCTAGTTCAGTTTGTATAGACTACAATCATACTTAAAAATGAAAAATGTTACAACTTGGACTGTTTAGTTCCTGAAAAACAAAACTTTATTAAGAATGGAAAACAACATTACCGAAATTATACTTATCTTAAAACCCGCAATATCTAGCACAGTTTTTAATCGTCCTCGTCAATGGAATCAAATCCCCATCTGAAAAAGATAAATCAATAATTAAATGTTTTACAATTTAACTAAATAGCATAATTAATATATATATATAATTAAATAATCTTTAATTACCTTTTGTATATAAACACAAAATTATTATTTTCACTGAAATGTCACTTGTAAATATTGTTCAGTGAACATTATCCATAATTAGTACATTTATTCCATGTTCTATTAGTAATTAGTACTTCTACTTTAATTTTATAGCATGTTTAATATTTTGTAATTCTACTTTAATTTTATAGAACATTAAGTCTACATTTATTTTTATATCGCTCAACTATAATTGAATTTAAAATTATGTAATCAGGCAATTTTTTTCTTTCCTTAACTTGTAACCACTAACAAGTGGAAATTTTGTTCACTTCTTTTTGTCATCCCTTCGAGTGTATATTAAAATTAAAAGATTGATAAATAATATTTATTTAAACAATTTGAGAATTTTATTAATACGTAAAACGGGGAACGTGAAAATCATTCACACCTATACATTAACAAACAATACAACGCGGGATAAAAGTACAGCGTTAAACCTCCTGAGGAATTTAACAAATCTAGCTGTACCCCGACATAATTGGTCCTTCGAGCCGGATCGAGGCATCCGCATTATTCATATCAACGCTATAGGAATCAACCAACGTGCTGCAGTTAATTTATATTAACCACCCGCATCACATCCAGTGAAATCTAGAAGTTACAAATCATCAAAATTTACGGCCATTTTGATGAAAAGGAACCACCTCGTGTTTAAGATAAGTATCCTTCTTTCTTCTTCAATTTCTATATTCCATTTGAAATTCATATTTAAGGCACATTCGATTGAACTGATTTAACTGAATTAGCTGAATATATCACATCAGTTTACCTCAGTTAACTCAGATTATTCAGTTAAATCAGTTCAATCGAATGTGCCTTTAATAAAATCGAAGTATTCGTTCAAATAGAAACATTTTTTTTACTTTTATTCTATTTTCAATTCTCAATAATTTGATCGTAGTACGAATTTCTGCTATTCGTTCTTATAAACTATCGTATTATAGAAACAGTGATCTTTAAAAATCGAACGGTACGTTCAAATAAAGTGTGGTGACATTACATATCTAGTGATAATACTCTTAGTGAACCATTTTGTGAACTAAATAAAATTCAATATGTCCGAGGTACTTATCGCTGGTCTTAAAAAGCAACGTAGCATTAATAAGTGTAAGTTAACCAACCTCGTGAAATATGCTCGGCAAGATCATAAACTGACCGATTTAGGCGAACTAACCACGCGGTTACGTCGGGTTGAAAAACTCATGGAGGAGTTTACAGATATTGAGACGCGTATCTTCACAGCCGATCCTACCGAAGAAAGTGACCTTGCATATGAAGAAAATTATTATACCGCTATTACGACGCTAAATAATGTGATTCGATCCAAAAGTCTCCACCAAAGGGTGATAAGTTTGGATAACACGCACAACGAAACCCAAACCGGCGAACACTCTCAAGTTAAATTGCCAAAAATTCATATACCTCCGTTTAATGGGGATTACTCAGAATGGCAATCGTTCTATGATATGTACAGTACAATTATTCACGAGTCACCGAGCTTGAGCCCTGTCCAAAAATTTCAATATTTGAAAGGGCTTCTTAGAGGGGAAGCTGCAATACTTCTACGACACATATCTGTTACCGAGGGGAACTACATGGGTGCACTTAATAAACTGAAAGAGCGATACGACAGAAAGAAATACATCATCAGCACGTTTATCCGAACTTTTATTGAGCAGCCTGCAGCTTATCATCCCACTGTTGCTAACATCAAACGAATAATGGACACTTCTGATGAAGTGATTCGTGGATTGCAAGCTCTTGGAGATGTGGGGGAAACTCGAGATCCCTGGCTAATCCACATTCTACTCCAAAAATTGGATGATAAATCTAAAACGATGTGGGCCGAGCACTCGGCAGATATAGTTAACCCAGAATTCACTGAATTTCTTAAATTTTTAGGTCGTCGAATTGACACTTTAGAAACGCTTAGTTCAACCACCAAGCAGACCAATTCGAAGGCGCAAATAAAGGGTCATGTCGCGTCAGAAAATACATTGAGTGAAATTGAAGGCCATGCGGCAGTCCGATCTTTCAGCTATAAATGTGCAATGTGCCAAGACACAAGTCATTCAATTTTCCAATGCAGCCAGTTCCAAGCATTAAACTCAAATGAACGGAAAGAGTTTGTCAAATCAACGAATCGGTGCTTCAATTGTTTGAGTAGTAGCCATCCGATTTTCAGATGCACCTCAAGACGTCGTTGCCAGAAATGCGGTAAAAAGCATAACACCCTGCTGCATTCAGAGGAAACTCCAGGTACTTCAGCACCAGAAATCCAAACCAAGTCGACAAAGGAGATCACGACTCTACATGTTCACGACACAAGCATGAACGCGATACTTCCAACAGCAATAGTATCCGCGGTTGATTATTCCGGCCGAACTATGTTGTGCAGGGCTTTGTTAGATTCCGGATCACAAGCCAGTTTTATCACAGAAGCTTTCGCGCAACGCTTACGCTTACAAAAACGAAACGCACGTATCTCAATAAGTGGTTTGGGACAGTCCAGTTCGGGAACTTCCAAAGGTATTGTGACAATAACGCTTAAACCAACTCTCTTTCCAGAATTTTCTGTAGAAGCACTCGTTATGTCCAGAATTACTAGCAAGCTACCTCCTCGAAATATAAACATCGATATTACAGCCTATAACGGTATCAAATTAGCTGATCCTAAATTCAACAAATCCAAAGCCATAGATCTGCTTATCGGCGCTGACCACTTCTTCGATGTTGTTCAAGATGGGAAAATTAAACCAAATCCAAATGGGCCAGTTCTTCAAAATACGGTGTTCGGCTGGGTTATCTCAGGGTCCCCTGGACAGTTCGCAGTACCTGAAGTAGCATCGATGATGAGTCTACCGAGTAAAGATAATGATATAGTTGACGTGGATCGAACTCTTCGTAAATTTTGGGAATTGGAATCCCTCCATTATCAAGAGAATATTCTGTCGCCCGAGGAATCATTCTGTGAGCGTCACTTTGTCGAGAATTTACAACGAAATTCCCAAGGTCGCTACGTCGTTAAACTTCCATTCAAGGAACCGCCAAGTAAACTGGGAGAATCATTACCAGCAGCGATACAAAGACTGAGAGGTGTGGAGCGTCGTTTCATTCGTGATCCATTATTTTCGAAACTCTATCAAGATTTCATGTCCGAATATCAGAGTCTAGGCCACATGGTAGAAATCACTCCACCAAAATCATCAGAAAATCAGTTCTTCTTGCCTCATCATGGTGTACTGAAACCATCCAGTAGCACTAGCAAATTGAGAGTTGTGTTCGATGGGTCTGCCAAGTCTAGCACGGGTTTTTCATTGAATGATTGTTTAGCTGTTGGGCCAACCGTGCAATCAACGTTATACGCTATTATTCTTAGGTTCAGAGAATACAAGTACGCATTTTCTTCGGACATAGAAAAGATGTACCGTCAGGTTGTCATATCTCCAGAGGATTCAAAATTTCAGCAAATTTTGTGGCGGTGCAATCCTTCCGAGCCCCTTCGCTATTTTCGCCTGAAGACAATCACTTATGGTTTAGCTTCGTCATCATTTCTAGCCACCCGTGTCATCAATCAAATATCACAGGAAAATAAAAATTCCGAACCACACGCTTCCGGAGTAATAGCTAGAAATATCTATGTGGATGATCTTATGGCAGGAGCCGACAATGAAGATGAGGCTCTGCAACTAAAAGAAAAGGTTACCGGTATATTACAAGGCTACGGATTTCACCTTAGGAAGTGGAAATCCAACAATCGAAAAATATTAAGCACAACTCCTCAAGATCTACAGGATTTAAACCACAAAGAAATTCATGATCATAGTGAAACATCAGCAGAATCTATAAAGGTTTTGGGAATCGAGTGGAATCCAAAAACAGACAGTTTCACTTTCACGTCACGGTTACCAGCTTCCAAAAACTTCACCAAAAGAACAGTTCTGTCTGAAGCGAGCAGATTGTTTGATCCACTAGGTTGGCTGGCTCCAATTATTATTACTTTTAAAATCTTCTTACAGCTTCTCTGGGGCGACAATCTTCAATGGGATGATCCGCTACCACACGATAGACAAATTATGTGGGAGAAAATAAGAAACAATCTACAGGCCATAAACTTCATTTCTATTCCAAGATTTATTAACACTGTTCGAGGGTCTATTACAGATATACACGGATTTTGTGATGCCAGTCAGTCTGCCTACGCGGCAGTAGTTTACTTCAAAACAATCACGTCCGATGGTCAAATTTCCATTCAACTTGTTTCCGCTAAGACTAAGGTAGCACCTATCAAGCAGCAAACGCTACCACGACTCGAATTATGCGCAGCAGTACTGTTAACAAAGCTAATCGAAATTGTCAAAAAGGAATCAAACGTAATTACAAACGAGACATTTGCCTGGACTGACTCCCAGATTGTTCTCGACTGGCTAGCGGATCATCCAAGACGTTGGAGTACTTTTGTTGGTAACCGAACCGCGGAAATTCTTACCAGCCTATCAAGAAAACATTGGCTACATGTTCCTTCAGCCGACAACCCTGCCGATTGTGCCTCTAGAGGCTTGTCACCTACTGAACTGAAATCTCATCCCTTGTGGTGGAATGGACCTAATTGGTTGTTGCAATCGTCTAATTCTTGGCCTCTACAGAAAAGCGACTATGGCCATCAAGAAGAAAAGTCAAAAAGGATTACCACATTTACTATTATTTGCGCTCAGTCAACTGACTGGTTTGATGACCAAATCTCCAAATACTCGTCATTTTACAAACTGCAAAGAGTTTTATGTTATGTATTGCGATATATTAACAACTCAACGAAACCCAAAGTCGCGAGAATTGATGGAATCCATTTAAGACGAGAAGAACTTTTCGAAGCTGTGCATATACTTTGCAAACATGAACAACGTCGATTCTACAAAGATGACATAAAGGCATTGCAATCCACAGGACAAATCAATAAATCAAGTCCACTTAAATCATTGGATCCGTTTATTGACGACTCGGGACTACTTCGAGTGGGAGGAAGACTCCATAATAGCTTGGCATCATATTCAACTAAGCATCCGGCAATCATTTCCCCAAAGTCAAGAATCGCGTTTCTAATCCTTCGTGATATGCATTTAGAACATAAGCATGCAGGTCCTACTCTTCTTTTATCAATATCACGACAACAATATTGGATACCAGGAGGTAAAATGAAGGCCAAAGAAGTTATACGAAAATGCGTTACATGTATAAAATTCAAAGCTGATTGTCAACAGCAACTGATGGGTAGTCTGCCTAAGTCACGCGTGCAATTTATTCGACCTTTCCTCAAAACAGGTGTAGACTACGCAGGACCCATTTCCATCCACTTAACTAAAGGGCGCGGTCAAAAAACTTACAAAGCATATATAGCACTCTTTATATGCCTTAGTATAAAAGCAGTTCATCTGGAACTAGTCACTGATTTGTCAAGCGAGGCATTCCTAGGAGCTCTAAAAAGGTTTACAGCACGACGTGGAGTTTGTTGTGAGTTGCTGAGTGACAATGGTACTAATTTTATTGGGGCCAACACTAAATTGCAGAAAGAATTCAACAAACTAATTCAATCTTCTAATACCATTTCTAATTATCTTTCTAGCAATCGAATCACCTGGAAATTCATACCGCCTAGTTCGCCTCACTTTGGTGGACTATGGGAGGCAGCAATAAAAGCAGCTAAGTTCCACATTAAAAGAGTCATTGGGAAGAATATATTAACCCTGGAGGAAATGAATACCTTGTTAGCCGAAGTAGAAGCCATCCTAAATTCGAGGCCGCTATGCGCAATTAACGACACAGAAATAGATGCGCTTACCCCGGCGCATTTCCTCATTGGCCACCCATACACTACAATTCCAGAATGCGATATAACCCATCTGAAATCATCCCATTTAAATAGATGGCAGCTTGTCCAACAACTCAGTCAGCATTTCTGGAAGAGATGGCACAACGAATATCTCACGTCACTTCAACAGCGAACTAGATGGCGAACCAGAAAAACCTCAATCCAAATGAATGACATTGTGCTGATCAAAGACACCAATTTACCCGTAAACCAGTGGCCCCTTGCACGAGTCATAGAACTTCATCCCGGCTCTGACGGTCTCGTCAGAGTAGTTACCCTTAAAACCCAAAACACCAACATCAAGCGCCCGATACATAAATTATGCGTTCTCCCAGCCTCCGAGGATAATCCAGAAGAACAATAAAACACATCAACTTTAACATTTATTCCATAAACTACATAGTTATATACCACCAGCCATATCACCCGCATAAACGTATAATTATATCTCATCGACGATCCCTACCGCATCAATCCATATCCATACGAGCACATATATCATTTTCAATCTCATACGAGTACATCATCATCAATTACCACCATTCACTTCGATTACACGTAACTCATCCAGTTTAATTCCTGAAACGAATCCATGAACACAGAAGAATCACCCAACACAATATCCACATTTGAACTTGCCAGTTCAACGGGGGGAGTATGTTTAGTTCCTGAAAAACAAAACTTTATTAAGAATGGAAAACAACATTACCGAAATTATACTTATCTTAAAACCCGCAATATCTAGCACAGTTTTTAATCGTCCTCGTCAATGGAATCAAATCCCCATCTGAAAAAGATAAATCAATAATTAAATGTTTTACAATTTAACTAAATAGCATAATTAATATATATATATAATTAAATAATCTTTAATTACCTTTTGTATATAAACACAAAATTATTATTTTCACTGAAATGTCACTTGTAAATATTGTTCAGTGAACATTATCCATAATTAGTACATTTATTCCATGTTCTATTAGTAATTAGTACTTCTACTTTAATTTTATAGCATGTTTAATATTTTGTAATTCTACTTTAATTTTATAGAACATTAAGTCTACATTTATTTTTATATCGCTCAACTATAATTGAATTTAAAATTATGTAATCAGGCAATTTTTTTCTTTCCTTAACTTGTAACCACTAACAAGTGGAAATTTTGTTCACTTCTTTTTGTCATCCCTTCGAGTGTATATTAAAATTAAAAGATTGATAAATAATATTTATTTAAACAATTTGAGAATTTTATTAATACGTAAAACGGGGAACGTGAAAATCATTCACACCTATACATTAACAAACAATACAACGCGGGATAAAAGTACAGCGTTAAACCTCCTGAGGAATTTAACAAATCTAGCTGTACCCCGACATGGACGAATGTGGAAAAAATAACTTAATCACTCAAATTAAGATTTTTTTTTTTCACTCACATAAGGGTTAAACTATTTTATCTAAACGACGGGCTTCAGCCTATCAGAAATAATCAATAAAACAAAAAGCTAATATTTGAAAAAGTTAATAGTATTCAGAAATATAATATTTAAAGAATAACTTCAGACTAAATAAATTGTATATTGAAAATGTTTAGTCTTAATTCTTTAGATAAGACACTGTGTTTTTTATATTTTGAAGCTAGCAGAACCCAAATCGACAAACGGGTTGAAAATATAATCAAGAATGAAGAGCAAGTTTTATTGACATACAAATAATTAAAGGCCCCATCAAAAAACCTAGGCTCCATACGAGTAAACTTTGTGGCGAAACCTAGTTCAAAAATTCAACATAAATTTTTGGACTCTATTTCTTATTTTTATAAAATATGGGTTTTCTGAAATTTTTTAGGTGGCAGAACCTAAATCCAAAGACATGGTTGAAAATCTAATTTAGAATGCAATTCAAGATCTAGCAAACAGGAAATTAAAGCCTCATTATGGCCTAATTACATTCCCTATTAAAAAATTTTGACTTCAAAACCAAATTTAGCCGCAAAACATAATCGTATGACAAATAACTTCGAAGTTGACAACAAAACTACATAAACAGGCTGAAACGCTTTGGTTCGCCAACTTATATTTGATTCGAACGTTTAAAAACTAGCTGCACTCTATCATACGATATAAATATTAAGGTATAAATTAGATACCTTAATTTAGCATATTGCGTAACCAGGTATAAAAGAACAAAATATAATGATAATGCATTGCGACTATTGCTTTAAATGTTTCTGACCAGCTAAAATTTGAAACCCCGTGTCATTGCAGCTACAAAGTTTCGCCAGCCTCGAAAATTAACTCAATTGGTTTTGGCTAGAGTACAATTTAAGCTATTAGCGGCCGCCTGGTTCAGCTTTATAAACAACCGGCCGTTACCGTTAGAGCGTTTACGAATCAGTTTTTAGAGAAATATTTTCCAAGACATTAAAAGAATTGAAAATTGCGTATTATATTGCCGTTTGATTTGACAAGACTGATTGACGAAGTTAACCTATAATATTTTATACATTTTTTATGTGAGTTCTAATAAATTAAATTTCTAAACATTATAAAATTTTACAAATTTATCACTCTAATAAAATTTATCATACGGTTTAGTGCAAAACCCGAAGCTTAAATTCGATTCTATACTTGAAAATAACGTGCTGGCGCCTGGTGCTTGAAGAAAACACTATTTTCACTAACACTATTGGAGGAAGTGTGGAGAATTTTACATTTTGTTTCAATACCTACTAGATTTTTAAAATTGTTTGTTATGTTTTATTTTAACGTATACATTTTTAGGCATAAATAGATGGATTTGTCTATTTTATGTGATTAACTTAAATTAAATTGTTTTAATTTAAAATTTAGAGAGTTATATTTAAAAATAAAATATTTGGTTATTGCCAAACACAAACAAGTGTTAATATTTCACGTGAAAATAATGTGCCGGGACAATATTTTCACATGAAAATAATTTGGAGAGTTTATGCGCTCCATCTTTGATTTATTGAGCACACTTGGATTTTTCGCTGGTAAACCGAGTACTACAAAACGAAAACAGAAGTGGAATTTTTAATTTATAATTTCACTTTAGTAAAATCGTATGAAAGTTCACGTGAAATCGAACTGAGTACTATGTAGGCTTGAAATGGAAATAATTTTACACATACAGAGAAATTTGCTGCCTCGGTGGCAAAGTGGTCAGCATGCTTGCTCCGGCGACCGGAGGTCCCGGGTTCAATTCCCGATGGTGATAAGGAAAACATTTCACGGCTGGTTTAGGATCAATTAATTAATCACTCATTATCCGAAATGAAAATATGATTACGAAACCTCATTTGATGCGGCCAAATCCCTTGATGGGATATAGTGCCAGAGAGAGAAGAAAAAGAGAGAGAGAGAAAGAAAGAGAGAGAGGGAGAGAAATGTGATGCATTTGAGTTTTTCGTGGATAAGCAAATGCTGTTTTAGTTTTGTTTGAAAATGCAGTGTGTGACTAGTTAATAATTATAGCGTTTTTTTTCAAAACTTAAAGGTCTGACACAGTTTTGAGTATAATGTGGTTAACTCAGGTTTATTGTTACTCGGTTTATTGTTTCGTTGTAATTGGCTGATTCAATCAATCAATTTTGTTTAAGAAGCCGGAAAGCATTAATTTTGAATTAAATTTCAGGAAATTTTTCAGATGTACACACTAATAAATTTTTTCCCTCAGGTTGCTGATTTTGAGAAGCAATTGTTGAAGACCAATACCATCGTTATCCATTAAACCTATTAAGCCTTTATCCTCTCTCTAGTAGTTAGAAGTAGATTAGAACTGTGTTGTGCCGTACGATCGCTAGGTGTCTGAAACCGGGTCGTTCCGTCCCAAAAAAAAAAAATAAATACCTTTCCTATCCCTCCTATTGTTATGTGTAAACAGGCTGTAGGAATAGGCCCGGCGTTATCCGGGACCACCTGTCAAGTACTTGGTTCTACATTCCAATCAATCAATCGGTTTATTGTTTCGTTGTAAATGCACAGGGATGAATACTTCTCTAACTGTTTTCTGCGATGCAAATGTGTATCATCTTTCAATTTTAATTATATTTTTTAGTATTTCCATTCCTTATTGCGGAACTGCAACTATATGTAATGAATAATCATTTTCAATTATGGCCAATACTTTTACACTTGAAATAAAAAACTATAACACAAAGTTTTATATACGAGAGCAAAATATGTTAAAATGATTCAAGGAACTCGATAAATCATTCTGGTGATAGAGGGAATGGTAAAAACCTCTAGATATTCAATTGTTAACTAGCTAAATATTAAAATAGGTTATATTAAGCAAGATAAATAGTTTATAATTTATATTGGTGACCTTGTTAAGTGAACAATTACAAACAATCCTTTGTAGGTTGCCATGTGTGTTAATTCACGGTATTGTCTGCTGCAAATTATTTGCCGATATAATTTTTCGCCGATATAACGTATTACCAATATAATGTTCGGATACTATTTGCGATATTAAAAACACTTTTGTTGTAGCACATTATAATGCTTATTATTTATTCAAAATTTATTAAGTTTATTTATATAAATACGATTTTGTAGCCTGCACCGCATCAAATTATTCGAGAAAAGGAAAAAGCGTAACAGAATAAAAATGTAAATACTATATGTACATATTTAATAAATATTCTCATATTATTTCTAATATCATTATATTATCATATTATTTTTATATTTTTTCGATGTCGAACATATCGGCCCACCCCTTCCTCCATTTTTCTTGGCAAATTTCGTTTGTTTGTATATGCGGCACTACGAGTATCGATTTTGAGCGCATTTCGAATGTCATGTTGCATAGTGTTGCGTAATTGGCCGATGCCTGTGTCGGTTGATTGTAGAGGAGAAAGAGGATTTATTGTTTATCCATAAACCATTTCAGCTTAAGCATTTAAGATCCTCTTTAACCGTTATTTGAATTCCTAGTAAACCAATTAGAATTTCTGAGCTTCATTGTATCACCTCGAGCCAGGGATGGGCGATTACGCGTCGACTACTAGTTTTTACATGATTTCGTCGACAACCCGTCGAAAACGTCGACAACGTCGAGAACTACTTGAAAAATTAATTTACGCCATCTATCGAAACTTATAATAAAACTCAGCATGCATTGCCTTTACTACTGATTGTATTTGTGAATCATTAAAACACACTGTGCCTAACATTTGTATCATAAATTGTGTAATAAATTAATATTTATCCATTATCGAAATAAATTCTTTGACAATCGAAAAAAATCATATTATATTTGCGGATTTGAATAAAATTTGAGTCTATCGTGATTTCGCTCGAATGAAATTTTGAAGCTTCTACTATAACGTGCGTTTACCTCTTTTTTGACTCTGCAAAGAATAATTTGTTTGATAGAGATTAGTTCACTAGAAATAGAGGACAAATATAACCTGAAAAATGAAGTGATTAAAAATAGAATAGGGAACTCACTTTATTTTCTAAAGGAAACATATTTTGGATTGCATTAGTTGCGTTTACGATATCTTGCATTATCATTTCTCTTCTTTCATTAAAATACTTGTCGACTATGATAGACGTTAAATTATCTCTGAAGGTTTTTTCGTTCATAATATTTTAAAATTTCTACACCCTTTTCCGACCTGTTTAGTACTTGAAGTAAATTTATGTTGGTAGTTAAGCAATCATTTTCGCTTTTAGGGGACGGTGGCGAAAACAGGCAAGATTCTTACTCAGATGATTGATTTTGTAGCAATGATTGTGCTTTAATCCACTCCCGACAAGAGTTTGAGACTGAAAGTGTACTAGACTGAGAAAATAAAAAATATATTTGGGTTTTGTTCATTGATCAACATAATATTTACTTCTTTTCTCCAAACTTGTTCCTAAAAGAGGTACAGGAAACAAATCAGTCAGTTCGGATTCCGTGACAACAAGAAGGCCCTCAATGTCAAAATCATGATCTTTAAATAATGTAAAAAAAGCTGTAATCATAATTATGTTTAATTTAAAATGTAGGTCTATCATTCTTACCAACAAATCTTTTGAAAATCAATTTATCGAATCCAAATCTGTTACAAATTAATTGGTGTAGCTCATTTACATTGTTATTTCTTTGATTTTCTTCCTCAATCCCATCGGGCAAAATTATAAATTCAGCATTAGAAACGAATCCTCTACAATGTCAATTAATGTCGTTTCTTCAAAATTTTCAGTTGCCACAACTAACTTATCCATATTGTTTCTTTTACTCAGATGTAGTAGGGTGTAGAATTCTCAAAATTATGAATTTCGGTATTTCATCAAAAGAAATTTTTTATTTTATTCCTCTACGAATTCGATTTTTACCGATAAGAAAATTTGCAATTAATTATTAACCCACAGTAAAATAATTGAATAATTTGATTAAAATTAATTCAATATTTTGGACTGATTAAATGAATTGTACATACTTAAAAATCAATAGGGTGTTCATTTCAATATTGATTAAATGTAAAATCACATACTTACAAATATAATATGTTTAAAATGGCGCCATATTTCCAGTCTTGTACAACCTAAATTTTATAATTCAACCGAAACTTTGTTCTTTTTAAACAATTGCGCACGATTAAGTATAATTCGAATTTAAATAGATTTAAGATAACTGAATAGATTTTAAAATAATTAATTTCACACACGTATTAATTCACCTAGTAGAATTTAAAAGTTCTAATTTTTGTTTTATTTTTTATTTAGTCGACTAAATATTACACGCTGCAGTCAAAAATGCACCGAACACGATTACACTTACTGATAATATTTTCTAAGATTTATTTTTAAATAATTTAGAATTTTTAAACTCGCAACAAAACATTTGTATCTTCTTCTCAAAAACGGATATTAGACTGAAGCACATTGAGGCGAATTTCCTAGGTAAAACGAAGCTTACCGTTATTGACCGGTAAAATTAATTTGATACCTATTGATTCAATTTTACGATCATATTTAATCTATAGTGAGAACCATATAATTAATAGGACATCATATTGCCTCGTATTAAGGCTACTTCAATTTTACAAGACATAATAAGACATCCCATTGGTTTAATAAGACACTATTTCAGTTCAATATCACACCGTATTAGATAGTTTACAGCTCGCCATAATATATTATTTTTCTTGTTTCTGTTATGTATATTTAATTAAAAGGATTGAAATAATGCGTTGTGAAAAATAATGTGGAGAGCAGTAATCACATAAATGATACCTGTAAATAATGAGCACATGTTAATATGTAAGCAGGCTAAACGGAAGTGCACGTGTAACTTTATATTTAGTTTCATATTTAGAAGGTTTCATTTCAATTTAAATAGAGAAGGTTTTACTTATAAAATATTTTGCCTGTTCTTACTGATGATTGAAGCAGTATTTTTGAATTAATTTTAAATTTCGTTTTTTCTCTGAGTGATACACTATGCAAAATCGCTGAGACTTTCTCTCGTGATATTTTATGTATGTGTATGTTTTTTTTAATGTATTGATATATAATTATCAAACAAATATCATAACTGGGCATTTTAGTCTCATAACAATTTCTTCAAATGTTAAAAAAGCCATAAATATTGGGCCTATTTTTTAATTCAACCTGAGCAAGCAGTGCACTGTCAAAAAATACTATGTGTTTTTTTATTCAATCTGAGTAATTTTACTCTCCCCACTGTGTTTTTATTTGTGAACTGTGCTGTGCTTACACCGAGCATACTCGGTTCTTTAAATTTTACTCTGAACAGAATGCCAGTATAGGAAGAGTATGCAAAGTAAAAAACAAATTATTACTCGATGTACACTGGATCATTTGGCACTGCACAACCTGTGCTCGGTGTACAATACCCAGGGCAAGCGTGCTGGCTCGGGTTTTTTATTAAAAAATAGACTCATTGTCAACCAATTTATAGATTTTTATGTTAAAACAGTATAGCATTGGCAATTTCATTAGGGCGCGAATTGACATTTCATAAAAATTTCATGATAATTTTTTCGTGAAATAGCCTTCTGATAATTTCAATATTTGTATAACATAAATCTCATGAGATATAAAAGACTGTCTTATAATCAGTGTTATTCTGTCTTTTGTTTGGTCCGTTTCGTTTTCGGTTATATAACTAGACCATAACAATTTTTTCAAAATATGATTAACATATTTTTGGTATATTTATTAATTTCTAGAGCAGGCAGTATGATGTCCAAAAATACTTCGTATTTTTTTATTCAACCTGAGTAATTTTACTCTGCAAACTCCGTTTTTATTTGTGAACTGAGCTTACACCGGGCATACTCGTTTGTCCGGTAAAGCCGGCATTCTGACTCCGGTATTCGGTAAATAGATGTTCTGAGACAAGTTAGAATTAAAATTTTAATAGATGTTCCAATATGCAATTAGAGTCTGCGTGATTTACTTGTAGCGGCACCAAAATAAACTAGAACAAAAAACTTGTCGCAGAAAATGTAGCGGTTCAAACCAATATAAAATAAAATCTTATCTTAAAATATATGACATGGCAACCAGAATATGTCTGCGAAATATACACTGATATACCGATCTACTTTAATTTCAAAATATTTAAATTTATTTATGTGTTCATTTCTATTTCAACGAATTTTTCCCACGCGAAACCAATTAAGGATTTTCTGTTGTTTTGTATTTCTGAACATTCCATATACATATTTGTGCTAAGTAATTCTTGAATATTTTATTGCAACACAGAAAATTTTTTTTCCAGAGCATTGGCATAAAATTAAAATGGTATAAAGCTCTCAGCTTTAAATTATTAAAAATTGTAATAACAATAATAATAAAAAAAATTATTTATTCTAGTAAAAAATAATAAATACAAATAAGTAAAAGTCTTATATTTAAATTAAAAATAATTTTCTACTTATTTTAACATCCAAATTATTTTGATTTTTCCTATTTTCTATATATCTCGCTTTTATCAAGATATCTTTTATTATTATTTTGTTTTATTTATTAAATAGATAGAAATAAAATTTCACTGTTCTCCAGTACTATGTAGCTATTTTGAGGTTTAAGCAGCGTTAAAATAACAAGAACGGGAAAATACTTTGGTTTTATTACATTAAGCTCTCTAATGCGATTTTCCGAATGTTTGCATCATTTCTCCCCAGAAGAGGCACAACATTTCTGTGTGTCTGTTTATTTGTGTGCCGGAAAATGTTTTATTTCCTTTCAACATAAATGTGGATTCATTTTCGGTTTGGTTGTAATGATACATAATAATCATAATCATAAACATAATAATAGCATATTATACTAACACGTTTCCCAAATTTTCAATTCGGATGCTTGTTGTTGTCTGCGAGAGAAATTTATATGGAAAATTCTAGAAAATATGTATATGAATGTACTTCTTTGTTGAATACGTATAAAATGACAATCTCATTTATGTATAATATAATGATAAAGTAGTGTAAGTTTTCTTTTTAACGGATGTGGTGTCTTATCATCTATTCATCTAATTTTCACACAAAAAAAATGATTTTCGTGTCTGTCTACCCTGTATACGTAATATGCGACAGTGATATCATATAAGTGCGAATAATTACCGGAAGCCAACTATTATTTCATATTTACATCACTGTACTCTCTTATGTTACACAGCAAAAAATATTTCAAAGTAATTGATTTCTTATCGGTAATACTAGTTTTACCGAGGTATAATTCGATTATATCATGACAAATGTTATTCTATTACAACATGATTATGTTAAATCGAAAAAAATGGGATGGAAAACTTAATTTCATCGAAAAGGATACAAGCATATTCATATGAATGTTTATTTTTACATATACTTAGACATAAAGCTCATCGGGAAAAACTTTTTGTGTATCATGGATTGAGTTACGATAGCAGAATTTTAATTTTCATTATATGTGCGTCGTATACGGGTATAACGAAAAACGAATAAATAGGCGAAACGGATATGTGTAAATCTTTTCACTCAATTACACACATTTTCGTATGTATGTGTAGAAACGTTCGATAGCAGGGTTACAGTAATAATATCACCGAACGAGTGAGTGGCACACAACCCATAAAATACCACTTCACACGAATCTAATTCGGTTTTGAGGAGGAGTGTGTTGTGCGTCGCTACCCAGAAATCAAATCCGATATATGTACTCAGATTTTTTTTTACCCATCTAGTGTTTTGTCATGTATTTTCAGTTTTCATTAAGAGTTCAAAAAAACTATAGAGAGCTATATATACATAAAATGTACACAAGATATAACCAATCCGGAAATTACGGTTGGGTAAGTCTATAAATCTGCCATTGAAAATAATACAATAAAAATAACACAAAAGTACAACATAGCATACAACAAACAATAATGAAACGCAACGGTGAATGGAAAAACTCATAGTTGTTGTTTTTGTGATTTTCAATGGAAGTGGATAGCGGCAGCAACAACAAAAAAGGTTATCGAAAATTGAGTTCTTCGATAATAATGTTTCGTATGGAATAAAAAGGAAAAACAGGAAATTATAACAAAATCCGTAGTATACCTATACACCTAACTGCCTATAGTTGGTTTGAGCTTGATAGTTCCATTTTCTTCATCAAATGGAAATCTAATTACCGTCGTGTATACATATACATTTATTCTAACTATCCTATCGTGCGAATTCAGGAACTTTAATACTGCTTGCATGCAACCCTACCTTTAAAATCCGATCGATATAATACGTAATACACATAGAACAGCAGAGAACCAAAATTATGAAAATGAATCCATGAAAATACTTTATGTAGTGAAAAGCAAAAATAAAAAAATACAATCACTTTATTAACCTCATTCCTGCGCACCGCTACATCATCATATCGTTTCCTTATCAAATAAAAGACAAACTCTCATTTCCTTTTTATAAATATGATTTCCATTAGTGATAAATATTATGATCATATTTAAAGCTTAAATAATCTATAGACATAAATTTAGATTCCTATACACATTTTTTTTTGTTCTTTCTTTCTTCATCACAACTACGCCCGCCCGCCACTTGGTACTGAAGGAAAATGTACAATTCGAGTAAATATGGAAAAATTCGATCCGAACAGAAAAAGGGTAAAAAAATTCTCATAAATTTATTTCCATTTCAATGGAGACACCCAGTTCGATGATAATTTTATTTTATTGATCTAAACGGGATTTTATTAGGTTTAATATTCGAATCGTCATACCCACCACACACATTCAATTTATTGATATGATTTTATAGAACAACGGAAAAAAATTTTGTTTGTGCTTGTGCGGCTACTTTCTGCATTATAGTCATCTACATCTAGCTGTCCAGAGCTTTTATACATATACATTTCGGTTTAGTTTATAAATTACGAGCTATTTCGTAAATTACTATAAACATCACAACAACGATTTTCCGGCTTTAGGATACAGAATTTTCCGATTACAAATATATGTAAAGGAAATATATAAAGTGATCACGTAATGAAAAGCCTTTTGGTCGACAATATCATAAAACGTTATTCATGGTACAAATCATGGTACAAATATCAAAACTTTTAAAGTTATGTACAATTTAGGAATTGTTATTAATATTGTCAAGTCATAAAATTAGTATTTGCTTAACATTAAGAATTGTAAAAATGTAGTCTCACAAATTTCTTAATGCGTTATAATTACAGATTTACCTTACAGCAAACTTATTGTTTTGATTTTAGATAAATTGTAGGTGATTTATTAATCAATAACCTAACTTGCAATTGAAACTTGTTTGATCCATATTCTTTCATATGCTTATTTAACACTTGGATTAAAATTAATAACTTTATATATCTCAGGATATCTCAATATTAATATTCTTTTTTTTCATTTTTTTTTACAGGTAAGTCGTCTGACATGTCACCAAGAATACATAAACTAGATTTAGAAGATTTTTTATATTGATGTTGAAATCTAACAAATATTGTCTGTGTAAGTATGAATCTCTGTAACTTATTAAAGTTTTTTCTGCCAATATGGTAACATCAGTCTTAATGGCTGGGAAATAATAGTTTTGAGATTGTTTTATTTATGTTTACTCAGAAATTCAGTAAAAAAATAATTGTTTAATTTTATTCGCAATTAAACACAATATAAATACAAATGAAATTTGTTTCTAAATAAACTTGATTTTACATAATTTTTCATAGGAAAGCAAGATTTCAAAAAGGTAAACTGAATATGTGACCTCAAAAGATCATGTTTCACTTTTTTATCGATTCTGATAGAGTTTGAGACGCTCTTTCACATGATGAAAACCAGAAAGTCATAATTTGTGGAAAAGTTTAGTAAAAATGAAGAGAAAGCAAAGTACCAACGGAAACGATTACACTAACGTGACAACGAAAAAGACGGCCGGCGCGATAACAATGATAACATTTGTAAACTTAAGTTAAGCCACCAGGCAACGCAGATAACAGGAAACAACTAACGCAACGAGTTTTTTACTGTCAACAACTTTTTTCTCGAAAACTTGATTTCGCTCGTAAACCCTCTTTTCATACACCAGTGGCACTTTTCTGGGGCCGAATTTTGGTCAAAAAATGGGAATTCAAATTATGAGAATTATAGTTGCTTTACATACCAACTAGACCTAAGACATTAAATTATATAATTGTTTGATACAAACAGCGGAAAAATTCAATACTTACGTCTAGTACGTATGTGAAACAAAGGTAAAACTCGTAAATTTTTTTCCCGTTTTTCAACCAAAATTGGGTCCCTGTGGCACTATTCTGGTAATTCCCTAGGAATAGGGAATTGGGGAAAGATTTTATATGTAATTTCTATTTTAAATTTTTCTTTCTGGCATACTGAGGTAAACATCTAGTGGTAATTTTTTTGAAAACAAAATAAAATTGGGAAGAATTTTCCCTGCCAATTTAGATATGGAAAAAATATTCCCAATTTATAAATATTTTCATCAAACTTTTCTTCTTAGTAGGCCGGAAAAAAAATATTTGAACTGAAATTACATATAAAATCTTTCCCCAATTCCCTATTCCCGGGGAATTACCAGAATAGTGCCACTGGTAATGCCCTGGGAATAGGGAACTGGAGAATAAATTTATATGTAATTTCGGTTCAAATATTTTTTCCGGCCTGCTGATGAGAAAAGTTTGTTGTAAATATTTATAAATTGGGAATATTTTTTCCATATATTAATCGGCAGGGAAAATTATTCCCAATTTAATTTTGTTTTCTAAAAATTAAACACTAGCTTTTTACCTCAGTATGCCAGAAAAAAACGTTTAAATAGAAATTATATATACATAAATTCTTTTCCTAATTCCCTATTCCCGGGGAATTACCTGAATAGTACCACAGGGCCCGAATTTTGGTCTAAAAATGGAAATAAAAAATATGAGAATTACTGTTGTTTTACTTACTTACTAGACCTAAAACATTAAATCATATAATTGTAGTGTAAAGTCTAAAGCTCGTAAATTTTATTCCCGTTTTTCAACCAAAATTGGGTCCCAGTGGCACTATTCTGGCCATTCCCCGGGAATAGGGAATTGGGGAAAGATTTTATATGTAATTTCAGTTCAAATATTTTTTTTTCCGGCCTACTGAGGTAAAAAGTTAGTGTTAATTTTTTTCAAAACAAAATTAAATTGGGAATAAGTTTCCCTACCAATCTAGCTATGGAAAAATTATTCCCAATTTATAAATATTTACATGGAACTTTTTTCGTCAGTAGGCCGGAAAAAATATATTTCAACAGAAATTACATACAAAATCTTTCCCCAATCCCCTATTCCCGGGGAATTACCAGAATAGTGCCACAGTGGCACTATTCTGGCTTTCCCTGGGAATAGGGAATTCGGAAAAATATTTTGATAGCATTTTTGTCAAAATTATATTTTTCTGGCCTACTGAGGGAACAAGTTTGGTGTTAATATTTTCGAAACAAATTAAATGGGAAAATATTTTTCCCTATAAAATTTTTGTGGAACAAAATTTTCCCAATTAACTTTGTTTTAAAAATTTTTGCACTAAACTTATTCCTTCAGTGGCACTATTCTGGTAATTCCCTGGGAATAGGGAATTGGGGAAAGATTTTATATGTAATTTCAGTTCAAATATTTTTTTTCCGGCCTACTAAGAAGAAAAGTTTGATGCAAATATTTATAAATTGGGAATAATTTTTCCATATCTAAATTGGCAGGGAAAGTTATTCCCAATTTTATTTTGTTTTCAAAAAAATTACCACTATATTTTTACCTCAGTATGCCAGAAAAAAAAATTTAAAATAGAAATTACATATAAAATCTTTCCCCAATTCCCTATTCCCAGGGAATTACCAGAATAGTGCCACAGTAGGCCAGAAAAATATAATTTTGACAAAAATGCTATGAAAATATTTTTCCCAATTCCCTATTCCCAGGGAAAACCAGAATAGGGCCCCAGGTCACAAATAGTAAACTATATTTTACATAGCAAATCTTTATGGACACAGTATATAAAGCCTAGTAATTAATTTCAGAAAATCGACCCATGTAATATATTATTTATTTGAATCTTTTAATTTCATGCCTTTTTTTGTAAATTTTTAATTTTTCAACAACATTGGAAAAATCCAAAAAGCTGCCACTTCCTGTACCCATATTTCTACCAAATTTCGTGAGAATCTCCCAAGTAATAGACAATGTTTTAATATAAAGTTGAATTCCGAATAGTCGATCCACCTGGACTTTAGAAATATCCAATTTTGGTTTCCTCTAACCTCGTCATTTACCGTAATTTTAAAAATGATCTGAACCAATTTTGTTTGAAAACTAATTTACAATCTTTTTGTTTTAAGTTTCGGCCTAATCAGCCAAATCGGCGGAGCTCTATAGTTCAGAGCACAGACATTTAGTCACAAAAGTCGACGTCGAAAATATTCATGATATTTACAAAATATTTACAAAATTTCGAGATTCGAATCTATACAAAAAAATGCTTTTCTTCAAAAATGTACCTTTCTGGTAAAATTTTAGAGAATTGATCTCAACCAATATTGTTGCAAATTTGGTTTTAAATTGTTTAGTTCATAGTCGATTTTCTCATAGTTGAAATATTTTTCAAAATATGTATTTGCAAAAAATGAAAAATTCCTTATGGAAGGAAGGTACCACTTCCGCTAGATAAATTTCGACCAAATAATGAAATCTCCAAATTTATGGGAAAAGATTAAGTATGAAGTTTCATTCCGATCAATTAATTCGTCTGGGCTTTTTAAAGGGGTCGAATTTTTGTACGTACTTCCGGTGGACCGATTTCGGTCAAAAATCACTAGTATCTCACAATTTGTAGAAAATCTTTCTGATAAATGATATACCTTTCAAAATAATTACAAAACGGCTGCTGGGCCAATCGGACAACTCCAAAGATTCAATATGGACACACTCATAACTATACCAATAAAATCGCTGTTCTGATTTGAATGCACAGAGCATCATGCCCATTGAATTTCTGTTAGATTGCATGGCTAAAGTTTACTTTACGTATACATAGAGAAAATCAGGTAAGCAGTATAAATTTTTAAATGCAGGATTGTTTATCAGCAGTTTTTAGGAAGGGAAAGCTAAATTTGTCCGGTAAATTTCCGGGAAAATTTTCGCTTTAAAAAAAAATCTGTATTATTTTATTGAAAATACGTACAAATGTGTAAGTTTTATAAAAATTTTGATATTAAGATTGTATCTTAACAGTTTTCCGGTAGTACAAGTAATTTTTCTGGGAAAATTTTCCAATTTTTCCAGGAAAATTTTGAAATTTTTTCAATTTTTTTACCTAGTTTGTCACTTGAAGAATTGCATAAATTGTGGAAAAGCGGGGGCAGTTTGGCAGCCCCCATCCTCTAAGATGTACAACGAATTAAAATTACATATTATATTTACGAAAGTTGATTCTTTTAACATTTGTGGCACTATCAGAAGAAGCGATAAGAGCGATAGAAACTCTTTGATCTGTGTCTGCAAGGTTGACGAATCAATTATTATTAATAAAAATAAAAAAAAAATGTTGAAAAAATTAATAAAGTGAACATTTACAAAGAATTTTCCAGAAACATTTAGATTTCCCTTCTAAAAACTGATATTAAACAATCCAGCATTTAAAAATTTCAAAAATTTATATTCCTTACCTGATTTTCTCGCTGTATACGTAAAGTAAAATTCCGAGATTGGCTGCCCTTGGCCGCGTATTGAAAAGTGCTTTACTCCCTTGTGCTAGAAGCCAATCACTATAAATGTTGTTGTTAATCAATAAAAAAATATAATAAAATTTCAACAATATATCAAAATCGTTTAGATAGCAAACACCATTTTTCTTCTACCGCGATCACTTTGAAACCTGTGATGCAAAAAAGACTCCCATTCACCATTTTATTTTTTATTAGGCATGGATCCGAGTGTTTCTGAATAGTATATATAGTACTCTCGAATTAATACACAATCGTAAGAAATTCTTCCATTTGCGTCACTATCTCCATCATTCTTCGAAGTTGATTGTAGATGATTGGATGATAGTTGTAGTATATATAGCTCTAATAAGTACAGGGCCAGCTCCTTTTTTCATTTGTAAATAAAACACACGTTTTGGTGTGAAATTTAAATTTTTTTATCGATAAGGAAAGGTGGTTCTATGTCATTTATGTATGCAAACAATATCGTCCCGATATTGTCCCGAACATGAAAATTTTTGATAACTTTTTTTAGTTGTTTTTAAGTTGTTGAATTGTTTATGGATATGATTAGCTACATCTTAGCTTTCAAATAACCCCACAAAAATGGTATTAAATCCGAGCTTCTTGGTGGCCAAGGAACTTCACTTTGCGATCAGCAAATTTTGTTGACAATAAATGGATTGTTGTACGACTTGCGTGGCATGTCGCTCCGCCTTGTTGAAACCAAATTTCGTTGACACGCAATTTATTCCACAAAAAACCAGTTGACACACGATGCGATAACGTTCACCATTCATGGTAAGGGTAAAGAAAAACGGCCAAATGATGCCACCAGCCCATAAACCACACCACACAGTGACTCTTGGAGGATGAACTTCTGCTTCGTGAATAACATGAGGTTCTCCGCTCCGCTAATTCGACAATTTTGCTTGTTCACGGACTCATTAAGATGAAAATGAGCTTCATCGCTAAAGATAGTTTTTGATGAAATTCCTTCATTTCGTTCAAGCATCCAATTGAAAGAACGACGACAGTTTAAATAGCTTTAATTTTTGAGTTAGTTGAATTTTGTATGAATCCAAATGAAGATTAACATGCAGAATGGCTTATAACGATGCCTGGTTGATGCGTTTGGTTCAATACGAACACTTTCACTAACAGCTGCCACTGCATCAGAAGTACAAACTGGATGAACATGTTGATACGGTCTACGACCTTCCACTGAACCAGTTTCTTTAAAACAATCAATAATTTTGTTGTTGACCAAAACTCTCACGTAATTTATAAATGTTGTTGTTTATTTGAACAATTATTTTCATTATAAATTTGAATAACCAAAATGCGTTGTTGTGTTGTTAGCGACTCCGTAATGATAAATGGCATATTTTTGAATTTTCATAAGTCAGAGAATTTTTTAGAACAGATAACATTAAGTACTAAAATTCATCGATTTAAAAACAGACCAACAGATAACCCACCCTGTAATACATTTTTAAAAATAGTGCCAATTTCTAAACTAATATGCGCGTAGCCCCAGAAGTACTCAACCTAATAAAAAATACGAAAAATTAGAACATATCTTTAATTCTGAACATTGTCTCCTGTTATCTCGATACACTTTTCCCAACGATGTTCAATAGTTGCGATACCCAGTTCATAGTGAGACCCGATGAGTTCTCCCGAAAACTTTATCAATCGCAGAAAAAATCTCTTCTTAGTAAACAAATATTCAAAGTCATTTTTTTAGTTTGGAAAGAGAAAATGATCCGAGGGTGCTAAACCTGACAAATAGAATGCATGTGAGGATGACTTTCACTCAAACATTGCAGTAAGTTCCGATAATGCTCGTCGTTGAATGTTTTTGCCTTTTGAAAATAATTCATCATCTGGTAAATTTGACAGCAGATGGAAGTTTCTATCCTTTCTTTGGAATTAGTTCTCACCTTTCAGTTCATTGTTTTGACTGTCCAACACACAGTTGAAATGTACACACTCAAAATATACGGTCTTATTTAAACTCTACTACACAATATTTTATTGTTGCAAAAGAAGGGATAGACTCCCTCAGTAGAATCTAGCGCGACTTTGATATTGGTATTACATAAATACAACCCATAAACAATTTAGTGGATTGCGTTAAGTTATCGGATAGTTTAAATAAAAATAGTCACAAGTTATTCGGTCTGGACATCGAGGAGAAAAGACACCATTCCATACCCAACGCAATGATATCAAATGTCACAAAAAATGTTGTCTTATGAAGCTGTAGTTGCTCTTGATGTATGGAAAGCCGTCCCATTTTACTGAAATCACCCTCCGTTTAGGTGCAACATTAAAATGGATGTGAAATTTTCCCTGTTTTAGCACTACAGAATGACCCATTTCAATGAAAAGGGTAACGTATCGTAAAAAAATACGCCATGCGCTGCAAAATAAGGGTTCATTTAAAATCATTAAAAAAGTCCGTGTAAAAAAACAAAAACAAACTTTAACTCCATGCCGGACCGGATCCTGTACATTCTCTAGAGTATCTTATTTTGTACCAAGCGATGAGTACGTCGTTTTAATAGGATTGTGAAAGTTGTAGTAAGCCGCGCATAATATACCAACAAACTTTAATGACTCTGTTTTGAATTGAAGGGCAATCCATGTGTGCCAGTGGTGAGCGCAGACCTGTAATACGCATCACACACCGTGAACTGATCTTCAAACCCTTCCACCCCATGCGATTTGTTCGTAATATTTGTTGTGTAATAATATTTTCTGATTAGAACCCATACGTTACGATTCTCGAACGTAAAAAAATCGCAATCTCTTTGCTTTTGAATTAATACAGCAAATTTCAATTTTCATTTATCATAGCTACAAGTATCTGGTTAGAAAAAATATTCTATAACAAATATTGCGAGAAATTTCCAAGATGAGGAGCGGCCTTTAAATTGTCTATTAACAACAATAAAACAAATACGAAACTAAGTTTTCATTGCCTTTTATAATTTTTCTGGCATACTAAGGTAAAAAGTTAGTGGCAATTTTTTTGAAAACATAATAAAATTAGGAATAACTATTCCAGGGCTGAGATGTAAATAAATATCGTATTCCATTTAACGCTATAACTTAAAGGACTTCTTTGGATTTCTACTTTTTATGTTTTATTTGTATTTTTAATTAATTTTTGTTTCTTTAACGGATGCTTTAATAAAGCAAGCGCAGATTCGATAAGTATTTGTGTAGTCATTTTCTTAGTTTTTTTAGACTTGAAAACCGTCTAATATTTGTGCATAAGCTTTTAAACTTGGACATTTTACGCAAGTTCAGTTGAATTACAACCATAGACTCAAAATAATAAATTTGATCCTAACCTTGTATCTAGTTTTGATAAATTTTCAGAAATTTTATTTTGAGAAATAATTGAACGAACAAAGAAAGTTTACTCAAAAATGTCATTGAAATAAATTCAACAAATTGCCGATAGAGACAAAACCTTATTTGGAATATGTGCTCGTACACATACATATTTAGCGTCTTACTTTGGGAATTTTACAACAACAATTCCATATAAATTTCAATCCGGAATAAATAATTTCATTCCACCTAAAAGTACGATTATAATTATTCCATTCTTCGCGTAGTTCAAAATTTTCACCTCCCGATTAATTAATAAAATAAATTTATTTTTATGATTTGTCACTCTGGGAGTAAGGTACAATTTTTATCGCATAAAGGATAAGGAACCAAATGACATAAATCAACGATACAAAAAATGAGCTCCGATACTAAATTAATCTGAAAAATAAGACATATTTACGTCGAAAACGCATTTTATATGTTCATGAATATTTGTTATGACATAAAATTAAATCGCCTGCTTAGATTGATTTTACTAAATTTTTACACCAACCGACAAAAATGTAAAAGAAATCACTTGGCTGTTACTTTGGACACAAATTTCATTCCTATTCGAATTGGAGTAGTATTTCCCAAAGTAAGATCACAATTGTATTTTCGATTATGTTGGTAGGAATAGTAAAAAATAATTAAATGTGTGTAATGACATAATGAAATAAATTTTGAAGGTTAGATTCAGAAATAAATTATTTTAGTACTGAACACTAACATAGTTGGATATCTCCGAACAACACAACTGTAGTTTAATGCAAATTATTTTTTATTCTTGCGAACTTTCGATAACAGTTATCATTTACATTAATTGGCCCAATTAAAACATTTAGCTGGCTTGACAATGTCAGATTGACAATGGGTCTACTTTAAAGCATCTTGGTATATTTAGAAAATTTACAGCCTACTAAAATTGAGTTAGGTTGTAACTAAATATAGGTACCTTATAGCGTGACCATGACCTTATAGCGTGTAAAGCGGATAAAGGCAATACAATTACCGTGCTCACAAAAGTCGATTACTGCAATAAAATTTCTGATTTTATTACAGAAAGTAAAGCAATAGAGCTTGGCAGAGATCCAACTAAGTCTTTTAAGACTTCGGTTAGTAAGTGTATCAACCAATGCCAGAAGTTATTTGATGGAACTGGTTGGAAGTACTCTGTCATGAATCCATCTGCCCCGATCCTTTATGGTTTACCAAAAATCCATAAGGAAGGCATTCCGATTAGCGTATTGCAATGCTCCTGCCTACAAGCTATGTAAGGGTTTCATAAATTTTTTCAATTGTCATACTAATTTCTTTTCGGCTTACTCGGTTAAGAACTCGGTAGAATTGATTAACAAAATTCAAGACGTCGACATTCCGTTACATTCAAAACTAGTTTCATTTGACGTTGCCAGTCTTTTCACTTCTATTCCAATTAATACTTTGTCCCAAATAGTTTGTAATTACTTAGATAGGGATGTTGTAGATGAGAGCTTACGTCGTGAACTGAAGTTAGTTTTTGAGACTTGCATTAAACAAAATTATTTCTGTTTTGATAATACATATTTCAAATTTGCTGATGGTCTACCCATCGGCTCCCCTCTGTCACCTTTGTTGGCTGAAATTTTCATGAATTTCTTCGAACAAATGATCATATCAAATAACAATCCTTATTTTCGTCATATAATCTTTTGGTATAGATATGTTGATGACATATTATGTCTATGGAATGGAACTGATAGACTGTTAGACTCTTTCCTTACTTGGTTAAATTCTCAATATCCCACCATTGATTTTACGTTAGAAAAAGAAGAAAATAAATGTATTAATTTTCTAGATATAACAATAACCAGGATTAATTCTACTTTAGACTTCAAAATTTATCGGAAACCCACGTATACAGACGCTGTTATCCCTAGTTCTTCAAACCATCCCCATAATATTAAAATGTCAGCTTTCCACTCACTCATAGATAGACTAATAAACATCCCTCTGTCAAATTCAAATTATAACACTGAGCTTAACATAATTCTTCAAATAGCAACAAATAACGGATATGCAACTAGGACTATATTAAAGTTATTAAATAAAAAGCTAAAGCGTAAAACTCTAACGGGTATTTATCCACCGGATAGTCCAACGCGGGAAAATTGGCGTCGCTTAGAGTATATAGGAAAAACGAGCCAACGGATTAGCAACATCGTGTCAAATTATACCAATATTAGTTTTGCTTTTTATAATAATAACACAATAAAGAAAATGATTTTTAACAATAAACCTAGAGTTGATCGCCTTTCCAAATCTGGCGTTTATAGGATTAATTGCAATGATTGTAGTTTCTCCTATATTGGTCAGACTAGGCGCAATTTTGGAGTTAGAGCTAAAGAACATTTATCTGGTTGCAATCAATCAACTTTCCATAACCATTTAACTTCAGAAAATCATACAGCTAGCTTGAACAATTTAGACATATTACATATACAACCCAAAGGCAGACGTTTAGATACCTTAGAATCTTACGAAATTCGAAAATCAATATTTCTTAACCAAAATATCCTTAACGAACAGAGAGAAATCCGGTTCTCACCAATTACAGACCCCGCCCTTTTCTATTCTCACCTAATATACCTTGAATTTTGTTACTCAACCTATGACTCATCGCCTACCTGTGCGATCCGTAGATTAATTTTTAATTTTTATTGCTTATTTTTTTTTTTTTCCTCCTTCTTTTATTTTTATTTATATTTTGCTTTTTTCTACTATATAACAAAAAATTTTTACTAATACAATTCAGTAGATACTCCTGATGATGACCTAACAAGTCGAAATCGATCGAGTGATTTTTTAAACTTTTTGAAAAATATTCTGCGAAACAAAAACAAGTGATTAATAAAAATGTGTTTATTAAGTATATTAATAATACTTTTGAAAAATTGGCTTCCACATTAACTTTTGTTTTATAATACGAGTATTGTTACGAACTTAGGTCGTTCGATACGGATTCGTAATGGATTTTTCTATAAAATACTCAGCGTTTTAAAGTTACAAACTTTATTTCCCAACACCTTCGCTTCCCAACACGCTTCGTTCCCATCGCTATTTGATTGCGCGAGCAAAATGCCGTGCAACGGTAATGGTGATGCGTATATGCGTATTGCGATTGTTAAACCAATCCACCTCGAATACTACAAGCCACACTGCTTTAAAAATTTTGCTATATGACGTCAATTTATGTCATCAGTTCTTTCTTTGGCCACATCTATTATAGGCAGCACTAATATTTTAAAGATTGTTTTGATTTTTTTTGTGTTTAAGCTGTCTTATTGATATAAAAAAATATGTAAACAAGCAACAACAAATTTTTTTTAATAATATCGTGTAATTTACAAGAAGATATAACCACAGACAATAAAATTAGATTTTTCATTTGAACTAAAAAATGAAAACAAAATATATTTCTGATAATTCCAATGTCATCGTTGTATCTGTGATTTTTCGTTAAACTGCGTATACGTATACGCAAAAAAACAAAATATGTTTGATTGTATGCGGCTATTTACAGAAATTGAAATCGCAGTTTAAATTTTTACGTTTACATCGGATGAAATATCTCTTTCAGGTTGTCTCTGATATAACCTTACTTTTTCCACTCGTATAATTTTTTTTTTGTTTATTTTCGTTTATGCTTTCTATGTTTATGCCTGCCATCTACAGTTCAAAGAATAAACTGTAGACATAAATTTGATGGCATAGCAAGCAGTATTCTTGAAGGCGACTGTTCGAGTGGGATTTTTTGTGCGAATATTTAGAATCACACTTTTCCACCAATCAAATTACGCACATTCTAAATATCCGCACAAAAATTCGCACTCGAACAGTCGAATCTTATTATTTTTCATGATGAATATAGCGGCTGTTTACACAAAGGCTTTCGTTATTTTCATATTACCACCTATACTCTACGGTGGTTATATATTAATATATTTCAGCCTCAAATATGAAACATATTAACGCAAAATCTTGAACTATAGCAATAGTATTAATCATTACCGCCAATTAGTGTACTAAGTAAAATGGAAAGTTATTAAGTTAATTCCTCAATAGACTGATTCGAGTGTAGCACGAGACAAAATCGACCTTACCAATGATTTCGCTTGTAGAAACTAATGTTAATAAAAGTACATAATTAAGTGAAAATTGTATGACGTAAGTAAAAACAGAATTTCTAAGAAAAATTTTATTAGAAAACTTACTTGTTTCGGAAAAAATATATCCACTATAATTAACTGACAGAAGCTGTAAAATATTTCTTGAATGACGCGGCATATTTGTTCACTGGGACAGACATAATATAGAAAACATATTGATGCAAAAATATAAACATAGAAAGAAATTGGAGAGACCGAAATATTTCATAATAGAATTTCGCAATTTCATACTAGTGCAGTCATTCAAAAAAATGTTGTCACGATATTATTCCAATTTATGCAAACAGTGTGTATCGAGCTAAACCATTTACTTTAACAAAACTTTTCAGAATAAAAAATCCATAAAACCATGCTTAAACAAGAAGCAACTAAAACACATTTTTTTTTATTGTGTATAAGAAAATTATGTAACGCTATATGCAATTTTCCAGCAATTGTTTTTTATGTGCCAGCTATCAAAATGTGTAAGTGTAAAAAAATGTTACGAAGAATACGACAGCCACACAGAAAAAAGAACGATGCCAAATTTATCTTAAAGCACTTATGTATTTTTTGTATATGTGGAATTTGCTTATTTACAAGAGAACGGAACGAATATTGCAAAATCCAGCTATTCATCGAATTTCGATACAACATGAAAATTTATTGTATAATGTCGAGTCAAATGAAAAATCGGTTTTCTCACTCCAATCACAAAAAAAATTGATTTTGTTTTCTTTCCAATTTTTCACTTCGCTGCGAGAAAATGAATATTCAAATTGGAACAACCACTATGAAGAAAACTAATACAACCTTAAAATGAAATTTTATTACATACAGATTTTCTCAATATTTTTGTTATACACATGTATATAAGTACTTGTATGATTTGCAGTGAACAAGCTGAAAAATAATTTTAAAATATCATCAAATGATATTTCCAAAGCAATATTGTGTTATAGACAAATACCATGTATATCATATTTACAATATTCGCCACACAAGAAATAGCAACCGAAATGGAATAAAAATTACCTCTAAGGAAAAACCAATGCTGGTAAGGATCGGGAAATTTGATTTAAATTAAAAACCAACTAAAACAAAAATATGAAATATACATCTCTAAAAAAAGCTGTGTGCAGTGCAGTGGTAGTCTGAATTTATTCAGACACCGTAACATAAAAAATCCGCCATATAACACAATAATAATAGCGACAGTAGCTAGCTTAAATTTGCTCAAAAATATGAAGGAAAATCCCTTATCCAGCAATATGTTAAAATATTTAACTATTTTTTCCCGTTAAAGCTTGTGTACAGACATAGCAACAATCCATATCAAAAAAAACTGTTTAAAGAAAATAACTGATTTTTATGTTTTTTTTGTAGAACTTTTATCTGGGAATAAGTTGGAAGACAAACTGCTGGTGATTAATCATCAAAACTCATTTGTTATACACTTTTTGTTCCTTCCTATTAAAAATTTTCCCACTACTTTACGTTGTACATGTACCACTCTGTGTTGTTTCATGTTATGATTTTGCTTTTGTTTCATTCTCGTGAATTTTCCACATTTTAGTAAAAAAAAAAAAATTCCAGGAATTTTAAATTAACAAACAGAACAAGAAATGAAATACATTCAGAAAGAGTTCCTGGGACATAATAATTCCGTTATTTATTTGAAGTTTCTCTTTTTTTGTCATTACGAATTATACTATGGTCTGGAAAACTATCCGGCTAATGCAAAGTTATTATTTATGAAACTCATATGAAAATATGTGGGGTGGAGACATCATTTTATGATTGCCGTACAGGGAATTTTGTGTAAATATACAGTAATTTATTTAGTTTTTTTGTGGTAAAATCTGTTTTTGATGAGCAACAATGTAATTTTTCTAATGCACAGGAGACAAGAATTGATTGGCATAAAATATAAAAAAACAATTTAATGTTTTCTAGTTATAATGTCAAACAAATTGCCTAAGGATAAAAATGGACGATTTGTATAATTAGAAAAGAACGTAAACCAAACAGTAATAAATTCTGGGAATGCCCCTATAACTATTATTTACACAAAAAAAATTGTTTAAAGTTGTTTCGCCAATAGTAGAACCGTCAACTATATATTTAAACAAGAAGAAAACAACCACACAAGTTCACATCTGTTTTGTTGATAGTTTTTACACCACCACCGCCACAACAACCATGACAAAACTATACAGAACAATTGTTCTTCAAACCAAAAAATAACACCAGCAACAACAAAATGGCATACAGAAAAGCGTGAAAGCATTAAAGAAAACACAGAAAATAGTTTTAAATCCATCAGTAAAGTGATACACAAAAGTTTTTTTTTATTTCTATGGTTTATTTTGTGAAATGAATAGAAAATTACACGGTAGCTGGAAAATTGTTTTAATTTTCGTTTTCTGCTCATCTTATTTATACGTACAGAGTACTGAAAATGTACAACCGCAAAATGTTTTGTTTTGTAGTTTCTGCATAGTTGTTCAACTGTACGTATTTATTCTATGGTGGTTTTGTTACATTGTTACTTTCTCTCTGTAATTATACGATAACTGATGATGTTGCCTTTTTTTGTGTAGATACACAATAGCGAAAACAAACCTGCTGCTGCACATAAAGCTTTAACACAAGCAGTAATAAAGTCTCACGGATGTATAAATCACTCACAACTTCAGACGTTTTGCAAATTTTTATTTTCGTTTTCATTCATTTTGTTATTTTAATATTTTTGTTGTAGAGCTTAATATCTAATTGAACAATGGAATTCAAAACGGTTACTTCTGGAAATTGTGTGATCTAGTTTAATAATAAGGTTGTGGAAAATTCGTTTTTTATAGTACATATCACGATTATGTAATAAAGATTGATTGATAATACAAGTATAGTATACGTTACTGTAAAACAGCCCAGCTTGAAAATCTAATTTTTGTTATATGTACAGGTAAGGAAGTCTTAATCACATTAAATAACTAATTAATCAAGAGAATTTGACAATTAAAAATGGAGAGGTGTATATGTTTTGGCCAACCACCCATTTTCTTTTACGACGAATGTATACATGAATTGCGAATACACCACACTTAATTTCTAAGGATAAAAATACATCTTTCCAGAGCGTTTTCCCAGTCTTGTAAAATCAAAAACATTATTCCTGCTTAAATTTCGGAAAACCAACAAGTTCAACCCTTGTTGGTTAAAAATTTAATTTTTAAATTTATATAAAATAACTCTTTGTCAAAACTGTCACAAAAATTTAAAAATCACCCATTGAAGACACCATTTCTAAATTAATGGACTAGATAGCAACCCGTGCGACCAAATTTATGATTTGATTAGAAATAAAAAATGAATAAAAAAAAAATTGAAAAAAAAACTAAAATTATATAAAAAAAAAAATGCGAAATAAAGAAATTAATATACCTCTAAACATTGTAATAAGTAGTATTTTTATGTTGCAAAATTTAAAAATATCAATTTTTGAATCCCATGTATTTTCAATGGCAAGTTTCTGAAACTTTGAACCGCCACAGCTAGCCCAGGAAGAACCTTTCGGTGTAACTCCAACGGGTATGAACTTTTCTCACCGAACCCTGGAAGCATGCCAAATATCAACTTTCTACCTATTACCCTTCTCGAGTTGATAAAAGCTCTGGACAAAAAAGGTACGGACATTTGTGCATTATTAATAAAATAGTCTGTCCGCTTAGATTATACAACGTCATTTTTTAAAATTGGGCTCATTTTTTACCTACTCATCTTCCCGTCGCGCCAGAATTCCAGAGTTTTAGCGAAGCGTAAAACTGCCGTGACGTCTACTCCGCAGAGGTCCGTCAAGTCATTTAACAGGAGAGTTCAAGTAATTTTGTCTACATAGACGCTAGAAGGTAACAGGTGCAAAGCAATTAGAGAACAATTTCCTCTTCCTCTTCGCAGTTATTGCCTATGAGATACAGTGTCGAGCGGGCGCATCTGCTCTTAAGTTTCCCGTAAAATTGAAATACCCTACCGACGTATCAAGTGGATGCTTACTAATCTGCCATCTCGTTATTAGCTGAGAGATAATTCTGGGTAACCTTCGACGCAAGAAATTTTTTTCTGAGTTTTCGTAGAGACGCGATTATGCTTTTCTGGTATTACATTATACCGATACCTATTTCGCCTTGAAACATGCTGCAGTGGTCGAGGCGACAGAACTTTACCGCCGCCCATCTTTGAACCATCCCTGAAAAAGTTAACACCATCAGAGTTCATAACAGCGTCTCTTACGCAATCCTCTCTGCGGTGGACATATCAGTTCTAAATCGATAGATGATGTCATAACGGTATATTCGATGGTTATAAGCATCACCTTGTTTTTAAGGATAATTGATTTTCTGTATTCATACAGTTCCACATAGAGATAGAATGGAGCCTTATAGCCAAGCCCGCCGTCATTAGTTTACCGTGCCCTATACGTCTGATGCATACAGGCGCTGTAGTTCATCAAAGACTTTAAGTCAGAGTATTTAGATCCGGGCACCAGACAGTAATCCCATATAATAAAATGTGCCTAACGGTTGAAGCCCTCTGGTTTGGCAATTAGGTTCCACAGCAGATCTAAACCATTTTTCAATCGATTGAAAAGGAACTCGATTTATGTGATAAATGTGTGGAATCTAATATTATGTTATAGACGCCTTTACGTTTGGGGTGAAATTTGGTACTTGAATGTATCCAATTTAAATAAAACCCAAGCTGTTTTATTTGTAAACTCTTACAGAAATTTACAACTATTTTTAAAAAAGCTTTTATTCACATAAAAATAAATAAATATTTTTAACGCATAAGGTAATAAGCGTTTTTTATTTATGACAATATATTTTTTGTTTTTTTTTTATTTTTTTATTGTTAACTATGCGATCTGTTTTGGCTCAAGGCCAGTGTGAACTGCTCTTCCGCGGTTATGCTTTTTACGCGCTTACTTTACGCCTCCTGGCCAACTCGAGGACGTACGGCTATAGGACCGATTTAAGACCATCTGCACATTGCAAGCTCCATGCCAGCCTATACTGACATGGAAGATGGGTCGGCCCATGAGTTTTGCACATCGACAAGGGATCATATAGATGTGTTACATTTCACCACAGATCAAAATCTGTTGATGAAATTTCACTTTGCATCCTGCCCCTATCGGGATTCGAACCCGGTACCTCCCGATCCAAATGCCAAAGCTTTAACCACTGTGTCATTAGGTAGGTATATATTTAATTTGATTTTTTATGGAGTCAAATGGCTAAATTATCTTTCTATTCAACAGTAATTTACTAGCTATAGCTTTGTCCATCATTCCCTCAATCATTACTCCTCTCTGCATTCTAAAACATTTTGATGGCATTGACAGCCGCACCTTCAATTTTAAAAAACATTTTTCACCAAAGCGGCTCATCCTCGCTACTTAATGCAGTTGCAATGGATTTTAATAGAGCCTTCGACGAAATCTCGAACATCTGGTTAAAACTTACATTTGCGGGGTTTTCACATAGTTTCCTGGTTTCACTTGAATATTACTTTTAACTTCACTATTACCATGTAAAGTTTGAATCATTACCGTCTGAGTCGTACCATGCAATATTTTCAAATTAGTTATTAGAAGATGGGCGCACACGATCCATTGCTAGTACTGGTTGGGTCATTTGTACCCATAGTACTGACCATTTCGTCCACGATATTGTCTAAGACATGCTCTTTTTCAATGAATTTTTGCTCCTCATCCCATACATGTCGGCATGTATTTCTCCAATCTACGGTTGTTATTCACCCAATTCCAGAACCGACATGTTTAATTAATACCTTCGACGGAAATGTATCGTTAGCCAGTGCAATGCGGTTTAAACCCATTTTCAATTGGGTTTAGCACTGGATGGTACGGTGTTAATATATATAAACAACAAAATAAAGTTTTTGAAATTGTTTATAGTTAGTTAATACAAAAACTACGTAGCACATGGTGACGTGTTGTCCCATTAACCGATCAAGTGTATATATTCCGTATATCGATTTTTGTTGCTTTAATCTTCTCGCATAACTCCAGTTTCAGCATGGTTCCTGAAAACAAAGGAATACGTTTGCTCTTCAGCCATTTTTTCATTTCTTGCTTTCTTGCATTTAAATATGGTGCATTATCGATCACCAATACCTGAATATAAATTTACCTATCGAAAAAAATCGCCGCTGTTCATATCGTGGTTGTAGCGACCAGTATTATTCCTCGATTTAAAACATAAAAATGTCCTGAAACAAATCGGTCCTCTGAATCAGCGTACAATATTATATACCGCTGGCCTAACATTGATGCTGTATAAGATAGCGGAATTTTGACAGCGAAAAATAAGAGATTGCGCCACTCGCCGCAAGTGGCAGCACTATCGCTAAAGAGAATTAGTGTTTTTGTAATGTAATTACCAGCGGAAATTTTTTATTCATTATGTATATATTTTTTCACTAAATAAAACATCTCAGCGGAATAAAATATTAGAAGTGATCCTTAAAATGGCAAATTAATTGATCTCCGAAGTAAAGGAACTCGGTATATGAAATGTTGAAATTTAACAATATTCCGTCTTTCCGGCATTTCTTCAACTAGTAACGAATAATTTCGGTTGTTTTTCTAATAGCTTAGGCTATACTAAGACTATATGGAAAATTTGGGGAAAATTCATGGACTAGAATTTTTTGATTTTCTGCGGCCGTTTAAGTTATTTTCAGTTTTTGGCCAATATCTCAAAAACTTCCACTAGTAACCAATAGTTTCGGTTGTTTTTCTAACAGCTTAGGTTATACTGAGACTACATGGAAAATTTGGGGAAAATTCATGGACTAGAATTTTCTCAAGAATTCTTTGATTTTCTGTGGCCATATAAGTTATTTTCAGTTTTTGGCCAATATCTCAAAAACTTCCACTAGTAACCAATAGTTTCGGTGGTTTTTCTAACAGCTTAGGTCATACTGAGACTATATGGAAAATTTGGGAAAATTCATGGACTAGAATTTTCACAAGAATTCTTTGATTTTCTGCGGCCATATAAGTTATTTTCAGTTTTTGGCCAATATCTGAAAAACTTCCACTAGTAACCAATACTTTCGGTTTTTATTCTAATAGCTTAGATAATACTGAGACTATATGAAAAGTTTAGGGAAAATTCATGGACTAGAATTTTCACTAGAATTTTTTGATTTTCTGCAAATTGAATATCATAGCAAATCGCAGACAAAGCATTTGTTTCAACTGTACGTATATGTATTGCATTATCAACATTTAGGTGTATATATATGTATAAGAAAAGTAAAAAATGTTAAATGAATAAATTTTATCTAAAAGCTAAAAAACTGCAATTGTCATTAGCTCTAACTTTTGTTGGTATAGAGATATTGTTGGTAACACCATATGCGAAAACCGTTTCAGAAAATGACAATTTTTTCGAGTTATGCGCCATTGAAATCGTGATATGTTACTTTACACAGAGCTTACATACAGTTTTTGAATTAGCCCACTAACATCGGATATGCTGGTGGACTATCTCGTAGACATTATAACGTGATCGATTTTGTTTTCCGTTCTTCCATCATTCGATCTCCACGTTAATTTATGGATTCTCTTATGTGGAAAAACGTACTAGACACAACTAAGTTTTACATTATTGCCAGGTCGGTCACCCGTTCGTCGTTGTTTTTACTAGTTAGGTGCAGGCTGTTAGGACCGATATGCATTGTATCAGAGGAAGCTAACTATATATTCTCTTCTATTCTGGTAGCCATTGGTGGTGTCATGGATCCCACTCCCAGACCATCTAAGCTCTTGTAGTGCAAGTATGTCTAATGTGTAACTCTTTGCTTTGTTCGAAATGTTCTGAAGATCTCCAGGTCATAAGAGGCTAAGCACGTTCCATTTTCCCATTTTTAAAGTGTTGTTCGTGTATAATTTCCGAGGTCGAATTTGTAATGAAACCGATATGTTGGACTGTGATGGTTTTAGGCCCTTTAGAGTTTTATTATTGCATCAATTTAACCAACGAAAATTCACAACTCTTCTCTTTAAAACAGGATTGAATCCTTTCTGGCAGTCAGAACTTATACAACTACTTTTAGTTTGATATCTTCACAAAAATACGTTGTTGGTTTCTTAAACACATCAACAAAATAAATTTGATAGGTCCAAAATCGTTATTCCTAACAAAAGTAGAAAACAAATCATTTAAATTTAACCTTATTGTTAAAAAAGCTTTAAACACATTCATAAGGGCGCCATTAGGGAGGCACATAGCGCGCAGTAGGTAGTTGTGCGCAAAGCGTCTCCATTCACCTTGTTAAAAAACCTAAAATTTGATTCAATTATAATAACTAGACAAATTTGCCTGCAACGGATCAAAGTCACTTTTTAGTGCTTGCTCAACAAGTCCCAGGGACACTTTGCCTGCATTAGATATAGGACCGAATATTCAATAAAAAAATTAATTCGACGATTTCTTTAAGATTACCCTCGATATACTTCAGAGCAATTAAAATAATTTATTAATGTAGGCTATCAAAGAGCATAGCCGCAAAGGAGGAATCCATTAAAATCTTATTTATAGAAAAATGCTTTTTAAAACACTATAATACTCATACAACGATTAATTAACTCTTTGGAGAGAAAGTTTAGACACGGAAAACTACCATTTTGAAAAGGAATATTGATTCAGCAGAGTCTTGCACGTCATTCAACTAGTTGCTTGTTTAACTAACTTGAAGTCAAAACATTTAGAAACGTTGTCTGTAAAAATGGCAATTAACCTGTCTAGAAAACTGACATTTCAACAAAGTTAATTTAAACACATGCCATTTCCAGATACGTGTACACACGAGCGATAAATGACATACAATAACTTAAAGTAACATTACGTACCAAGTCATGTCTCATCTAACATAATTTCGATTAAAATAAATTTCCTAATAAATGAAATTAATTTTCAAACAACACCAATAACAAATTGTAATTTCCTCAAACACAATCAATCGCTTCTTTCATTTTCCATTCTGTCTCTTCATATATACCATCAACAAAACAAGAATAATGATAATAACACCAGGCGTCTCCATTGTAATTATTTCGATAAAAGAAGGTTGGAACGATATAAGAAAAAGAAATGGGTATATCCAACAATATATACCATATTGTAATATGTTATGAATCTGAGATTTATATAAATACGAGTACAATTCAGCTACAATAACAATACATACATTATTATACATACAATACGATAACCGTATAGGAATTACGATAAAAAATAGATATATAAGTACATCATCAACAAATAAATAAAAGAAAATGACGCAAATTTATCTACTGTTGTTGTCTCAAAGATGATCATCATCTTACTCGTATCTTTCATTTATTTCATTCCGTTTTATTACTCTGTATAATATTCAACCCACCATCATCAATTCCTATCGAGACGACAATGACGATGTAGTAGCATAAAAGCAGAATACACTCAGTATCGCTATACCTTTTAAGTTTTATCAGAATAAATTTTAATTTTTACTGTTTAAGTGAGAGTACGTTACGTATATCTAACTCGATGTGTACGACACACATACGACTCATATCTCGTCCCGGTATTCTTCGAATAATTTTGTTTTTTTTCTAATTCATTTTCTGTAATGTAAGCCTCATTTATAATGTTTGTAACTCTCTACTCTTAGATCCTGGGAAAATAAAATAAAATTTGTCATGGTGTACACGGGTTAGAGGATTATATGTCTATGTATGAATATATGTACCTATACATATTTATATGGAAACGAATATGGTGTGCAAGAGCTTTTCTAAAGCTTATATGATATATAATAAATTTATTTATTTGGTTTTCTACACATCGCGCCATTATTTTACCGTTATGATTTTTTCTCGTTATTCGCGCTCAAGTAACATCCATACAAAAATGTGTTGAAAATTTTTATTTTCCAATTTTGGATTTTGATTAACGTTGATTGATCATCGCGCGAATTTTCATGAAAATTAGACTTTTTTTGTCTGTATGTGCAGATATTTATACGTAATATATGTGATATGATATTATTATATAAGAATGATGATGTCATAAAAATGGGGATTTAATTGCGAATTGTTATTTTTGGAATGGGGGTGTGATGAATTTTTTGTGTTATTTGTTTAAATTTAAACGAAAGGATTTTACATTGTTTACTGTTAATATACATAATTAGATTTAATTGTCAGGAAATTTTCACATATGTACATATATGTATATGTGGAGCGAAATACATATATAGGCAATGAAAACGAGAATTGTAGGTGGAAATTAATTAATTAAAGGAATTCGTTCTACAATTTAATGTTGAACATTTTTGAATGCTAAATGATATATTTTAAATTTTGAAGGCATTGTTTATATTTTGTTTACAATTAAGATTGATTTCCAACAGAGCATTACATATCATGCATTCTTTGCTACAAATTTGAATTTTGCTCCAATAATCTTAAAACTGGTTTGTTGTAATTAATAAGCATTAAAATCGACGTTTTTTAATAGCATAAAATTGTACGTTTTGCTATAGATAACATTTTAATCTTAAGCGTTAAAATGCTGTTAATAAAAAATATGAAGTTTTCTACCCAATCAGTTAATAAGGGGTAAAAGATTTCATTTTTGGGATAAATTGCCAAAATTTGCTATTAACACACTCACTAAGATTTTATATTTTTGAAGTAAAACTTCTTTAGGCACGCTTGACTTGGGGACTAAGCTGGCAAATGCGTTACGAAAAATGTAATCGAACGAGGCGAACGAAACAATAAACGCAAAATGAAATCATTTTCCTGTAGTATCAGGATGTGCCATGACAATTCATAAATCCCTAGGTGGAACTTTAGTTGATACACCATTTTATTTTAATAATTGGTTAAAAAAATTGGAAAATAAGAAAATAGGAAAATTGGTAAATGGAAAATTGGAAAATTGAAAAAATTGGAAAATTGGAAAGTTAGAAATTTTCAAAATTGGATTTGTAAATTGGAAAATTGGAAAATTATAAAATTGGAAAATCAGAAAACTGGAAAATAGGTAAATGGAAAATTGAAAAGTAGGAATAAAGAAAATGGAAATTTGGAAAATTGGAAAACTGGTAAATTGAAAAATTGGAAAATTGGAAAATTGAAAAATTGGAAAATAGGAAAATAAAAAAATATCAAAATAGGAAATTTGGAATGTTGGTAAATTTGAAAATTTGAAAATTGGAAAATTTGAAAATTGAAAAACTGGAAAATTGAAAAGTTATAATATAGACTTCTATGTCACTGACTGACTCACTCGAGAACGCATAGGGTGGCTAAAAATTGTTTTATCTATATTATAACATCTATGTCACTCACTCACTTACTCACTCCAGAACGCACAGGATGACCAAAAAAATTCGTCCGTGTGATATATTTTATATATATGTATTTTTTTCTATATTACAGCTCCATTCCACACGGGGTATCACAGAAACTGATTCTTTCTTCGTTTCTTTCTCCGTTTGCCTATGATACAGGTTTTAATGGGACTTAAACAAATTTTCGATGAAACCACATTACACAAACATAAATGAAATAAAAAATATTTCAAGGACATTTTTACTATGCGAAGAGATTTCAAAAATGATATTTTTGTCCATTTTGTTACACATACATAAACAATATCTTTTACGACTAGTTGGCCTTGAAAAAGTTACCAAGTTACAAGGTTACTTCTTGTGGCATCAGACATAAACGGCTAGGTGACACTCGAGAACGCACAGGGTGACCAATTTTTTTTTCAATTTTATAATTTTTCTATATTATATTATAAATATTAAATTAGAAGTTTTACTTCAGTAGTGTGGTCTAAAGCACACTTAATTTTTTTTTTCATCATGCCATTTTTGAAACCGCTTATATCTACTTGGAAGTTATAGACGATTTTCGTATAAATTTAAATGGATGCTGGAAAATTGTGCCAATCCTAACATACGGTTGGCACTATGGAGGGCACCATAGTATGTTCTTATCATAACCTACTCAAAAACTACTTGGCCGTTTCATCAAATTGGTTAATTATGTACCATCTCAAAACATCATTCGCTATTTCCGGTCCAGAAAGGGTTTGGAAGTTATAGACAATTTTCATATAAATTTATATGGGGCCTTGGGGCTGGAAGATTGTGCCACTAATACGGCTGGCACTGGGGTGCTAATTCTAAAACGGCGCATTAATATTTTAAACTATTATTACGGCGTATTAAGTATTTGTTTTACGTGAACAACAAATAAACGAAAAAAACTGGGATGAGATATTTTGTTGTTGTGTTTATAATTTAAATTAAATCGTCTTATACAGGTATAAAAAAAATCCTGGGATGAAAACTGGGATAACTTCACATGGTTGATATTGATCACAATGCTATAGAAACAGTAAAAAGCCACCTGATCTATCTAGATCTCCAGTACAAACCCTGAGAGACTAACGGTTAGTCGGAACATATGACATTTAAAGTGAAACATGTAAACATGTTCGCCCAAATTTTTTCAAGTGTACCATATAAGCCAGAAGACACCGATAACCAAGTGATATAGCACCAACAATGTTCCATACAAATTCCACAAATTGCAGCCTTATATTTTAAATGTTTAATTATCATATGAAAGTGTATTTCTAATCTTTATTCTACAATATTGAACTCCAGCATTTAGCAGTTTGACATAGATGGCCGAAAAGAATGTACTCGAAAAAATCGAACACAGAAATACTGATAATAAAAACCTCTTTCTCATCAGATTAAGTGATTTTACGATTAACCGTTCTTACGATTAAGTGGTTTTACGATTAACTGGTCTTATGATTAAGTGCTTATATGATGATGTGGCCATATGGTTAAATATGTACGATGAGGTCGTCTACGATTAAATGTTTACGGTAGTATGGACGTAAATCGAAAATTACACTGAGAGAGATATTTCGTTGATATGAGGTTGTAAGAAAATAGTTTCGGTTGTGTTGAACGACGAGTGTGTACTATAACAACATTTCAGACACAACAATTAACTAGAGATTAGGTCAATAACCGACGGGAGGCACTAATGTTTTTATTATTCTCCAGATTTGTGGTTTAATTTCAGTTTTGGTATTACTAAATGTCAAGACATTCGTTGGTGGAACTGAATTATAATTAGAAAGACTAACCATTTCTATTGTCGTAAATGTATTTCTGTTGTAGTGATTATATATGTTTATTAGTTGATTTCCAGTCGGCGAACGGCTACCTAGTACTTATAAGTAGTTAAGCTAAACTAACGACTGGAACACTCAAGAGCGTATTTCATGAGTAGGTTATAACCTACAAATTTCTTTCGTTGCAATGGTAACAACAAAAATGAATAATTCGTTTAAAAGTTTAATGTTTTAATTTTATTACCGAGTGACAAAATAAACAATACAAAAAGGGTTTTTAATAACCACATACTTCTATCTACTCATGGCAAAATAGCAAAACCAGTTGCGAGTAATTCATTAAGCAAAGACAGAAACCTAACTACTCACAAGTACTTACGGTTGGTCGACTGGAAAGCACAACAGTTGCTTTTGTTGTCAGCTTTTTAAATATGTGCTATTGTAAGAGCCGATTCAACGGAATACCAGAGCAACGGAATACCAGAGTTTATAACTTTATTTTACAATTCCATTTTAATAATACCATAAACTATAGCCAATACCGAATTCATATGTCATTAGTGAAATTATGCAAGAAAGTACAATTCAATCGTTCTAGAGTTGAGGTGACTGAATTGAAGTTGACAATGATTTTTATTTTGTTACAACAAGCGATTCAAATTTCTTAGAAACTATATCCTTTTTCTGTCTTTTTTATTTATAGCAAGTTTACTAGGGCTCCCCGAATTAAAAAAGGCAAACTTAAAAATGGTGTTTTTCGGACTTAAAATCAGCATTTTTATTTCATTTTACGGCTTAAAATCTGTAGTGAAAATGAAATAAAAAAGCTGACTTTATTAATGCATATCATAAGTTATTTTGAAAATGTTTTAAGAAGTGTGTTTATAAATGATATAAAATGTGTCTTTTAAAGTCATTTTGAAAATGAAATAAAATGTGTATTTAAAATCGAAAAAAAACGTAAAAATGTACGACAATAAAAGCTCGATTATCCGGCATCCAATTTACCGGAATACTCAGTTAACCAGAATTTTAATTTTTATGATTTTGTTTTCTCTTTCATATGCATATTTTAATTCATATTGAAATTTGTAATTGTTTTTTACACATTTTCATTAATGAAAGCATTTGTTGAATATTTTCAACGGCTTTAATTTTCATATTACGGTAAAAACACGATTATTCGGCACATCCAATTAACCGGGACAGTCAGTTAACCGGGATTGTAATTTTTAGGATTTTCTTTTGCTTGTGTGTTTAAAAATTAATAAGACATATATTCAGTATTTCACTAACCTACCTATGTAATACGACTTTACACATTCAATTCAATTAGAAGAATGCTTAAAACAAAAAAAGTAAAGGAAAGTATATTTTCTGTGAATCTCCGAATAATAAAAAAAATAATTTGCCTTGTGCTAGTTTTTGATGAGGGAGATCCATCCAAGATTCCGGTTAACTGTAGTGTTGCTTAAACATCGATAGTAGCACATTACGATAGTATCGATGTTTTTTTTAAAAGCTATCGATAGTATCGATAGTTTTAAAAATGTATAAATAACCCAAGGCCAAAACTAAATATGTAAATCACTTCAAAAATATGTATAAAAAAATCATAATATTCATATAATAAACATTTTTTTCATTACTCAAACATTCAACGATTTTGATTTAAAAAGAAGCGTATTCAAATTTGAGTCTTTTATTCGGTTACGTTTTTCAGTCATAATATCGCCTGCTTTTGAAAATATTCTTTCTGACGGGACTGACGTAGCTGGAACACACAAGTATTTTTTGGCGAAATTGTTGAGCTTATTCGTTGATTTTCCCCAATATTCCAATACGTTGCTATGTTTGTCTATTGGAGGTTTTTCAATGAATTGCCGAATATCAATAATTGAATCGCCCAAACGTGGCTGATAATTTGAGTAATTCGTCGAATTTTGAATTTTGTTTAATAGTTGTTGAAGGTTGAGGTACAACAACATCTGTGTTTGTTACTCTTGATGTAACAGCAATGAAAGAGACATACTCCTTTTATAAAAGTTGGACTGCATTGTCAGCATCTTGAGGAGTACGAAAACCATTTTTTTTTAAACCTCGGGTCTAAGATTGTTCGAAGAATTGAAATATTTTTTACATGAAATGGTTTCAGCCTCTCCTTAACGGAATCCATAAGTGACTGGAAAACTTATTTTCCTTCGCTGGTAATTAATTTATCTTGAAAGCTTACAAGTTTTAGAGTAACCCCTTTAGTAAGCGGTATAACCATAGATGAAGTTACGTACTTTTCTGTGGAAATATTAGTTGTTGCCACTTCAAAGTGTTCAAGGACACTAATTATTTCCTCAATTGCACTAAAATTCTCCGCAGTGAGTGGAGATGGAGCTCGTGCACATTCACTCATAGCAATTGCAAGTTCATTTCGCAATTCAAATATTCTTTTTAACATATAGTATGAGCTATTCCAGCGAGTTGCTACTTCCTGAACTAATTTCAATTCCGTTTTATTAGACCGTTTTTGAACACTATACGTAATGTGTCACTTGCTTCGGAAAAAAGTCACAATCGTTTTGCACTTAGATAAAATTTCAGCAACTAGGTTAACTTTATAACTAGTCTTTAGCACCGTCAAGTTAAGACAATGTGCAAAACAAGGGGGATGGCGAATTTTTAAAATTTCAGCGGTCTTCTTCATATTTGCTGCGTTATCTGTGACTAAAGCGACGATTTTGTTAGATTATACTCTTCCAATACCAGATTGGTAGCCTGAAAGTAAATGTGAGAAATTATATAAGATGCGAACAACATTAACTCTAACAATTATGATTATGACTTACTTATACAATAATAAGTATATTTTATGTGACATTGGTTCAGCTGTATGATGACCTTCAATTTGTAAAACTTTTAAAAGCGGAGACATGAATTGTTCACCTTGAATAAAGTGGCATGTGATCGCTAGAATGCCTTCGTTAGAACTGCTTGTCCACATATTAGCTGTTAAACTCATATGATCACATTTTGATAACGCCATTTTAAATTTATTTTGTACATCGGTATAATACGCTGGAATATCTTTATTTTTGAGGCAACTTCTGTTCGGCACTTCATATTTTGCATCTAATGTTTTTACGAATTTTATAAATCCTGGATGTTCCGAAGTTCTATACGGTAACATATCTGTGGTGATCATTTCGACGTACAATCTGTCTAATTTTGAAATATCTTTATAGAGCTGACATGTTTAAATTATCTTTATAGAGCTGACTTCTATCAAAATAATTTTTTATAGAATTTCTTGATTTTTTTAGGAGCACGACACTTTCATCTTCTTCGTTGGTACCGTCAATGTCATTAGAATTTGAATCAATTATGTTTTTATGTTTGCACTTTAAATGATCAGTCAGATTACTGGTATTTCCGGAGTGCTTATATTCCCGTTGACAAATATTGCACTTTACAAATAAATTATTTCCTTGTGCATCCACTTTTTTAACCTTCGTCCGGCGGCATAATTTTACAATACAAAAAGTGTTTTACAATGCTAAAATCTACTCGATCCCCTATAGCTGAAGACGCTGGGGATATTTTTCTAAAATAAGGTCTGAATGGTCCAGCAAAAAAATTTAGAGATCTCACAAAACTTTACGCGTCTCCGGCTTCTACAAGAAGCTTTATTAGTATTTAAAAATGGAAAAGGTACAATTGTACCTATTCCGCCCGACATTTTAATTTAAATTATGTATGTGCGCAACTAAAAACCAACTAAAAAAATGCATGCACAGTAATTCAACTCCGCTGTTACGACAGAAAACGATTGAAAGGGAATTCACAATTTTCTTTATGCGTGTTGTCGTCGTGAAGTAAAGAACAATTTTCACTACCCTCCGTCGTGAAGTAAACAACAATTCACTACCCTCCAAACATTTAGGTAGCAAAACGTAGTAAGAGTTATATAAAAACAAATCAATTAGTTTGGAGGGTAATGACTTTCTGTAAAAGGTGCGCATCCCTAATAGAATTCGTTATGACTTTTTCCTTACAGAAAAGTATGAAAAATAAACTTGAGAAATTTTTTTTTTTTCAATTTTTTTTTCATATTTTTCTGTAAGGAAAATATCATAAGGAATTCTATTGGGGATGCGCTGTAAAACGATAAAAAAATGCTATCGATAGTTTTAAAGAAAGTCGATAGTTTCGGTAGTACAAACGCTGTCGATATACTATCGATGTTTAAGCAACACTAGTTAACTGAGTGTTTCGGTTAATTGGTTGCCGGATAATTGGGCTTTTACTGTAATTTGAAAATTAAAACCTTTCAAAATTTCCAACTAATGCTTTCATTAATGAAAATGTGGAAAAAAACAATTGCAAATTTTAAAATGAATTAAAAAATGCAGGAATACACAATTGTGTAAGTTGGCTCAAAACACATAAAAAATAAATTTTTGACATGATTCTCTTGCCTTACTCACACAATTTTGTGGGCAGGCAGGAAAAGGTTATAATGTATAAAATTTGCCTTTTTTAAGTCATTTTGAAAATGAATTAAAAATATATTGTAAAATGACATAAAATATACCTTATTCTTGTGTCATTTTGAAATTAAATTTGTTTTTGTAAAACACCTTTGTTAAGTCAGAAAATTTGTTAAAAATATTACTAAAAAGGTCCCCCCAACCTTTATAATCTCAACCTTTTTTAATTCAGGGTGCCGTTTAATAGTGAACACGAAAAAATCAGTGAAATTGTACTGAGTCTTGTTAATAATTGTTGTTTATTTAGTTTGGCCAAAAATAAAATTAAGTACACCACCACTAGAATTAGGTTGAGGTTAACAAATGTTTAGTATAGAATTATAAAAATTAGCCAAGGCAATTGCGACTATATTTTGAATATAAGCTCAAAGTGTTTTCTATGTTTGTTTAGTTTGGTTTAGATTTGAATGTAATCAAGTTTGATCCTGAGAAAAGCTTAATTTTGTTATAGCGACTGTTATTGTTTCCCAAATTATTGATTCTGAAATCAAATCCGCACTCCGAATGATCGTTTTTTTATAAATTTGCTTTATGTTAAGTCTCAACCAGTGAACGCACAAGCGTTTAAGATGTATTCTGTTTGAACCATTTGCATGATCGGTACGACCACCAGTATTTTAGGAACCGTTTTTTTTTTAATTTTGATGAAAAGTCTAGACAATTTTGGACGGCGCATATCAAAGAGAGAAAATGCGATAATCACTTCACCATACACGTTACGTTAAGCAACCATGCGTTTCCTTAGTACAAGTTTGGGTGGCCGCATGGAAACAGCACGTATAAGTAATTGGTAGTAAAACAGAAGGATAAATTGAGATCATTCCGCCCCGCCCCTCCCACCAGCCTTGGAATCTGGCTAGGATTTAATGAGCTTATTAATGTGAAATCAACATGGTATTATAACCTCATTTGAAGCGGCCAAATCTCTAAATAGGATGCCAGATAAATAAATAACAAAATATATAATTTTGATGGTTACATTGACCAAAATAACCCACACAGCGTACAAAAAGACCACCGACGTTTTAATTAGTTATAAATTTTATATACTAAGTACATAAGGTATATAAATACTTGTCGTTAAACAAATACAAGGTACAGGTATAAATAGAGTAAAAAACCAATTAAATCGAGACATATCGAAAATTAGCCAAAATTTATATGAAACAAAGTTTCTTTTAGTTTAGAGAAAGGTACTATGAACAGAACTTCGGGACGTGCATGGGAAGCAAACTAGCACCGTACCGTACCTTAGCAATGTTTTCGTGAGCAAATTTGAGAAAAATATCAGCTCCTTCAATTTCATCCCTAGGATCTGGTTAAGATATGTGGATGATGTGTTTGCAGTTGTCAAAATTCTGAACTCAATCAACCGCTAAATTTGTTGAACTCACAATATGAAACTATCTAATTCACCCATAAAATAGAAGAAAACGGAATCCTACCTTTCTTAGATATTAAGGTGATTATAGGTTTCAGTGGTTGACACTTAGGCCATTATTTGGCCCATTGTGATACCACGCATTCATGCTACATCATTAACCCATTCACCTATTCGCCTACTCACACAACTACAGTTTCTACCACCTGCACATTGCAAGCTCCATGTCAACCTGTACATTGACATAGACGGTGGGTCGGCGCTGAATTCTGCACTCCATCAGAGGGTCTTAGTTGTGTTTGTTAACATCACCGATTGTAATCGATGATGAAAATTCGATTTGCATCTAGCCTCTGATGGGATTCGAACCAAGTACCTCCCGGTCCAAGTGCAGAAGCTTTAACCACTGCACCCCTTGTCCGGTTAAGGTGAATAGGAAAGACGGAAAATTAGAATTTGGAATACATCGTAAGGTGATAAACACGATAAGATGCATCACAATAGACTCACACCACAGCGGAGCTCACAAAAAAACTGCTTTCCACTTCGAAAACGTTAATACAATAAAATTTATAACTATAATTAAAAAATTTGTGATCTTTAATTAGTTCGTGGTTTTAATAAGGAGGGTGTTTTTGAAACTGTTTAACAAACTTATAATTGGAAACCACGGCGACTTCGTAGTGCCACAATTTGTACATTCATATTAGTTTTAGCAATCACCCACAAGATCAGGATCAATGACATTTCTTATTATCGGTTATAATATTGCCTGATGTACAAAAGTACGAATGCGTTGGGAAATTATTGATAACCTTGGGAATTCAGTTTTATGGTCCTGCCACCACTTCAAAAGATTAAAGTCAGGTCTATACTGCAAATATTAGCCTGCTTGTATCCATCTAATTCATTAGAAAGCGCCAGATTTTCTTCTTCCGGAAAAGGAAATTCAAATAATGTTCATTCTATTCTGGGTCGTTTATCTTTTTGTCAGAATGGACCCGGACTTGAACGTAGTTCTTCTACATGATTTGTGCATGTTAGCATTTTGTCTTTAATCCAACTAATCGTAGCATTTTTTACCAGGCTTATATTAGCTCACTCTGTGTGTCTGTTTGTATCGTCAAATTTTGTAATCAATGTTTCAACCACTTGCGATAGTCCAATTGAGCTGAAATTTTGCTTGCAGGCTTAATTCCGATGACAATACAAGATTCTAATATTTTTGGACATTAAAAAATTTAGATGACTGAAAGGTAGAAAATAAAATATATTTAAAAAAAACTTTTTAAAAAACCACGCTTATGTTTAAATGCTCTAAAAAGTAGATAATATAATAAAAGAATTCGAAAAGTAGAAAATAAAATTTTTCTTCCTTACTCCTATCAAGGCATATTTATAACAAGTAGAAACTTAAAATTAATATGACTAAAAATATAAGCGTGGGGCGCTCCTTCTGAATGTATATACTATCTCTCAATATATCATTTTTACGTTAATACTGAAATGCTCTAGCAAAAAATCTATTCTTAGGATACATCAGAATAGGCTGTTCCATGAGTGTTACTAAAAGACTTTACTAAGACTTTACTTCATGTGTCTAGTAGTCTTAAATTACTAATGCCGTAGAGGAGCGCCCACGCTTATATTTTTAGTCATATTAATTTTAGGTTTCTACTTGTTATAAATATGCCTTGATAGGAGTAAGGAAGAAAAATTTTATTTTCTACTTTTCAAAGCCTTTTATTATATTATCTACTTTTTAGAGCCTTTAAATATAAGCGTGGTTTTTTAAAAAGTTTTTTTTTCATTGTTACTTCATCGACCACGTTTAAGTGTTTAAGGAGCAGATGAAAAAAAAAACGCAGCCTAATTCTCCATTTCCAAATGTACATTTCTACAATGTCTAATTTTGTCATTGCAAGGTCAAAGAAAAAACAATTTGAAATTGCTATGCGTGCGGATGAGATTTCTAAATCCGCATCTAACACTCGTCCATCAGAAATTAATGCGGATACACCCGCTTTATTCCACGGACAGCGGATAATGACGGATACCCGCGGATATTATTACTGTTTAGCAATCAGCAAAATTCTCTCATTTCTGTGTTAATGGAACCATTTAAGGAGGGGTTCTTTTTTCCTCACTTATAAAATATTTTGAACTCAAGTTTTTATTTGGACATGACGCACATTTATGTATGTGTTACATTTTAAGTTCTAAATCGATATTAAATAGGGTTTATGTTTCCGACATTTTAGCTTATCCCTTCAGTTAAAACCCTTTCGTGGACACACAATTATTTAACGATGTTTGTCACAGGACACAATGAAAAACAGAAACGCTTCCTGTGGGACACAAAACCACATTCCATTCAATGTTAATCATATGAAAACAACGTCGGTTATTACCGACGTGTCCCACTGTAGGTAAATTTTCAAAAATTTTCAAAAAAAAAAAAAATAAACTTTGTATTTTATTCGTAAAATTACGGGTTTCCAATTAGTATATCAAATTTAAATTCTGCAGATTTGTCAGCTACTGGTATAATTGGTATCATTTTATAAACTTTTGGTTTACATTTAATCAAAACATTTTTTAGATTGTTTAACAATTGAAATGTTTTATATTCGTAATACCTAAGTGATAAGTATAAAATATTATAAAGGTTTAAATGGAAATTGGAAGGAAATATGTGGAAAACTCACTTTTGTTCTAATTCCGGATACGTAAACTTAGTAAACTTTTTATATATTGATTAGGCATCTCAATGTTCAGAATTGTTGTCATCAGTATTAGTTTAACCTTAGCAGACTGAATCAAGCGGCAGAAGAAAAAATTACAAATTTTTCATACAACTACATATATGGTTTCAGTGAGCCACTTAATTTTGGCAGTGTATTTAATCCAGTGCGGTAATGGTAATTTCGACCTAATGATAACCTTGATTTGAAATTAAATATTAGCACGACGTGTAGGTTGTTGAATTTTGATTTTGGTTTATATGACAATGTGCGCGAAGTTTTTTGGTTATTAGTTGCGTTGTAACAAACATAATAAAACAACCTTAGCCAACGTTTATAAAATTTTCCATTACACAGCTTCTGTGATGTCCTAAATAAATAATAAAAAATTGTTTCAGTTTTTCCATATTCGTTTTGACTTTTTATGAAATATTCGCACATAAATATATGCGGCCATTTAACTCATTTATTATATACACGCAAAACGATACAATTATTGATAAGCAAGCAAAAAAAAAAAAAATATAAACGAATCAGATAAGGCTAAGGCTATAAGAGAGCGATAAATATAATCGAAAAACAAATTTCAGGATACGACAATTTTATCGATTCTCTAAAATAGCATAAAATAAAAATGTTGTATGTAAGAAAGTCATAAATTTGGTCGTTGCTCGTGTTGCTGTTTTCAAGATTTATTAGAACTTAAATATGTTGCTGTATAAGTAAATTACAAACTCATTAGAGTTTGGTTGTATACGCAAGGTGGGTGGATTATTTATTTGCACTTTGTCCATACAAAACTAGAACGTTTAGCGTTTTCATTTCTTTGCACATACTCGTGTATATAATCTATTTTGGCGTAATAACATGTTTAATATGGGTGTAACTGTGATCAATGGATATTGATGAAAATCGATACTTTATTTATTCGGTATATTAAATAATTTAATTATGATAATGCATTTTAGTGCCGAACTTGCTATATATAAATAAATACTAAATCATCCGCCACTAAAATAATGCCCCGAAATTAAACACAATACTACCGCACTATGCGCTCCCCATCATGACAATATTGTGGACGATGATGATGATTTTCACACAAATTTTCTTTACTGTTATGAAAACAAAGCAAAATACGATTTGCAAATTAGAAACAAGAAAAACTGTAACCAAAATTGGAAATATCAAAATCAATGAAATGAAAATATGCCGCTGGAAAAAAAGAATAAAAAAAAAAAAAAAATAAAATTCTTATAAACTTTTCTTCCGGGGATGACCTTTTTTCATTTTTTTATATTTCTTTGTTTCTTTTATTGGTTTTCAATCCTTAATTCATTTAAATATCCGAAATGGATAATTTTGTTTTATCAGTTATTTTTTATGCAATAAAAGTCTTAAAGAAATATATTTTTTTATTTTGTTTTGTTTTGTGTGCTTGGGTTTGGTTTGGTCTTGTATAATTTAATTTACTTCGAATGAGTAAATTTAAAAAAAAAATTAAATGAAATTCACTCAGTTTAAATGGTAAATATTCATGGTTTATTTAATACTATTTATTTATTTGTTATATTGCAATAAAACCAACCTTGGGAGTGGAGAAAATGGATTGAAATAAATTTGAAAAATAATGAGGCGGTGGGGTTTAATTTTTAATAAAATTGTATATTAAAAATGGTATAGATTAACGATAATTGCAACAATATAAGAACCGCACTGTTTAATCTTCGCACGATATGGATTACAACACTAGTAGTGCGCTTGCTATTGATTTTTTTAGGAATGCCAATTGGAAATTTATTACCATATTTGAAAAAAGGTACGACGAGTGTGTTTCAATATTAATTCACATTGAATTATGCTTTCGTTTTTTAGTAGTTGATTGATTATTTCTAAAGATCACCCACCTGAATCTCACTCCAAGCGCATTTAGAAAATAAAATAGAGCATCGTCGCGTCTCCGAGTGTTATTCTCTGTTATTTTTTTTTGACTGTGTGTACAGTCATCCCCAAAGCACCTTATTTTCGATGACGGTACATACCGTCATGTCTAACCGAAAGTTTTTTTGGCGGCATTTGCCGTCATGTCCGCGAAAGTGTTAATGTATTCACATTAACGGGAATTATAGTAAGTAGTATAGATTATAAAGTAGTATTCGTACAAGAACGCCGGTAGTATTATTTGGCCGTACTGAACCCATCAATTAGTAAATAATGAAAACGTATTGAATAGGGTAAACTATGAAATCCCGGTTTTTAAAATCTCGGTTTGCGAAATCCCAGTTTTCAAAATCCCGGTTTTCTTTTCTTCTAATTCTAAAGATTTTGAAAAAATTATTTTTTATTAATTCGGACCGGCCAGACTAATAACATTTTCATATAAAAATAACATATCTTGTAAAAAAATTTACTAGAAAAAACAAAGGCGCGAATTTAGAGGCGGGAGTCGGTTTCGTGGAGTCGGTGCTATTTTATCGAAATCGGAGTCGGACAGATTGCCTTAATGCAGAAAATTTAGGCTATTAAATGGTTTTTATAGGCTAACTATTAGACTATTCCTGCGAGCCCTAAAGATCGATTTGGTATGCCTATTTTGTCATTTATAAATGCGTAGTATATGTTATTTAAATGGAGAACAACGTCCTTATAAAATGGAAAGTAAATAAAATAATAAGTGATTTTTTAAATATTGTTTAAATTTAATAATGTGTTATTTTTTTGACTTTTGTAACTCTGCTATTTGTTATCGAATATAATTGATTATAGGAGTGAAAGCCAAATGACAAAATTCCACGTATCCACTCAGTGATACATTTTGGTGAAGGAAAATTTTATCAAGTAAATTCATTATTATTTGATAAAAAAATACGAAATATTCTTTAAAACAAATTAAAAAAAACTATATACATGTCGAATTACATATCGATTACATGTCGGATTTTAACTAAATCGGTTAAAAAATGGCCTAGTTCAATAGCGATGGCCATATTTCAGAACTTCCAAAAAATCATTTTAGAAATCCATTTCCAGGACACGTGCAGAATTTCATCAAAATCGGTTTGAAAATGGCCTAGTTCCATCGCTATTGACTGCATTATCGAAAAACCATTTTAGAAACCCATTTCCATCGCACGTATCGAATTTCAACAAAAGCTGTTAAGAAATGGCTAAATTCCATCCCTATTAGCCATTTTCTAGAACTTATAAATTCAAATTTTACAAATTCAAACCGGGATTTCCTAAAAATCGGGATTTTTTTTTATACAAAACCGGGATTTTTAAAATCAGAATTTTGAAAACCGGGATTTTGAAAACCGGAATTTATAAAAAAACCGAGATTTAGACAAACCGAAATTTAAAAAAAACGAGATTTCGTTACGTCAGTGAATATCACGATTTACTAAAGCTGAAGGACGCTTTCTGTGTTGTATGTAAAGAAATGTAAGTAAATTGCGAATTTTTGAAAGCTGCCAATGCAAGTGAATCGATTTCGCCCAAATTTATAGAAAAAGTATGTAGTTTTATCACCACTCATTTCGTTTGGATTAGAGACAAGCCCAATTTTGGCGGAAAAACTGGCGTGGTCAAAAAACTGGTGCAAATTTAATTTTGAATCTATTTATTAATAGTTATTTTTGTTATAACTGTTGTAATTTTCAAAATGACGAAATTTATTTTGATGTTGGTTGGATTATAGAAGGAGGCGTAGAGGCAAAACTAATAAGAACTGGAAAAGATAAATTATAAAAATGCTGGAAACAGACGTGCGAAATTTCGCATGCGGAGAATTTATAAATCACTACTTCATATAAAGTAAAATGAAACACATTGACTACACAACAAAAAAAATATATCATGAATTAATACTTCACGGCGGCTTTTCAATGTTCTGACAGAAATTCAAAAACCAATTGTACATTGTATATTGAAAACTCTAACGAATTTACGATCATGAAAATAAGCTCGTGTAGTTAGCTTGAGTTTTCGTATGCGTATTCGCATGTGTAAATTTTGCACGTCTGTTTCCAGCATAATCTCCAATTCGATGAAATAATTGCGACTAAATATTATGTATTTTGATGTATAAACATCTGTGCGATGTATGTTTCTAACGTCCCTTAAGCTAACAGAACCCATACAGCAGAACATTACAAGATATTATATTGTTATTCGTGTAGTGCGTCACCCCACATCTACTAAGGCTAATTTTAATAGATTTAATCGAGATTGTTAGAAAATATTTTTCAATCCGTTTAAATTTTCCGGTCGTATTTCATGATTCATCCCTGTTTTCAGCAAAAATCGTTTTCCGGTACCTTGGTTACTTTTTGGTACCAAAAGGTTTTGTAAAAACTATCATATTTTTATATTTACTACATTTTGTAATTAAATATTTGCTTTGCATCCATACCTAGTAATTCAATTGAATTTTTCGTGCCTAGCAAAACCAAACATCAATCAAAATTCTTCTTCACTGAGAACGAATAATTCACCTTCTAAAAATTCCAAATAGTCCGGGATTTAGATTTCGTCCATATTTATTTGGCACGAAGGATTTTTTCCTTCAACAATCAAGTCCGAAATAATTTTTGATGGACAAACTATCGAATTTTTAGCCATAATTTTAATTTGTGCAATTTTTTCGCAAATAGGTTTCATAAACGCTTGTGGGTCATGGAACTGCTGATTTGCATTTCTTTGTATTACATGATTTCCTTCCACTATAGACGTATCTACACGACCTTTGCAATTTTTAGATTTTCGTGGCGAACAACTCCATCTAAAAATATTTTTGGTTCTTTTGTCGAGATAATAATCAAATCCGTCGATAAATAATTTATCATCCCCTTTATTTGATGTAACACTCGATATGGAACTCATTTTAAGAAATCACTAGATATTAAATTAAATCTCAATGAAGAAAAATTAAACACATGAATGCATACAAAAAATTTAGAACAACGGAAACATTTATTATTAACTAAAACAGTAATATATCTAGATTATATGTGTACACATCTATATACATACATTAATCGAACAGAGACCGCTATTCAAATTCTATAAACATATGCAATTCATCCCAGTTGGCTTTTTAAGTTTGGATTATTTTTTGTTTGGATTTCGATATTTGGATTTTTTCAAAAGTTTGGATTTTGTCCGTTTTCGATGTTTTTTTGGATTTTGTGACTAAGTTTGCGTATAGAAAGCGGAACGCAAAATAGTGATATAGATTAAATTTTTTTATTAAATAGAAACTATAAATTTTTATGGTAGAATATTATTCTACATTAAAAGTAGATGAAAGGTAAACACTTTTTTAGCAAAGGCACAAAATAATAGATCAACAAAGGAGCGAAATGCTACCCATTAACTTCAATAAATTGAGCAACGCACTTTTCGAAATGCAGACAAATATTTTTTTACTGGTTTTTTGTTTCATTCGGCCAACTACCAAATATATTCTTCCGTTAATTTTACTCACAGTACATTTTTTCTAGTAAAATTCCAGCTTTCTGCCCGGTTTGCATGTAGGAAATTGTTTTCTTCTACAAATTTTTGCAGGTAAATAAGAAAGAATCCGCTATATAAAGATACTCAATATGCCAGAAGCAAATAAACATATATAGTAATGGCGTAATTTTTTTTATAGGACCATTGTTAATTTATTTTTAATGAATTAAAATGCGAGATTTACATTTTTATCTATGGCGTTTGTTTTTATTATGAATCCTCAACATTTATAAATACGAAATAATTTTTTTTCTTGTTAATTTTAAAAATGTTGCCATAAAAATACTCGGATCGAATATATTTTATGGCAACATTTTATTTTTATGGCAACATTTTGCTGTGTATTGACTAAAAAATCTCCTGCAAAATTTTGTTGGGATATATTTCTTTTCTTGTCTCTCATGTGCAAAAAGTCAATGTTATAACTTTCTCATTTTGCAGGAGAAAAATGTTGGTCGTATGTGAACCGGGCATTAGATTTTAAATTTTTGGCAAATATTTGGTACGCACTTCACTCACTTGAAAGCTGATAAACAAACAAGAAATTTGTTTCTACATTAGACTACAATTTATATGCCTACGTGAATCTATTTTTAATGTGAATAATATTCTACTACTCATAATTTGCCAGTGATTAGTAAGTGAATATATATATGTATATATATGACCGAAGTTTTTTATCTTTAAATTTACTTGTTCCTACAAACGTGGGTAATTACTTCTGGTGCATTGCTCTATAGCCAATTTCAAATAATAAGATATAATTTATTTATTAAAAAATTATACTTTTGATGCTGGTAAGTTGCTTTTTATCTTTTAGTTCTAGCTTTAACATATTTATCGCTATTTATTTTATAATTTCATTATTCATTCGTTTATAAATTATAATTATTGAAATTATCCAACCGGATATACATATTAAAATTTATTTTCGTGGCAGATTTATTTATAATTAAAATTGATTTAATTGTGTTCCAAAAAATTGTACAAAGCTTTATTTGTAATTGTTCAAGTAATGTTACTCAGGTCCGTTTTCAGTGGCTAAAATGTTGGTTAAATAGTTGTAATATGAAGAAGTTTATTGTTTTTAGTATTCCGCACCGTTAAGTTGCTACGTAGCTGTTGTCGCAATTAAATGTTCAAAATGGTATTTTGTACGAAAATCGGGCAGCTTACTAGCTCCCCAAATATTTTATTAACTGTCATTTCCATCAAGACGAAAAATTTCATGTATATCTAATGTTTACAACACTTTCAGAAATTGCAATTAAACAGTATTCACTAGTACCACGGCAATATGTTTGTTAAAAATTGATTACTGGTTCATTTATTTTCTTCTTAGGGGTCTCTGTTTGTGATTAATGATTCATATCTATTGATTGGTTTCAATAATAATATGGGTTCTCACTTTGGCCACTTGCTTCTTACTTATTATATTAAAATCACATGTAAAATAAAGTATCCTCCAAATGGCTGGTCGCAAAAGTGGCGCAACACAGAAATTTTCTGGTATATTTCTAATGCTGTTGATAATTCAGTATATTAAGCATTCTTTATGTAATTATGATCGAACGAAACATTTTTAATAGACTCGTTAAAATTAAATAAAAATAATCCCATTTAATATTTTTATATAAATAATCCAATGATGAATTTCTTCTTAGAATTGTAAAATTATCAATTTACCTTCCTGCCTTCCTTCCTCCCTGTCTGTATAAATTCCGATTAATTTTCCCCTCAAATTCAAGAGTCAACAAGCGAATTCATTTTATAAAGCAATATATCCATAATAACTCTTCTTTATTTGTGTACGTTACAGCTTTTTATGAAATACGCCCAACATAAAATAAATCGCTTTAATTATTTCAAATTAAAATTAATAAATTTTCAACAACGATCAACACCTCGTTCATCAAAGAGAAATAATGAACCATTTTTTTGTGTATTTTCAATAAAGCCTATAATAATTATTACGTCCTGTGTTTCTTAATCGCTTTTAATAATAAATATTTCCCAAAAATGGTTTAAAAAGAGAACTCGGATAATTCTATCTAGTCCTTTTTGAAAAAGATACCATTTTCTTATATCGTCGAATAAGAGTAAACACATTCAGATCATTAAAATTTTTATTTGCTTCTTTCGAAAAAGTTTTAATTTTATTTAAAAGCAAAAAATGTTTTGTGTGTGTATTATTTTATTATCCCTTTATGCTCTCCATCTCGTTTTTTAATTCTAGGTATGTAGTATCTTATTTTTAAATATGGTAACCCTAAATTGGAAAATAACATAGTCAACAACAGTTAAAGAAAAAAAATTGGTAAATGTGTAACAGATGGTATGGCATGAATCGCTTTGCAAAACAGAAAAAACTTTTTTGTATCCGGTGGAGCTTTTTATATTTTTAGTGTTTTTCTTGTTTGGTGTTTACTTTCAAGGTCCCTTGAGAAAAGGTTCTGTAAATGGGAAGTCTTATTAATGAACGATTAGTATTTTTTTTTTGTATGGAAAATAATTCGATGGATTTCCCATTTTATAGATTCTCTAACCTGAAGGCCATTTGCTTATAAATATAACTTGTTCCAATTATATTTCGATTCATTTTCACAACGAAGCACATTTTTGATAAAAAGCATTTAATAAATTGTTTGAAAATTTTATTTCCCATGTCTGTTACCATATAAACGGATGCGCGTTAGTACTAGTATACATGTATACCGGTCACCTTGATATAAAAAATAGAAACCTAAATTAAGCATAACGAAACAGAAAAAAAATTACAGAAAAATTAATTTCAACTGTCACAACATTTCCCTTGTCGTAAAACAAAAAAATATAAAATGAAAATTACAAACCGCCTGTATACAGTATAGACAACACAACATATACACAACAAGTGTCCTTAAACATTGCGAAATCCTATAATTTTGATGACTATTCCAACTTTTATCTACTGAGACCAACACTATATGGTAGAATCATATCCATAACACATATTTGCACATATTATGGATATAATTTTACCATATGCATAGTGCTTGATTTCGGTGGGTAAAAAAATCGCTATCACATTGCAATATGGAAACATTTTTGTCAGTAAATATTTTTTTTTATGTGTAAAGTAGGAAAATCCATTACATCTCTTCTTGGTAAAAAATTATCAACAGGACCGAAATATTCAAATAACAAGTATGTAATCATATGAATATGGATAGTGCGTGCTGTGCTTTAAAACAACAGAGTTTTTGTCAGCCATCATAATTTTTGTTTATTGTCTGGTATACTCGTACTCGATACTGATATGTTTTTGTTAGGTAACATCTCATGTAACTACGAGTTCCACCAAATTTCTGGTAGTATACTGGTAGTATAGTAAAGCTAACAATAACAATAAATGTAGCTTTATTAAAAACCTTATTAAAAAAATATAAAAGGATAAACAAACAAAACAAAATGTGTAAACAGCGTCACAATGTTAAAAGGGGCACAATTGGCTACGAACAAACAAATAACAACGTTGGTACAACAAAATGAAAACGAACGGGATGAACATTCAATATAGGACAAAATTCAATTAAAATTGATAGGAAAACAAAAATAGTCTATCAAGCGCGCGTTTCACGTTTCCTTCCTCTTGTTTTCCGTTCAACCATCGTTGAATATTGCTTTTATTGGTATTTTTTCAAATTAAATTAAAATAATTCAATATCTTAATTTTAATCAACTTTCGATGTTGCTTATCCCAATGGTTTTTCTTTTCATTTTCCCATATCCTAAATGATTTAACAGGGTGATAGTGTTGAGGTGCCAAAAATTAAACATAATACTCTTTTGCACGTTTATACGTTTGTGAGTTATGTTTAGGCCATTAGAATTTCTAAGACCGAGACAGGGGCCTTGAAAAAATTATAACACGACTTATATTCAACTTATGTTTTAAATCAATATTTTGGACTGAACAAGAGGTAATCAGACCGAAACTCAAAAAATGCGAACAATTTTAAAGTAATGAGTTAGTTTGATCCAAACTCTTTATTGTTATCCTTACGAAAACAAGAGAAGTGTTCATTCTCACTCATAATTTAAAGGATTTATCCTGCCGTCTGAGGCAGTCGATTTATGGACATAATCAGAGCCTTCTAGATCACTGAGAGCCTATCCCTATGCGAGTTTTTTTTTTTTTTGCTAAGAGTATGAAAAATGATTAATTGTCGTTTTTATTTTTAGTCTCTTTAAACTCTCTTAAACTCAGCTCTTATAATGGTTAAACCAATGTCTCTTAAACTATAGACCGCTTACACTAAATGATGACGACACGCTATGTCGACGTTTTTGTTGCTTGCTCCAGTTGTTTTGTTAGTGTAAATATCTTAACATTATTATGGCGCTCTCTCAGACATAAATCCACGTTATGTGCGAAAAATGAGAGTAGTAAGGGGCCTTTAGTTTATGAGGCATTGGTTAAACTATGTGAAAATAATCTTAGATAATTACTAAATTGTGAGCTTTTAAAAATATTGTTATATTATGTCATGGTTTCCAAAAATTCAAAATTACAATTTAATTTTTTCCGTTCTCTTTATAAAAACACGAAAGCATAGAAAACAATAAAGTTGTAATTCAATATTTATAAATTACATCAGTGGCGAACGATTTTATTTGCATCGATCACAAGAACAGTTCGAGCGCTATAACAGCCTCCAAAAAGAAGGCAGGGATTAATTTTGACCAGGAAGTTCACAATTTCGCACTTTCTCAAATTAAACCATATTTAATTCCTTAATACCCGGTTGCATAGAAAAATTACTAACGGCTGGATATTTGTGCGCAGTTAAATGTTTTATATGAAATCAGTTTTCGCAATCAGAACAAAATCAACGCAAACTTAAATTAAACATATTTTATTCCGTGGAAATATTTAGCTTGCGTATAAATATTTAAATGGCTAATTTTGATTGAATAACTTTTTAACTAATCGTTAAATATTTAAATGGAATTAAATACAGCCTTAGCACAAAGTATTGAGCGCGCTATAAATTTGGGACGTACACGATAAGTATAACAGGAAACAACCCCTTTTATTTGTTTATTATTTTTTCGACATCTAAAAAGGACTAAAAACAGCGACTCACCGCATGTGTGGCAATAAACCATCTGGTGCAATAAAATTTCTTATTTTTCCATTCGTCAGGAATGCTCATTGTGTACACATCCAGTGATCCAGTCCGTTTTTGGTATTTTAATTTGTTAAATTTAGTGATATTATTGCAATATGCTGAAACAAAAAGAGTTAAGTTTAGAACAACGTGCGTAGACACAGCTTCTGCATGAGCAAGGGAAATAACAAGTAGAGATTTCTAAAACTATGAAATGTTCACGCCGATCTGTGCAATATACTATTGAGCGATCCACCGCTAGCAGATCACACAGTAATAGGCGCAGAACCGGGCGCGAACGCATCACCAAATACCGTGTCGACTGAAAGTTAGTGAGAAGCTTTAAAAAATAGGAGAAAACCTTCTTCAAACCTCGCTGCTGAGTTGTCAGTAGAAATTAAAAAACCAATTTTTGCTTGCACTACTCGCAGAAGGTTTTAGGAAGCTGGTTTGAAAGGCTGTAAAGCCAGGAAGAAACCCTGGCTCTCCGAAAAAAATAGAAAGCTTACAATACATCGATACAAATATTTTAGTTTTCCGAAGTCTCTACATTTTCTTTATTTCAGATTTTTGATACACCTGGTGTGCCCTTTGTGCGTTGCCGGGGTAGGCGAAGCATTTAGTCCAGAATGTGTGGTACCAACCGTAAAACAAGGCGGGGCAGCATAATTGTATGGGCCCGCATGACTAATTCTGAAATTGGCGAAATGTTCGTGCGTGAGGGCCACATAAACTTTTCAAAATACATAAACGTCCTAGAATCTGCGTTGCTGCCCTTATTTTTAACTATTTTTGGTTATACAAATATGGAAAGCGTTAAATTCCAGCAGGATAACGCGCCATGTCATAAATGTGCCCGCACAATGGCATGATTTCGAGAAAATGGCATTGAGGTTCTGGAGTGGCCGGCCCAGTCCCCGGACCTGAACCCCATAGAACATTTATGGAGTTTATTAAAACGCAGAGTCAGGCGTTTCACAATAAATAAAAAAGAAGGCGTAAAACGCTATCTGCACCAAGAATGGAGCGCCATACCTGCAGAATGTACAAGCTTGTAAGCTCTCTACCCAAAAGAATATCTGCCGTAATTAAGGCAAAGGGTGGACCCAGAAAATATTAATTTCATATAAATAAATAGTAATGTGAACCTATAAAAATTATTTCAATTTATTTCAAATTGATGCTCCTAAAAAAATTGTAAGATATCATGGGTGCTCAATACTTTTGGCCAAGACTGTATATTTAATCAAATTTGTGTTTGTTTTTTCTTATTACGAAAACGCATTTCATATAAAACATTTAATTGTTGGCGCACTACTAAAAATTACAAAGAATGTTTTCAAATACAATAATTAATACTCGTTATTATTTTTAATGTTTTTTTTTTATTTGTCGTTAAAATTGGCAACCTAATCTGCAGTGATATATGATAGATCAACTGACGACCGCTCTGACAGGAAACTCTTTGACGGACGTTGTATCACCATCAAACGGTTAGTCATTTAGCTGCTCGATCAGTAGGGGAATCATAATTTATGTTAAATAGTGTAGCTATTCAGCTCCAGACAATGTTTCAATTCGGTTCCCCGAAAATTCTGCGACAAACAATTATGCCACAAACAATTCATCGAAAAACAAATATGAAAACTACAACTTTACAATAACCAAGTGTGCGTGAAAACAATTCATTGAAACAAAATTTTTCACTGTAATGCACCGGCTACTTTTTCGCCATCTTTCCTTATTTATATTTTTATTAATAATAATTGCTTCGTCAACCTTGCAGACACAGATCAAAGAGTTTTTATCGCTCTTATCGCTTCTTCTGATAGTGCCACAAACGTTAAAAAATCAAATTTTGTAAATATGAACAATTTTTTAATGTAATTTTAATTCGTTGTATACCTTAGAATATGGGGCCTGCCGCCAAACCCCCGCTTTTCCAGAATTTATACAATTAATCAAGTGCCATTAATGAAGATGTGCTACTTTGCTTTCCGTACCACACAATTGAACAATTAAGAGAAAATTGATCAATATTTTTTAATTGCATTACGAGTTTTTACAATGAATTGTTCAGTGTAGAATTGTTTCCATGTAAAATACAAACATTACAATTATCCTTCTCAATTTATTTCTAACAATTGTTTGTCGCACTTTAGTGGTTGTGTTAAATTGTGTTGCGCATAATTTTCGGGTTGTCGTTATTGTCGTATACCTTTGATAGTTCGAGGTATTTCTTGTCCAATATTATTTATTTATTTATTTAAAACAAGTGCTTAACATTGCTGTTGAAACATCGGTATTTTTGGACAACCTATTGATCTGTGTATATTAGTTATAAAAATTTTAAGGTTTTCCTTTTTGAAAAAAATTGCTTTTTTACCTATTGTAATTGTTATTTTCTTGGTAAACCAGACTGATCTTTGCTCCTTAATACTCAAAGAAATTTAGTAGTTAGCACCAGTACTAGTCTTTTGACTATGTATAGTAGTATGCATTTTGTCGGTCCTTTATCCTACATTACTTTTTATACTAATTTTGAAATGTGGTATATATTTTGTTCATAGCGTTAGGTACATAAATTTGGGCTTTGTATCGGTAGTCTCAGTTACAATAAATATTCGTAACCATACCTCCTTGAAGTATTTAGACGTTCCGCATTATATACCATGTTTCCATGAACCAGGTTGGAGTTAGGTTGAGTTGAAATTAGGTTTTCATTAATTCCAAAATGGCGTTGATCGTTTCCACGGAGTACAGTTAGGTTTAGTTGAAATTCTCATACCGCTTGATAAAATTAATTTAATTTGTGCCTAATAATACTCTATGTATACTTTTATAAGCCCGGAAAATTATTTTACAATAGCTTTTTTGTTTTAAATATACATATTTGTGTTTCAAAATTTTTAATATAAATTTCCTTGACATTAAAAATGAAAATTTTTCATTTCCCGCCATTTTGAATTTCAACTCTACTCAATCCCATTAGTTTCGTCGAGTTCAAAATAATTTAACGAAAACTCAACTCTACTCTGTTTCCATGAACGCTAACTCCAACTTAAGCCACTTTCAACTCTGCATGGAAACAAGATAATAAACTACTTGTTGAATATAATAATGGTTTAGCTCACTGAAAAAGCCGCATCTTTGATGGGGGTTTATTATAGCATTTCTGAAATCAAGTAACAAACCAAATTCAGTTCGATAAAAGCCTAGATTTAAATATAAATTTGTATAGAACGCAGCGCCTCATTCAGCAACCTAAACGATTCTAAATACGCTCGCTTATTAATCGACATTTTTCAAACATCGAATGACTACTATCGTGTCTAAAATACGTGATGCAATATTTTTATTTTTGTTTGATTATTCACATTTATTCTATCGTCCCAGATTTTCACTTAATTTTTTTGGAATTTCGGCCGAATCTAGAATGCTTAAAATAACATTCTCCAGAAAATATTGTATACCTAATCAGAAATGCCTAATCAAAAAACATTTGTCCATCTATTGTTAAAGAATATATTTATGGGCGGAGTAGAATTGTTGGACTCAAATTTGGGTCGATACAAAATCAAAATACGTTCGCGAAAGTGGTATATAAATGATTTTTTTACCATTTACTCGTTGTGACGGTCGCAAATTCATGGATCCTCTATAAGTAGAAGACTAGAACGAATTTCCACAATATTTCTCTAACTTTTACGATTTTTTATTTTTAGGCGAGTAGAATAACAAAAAGGGATGAAAAATATGGATATTCTGGCGCTCCTTGATTTTAAATTGGAAGTAGCGGAAGTGCTTTGTAAGTTCGAGGCGCCTGTACCAGTAGGCTGCCCTTCAAAATTTCTCAACGGTAAAATTGAGATAAAACGAAAAAAACTACTTCGTATGGTGCAGAAGTCACCGCCAAAGGAAATTCAGCTTGACAAACTCGGCCATTTTCCTGATTGAACAGAAAAAAGGTTGTCTTGCAAATACACAAACTGTAACATACTGTCTTACACAAAATGAAAAAAATGCAACTTATCCTTGTGCTACAATAAGGAGCGCAGTTGCTTCCGAAATTTACACTTGTGACTTAATGAGACTAAACCAAAAAGTTGATTGAAAATATATTTAGCTGTATTGTAATTTTTAAAGTTTCTTGAAAGTCTTTTGAATTATACATTTATTTGTTTTATTTTTATTGTTTTTTATTTTATATTCTTATTTAGAGTAGATACTCCTGATGATGACCTAACAAGTCGAAATCGATCGAGTGATTTTTTAAACTTTTTAAAAAATATTCAAAATATTCTGCGAAACAAAAAACAAGTGATTAATAAAAATGTGTTTATTATATTCTTATTTATTTGCATAATTTTTAGTTTTAATGCAATAAATGAATTTTCAAAATGTGATATGCAATAAACCTAATTTATATGAAACTTTCAAATTTTATTCTGTTATTTGTATATTTGATGTGCATGAAAAACATCCATTTTCTCAGAAAATATTTATTTTTCTTGCCGTTCAACTTCAGTTTCTCCTTCAAGATTATAAAACAAATCCAAAAATAATTTTAATTTTCGAAAAAATCAGGTCATGTAACAAAGGGTGTAATATGTGTGCACGATCGAATGTTTCTTGTCGTTTAGGTATATAAAATTTAAACACGAAAAGGAAGAAGATCTATTTTAGATGTTTGTAGCTACATTGATTATGTTTTGGTGTGCTGCATGCAATATAATTTTAAAAAAAACATATTTGGAGGAAATGATACGAAACATCAAAAATTTGTCAACTAAAAGGAAAAATATTATAATTAAATTGTTTTTAGTGATCGCGGTAAACATTTACATACACAGATTTGTGTTTGATATATATTATGTATATGTATTTTATATGCCTATCTATACTGATTTGTCCAAATTAAACACATTCATAACAGGGCATCTAACAGTTGGGAACATGTTGAGGAACATGGAAGCCAACGTTATGAAAATGTTTCGTACTATGAAATTTTCAAATCAAGTTACATAAAACATAAACTTATAATTTTCTATTCTTTTGTGTGTATTAAAAAGTAAATTCTATACACATATACACAAAAAAAATCTTAATAAAATTACATATATCTAAACGGGTTTTACTAAAGGAAACCTAAAAAAATTGCACCTAAAATATACCTATTTTGGCTTTACGTTGTTATTTTGGTTGGAAATAAAATCACACAGAATTAAATTATGATCACTTATTATTATTATTATGATCATTCTAATAAATTTCTCATTATTAAAATTTACATTTTTCAATTTTCATTTATAATCTCCAGCTTTTCAGTGACAACAACAAAACACATAGAACGTAGAACATAGAACGTATAGAACATAGAACGTATAGAAAAAATATATTGAGCGAGAAATATGTATATTGAGTAAATAGGCCAAAACAGTGTTTGAGTCCAGCCGCTTCCCATTTGTAACTACATCCGAGAATTTGATTTAATAATGAATTTTCCTTTGGTTTAGCTGTCTGATTGTGATTTGTCTGTGGTATAACTTAACAATTATTTGTACAAACCATTTCACAATTTGATTCTCCTTTCTTCTTGGTCTGCATTTAAGCGAATTATAAATTATTATCTAACATTACTATTAAGAAATTCATTTGTCGGGTATCATAGTGTTTTTATTGTTTATACCAACTTTTTTCATTGCTTTCAAAAGTAAAAAGACTACAACAACCGAATAATTTCATCTCGATTTTGTTGGTACAGTTCATCGTAATTATGCACTTATAATTTACAGAATAAATGACGTTGAATTTTTAGTTTTTTTTTTATATTTATTTTATTTGTCTTCCAAAGTGATAATGTTTATTAAAATGATAGTGTATAACATTTAATTTTTCGTTTCTCTTGTTTTTTTCTTCATATCAATTTTACCATTTTTTTCTATTATTTGGGAGGCGACAGCTTACAAACAAAAACTATTCCAAGCAAGAAATTTAAATGATGCTAGAGAGAAAACAAGATAGAATTTCAGATAAAACTGAAACTTTAAAATGGAAATTTTGTATAATATAATTAATCTCCGTACAGTGTATTATGTTGCTTTTATACATAAATACTATACAACAAAAACAACGACAAGGAGTTGAATAAATAAAAACAGTAACATAACACAAAAAATATCCTAAATACTTGAATAGGAATTATATGAAAAAAAAGGATTTTTTTTTTGTGTTCATTACATGGAGAGATACTGTGATTTCTTGTTAAATTATGTAAATGTATACTACACACACTTTAAGTCTGGCATATACTTAATTTTGATAGTACCCACAGAATATTTTCTCCATTTTTAATGTCAACAAAACAAAAATTCAAAACATTTTCCTTTTATTTAATATTTCCGAATTATTCACAAACAAATAACCAAAATATAGACTGAATCCTTTTTTCATCAATTGAGAGAAAAATCATTATTTTTGTGTTTTTATACTTTCGAAACTTAATTGTTTTATTAAATAAAATTGGATTAAATTATTTCATTGTGATTCGAATAAATTTTCAATTTTATCTGTATAATATTTTTTGTAAATATCACCATGTACATAATAACAAAACTCATTCACAAAAAAAAAGGATTCAACATATAGCATATACACAGGCTTAAAGGATATTCATATCATATACGAGTACGTATGAAATATAAATATGGGTTCCCTATACTAATAATCAACTAACATAGGAGAATGTTATATGAATTGGCTTTAGCATCTAGGTTGATTTAATACTTTGTGATTTATTGTACGTGACGATTCTCCAGAATAGCTATATGTATTATATCTCAAAAGCATTTGAGAAGTACTAGGATCAACAGACCCTTTGTTACTCCAAATTAAATTTATTGTGCATTGCCGCAGAATTCTAAATAGGTATATTAAGAGAATACATATATGTAACACATATATAACTGTTTTTGTGTTTTGTTTATGAACATATTAAAATGCGTTCGAACAGATTGGACAGATAGGACGTATAATCCAACGTATAATCCGCCAGTTTTGCGTGAAACAAATTTTGCGATTATATACGAATAAGATGCTCTTGCCTTATGTAAAGTCATTTCAATTTGAGATGTCTAATAAATGAAACCTTCTGGAATTAATTTTTTTTATGATAATTGAGAACTGAAGCAAACCGAGCCTGTTATTATACTATAGAAACATACCATTAGTTCGACTATTTATTCCAATGGGAATGACGGCTTCAAACTGAGCTTTTTCGTTTTTTGCAAATATTTTGAAATGTCTATTAATTTCGAGAACTCTTTTTCGATTCTAAATTCGATTTGCAACAATACCAGTCCAGATCAGTTTTCCAATATTTAAGCAGAAATGATAATTTTTAACAAAAAGCTGTTTTTGAAGAAAAAATTCGGCCCTGTACAGTACAGCCCAGGTGAATTGATTAAAAACACTAGGCGTCGCAACAATTATAAAAATAAGTTTTTTTTAATTTCTGACTTATATTTCAAAGCAAAATTATTTAAAAAACAATTATTTAAAAAACAATTAAAAGACAATTCAATCCATTTTAAAAATTAAAAAAAATAACAATAAAAATTATTGTATTGGTAGTACAAATTAATTCAGTCCTTTTCTAATTTTAAAAATGTATTTATTTTAAAATTTAAATATTATCCATCGCTGCCTACGACTTTTTCCCACCTCTCAGGCAATTTTCGATTCCCATCTCACAAAATCGTTTCGTGTTTTGAGGCGATCCAAGTTTGAAGCTAATTTTCAATTTCTTCGAAAGACGTGAACCGGTGACCTGTCAAATCGTGTTGAATCCGTAGGAAAAACCAGTATTCAGAAGGTTGTCCGGAGAATACGGGGGTTGCGGTAAAATATTCCACTTGAGCGTTTCTAAATAATTTTTTACGACATTTGCAACGTGAGGCCGACCGTTGTCATGCAGAAGAATAACTTTATCATGCCTTTCCTCATAATCCGGTCGTTTTTCTCGTAATGCACGGCTCAAACCATTTAACTGTGGTCTGTGTCGCTCTGCCGTAATAGACTCGCCAGGTTGTAGCAGCTTGAGTACAGAACGCCTCTTTGGTCCCACCAGATACACGCAGCATTACCTTCCAACCATGAATGTTCGTCTTTGGTATTAATGTTGATGTCAACGATGGGCCGGGCAAAGCGTAGTATTTTTTTCTCTTGGGGTTATCGTAGAAGATCCATTTATCGTTACCAGTCACTATCCGATGTAAAGAACCCTTTCTTGTTTGGCTTTAAAGGAGCTGCTCACAAGAAAAAAATCGCCTTTCCACGTGTCTCTTGGTTTCATTTCATACGGGACCCAATTGCCTTGCTTTTGAATCATGCCAATCTAATTTAATCGCACGAAAACTGTTTGTTGGGTCACCCCTAATGTACCGACAAGCTTTTCTTGTGTTTGAGCCGGATCTTCGTCGATGCCTCTAATTCATCGTTTACGATTTTTTTTGACTGGAGCATTGTCACCGTAAACTTCCAGAAGTATTCGATAGGCTTCAGCTGCACTTTTTCCGATTTAAAAAAAATTAACAGTTCCCGCAAATGCTGTTTAGTTATCACAAAATCCGACATATTCAACACAGTAAAAAACACGTTTTGTGAGAAACTCAAAGCAATACAAACTGAATGTTAACGGTAGATGTCTAATCTGCCTGAAACAACAGAAATCAGCTGTCACTAAAAAAATAAATAATATAAAATTATTATAGTCAGAGCCACTTTTTGAAAACGGACCGAATTAATTTGTAGTCCCAATATAAAAATACTTCAATTGGTATAATTTTTTGTTTTAATGTTAGCCATTATTCTTCGTCCTCATCGTCGTTGTTGGATACGGGTTCGGTAACTGGTAAGCTCGAGTAAAAATTGTAAAATTGAAAAACAAAGTTTTTGATTTCTAAAAATTTGAAATTCTTTTTGAATTTAGAAAATTATTTGTTTGTTATTAAATGAAATTTTTAAAAATTAATAAAAAGTTTTTTCATTTTAATGACATACTTTGTAAAATTGTTTAAAAAATCCCTTTTATATTTAAAGAAAATATTTATTTGACGAGAATAATAAATTTTAAAAACAGATTATTTGCATTTAAAAACAATTTGTTGATAATAATGACAGCTTATTTTATGTTTTTTGTTTAATTACGTTCTGTAAAAAAAAATTTAATCCCGTTGCTTATTTTTTGTATTGTATTACAAGAAAATTCGTGTCGCAAATTTAATCAAAGTGTTCTTGTGCGCGTGATTGGTTAAACTTTATTAAATTTAATTTTTGTGCAATATCAAATTTAATAGTTAATTTAATTATTTGAATAGTGTAGTATTTCAATTAAATAAAAAATTCTGTATGCTTGTGATACGGTAAATTAAAAAAAATGCAGTGTTTTGAATTAAAATAAAACAGTATTTTTGTTCATAGGAAATCTAATGACGATCGAAGAGCAGGAGGAGCCGAGAGTGGTAAATCTCATTATACAGCCGTGTATCGTTAACATCGTGGGAATTCCTAGGAATCAACATCTCGAGCATTAACATGAATTTCCGGATTACTTTATTTATAAAAAAATATTAATATGTAAAAGCAATTGTGACATTTTACCAAAAATAATGAATTCCATTATTTTTGATTTTACTAAAAAAATAGTTAAATGAAAATAAATCCTTTAAAACTAGAAAATCTTCTTTTTATTATTACAAAAATATCTTTTAAAATTATAAATATTTATTTCATATGTATAATTGACAAATATATGTTTGAAAATTACAAATTAATTTTTATATTTTATAAACAAACTTGCCTAAAAAATTTGTTTTAAAATTAAAACGATTTCCTTGTTAATTTTAAAAACGGCATTGTTTGCCTAAAAAATATACGTATATCTTTTTGATTTTATATGTATATTTTTCTACTTTTACAAAATTTTTTTTTTGCTCAGTGCGGCTTCTTAAAACATAATCCAGATGAAATTATATATAAAATTATTTTTTAATATAAAATAATTTAAAAAATAAATTGAATTAGGTGATTGTAAATTAATTTTGCATAATGATTTTAATTATAAATTAATGATAATTGTCATAGTTACCATGTTGCAACATTTTCCACCGTTAGGCGCGCTCTGGATCTGTACCATAAACACTATTCAGTGTGTCTCCCAGAAAAATATTAAAATCAAACAAGTGAAGGATGGTCAATTACAATTAAACTATGACAATTTGACTTGTAATAGTAATTTTTGAGAGGTGAGGTATAGCATTTACGAAAAAACGATTAAAACCAAAAGATTTTTAAACAAAATTTGTTCAGATAATTTTTTTTAATTTTACCGGAAATGACGAGTTTTAACAAAAAAAAATATTACAAAAATTTGGCATCTCTACAGTCCCGGCGAGAATGACTATTTGGAATCAAACTTCATAACTAACCTTTTTTCATTAAATGGGAGATCCTTGCGAAGTTTATTATTTACAAAAAACAGCAAACATTTAACTGTGTTGTTTTTTGTGAATTTAAATAAATTTAAAGATTAAATTTTCAACAAGGACCTTGTTGGTTTTCCGAAATTTAAGCAGGAATGTTTTTTTAAATATTCAACACAGGTTTACAAAAAGTTCGGCAAGTTTAATTTTTTACTTTAGATTCGAGGTCTATGTATACATTCGTGGTAAAAAAGTCCGTTGTTGGTCACAACATATTTACCCCTCAATTTTTATTCTAACTTTTGAATAAAGAAAATTGGTATTCATTCTACATCACAAGGATTGATGCCAGTAATATGTTCAATTTAAAATATTAGCGGTATTTAGTTGTAACTTGCCCAGTTAAAATTTATCATTCGCCGACATAAATATCGACATAAATATTACGGGGCTATACCTTATTTGAATAGTTTTTGTTCAAAGAGTTCAGCATAAATAAACGTTTGAGTAAAAGTGGTGGTTTGATTTCCAATAATTCATATTTTTATTATTTTGTATCAAAAATTCTCTCTTATGAAATTATTGCTTGCAAATTAGGTAAAACTCCATATAAAAAATCACTCAATTCGCGAAAAAAATTAACATTTTACGATATTGGAACCTATCCTAAGAAAATTTCCAAAATATTAAAGAATTATAAAAATTAAGATCGGACAGAGGATGTAGGAACAGAAAAAAATTTTTTACTAATCAGAATGTATTTTTATTTACTTTTGAAAAACCCCGTATTACATACAATTTTGAGTGATTTTTTCAAATCGCTCGACCGAAAAAATAAAAAATTTGAGTTGTGTTACTGTTGCACCAAACAGACGAATTGTTTAAATATTTATTCTGAAATTTTAACTTATTTCAGAATAAATATTTAATTTAATCAAAATAAACTTGAAATAATAATTTAAGTCTGGATAAGTTGATTTGAAAATTATATATTGTGCCGTGTACGGCAAAACTGTACTTAAAACTAAAGCAACAGTTTTCTATTGATTCCTCTTGGGCGCTCTAAAACAAAGAGTAGTTTAACTGCAACCGTTTAGCGGATAACACGTATGAAAGAAATGAGTGCGATTTATAAAAAAACGATTTGAAGCGGTGTTTTCAAGTGCACATCCGAAAGGACCAAAAATGTCGGTTGCAGGTGCAGCTAATTATACAAAAAAAAAGTTGAAAACATTTGTACAGAAGAGGATTACATATTATTCAATGTATAAAAATGTTGACGATTTGCCAGATAGAGGTCAAATCCGAACCACTACAAAAAAGGAGGATGGGGGCATCATAAAGTTATTTGATGAAAATTCTTCGCTTACGCTGGATGCAGCTGTGACAAAATTGGCGAAAAAGAATACTATTTTACCAAAAACAACCATACGAAAGAACATGGCTACGCATATGGAAATATTTTGGTCAAACCACTGGCAACACAAAAATACATAGAGAAGCAACAACAGTGGACAAATGAACATAAAAACGAAGACTTTGCGAATATTGTATTTACCGATGAGTCATCCTTTTGGGGTTTGAATGTTAAAAGGCGTGTTTGGCGAACTAAGAAAAAAAAGAATTGTCTGAACTGTGGAGCACCCGCCCTAGCTCCATGTATGGCGATGCTCCACCGAGCAAGGTTTTGGTAAATTAATCGTTTCCATACGTAACCTAAACGCACTTTTCATGAATAAAATTTATTCACGAGGTTTGTTACTATCTATCCTGAAATGGTTTGGAGCGGGGAACTCTAATTGAATCTTGCAAGAAGACAACGATCCAAAACACCATAGCCTACTTTGTTCGAAATTAAAACTCAAAAAGAGCGTCACAACATTGGATTCGCCATCTTAGGTACCTAATCTCAATCCGATCAAAATTAATGGGCGTTCGTGAAGATTAAGCTGAAAATGTACCACATAAAAAATTTGAGCGATCTAGCTGAAGTTGTCCGGAAGATATGGAAAAATTATCACAACAGTATGCAGAATAATTGGTTGATAGTATGAACGAAAGGAGTCAGGAGTTATTAACATTAATGGTGAATTTACTATGTATTAGTTGATAGCGCCCTAGAAAATACAACAAACTTTCATAATAAAAACAAAAAAAAGTCGTAGTTTTATTTTTACTTAGTTTTTTGCCGTACACGCTCTTGTTGCACATACTGTAAGCAAGTTCATTTACCATTTTTTTTGGATTACTAGTAAAATAAATATTAGTAAATTACTACGTTTCCCTATATGGATTTAAACTGTTTTAATTTCGATTTTCCCCAAAAATGGTTGGTGGAACCTGGACTCGCAGCGAAAAGCAAAAAGCTAATCTGTTTGCCCAACAAATAGAAAATAGCTTCAAACCACCAACTGGACAAGCGGATAATAAATATTAAAGACCTATATGCAAAATAGACGACGTATTTGTGCTACCCCAGTTACTCTGAACTAAACCAAACAGGAAGTAAAAAATCTCAAAGATAAAAAAGCCCCTGGATACGACTTGATAACGGGGCAAATAATCAAAGCCCTAACCGAAAAATTACCAATTAAACTACAGCATATAATCAATGCTATCTTTAGACTAAGCTATGTTCCGAGACAGTGGAAAGTAGCGGAAACCATAATGATTCCAAAGCCTAATAAACTACGTAACATCGTATAGGCCAAATTCTTTGCTATCAACAATATCAAAAATTTCCGAAAAATTGTTTCTCAAAAGACTAAACTAAAGCCAACTATAGAGAGCAAAAATCGTATACCAACTAATCAATTTAAGTTCCACGAAGGGCACTAACAAGCTCCAACGAGGTTTGCCAAAACAACATTTTGATTTGCTAAATTCTTCAACGACCGTTACTTCCGCGTGAAACAGGAAATACTCAAAACTTACGAAAATATTGGCAAGAGTTCCACAAGGCAGTGTTCTAGGCCCCGTATTATAACTCCTGTATACAAATGATCTAGCAAACATAGAAGAAGCTAGGATAGGAACGTTTCCTGATGACCACCGATGTTAGTATTGTTGAGTTCACAAGGAAACTACAAAACGCTATTAAGATAGTAAATAACTGGAAAAAAAAATGGAAAAAACACTCAAAGAATCGAAATCAACACATATCAACTTTACAAATAGGAAATTAGAATACATATATTCCGATTAGACTGAATTCTCAACAAATTCCATATTCTGATAACGCTAAATACCTCAGCATGACGCTAAACTCTAAGCTTAGGTGGAAAGCGCATGTTAAAAAGAAAAGGCAAGAATTGAATTTAAAATTTAGAAAAATGCACTGTCTTATTGTACAACGCACAACAAACTGCTGTTATAAATCCCAAAACATGTATGGACGTGTGGTATTCAGATTTAGGCTGCGCATAGAAAACTACAGTTAAAATCATACAAACAATTCAAAACAAAGTACTACGTATCATTGTGAATGTTTCATGGTACATTAGAAATGACGAGTTCTATCGAGAGTTAAACATGAAACACGTCAGCTAATAAATACAAAAATTTGCAAGGAGTCATGTACTGCGACTGCAGCAGCATGACAACGAGGAGCTGCGGAACCTACTGGATCGCACAAATGGATCGAAGCGACTAAAAAGAGCAGTGCCTTTAGAACTAGTGGTTCCCTAGACTCGCTGAAATCAAATGACTGGCAGAGCTGGGATGAATCAATAGGTTTCACCCCACAAGAATAGACTACAGATTGAGCAATTATAAACTAATAAAACAATTACTATTACTATTTAAGAAAAATTCTTAAAAAAATCGTTTTTTCTAAATATTTTATTTTGATTTTGAAACAAGCTGTTTTGCATTTTTTATAAATTTATTAGTTAAAATAGTTAGTTTTTATAGTTAAAATATCTGTAATTTTGACAGATATACAAATGTCAATCGGCTGGAAAAAATTTCGTCGTGAGAAAGTTTGGTTTAAAATGTCTTTGCCATTACACTACAAATTATTTGATCGTGTAAATACCTACCGTCAAACATATACTTTTCACGAATTCATACATTTGCCATATATGATCGATGGTAAATGCTCTAACAGATATCACAGACAATTAATTCTTGAAACGATTACAGGCAACAATGGATGTCCATTGTATCGCCGACGATCCTTTGAAGGCAATGGAAGATCATTAAGAACGCAAGTACTAAATCCTTACGTTGTGTTGTAATTGATAACTGTTGGATAGTACCATATTCACCTTTATTATCTCAAATATACAAAGCTCATATAAATATTGAATATTGCAATTCTGTTAAATCAATAAAATACATTTACAATAAGTAAATAAAGGTAGCGATATGGCCGTTTTTGAAGTAGCACCTGCAAATAATTTAGATGAAATTAAGCAATTTCAAATGGGAAGATACCTCAGTAGCAATGGAGCAGTATTGCGCATATTCACTTTTCAAATTCATGCGAGATATCCCACAGTAGTTTATTTGGCCGTACATTTGGAAAATGGACGTATATTTCACCACAAAAATGTTGTCGCGCAAGCATCACTGCCACTAGAGACAACATCAACTGATTTTTTAGGTTTGTGTCGAAATGATGCATTTGCTAAAACATTACTGTATTCCGAAGTTCCACGTTACTACACTTGGAACACCTCTCGATTTTAACGTCGAAGAAGAGGACAAGTAGTACTTCTACATCCAAAAGTTTTTTAAAGTGATGCGTTAGATAGAATATACACAGTGCATCCAAATAATGTATGAATGTTATTACATATTTGCGGCCCAAAATCGTTTCAGCATTTGAGAACCGTAAATAATGTATTGTGCGAATCATATCGCGAAACATGCCAACGTTTAGATTTACTTAAGAACGATGAACGATGGGATAATTCATTAGCCGATGCAATACTTACTGCTTCCGCAAAACAAATTAGAACATTATTCTCAATAATACTTTCAACATGCTTCCCTGCAAATCCGTTAGCATAGTGGACAAAATATAAAGATACGATGACAGAAGGCATATTACGTCAAGCTCGTAACACAAATACAGATCCTGATTTACACTACACTGAGGACATGTATAACCAAACATTAATTCACATAGAGGACATTTGTTTAGTGATTGTAAATAAAGTGTTGAGTCAATTAGGAATGCCATCACGAAATCGAGCAATTACTGACTTATTTGATCGCAAAATACAACGTGAAAAGAACTACAATACTGATGCATTAAATACTTTTGTTCAGGAAAACATACCAATCATGAATCAACAGCAAAAATACGTTTACAAAACTATTATGCAATCAGTTAATGCAAACAGTGGTAGATTATAATTTCTGGATGCTCATGGAGGTACGGGCAATATCTTTTTAATTACGTTAATTTTAGCTTCCATACGAAAACACAACTTTGTTTCCTCCTGGAATTGCAGCCACTTTGTTAGACAGTGGAAAAATGGCACATTCAGCATTGAAGCTACATTTTAATATGCAACAAACAGAAAAACCAACTTGTAATGTTTCCAAAACATCTGGAATGGCAAATTTACTTCAACAATTCAAGATTATTGTATGGGATGAGTGTACAATGGCTCACAAAAAATTTGTTGGACGCATAGGATCGAACATTGAAAGATTTACGCACCAACCGACAACCAGTTGGGGTGCTTTTATTTATTTATTCATTGGCATTACAATTTTGGTAAAGGAAAATATCATATGGAAGCAATATAAGTGAACAACAACCACCAAAAAAAATACTTCCATTAGACATAAAAACCTCAAATTTTTTCAAAAAACAAATCCACTCCATGCTATAGTACCCTCCGTATTGAGCTCAAGCTCATTTATTACAGAGGACACTGCAAGATGTGAATACTTACATACTACAAAAATAATACAAATGAAAATATTATTATAAAAATAGTACTACAATGTATTGTCATTCAAGCGCGTCACGCTAAATAACACGCTTTAAAAGATTTAGGTTACGCTGACCTTTTAATATCTAATGGAATAGAATCCCAAAGAGAAATACCACTAACAGAAAAGGATGTATTTAAAGATCTGCACAGGTTTATAGGGGGAAGTAAACGTAAATTTAAAGAATCGGACCTACTGAACAATAATTTGTTAAATAAATAGGAAGGTTGCTTCGTTTTGAAAATAAAGACATACAAGAAGTTCATAAAAGTCAACCAAACTGCAACCAAGGATCAAATTTAAAAAGGGAGAAATGTGATCATATTTCTTAATACTAAAAATGAAACGAGTACAAGCATTGAAAAATCTTTGGAGAACATTCATATTATCCTGAAGCATTCCAAGCAAAACTACGTCACCATAAAGAAAATGTGGAAGAAGGTGTGAGAGGAACATAAGCTTTTTAAAATCACTATCAGTGAACCCTACAACTTTATACAAACAACTAAGCATTCCAAAAATCGTTTTGCTAACCTTAATCATTATCACCCCAAGTAAGAGTTTTATTAAAAAAATAACCCTAAATTTTTAACTGTATTAACGAATGGAATTAAATAATCACCGAGAAAAATTCCAGGAAAAGAGGAAGTATTTATATATTTTTTATAATTTATAATGGACAAATCCCTACTAAGAGCGAGCCGGTTAGATAATGACCAATTATAAATTCTTTCCAAATCATCGTTAATAATAGAAATATTAGAGATAATGGAATCATTCTCAAGGCGACTACTCCTATATATTTGGACATCATCAGCAAATATATGAAAAGAAGAATGACGAATGAAACATGCAATATCATTAATATACATTATACATTGAGAATAGTAAAGGACCAAGAACCGACCCCTGAGGAACGCCAGAAGAAACAGGTAAGAAGTCAGATAAGAATTGTCATAAAAGACTGCCTGAAAGCGACCCGAAATTCAATTTAGCAGCAGAGAGAGAAAAATTAAAGTTCGAAATAAGCTTATTAAACAAAATTTGGTGATTAATTGAATCAAACGCTTTAGAAAACTCTAACAGAGTAAGGCAAGTCATTTCTCTTTTACTCATACTACAACGAATATCATCACAAACATTCAGTAAGCAGTGGTAGTATCGTGGAACCTTCTAAAACCCGATTGAAAAAGACTAAGCAAATTAAAGCTATCGATATGAGATTGAATTTGTTTTTTTACTACCAATTAAAAAGGCTTGGACAGAGAACTTAAAATACTAATAGAGCGGAAATGGGAAAGCTCAGAAGGAGTGCTACTTTTAGGAATAGGAATAATTTTACTCATCTTCCACTGAGCGGGATATGAAGAAGTTGTTAAAATAAAATTGAAAATATGTAGCAAGTATCTTGCTTCTAATACAATAGGAAAAATGAGCTTAACTTATTTTAAACCATATCTAGACCAGTGGATTGCGTTTTAACTTCCCAAATTGCAGAATGCAAATCAACAGTAGATATATTTGTAAAGGAAAAGAATTTAAGGGGTTCGGCGGACACTAAATCAATATTGAAAATATCAAGGGTCTAAAGTTAGTTAGATAAAGGTTAAAGTCATTAGCTTTGAAATCTACAGAAGCAGCTCCTTTGTAACTACCAAGGCCCAAGTTGCGTACGTTACGCCAAAATATCTTAGAGGGAAGTGAGGGATCTAACTTATCCTTGAAAAAATTTTACTTGGCAATACGAATTAAACCTACCACTCTATTTCGAGATTGCTTATAAGCTAGATAAGACAAAGAATTAAGGCTAATTAGTCCAAAGACGATATTTAGAAAAACGAACAGAAGTAGCACTCAAAATCTCTTGCGTCATCCAAAGGGGGGATCTAGGTCTAAAATAAACTAGTGAGAGTAATAGAGGAATTAAAATAGTCAATTTGATCGGTAGAAGTAAAGAGAAGCAAAGAGAAAAAATATTGTTCCAACAAATTGAGCCACAAGTTGATGAAAGGTGAGATTCATCAATTTTAGAAAAAACCCTAAAGCTGAAACTTTTAGGTTTAGGTGGAGAGTAATAATTAACAGAAAAAACAAGACGATCATGATGAGAGTCAATACCAAGAGACAATTGATTGAAAAAACAAATAGAATAACCAGCAGCAGAAGCAACAACGTGATCAATGAGCGAATAACAACTACAACTTGCCGTAGAGTAAAAGTGGGCGCTTCAGTATTATAAACCGAAAAATTAATGCTACTTGAGATATTTAAATAGCTACGAGAAAATAAAGTCTCTTGAGAAATATCAAAATTAAAATCACCCGAAATGAAAACCTCATCATACCGACAAGAAAAATAACTAAAAAGATACTCAATGTCTAAAAGGTGATTTTTCAAATCGAGCATTAGACCTCTTGTTCGTTTTAGGAGGATTATAAAACACACCTAGAAGAAATTTCCGCTTATTCACAAAGACATTTGTTACAGGCTGGCTACTGCCAACCTGCAGATTTTCACTAAGCACCTGCAGACGCCTCCACGGTGATTTTTGCCGGCTACGTTCTCAGCGGAGAAGTGCGAAGGTCGTGGGGTTTGAGGCATGCAGGGCTCCTGGCCTACACCGTGATGATTACAGAAAGTTGGGGGGGGAACGCAAATAATAATAAACCGAGTTCCGCCGAAATTCGTCGGCCGGAACCTGAGGAACGACACGAATAATCCAAATAATAAGTACATAAAAAAATGATAACGGAAGAGGTGCCTTGGTGCGCGCATCCATCCGAATTCAAACGGGATCAAGCCCTGGTTACGGAATTGGATGCGGGCACCAAGGGACCGCAAACACTAAACCGACACAGAGGGAGTCTCCTCTCCCATCATACCTAACCGGAAAACTTAATAATTCATTTTTATTTTATTTAAGGTAGGCGAACAAAACTCAAGAAATCCGACTTCCCACGAGAAGAAACGAAAGAAAAGGAGGAGAGAAAACGAGAGAGAGAGAGAGAGAACAATGCGTACCGAGCGTGCACCCGCTGTGCGGCGCTCGATCACAAAATTTTCAAAATTATATATATAAGAATATAATAAAAATGGATAATAATAAAAAAAAATAAAATAAAAAAAAATTAAAATAAAATAAAAAATTGTACCTTAATAATTATTTCTTTTTTAAAAAAAAGTACTGGTGCGGCCTTGCGCGGCCGTCGTTGCGGCAGACCACCGATAAATAAAACAAGCCGGTTGGCTACCCCGTTGCGTTGGGCGTGGTTCGCCTTTGCGCTCGAGCGCTTGCCTGGTTGGGCAATATAATGATGGAGGCCGTCCCCGATAAAGGTATTTGGCCTCGCCTGGCCGCCAAAATAAGTTGGGCGTTGGCTCGCCTTAATCGTAAAAATATAATTGTAGCGTTTTCCCACCAAAACGTAGAGGTATTAGGCGTTGTCTTGCCCCAAAAAGGATAAAATATTTTATAAATAGCCTCGCCTGGTTGCCCGTCTGTTTCGTCTAGCGCTGCGGCTTTTCCACCGGTGTTTTCGAAAATGTGATACCCGTTCAAAAAGCGGTACCAAAAAAAAATAAAAATCGTGCACACTTTAAATGATGAAACGGTACTCTTTACAATCACCACTCCCCGAAGAAAATACGATACTTGGTAACTATTGTACTCGTAAAACCCGTAAGCATTTACAGGACTCGATCTAAAATATCGGCTTATCCCATCAATGCAATATGTCCTATATATTCGGAGCGATGCGGTTATATTCGCTGTATATAAAACTGTACACCACTCAAATGTATATAAAACTGTACACCACTCAAATAGTTACGTTAACTCACTTTTTTTTAAATCACAAATTTGATAGTTTTCAAAATTAAACAAATTTCCTTTTTATAAATTTCTATATTTTTATAAAAGATGATAGACTATATGGCTAATTGTTTGTTTTATATTTTACTAAAAATTATAGACAGCACAAAAACTTTTGCCTGCCAACATTAGATTTTTTTTTATTTTAATTTTATACTAGACTTTTTATTTTAAATCAAAACTCGAACAAAATCAAAACTTGAATATCGAGCAAAAATCACAACTTGAAAAGCTTACCAAAAAAAAATTCGAGCGTCGCACAAACGACGCGCAAAACATTCCAGAACAATTGTCTTCCTTCTCTGTTTCTCGTTTACATCAATTCGCATTGATATAAACGAGAGGCATATAAGAAAAACATTCTTATGGAATGTTTTGCTTTACACACACACTCGATTCGCATTGCTCTCTCTCTCTCCCATTCTCGTTTTACTACCAACCAAACGAACAAAAACATACGAGAATCCCTCCACCACTGAACGCGTTCAGACATCAACAACACAGACGCAAGAAACCGCGAGTAAAAACACAAAATCTAAAAAAAAATGGGGATGTCACGCGTAAACGAATATTATGTCTTGTTACAGACAACACAGTCGTAACACATTTAAAAAAAGAAATTCAAAGTCAGAAACGAGCCTTTGATAAATTGAGGGGGTACGAGTACAACTTTACATTTAATATGCTCGTTAACATAAATGCATACCCCACTATAATTAACCAGTGGATTAATCCTATCCCGCCTGAACAAATTATAGCCACTAATGGCCAACGAAGAATTGGAAATATTGGATGACCAAAAATGTTTCCGATAAACAAATAACATCAATTGGGGCCTCTTTAAAAGTATGACGAAGTTCGTCAATATTTAAAGAAAGACTCTGAGCATTCAAACTAACTACATTGCAAAAAATATTAAAAATCATCAATTGTTAATACCGCCAAAAATAAAGATGTCCCTGAAATTAACATTGACATTCAAAACACAATTACAGGCTAAATAAAAATATACAAATCAATTGATAACGTTATGGATACAGAAGAAGTTGTTAATTATCCAGTTGAATTTTTGAATTCACTCAACTTGACTGGAACTCCACCTCACATTTTACAACTAAAAAGCGGTGCACCAATAATTCTATTACGCAATTTAAACCAATCACTCCTTTGTAATGGAACAAGATTGGTTGTAAAAAAATTACTCAACAAGATCATAGAGGCCACCATATTAATTGGAAAATACAAAGGTGGAAACATATACCAATTATACCATCAGATATGCCATTTGAGTTTAAACGCTACAATTTCCTGTACATCTTGCATTTGCTATGTCGATTAATAAATTTCAAGGTCAGTCGCTGAAAGTATGTGGTTTATATCTGGAGATGACGTGTTTTACACACGGACAAATCTACGTTGGATGCTCGCGTGTTGGAAAACTAACATCTTTATTTATTTTCGCAGAAGACGGCAAAACATAAACTATTATTTCTGAGGCATAACAATAATATTATATTAAAATTTCAATAAATAATATCGTTGAACTTTAAATACTAATCCCGGGGAATTTAAATAAATTAGAATATATTACAAATCCGAATCTCTCTCTGAAGCACATTCACCCACTTACACCTAAATTCTCAAAAAATCAAATATAGTCGAAAGCAACGATATGGTCGCAACACGGGCCGGGTTCTGCTAGTAAATTATTGTATATAAAAAACATGATAAATTTACTTCATTTGGGTCTAATTAAAGATGATCAATATACATAGATAGAAACCTGCGAACAAAATGCATTTTTGATACTATCAGCAAACTCACCCACATAAAAAACAGAAAAATCGTTTTTATTCTCTTTGTTGTCTGTTCTCGCTCTGCATATTTTTTTTTTACTATCTTTACGATGCCGATGATAATGTTGGTTTTTTATTTATTTAGTAGAAATATGGAAATGGGAATAGAAGGAAGAAATATATAAAAAATATTTTTTTATTTTTACTATTTAGATGAGTGAAGGTATGAACTAGTGATGGGTTTATTAGATACTTTTCAGTATCAATATCAATTGATTCATTCGAACGAACTACCTGATACTTTTAACCTGATACTTTTAACCAATTGATATTTTTTGTGACATATGAATTTAATACTTAAAAGGAGTTACTAATCAAAAATAATATGATTTAATAATGCTAAATATCTAATTAATCATTTATTAATTTAATATAAACCCATTCGAAATAAAAATATCATTTATTAATTTTATATAAATCTATTTTCAATAAAAATCATCCATAAAAAAAATATTTCAATATTAAATCCAAACGTTCAACAATTTAGTTACCGATATCCGATATAAATATCAATATACCGAAACCGAAAGTATCAGGTTCGATATAAATATCAATTCGAATATCAATATCGGTTCGTCAAGTAGAGATTTACGAATCTCACATACAAGTATTTATTCGGTATTCGTTCAAAAATATCAATTTGGTATATCAGCTCAATGGTAAAGAAAAACTTTAACTCATATACGTATGTTTCATCTGTTTTGGATTCTCTTTCGTATATACATACATATATTAAAATTGAGAGACGAATACTTTTATATGTATACATATTACGTTGTTATATGTTTGCAAAGCTATTTATCTCTATTTTTCAGATAGTCTGTATACACAATTCACTCTCTCGCAAAACAAATTATATAAAGAAATAAACCATACCAATACCAAACCAACTATTTGGTTATTCATTCTATTTGAGTATCGAATGATACTTTTAACCTGATACTTTTAAAAGTACTCAATTGATAGTTCGAACCTTTTGAGTATCAGGTTAAAAGTATTCGGTTCTACTCAGTTCGAACATCACTAGTATGAACATATTTTTTATTTTTCGTGTGAAGGGTTCCACATTAGATATCAAAGAAACGATTTTTATTTTCGTTTGTTTCCCCGTTTACCTATGATACATGTTTTAATTGCGACTTAAATAAATTTTCTGTGAAATCACACTAACACAAACATAAATGAAATAAAAAATATTTCAAGACCATTTTTGACTCATCTTAGTTTAAATTTTAGTTTCGAGAGAGCAAAACAAAACAAAATAAAACACACATACATTATCTATTACGAATAGTTGGCCATGAAAAAATAATCAAAAAACCAAAAATCTCGTGTGGAATGGGGCAATGTATGTAATATGAATAACAGTGACATTTTTTCATACACTATTTTGGCTTCGTCGTTCAAATTTATGATAAGAAGGAGAACAACGATCTAAAGCTATTGTTGATTGTTAAACTTCTTAATTAAGAGTACGCACTATTTCCCCATTTTGTTTGGCGTTTTCAATTTTATTAGTTGTATGCTTTCGAATTCAATTAGTGACGTAAGGGGCATATACATAATACATGAAATAATTGGACTGAATGGTTTTACTGAAAACAGTTTTTGTTGATTATGATAAGATTGCAGATAAGGCTATTATCGGATGAAGGAAATGCAAAACGTGATAACAGGTCTATATCAATTTAGCTTTAATGTTTAATAAATATTGTTTTCGTAATAAAAGATGTGTGTTTATTTGAATATGGTTTAATTTTGAAATAAGGCCACAATAACTTGGATATTTTTATAAGCAGATTTAGGTGAAATTTAATTTGAATTTTTAAAAGGGAATTTTAAAATAAATTTTCCATAAAGTTATGGAGTATCATCATAATAAATCGACTACGCAAATTTTCCGGACTTCCAAACTTTTATAAATATATTATAAATCTATTATATAAATATATTATACAATTGAACGTTTTGGGATTACGATTATCAGATGATTGGATACGGGATATGTATTTCTTAGAGAATTAGGATTATACATAGGACAGTTGAATTGAATTTTTGAAATTGGTGAGGTTAAATAAAAGATCGGTGTGCAATTGGTGTGCTGTAAATTAACTTTGGAAGCAATTTTATGATAAGACATAGTGAAATGGAATTGGGCAATTTATTATTCCTAACAACTCTAACAAAATTCAACATATTTTATATAAATTAAATTTAAAAGAATTAATTTTAAATTTTAAATGAAGGTGAAAATATTAAATGAATCTTGAACTTTAATGGATTATCGATATTTAGAATACATATTTAGAGATTTCTATTATATATTTAAAAACCATAATCAATTTTTACATATATTAAAAAAATGTTATTGTTTTAATATTTGCCCATTTACAATGCTTCCGGAGAAGTACAAGAATCATATGATCCACCATTTTTAAATGGTGATGATGTTCGTAGCATTTGTTATTCTGATTTAAAAAATCAGCTTGAATTGCGCCTCCTTCAATCAATTCGAGACATTTTTTTATAATACATTTTTAATATTATTGAAGTGTGGTGTTTTACTAAACACCTCATAAAAAATTGATCTAAAGTGTTTTGCGAGTTGAAAAAATTCCTCTGTTGGAGGATCTAGTTTTCCAAAATCTGAATTCGCTGTATAATTTTTATAGTAAATAAAATATTCACTATTTGTTGTCATCTTTTTATTCGATTAATTAAATCTTATTAAACCCTTGACAATCATTACACTGTTCATATTTATTAATTCTATGGAATATGTAACCCATAAAATATTTTAGTGAATCATTATACTTGTTGTCGTCATATGCAAATTGGTTTTCCAAAACTATGTTCTCTAAGCATTGAATATCGCCTAATTCATCTGGACCTTTTAATAGAAGTACCCATCCCAGACTAATTTTCGTTGCCTAAATTCGTGAAAACGCGGGTGGTCACACTCGCTCGGTAGTTTTCAATAGAAGTCCAGAACATATCTATATTAACAAATTTGCGGACCTTTTAAACACTAAAGCTGGAGAAATTTTTTACTTTTTAACAGAACCGATACATTTCCCGTGCCACGTTTATTCGAGTGGCGGGAATTCCCATGATCGGCGGAACTTTATGTTCCGTTATAAATTGACCAACAGGGTACAGAAACTTTCGGGATTGACCATTCGGTGGATCTTTTAATTGAAGTACCCATCCCAGACTAATTTTCGTTGCTCAAATTCGTAAAATAGCATAACAAGCGCACAAAAATTTAAATAGCGGGAATTCCCACGATCGGCGGGTCGTCATACTCGCTCGGTAGATAGCAATAGGAGGCCAGAACATATTTAAATTAACAAATTTGCAGACCTTCTACATCCTAAAGCTGGAGAATTTTTTTTAACGAGGTAGTATTTTTAAAAAAATCGTGGGATGAAAGTATGGGATAACTTCAAGGCGGTATTTTGTTCGCAGGTTTCTATCTATGTATATTGATCATCTTTGGTCTAATATAGGCACGTTAATTAATATTACTTTTTCCCATTTTAGGAAAAAAATTAAATACGATTTACAAATTATGTATATCAATAAGATTCTATCGTAAACAACAATTTCGTATTTTATTTACACCTCTTAAATTATTATCAAAAATAACGTTGACAGACATGATAAAAATATATGCAAACCCCAACTGTTTATTCCATTGATATAAACTACATTTGTTTCACAAAACTCAAGCAAAATATATTGCTCGTACATTAGAAATGTTGAATGTGGAATATAGATGTTTGTACATTGTTATTCGTTCGGTATTGTAGACAAGACCAAAGTGGAAAATTTTAGTTGAAATACTCTCATCGATTTTTCACTAAACAGACAAACACACTATAACGGATTTAAAAACAACAGTGAAAATTTTAATTTGTTTTCCTAAAAAACCAGGATGAAAATTCGCTATGTATACATGTATGTACATATATTGTATATACTGGTTATCCTATTGTTATTCTACACATTAAAAACATTCTATTTGTCTTCATGAAAGATGGTGGTGGCTTTTCGTAAAGTTACTGTTTGTGGTTTTTCTTTCCAATGTTATTTAATTTTCTTCATTTTTCGGAGGTTTGGTTGTATGGGGGATTAAATAATTTTACTGAGAATTCGAGAACTTCCTGATAAAAAATTGTCAAGTTTTGTACATATGAAAACTATACATATATTCTTGTTGATACAGGATCAGACAATCTGTGATAAAAATATATAGTCGAGATGCTTTATTATATGAAACGTGACATAACGTGACGCAATTTGAAACCTCTGTGACATGAACATTTTATACAATTTCAATTACATGTTTGGTTCATTTTTCCTAGTGCTTTTGGAAAACCATTTTTATCTGTTTCCCATTTATTATATTGAATGCAACTTTTTTTTCAAATATAGGAGTACCATGTATGTATGTCGGAAAAAACATAAATTTCCAAACCATGATAACCTCAAATACTAGACAAACAATTCTATTTTTTAATGTGTAGTTGCATGTATGTATGCATATAACATCGACATACACATTCCAAGTGAACTAGATTACGAATAGACCAAAAAATATGGCTGCAAAAAATTCGTTAAAAATGTTGATAGTATAGAAAATCGAATACTTTAAAAAAATGGGATACGATTAGAGTAATTTATTTCACGTGATAGATTGTGATATTTATATAGAAATGAAATTAGATTAGTGTGTTAGATATTGTCTAAAGGGGTAAAATTTATTTACGAGGAAATTAATTTTCCAGGTTTTCGCTCTCAATTATAAAGGGATAATTTTGCATATATGTATATTCAAGCTTAAATATTTTTAATTGTATAATATCTTCAGTTATTAAAATTTTTTAAACTATTTTTATTCGTTCTATTTTCAGATACGATTACGAAACTTTATTGCAAAATTCAACATTTTGCTTAGTCCCACGGGGGAGGAGGCTGGGTTCATTTCGGTAAGTTCTTTCTGAAATTTTTATTGTTACATAGTTATGCTATTAAGTTAACAAAATGTAACTCCCGTATGATAAAAAGAGTCAAAGATATATGATATATTCGCATTCTGGTATTCAATAGAATCAGAATACAAGAATGCGAGTATATGAAAATACAGCCTTGGCCGAAAGTATTATGCAGCCTATAAATTTCGGGCGTACAGGATAAGTATAGCAGAAAACAACCCCTATTGCCGACTAGCTAATTTAGGAATGTGACATTTGGACATTAAAAATAAGCTCGTTGAGTCTTTTTCCATGAAGTTTTAGCACGGCATACTTTATGAAAATAAAAATTAACATACAAAAATATGTCTAACAAGTTTAATTTTTTTGCCGTCAGATCCACTTATAGTTGTCTATTGTTTATTGATTATTTTTTCGACATTTAAAAAGTATTAAAAACAGTGACTCACACCACAGGTGTGGCAATAAAACATCTGGTGCAATAAAATTTCTTATTTTTCCATTTTCTATTTATTCGTCAGCTCATTGTTTACACATCCAGTGTTCTAGTGCGCTTTTGGTGTTTTGATTTGTTAAATTTAGTGATATTATTGCAGTATGCCAAAACGAAAAGAGTTAAGATTTTTCTTTCGGCTTTATCGGACAAAATATTATTTTTAATGGTACCCAAACGAAGAGGCCCATTTACTCATAAAATTTCTACCACAAAAGTAGAAAAATGCAATTCCCCCATCTCCAGGGCACTTGTGCACAAAGTTACACAAACCCTTACAAAAAAAAAAACTCCCTTAGGTGTCTTCTTGGCAGCCAAAAGTTGGTCTTCTCATCAGGTTGCAACGACCAAACTGCAAAAATCTAAATCATGCTTTATACCAATAGTACAGAAGCAGAACCTATCGATTTAGCGAATAATATCACTAAATCATAAACTTCAGGAAATCGATAGGTTCTTGTTTTGTACTATCGGTACAAAGCAAGAGTTGGACTTTTGTTTATCAGTACGAAACCAAGCTGCCAAGAAGCTACCAAAGGGAGTTCTCATTTTTGTAAGGGTTTGTATATCTTTGTATTCACAAGTGCCTTGGGGATGGGGGGAGTGCATTTTTTCTACTTTTGTGGTAGAAATATTGTGAGTAAATGGGCCTCTTCGTTTTCTGCGGCTAAAATGTCGTAAACTTTTTCAGGTACCATTAAAAATAATATTTTGTCCGATAAAGTCGAAAGAATTTTTCGGTTCATTTTATGGTTCAGCAATATGTAGTAAACAAATAAAACGAACGTGTTTAGTTACAGTGCAAATCAAAAGACAATTTAGACCAGCGAGTTGCTCTGCGAAAGCAAGCGCACTTTCTCGCGATGGTTTGGGCTGCGGTAACTGTCACAGGACGCTCGTGAAGCCTTCTCAGACGGACTTGATGCTATTATCCACGCTAAAGATGGCTACGTCGAGCAATAACATATGTTTTGTTAAATTTGAAATGGTTTTACGATATACCGAAGTTCTGAAATAAAAAAAATAAAAATTGACAAATTTACAGCATTTTTAATTGGTACCAATTCGAGTGCCGACCCCTGTATACCTTAGTGGAACTATATTTGTTGCGGAATTGAGTTAGTATTTGGTGGATAAAAGATATTTGATTGTGAAGCGAAAAAATTGTGCTCTAAAAGTTCAGTATGCCGTATATTAATGTGTACACACAACAGAAAAAGTCCACCTACTTTTTTTTTGTCGCGATCGTTACTTGCCATTTCAATGCTCGCAATTTCAATTTTTTGAGTGTGACGAATACACACATAAATATCATTTCCAGTTTAAGAAGATTTAAGGACTACGTATTGGTTCTGTAGCGATTTGTAACGTAATCCGCCGCGATATTCCAGCACTGAAAATTGTCTGGTAAATTTTACTCGATTACCTTTCATTATCAAGAATTTTTGTATGGAAACCTACTACCTACAAAAATAAAATTGCAAAAATATAATCAATAAATCATTATTACCTAACTTTGGGGCACATGCTCGATCAGCTAGCAAGTAAGCAATATGCTAGTGCAAAACCTGGCTACTCAATCAATTTTACCAAGCAAATTTGAATTTGAATTATTTTTTTTATACGTTTTTTGTTTATTTTTGCGATTGCACAGTAAAACAATGTAAAAATTTGCTGGATAGTTTTCTAAGCCGCAAATTTTACTGTGCAATCGCAAAAATAAACAAAAAACGTATAAAAAAATAATTCAAATTCAAATTTGCTTGGTAAAATTGATTGAGTAGCCAGGTTTTGCACTAGCATATTGCTTACTTGCTAGCTGATCGAGCATGTGCCCCAAAGTTAGGTAATAATGATTTATTGATTATATTTTTGCAATTTTATTTTTGTAGGTAGTAGGTTTCCATACAAAAATTCTTGATAATGCACTAGCATATTGCTTGCTTGCTAGCTGATCGAGCATGAGCCTCTTTATTTTGTTGAGAATTAAAATATTAGAGACCAGTTTTGAAATTAGCACTAGTTGTTTCTGAATTTGCCATAGCAAAACAAAATTCTTGATCATAGTAAGCATATTTATCAGTATAGTAAATTCGATTTTTCTTTTAATAAATAAAAAAAGTTGAAGGTTTATAAAATCGAATTTTAATCATAATTACTACTGATAAAAAAGCCAACTTTGATGATAAATTTTCTGCTGCTATGCTAAATTCACAAACAAACACTGCTAATTCCAAAACTGGCTTCTAATATTTCTCACCACACGGTCATGGTTATAAGGGTTGTCCAAATAAAGGGCATTGTTTAGCTCGATAGTTGGGCTGTGTGTGAGGGAAAGTTGGACATTTAAAGCGAAGTGAAATAGTTTCAAACATGGTAATAAAGACCTATATAGGCCAGTCTTGTATATAAACTTGCCGTTGGCAAATTAAGACCACCTGAAGCTGTAAACACCAATAGGAAAACAAAAGTAATCGTAACACATACGTGGCATGACCCACGTTTGGAGTTACTTAACTTACTTCTACCGAACAAAATACCAAATGAAACTGAGTAGCCTAGCGAGAGATCGCTACCAACTGCAGTTGGACTCAGTAGAGCCCAGCATAATAAAATTATAAAACAGCTGCTTGAAATTTGGTAACTTTTTAGGTGCGGAAATTAAGCAAAATGATTGTAGTCAGATAACCGGTGGTAGAGATCCGCTTTCTCCGAAATCTTACAGACCTATAATGTTGCTGACCTAGAATGTTCAGACAAAACATTCGGTTTCCGGCATAGCATGTCTGCTGAAGATGCGACGATCCGCCTAGTTAACTAAATAACTAAATGTTCGTTGTATCAAACCTTATTAAAACCACAAATTAAGTTTTAAAAGCAATTTTTACTATTAAAATTAATTTTATTTTTATTAAATAAACGTTTTCGATCACTGAGTGATCATCTTCACGATTTCATTTACAACTCTCTCAGTTGTAAATGAAATCGTGAAGATGATCACTCAGTGATCGAAAACGTTTATTTAATAAAAATAAAATTAATTTTAATAGTAAAAATTGCTTTTAAAACTTAATTTGTGGTTTTAATAAGGTTTGATACAACGAACATTTAGTTATAAATGGAAACCACGGCGGTTCATCAGTGCAATAATTTGTCCGCCTAGTTAACACTATCAAAACCGAAAGTTCAAAATATTTGATATCCTTGCTTGGCCTAGCGTCGTCTCAACTTTATCGGTCTATAATCTCCCTAAAACATTATGAATGTTTTCAGGAGCTACTTCAGCAATCGATTTTCAGTAATAATATACATGTATGATTCTGTTATTAAGCAAATCACCAAAATGTCCTCAACGCTATAGTCTAGGTGGGGGTTGACCTTGATGAACGTATGGGAATAACTTGTAACGTTTTAATTATCTGTGAAAACGCTAAGAAACTATTCCACTCCCTGTCTGTCTATAGGGATGGGGACTAAACCACGAAACGCTAGTAATAATTTGCAAATTTATGATGGAGACGCTATCACGTATGCCGCCGCTTGATGGTATGATAGACTAAACTGTTACAACATCAGATAATTAGGAATTGCTTAGAACAATATTCTACTACGAGTAACAAAGGCTTACCGAACAGTGTCTAAAGATGCTGTTATGGTTCTGGCCGACGTACTCTCAGTGAACATTCTAATCAAAGAGAGAGAACTAAGAAGGAGCGCCTGCCACCTAAGAAGAAGTGCTCCAAACGAACTAGGTGACTCTGTACATGTTGCAGATAGGGCACATAACCAATACCGAAACAAAACGGAAATACCGGCAATGGGGATGCAAAGAAGGTGTAGTGAATCGGTCAATGGTAAGCATACATTAGACCTTATTCCTGATATCAAAGAAAGATTCAAACTAAAACCACCTCTAACTAACTTCATGAGTAAATTAATCTCTGGACATGGTAAGCATAAGCCTACCTCCAGAGATTCAAAATAACTGATCAATGTCAATGTATATACGGATCCGAAGTAGAAGACCGACATAAAATTAAACATTTTTGTGTTTACTTAATGTATGGGTCACGCAGGCTACTATAGAGTTCGAATACAGGCTGTGAAGTTATACCATAGAATAAGTAGGTAACAATGATAATCTTCTTATATTAAAATAGCATTAGGCATATAATTGGGTACTGGTTGTATACATGCTAACGCAGTACGAGACAACTATATATTTTGGATTATTTGCCTTTCCTTATTACACAATATTGAAAACAAGAAAAACCCTTGCTCGACTATATAGTAAACGAAAACATTTGAATGAGGGAAACAATAACAAAACAACACAATGATCATACTGTCGGGTTATTAAAAAATACGAACGTTTTTTTCTTGTTTTCAATATTGTGTAACAAGGAAAGGCAAATAATCCAAAATATATCGTTGTCTCGTACTGAATTAGCATGTACACAACCAGTACCCAATTATATGCCTAATGCTATTTTAATACAAGAAGATTATCATTCTTACCTACTTATTCTATGGTTATACATCGAAAACCCACCGTATTGAGATATTCATATTATGATAAAAAAAAATTTGCAACTGTCTTTTCAACCTGGTTCCATTATGTTAGTATGCTAACTGAAATTATACTTGATGTAAAGAACCTCGCAACTTTCCGTGTCTGACAGAAGGAACAAATTTTGTGGTTATTTTGGGGATATTATTTTGGGGGTTGTTCTCCTAAGGCATATAAATAAGTTGGCATAAATCCTACTTAAAAGGATTACTCCTTAAAGAGCGGAGTGCATGGTTGGAATCGATTCGTTGATCTTTCATCATTTTTTCTGGCTACGGAAGATTCCTTCCAATTACGACGAAACATCTTCCAGACATTTTTAGACTTTGAACAAACGTAAATGGCACAAATCGGATCAACTATGTAGAATGACACTAACGCATTTTTTTTTTTTTTGTAAAAATGTGACATAGCGGCTTAACATTTTGTGTTGTTTGGCCACCTGATTGGCTCGTACGCAGATGATACCTGTGTGATTTGGCTGAGTATCAATTAGAGGAGGAAAAAACTTAATCTGCTAATACAAACTTTAGGTACTTTGAATTCGAGTTTTTCACGTTCAACTTAAAAATCAGGGATTCTGAGTGAGATTAAGTTAAAGTATATTGAGTATGCTGGTTTTGTCACATTATACGTCCTGCTCCGTAGCGAATGGTTCGATGATATCAAGACGATGAACCATATTATGGTAAGTGGCCGGAAAAGGGGCTTCATTGTAGTTACTGGCTTAGGTTCTTCTTATTACTTATGGCGGTATAAACAAGCTAGAAACAAGTTGCTGTTGCTGGTCAGATTGTTAGCACACAATTTCATTATATGTAATTTAAAAAAATCATTTTTCCAATTTTAATTTTTTAATAACTGTTTCTTAACATACTTTGTAATATACAATACATATTGTTCTCAGATAAAAATATTGCGGAAACGTTTTCTTCGAAATTCAATTTCGGTAAATTAGTTGAAATATCTTGTATTATTTTTGCTTTTAAGAATTTATGATTTAAAAAAACTGAAAATCGAAAATTAATTATTATTTAGTTATCGCACATATACTAACAAAATTACTGATTATATTATTCTTTTTGTTTAAAGGTTCCTTGAAGCACTTCAGGCCGGTTGTATACCAGTTCTTCTATCAAATTCGTGGGTGCTCCCATTCCAGTCAAAAATCGATTGGAAACAAGCGGCAATATGGGCTGATGAACGATTATTACTACAGGTACGTCTAAAATCTATACTTTGCGGGGAGAGTTCTAACAGCATACATACATCCCACGAGTACATGCCACATTATAATAAAATACTAAAATTCGAATTTAGAATAATATCAATAGGAAAAATAACAACAGTCATAGTTGTAATAACAATAAATTTAATTTATTGATTTAATTAACTTAAATCGAATAGAAATAGAGGAAAATAAAAAAATAAAATTTAAGTGGATTAGTTTGTGTACGAGTACAGTATTACTGGAATTGTTATAAAACTACTCGTACATACATATAAAGCTAACAATAATAGAAATTAATATTTTTGTATTTAATTAATAAACCATAGTGCAATGGGTTTTAATTTTTTTTGCTAGTTTAATTTATTTATTTTTAAATAAATGTAAATTAACTAAAATTCAATTGTATATATGACTCGTATTAAAATATTTAAAATTAAATTGAAATAAATTACCATGCTGCAAAAATTTGGAAAGTGGTTAAAATTAAATTTTTTGGGAAAATATTTAAAATCAATTACATCAATTTTTTGCTGTTTAGTATTATTGTTGAATTCGCATATCGATTGGTTTATAATTTATCGGGTAAATTGTTTTAGATGGCATGAGATTATATACATGGTTTGAACATTTTGTGGTTTTGTATTCTGCAGTCCAATAAACGAATGCCGTGTTATTGTTAGTTATTTAAAATTTAGTTTAAAAATATTTAACACCAAAAAGCTATTTACGATTTGTTAAAAGTTTATTTTGTATGTATGTGAAGGAAAGTTGGTGACACTAGTTTTAACGCGTGTGCAAACCACGGCTTTTTCTACAAACCCTAAGACTAGTATTCGTATATTTGGTCTAAATAACAAATTTAATCATTGATTTGCCTTTTGAACTAATTGCAATGCCAACAGCATTGAAATTTATTTAGATTGGTTACCAATATAGAAATAAAATAATTTTTCGATTTATTAAAATCTACTGCTTCCTATTATTGGAAAATTGTCAGTAAATAATTTTTTAATTACTCTATAATAATCCGTTTGATGTACTGAAATGTTCTGGTTGTGGGTATATTATATTGCTCTCTGTCAAGCCAGTACGCCGTTGCTCTCGAAACAGCACTTTTTTCCAGTTCGCAAAATGGTGCAGTATTATTATTTAAGTTGGCATTATAGGGAGTGCAAAGGAGTACGTCCATTCTTTTCTGAAAAATTCGCCATCACTCCTTAAACGTCTAAAAGCTGATGATACGTGCATTAATAAACGTCAAATGAAGTTTCTTCCTTGTTTTTTGGGGAAACAACTTTTTATAATCCAGTCTAGTAAAAGAAAAGCCGGGTCCCCAAATGAAAACGCTTTAATTTATTTGCAATTTCTAATTTCAGAGTTCTATAAATGTAAAATTATTAAATAATGAGCAATTTCCAACACTTAAAATAGTCCCTGGAGAACCGAGTGTCCCTCGGTAAAAGTTAGTTGAATTTTAAGTGGTTTGTGCCATTAGGTATAAACATTTCAAAATTAGTACATTAATTGCACAACGGCTTATTATACTGATCAATTTAAAGAATCCGCGGTTTTGTTTGAATCAAATTTTTATAGGACCAAACGAATTGCATAGTATAGTTCCATCTCATCCGAGGAACCCGGGCACCACCCAGGGGTAGGACCGTCTGAACGTATTTGCTCGCGAAATCAGAACAAATCGCAAATATTTCCTAGTATTTGAATACCCCATTTGCGACATGGTGCAACATGGGGCAAGAACAAATCATAACTCTGTATAACCGTTTCCGTGCAATCGAAAAACCCCGCCAAATTTTATTTTATAAATGGTTAAAGCTAATTAAAATGTTAAAAGGTCCCAAACCTTATCTAGAAGTCACATGAATCAGGATCCTGGTACTCGAGAATAACCCTTCACACGCTAAAATAATTTTCCAGATGTTAGCACCCGATAAAATCGATTCCTGACGTTTGAAATCCCCATTTACCAATTCTTGGCAAAACCGAAAAATATTAATAATGGTATCCGGCCCCTATTGGGTGAGATCTTAAATGAATCTTCCCGAAATTAGGACTCATGGCCAGCGGTTTCTGATACTTGGAAATGCGTGCTCACTAATTCTTATCAAAATCATGCGAGTCGAAAATAAATTAAAGATCCTGAGTCCTACATTAGGACCACCTAAACGATTTTTCTAGAAAGCATGACCAATCGTAAAAGGTTACGTTTGGTCCTGCTTTCTAGAAAGGTTTGCGTAAAGTTTTTCGGCTAGAACTTTTGTAAAAAATTTAAAAAGAAGAGTCACGAGATCTGCCCTTTAGGGTATGAATATAAGTCCTGGTTGTGGCTCTGGCACTCAAATTAGGTTTTCTACTTGAAAATGTGCTATAGGAATGAAACTAAGCTTTTGATAGGAAATTGTTTTGTATGATAAAAGTGGCAATCTAAATTGAATTGTCGTAACTCTTGTTACGACTTCTCGATCATAATAATGCTTCTCACACTTTAGTTCAAATTTTAATTTCATTGTAATCGATTGATTAATCTCAATCCCTTGTACTGTGGTGACATTGTTGTGATACATTTTGGTTGTAGTTTCTTTTTTGGACATCCCTTTTATTTAGTGTTTCGATGAATAAATGATGGAGCGAGACCAAAGTGTGCCCTTGTGCGTGTGTACTAGCGGTTAAAATGGATACTAATATTTTTTCCCTGGGTTTGTTGTTTCGTGTTTTTGGTGCGTCACGTTCGTTCTCATTTTGTGCCGCTCATGAATTACATCGGCGAGAACGAGAAACGTATGGAAAAGAAAAGTGGTTTTTGCATTTTTTCGTTTTTTTGGGTGCAAGATTTTTTTTTTGGTTTTTTGATTGAGTTGCATTGGTAAATACGAAAGGTCAAGTTTTACATTTGGTACGGATAAGTCGAGTGATAAAACTCGAAATATTTTGTTAATGGTCTTCAAACATTTTGATTTTTGGAATTGAAAATTAAAAAATAAAATTATTTTGTGAATCTTTGGAGTTTTTGTTAACGAAATTTACCGTATACGGATAAAACGCGATAATATAATTGTATTAAAAAAAATAAAGATAAGCAAAATATCAGTTGAGTTTGTCTGTGTTTTTTTATGCAGTTTGGAAATCCAATTCCTAATTGATTATTGGCGTATAGTAATCAGAAAAGTGAATTCTCGGACGCCTGCAATAATACGGCAATCTATACGTTTTAATTGTAATTGTGCTGCGGGATTCATAAAATCCGAGAGACTCGTTCACCTTTAGAGAACTGGAAAAGTGTCCCAACAAGCACCGGCCATTCGTGACGGAATACGGATAACGAAACAGTTGTGCCGCAACGACTAAAGGCTGCTAGTCGAAGCCTAATAGTTGTACCATAGGTTAGCAGCCACGTGGTTATTGCAATTTCGAGTTGCGGTGGGCGAGTGCAACGACAGTTTTAGTTGGGTCGACGCAACGTTATTTTAATATATTTTGTGAGATCTAACGCCGTAACTAGTTGCAATCAACGAGGACACCACCTCATTCTACTGGCGGCCGACAGAGGCGCTACTTATAATTTACGGGTAGCCAACCGGCTATTCGTTTTTATGGTATCGGGGAGAGGCTCCGCAACAGACAAGGACGCCGCCGCAACCACCCTACAGGGTGACCTTGTTGAAGGTCAAAGTACCATTATTTTATTTTATTTTTTTTATTTGAAAGTTTTTAATGTTTCTTTCCTCATTTTTTTAAAATATTATATTGTTTTTTTCAGCATTTTCAATTTTTTTGTTTTTTAAAATATAACCGAGCACCACATTACGGTGATCGGGCACGCAACCAGGGTTGCCCATTGGTCTCGTTCCGTTGTCTTGGGAAGCTATATTTTTCTTTTTCCTTCCTTTTTGTTGTTGTTGTTGTTGTTAATAAAAATTGTACGGCGATATTACGGTTGCATTAGGGTTATTACTCCCTCTTTAGTTTGGTTAAAAGAATGAATTACTAAATTTTCGGCTCGGTATGGGGAAGACTCCGTTCTTTGCCGGTACCATATCTACAAGCTGGGCTTGCACTCCCGCTCATCCTCTTGGCAGGACATCCACAAGGTCAGAGTGGCGAGCCCAGCAGACGTCGTCCATTCGAGGGCGACCGTAAAATCCAGCGGTCCCGTCGTAGCACTTCAGCGGTTTTATGCCGCCGAAGTGTTAATTGTGGGAGATTCGTTGGAGGTTTCTCCGGGTGAAGAGAGGCTTGGTCTGTTCTGGAGACGTCCCGACCCTCTCGCTTCCTTGCACCTGGGCATCGGCCTTTTAGGGTTGATGGGCCATTCGAGGGGTCTCTTCAGCAGACTGAGTACTTGTCACTAGGGGAGATCCAGTCGTCGTCTGATAGGTTCACTCGGGGGCCTATTATGAAATTTTCGACCGCGTTTTTTTTAGATAACGTCGACTATTTTACGACAGCTACGACAAGGTGTCGAGTACATAAAAGAAAAGTGTTAAGTGTTGAGAAATAAAAAAAGTTTGTTAGTAAAAATAAATTAATAATTTAAACTTTTAAAATTTTAATTAATAAAAATTAATTAATTTAAATTTAATAAAAAATAATTAATTTAAATTTAATATTTTTGATAATTTCCAAGAATTGTCGACATCGTCGAAAAATAATTCATAATAGCGATTTTCGACGTTGTCGACTGTCTACGTTGTCGAAAAAATAAGCGTGTCGACAATTTCATAATAGACCCCCCGGTTATAATTATTTTACTCTGTTCCTCAAGTTTCATTCGACAAATTTCGGATTTATTTCATTTTTAATTTGGGTTTTTTCTTTTAAAATTATCTGCAACTGCAAACACGGTGTTTAAAAATTTTAAAACAGCCCATTACATAGTACCCATGGTGGAACATATATCTTAAAAAAGAAAGAAAACTGCAAACATAAATTATTACTAATCGAAATAAAAAATGTGATTGATTAGTGCAAGGATGAAATGAAAAGGCTGAATGTATATGTACTAAATTTAGGAGAATGATACCCCGCCGCAAAAAGGGAGAGACCGGCCGACTGCTGGTTTGCTTAGAGCAAGCAAACTTAAAACTGGAAAGAAAGAGAGTAATAAAAAAAAACAAAGTTAAACAAAAATTAAATTAGAAGAAACGCAAATGGAGAGAGCAAAAAAAATGTTAAACATTAGATAGTCAAATAGATAAAAAGAAAAACAATTAATCTAAAAATAAAACAAAAATTGCTTTGTCGATTAGTAGCAAATAATAATTTCTTAATAGCGAATTTGTTAATGTGGTAGTGAAAAAGTTCGAAATATTTATTAGTCTCACGCAGTATTCTTGTAATAGGCTCGTTCTGGCCGTAGGTCGTTCTGTGCGAAGCAAACTGAATTAGAAAGTAATGTATCTGGTTATTTTTCTAATCAGTTTTGGTAGAATTTGAGGCAATGGAGAGTTGAGTAGCATAAATTTAAGGGGTTACAGGTTCGACGAAGATGTGAACTTGTTTACGCCATACGAGTATTTCCGTTATAGTCATGAATTTGTTTTGTTTTATGTTTTAATTTTTTAGTTTTAATTTTACTGTCGTGAGGTTCGAACGTAAAATAAATCAAACGAAAAGTGCAGTGTTAGTGCTTTTTATTTTGTTATATCTTTTTTTCAATTAAGTGAATGATTTTACAATTAAATACACACGGTGCAAAAAACTAATATAAAATTGTAACTTAATAAGTGATGATGTAAACATGATGGGGTTTTCCCCCCAAAAAGGATTTCTTCGAACATCGAACGCCGAACACAATCTACAACAAACTTGAACCAGTTTCAGGTAGAAAATATAAATATGGCAAATGCATAAGTGTAAACCAAGTGGACAAAGTTCAACACAGCCCAAAGAAAACACCTATGCCAATGATTAAAAATGTTTCTTCGACAGATTTAATTATACCGCAGTTTAAAAATCAAAATCAAAACTGCGATGAAAAAATTAATTCATCAGCAAATTTGTCATATCAATGCAGTATGAAAATAATAGTAATGAACTCGGTGCGACGAACTCTAGTGACCGTGGTCAGTGTGAAAATAATCTAGTGCAAACAGGAATGGATAGGTATATCACTGTTCAATCTAAAAGAAACCGTAGCCCGAAATCTGCCCAGTTTGCTGGCAGAAGCAAAGTGACACGGACTGAAGGAGGTGTTAACCAAATACCTCTTAACAACCGATTCTCTAGTCTAGAGGTCCAATTTATTTAAAGGAAGCATGTAATAATGCATTGGTTATAATAACATCGCAGCATTAACAGATTCTAAATTTTATATTGCCCCGCTCAAAAGAGGTAATATAAACGAAACAAAGATTCAAACTTTCGAAATCGATGGCTTCAGAGCCCAAGTTAAACATTTTTTCGCTAAGGTTTCCATGCAAAATCTAATGGTAATATAGTAAACCGTGAGAAAGTACCCCAACCAATGTTTCGTTTGGAACTAGAGCCAGAGGAAGAAAAGTCGAAACTAATTCACAAGATTTACAACTTAAAATATTTCTTACATCGCAAAATAGTAATTTAAGAACCTAAGAAAAAGTCTGGACCTGTTCAATGCATAAAGTGTCTAGAATACAGACACACAAAAGCATACTGTGCCTTAAATGAAGTTTGTGTTATTTGTGGTGAACTCCACGACGCCAAACAGTGTGAAAAGTCTCGCAATGACCCAACTGTAAACGTTGTAATAACTGCGGTGAAAATCATACTGCAAACTACAGGGGTTGCGCAGTGTATTTGGACTTAAAACGAAAAATAAACCCTAAAATGAGAGCTGAGCAACGAATGCTCAATATGCAATTTAATCAGAGGGCCATGTTACCAAAAAATACAATAGTCACCAAACCAACGAGTACAAACACACAAAATGATAACTTGGAGACATTTGCCAGCAGTTTTACACAGCCAGGTGTTTCTTACGCAAATATCCTAAAAGGTAACAAACCGAACCCCAAAGTTCATTTTAATGAGAAGGACCTAAACATTCATACCATGGTAAACAAATTAACCGAGACCATCCTAAGTTTCTTGATGATGATGGAAAGACAAATGAGATGATGCAAAATATGAACACGCTTATGCAAATTACAGTCAAAAATCAAAAATGTCAGTTCTAAAAATAGCTATTTGGAATGCGAACGGGCTCCCGCAACATAAAGCTGAGGTACAAACATTTCTTATCGAACAAAATATAGACATCATGTTAATATCTAAAACACAATTCATAAAACAAAATTTTTTTAATATTACCGGCTATTCCGTTTATGACACCAAACATCCTGATGGAAAAGCACACGGCGGCACTGCAGTCTTAATAAAAAGAAGATTAAAGCACTACGAGCTCCAGAAATATACTAAAGATTACATCCAAGCTACAACTGTCAGTTTGGAAGAATAGTCTGGGAAATTTTTAATATCGGCTGTCTACTGTCTTCCAGTTGGGAATCAAATTTCTAGCAGGGGGTGATTACAACGCTAAACATGTGCAATGGGGTTCGAGGTTGACGTCACCCAAAGGAAAGCAACTCTACGAAGCAATAAACGAGAAAAACCTAGTTTAATTATCATCTGGACATCCCACATATTGGCTACATATAGAAAGAAAATTCCTGATTTAATAGATTTCTGTGTAATACGAGGAATAGCATGCACCAATGCTCAAGTCGTTGATTGTTATGATTTATCATCAGATCACTCACCAATAATAGTAACACTAAGTACCCAAGCGTTAAAAACTGAACCACCCCAACGTTTAACAAACAAACTAACGAAATGGGTTCTCTTTAGATACATAGTAGATGTAAATTGTCATCTTGATGTTCCACTTCGCACACCAGAAGACATTGATGCCGCGATAGAAAACTTAAGTCAAATAATGGGAATGGCTGCAAAAACGCTACTCCGAAGAACAAAAATTCCGAAAACATATAAGGCTTTCAAATAACATTCAAAAGTTATTGGTAGAGAAGCGGGCAATTCGGCGGCTATGGAAGCTTCGCCAATCTCCTTTGAATAAATAGAAATTAAATAGAGCTATTAAAGCTCTCAGAGAAGTAATACGGAAAGAACAAAATTTAGGAATACAGAATTACCTAAGTGAGCTCACAGCAACAGAAAAAACAGATTACTCACTGTGAAAGGCAGCAAGAAATTTAAAAGGTCTGAGCTATCGAACCCACCGATAAGCAAACCAGATGGTCACTGGGCCAGAAGTGACTTAGAAAACGCTATCGCTTTCTCTAACCATCTACAAAAACTGCTAACCCCAAACGAACAAAATAATGATTGCGTACTACCACAGCTTACGAGGGACGGTTCGAACCCAAATCCAGTAAAATTTAAATGGAAATTCATCAAAACTGTTATCAAAAGCAGTATAAATCCTAAGAAAGTGCCAGGTCATGAATTAATAACTGGAAAAATGATCAAAGAATTACCAGGTAGATGCATAAAATATATAACATATATTTTTAACGCGATTATGAGATGTAGATACTTTCCCCAAATATGGAAAATATCTCAAATTATCATGATTTCTAAGCCAGGTAAAGACGAAACCCAAGTCTCGTCGTACAAGCCAATAAATCTACTTCAAAGCTCTTAGCAGATCTAATTTCAAAGCTCTTTGAAAAGATGGTTCTACAAGAACTAATACGTATATTATCTGAAGATCGCACTATACCAAATCACCAATTTGGGTTTAGAGAGCAGCACGGCACAATAGAACAGGTGTAAACACAATTAAGGTTTCCTTAGAAGAAAAGAAATATTCGGCTGTTTTCTTGGATATTGCGCAAGCTTTCGACAAAGTATGGTATGAAGGATTAAATTACAAAATTAAAACCCTTCTGCCTAGACAATTTCATGCAATTCTTGAAAACTACTTAGCCCAAAGGATGAATAACTGAAAAAATAGTCACTTCAACTTTTGCTGATGACACAGCTCTGTTATTTTCACACAAAAATCCTCAAACAGCATCGAGAGAATTACAAGAACATCTACACAAAATAGATGATTGGTTAAAAACGTGGCGGATAAGGATGAATGAATGTAAATCAACACATGTAATATCACACTGAATAAACGAGAAAATTAAACAATACCGCAATTCCTCAACAAACAAACGTCAAATATTTCAGTCTTCATCTCGATAGAAGATTGTCATGGAAAAAGTACATTGAAACAAAACGCAATCAATTAAAAATAAAATTTTCTAAAATGTACTGGATGATCGGAAGAAAATCGAAACTCTCTATAGACTGCAAGGTTCTACTATACAAAGCGATCCTAATCCCCATATGGACATATGGTATCCAACTATGGGGCTCAACTAGTGCATCAAATATAGATATCGTACAAAGAACGCAAGCAAAGATACTTCGAAGCATTACAAATGCCCCATGGTATATTCAAAACAGTAACATCGATAGAGACCTAGGAATCAAAACTGTTAAAGAGACAATAAAATCATGCAGTCTAAAATACCAACTGAAACTGGAATGACACCCTAACGAATTAGCTAGAGAACTACTAAGGTAACCGAAATACGGACGGCTTCGCAGAGTAGATCCTCTAGATTTAATTAACTAAGAAATATAATCTAATAATTTCGCGCAAGTTGACCTAACACACTAAAATTCAGTAATTAATAATAATTTAATAATAATAATGCATAATGATATTAAGTATTAACATAGGTTAAGGCTTAAGTTAAAAAAAATTTATAGTTTTTAAGAATTTCACACTCCTTGTTAGTTTCGTATAAAGAAAGATTCAAGAATAAAGCCTTTGGCAATAGTTACAAAAAAAATGTTAAAATAAATAAATTTTAAAATAAATAAATTATACGTAAAAATTATAATCAATCTAGCTCAAGCACTAAGGCGGAACGAAGAATTAAGTTAAATATAATTTATCTATTAATTTATTGTGTAAGAACCCTTTTTCTCAATTCTCAAATTAAAACTTTAGCTTTCCAAGAAACCATTCACTATATAGTAATATGAATTTTCCAATTATTCAAGAGAACGATTTTGGAAGCTTCCGCATTGGTGTTTCTATAACAATAAATAAAAATCTTACTGTAATCGCTTCCTCAACTAGGGACGGTCAATGAATTTATAAATTAACTTTATTTTTGCAAAAAAATTCTACTAAGAAATCTTCTAAGTTCTACACTTATTTTGAGTACTCGACACTAATAATTTTTAGTATCGTGTTTCAAATAGAATATCGTCCTACGGTTCAAATAAATTTAATAACCACCTCCATCATCATATACACCCCTTAATACTTGTAACATAATGTTTAAAGAAAAGTTGTACGAAAATAAGTATCATTCTGGGTCACATTAAAAATAACCAGATACATTACGTTCTAATTCAGTTAGATACAAGTAATCAAAATCAAGGGCCTTACTATTGCATTCGAAGTTAATTCTCGATGGCTATCGTTTTCCTATGGCAAGTGTAGCAATAAAAGAGAAAAAAATATTAAAAATTATCTACTATAGGAAAACGATAGCTGTCGAAAATTAACGTCGAATTTAATAGTAAGCCTCCTGATTTTATTTCCAGTGTATGGGTGGTATTTGTATTTGGATTGAATTATTTACTTTCTTATAACAAATTCTTTCGAAACAAAATTTTGATCTTAGATCAAAAAAATGATTGGCAATACAATAAATTTGATCGAAATGTCATTGAAATACATCGCATTGCCAGTCATTTTTTTGATCTAAGATCAAAATTTTGTTTCGAAAGAATTTGCTATTAGTTAGAAACATCATACGTCCATAAATAGTTCGTAGTTGTTTTTTGTCTAAAATGGTGTTATTTTCAACTATACGTATTTGCGATAAAAAGATATGGGTCACAATCTTAAAAATCACTGCGACTTTTACGGGTTGTTTCAAAGTCATCTATCATAGGTTTTTTGAGCTTTACGAATAATAATAATTTACCCTTGTGTATACTTTTTCGTAATCCCCGTATGATTTTCATTTCGCTTAAAGCTACATAGTCGCTGTTTTTGGATCACCCTATATGTTGCTAAATTGTTTGAATCATTAACGATAAAATGTATTTGCATTAGACAACAGACTTGTAACAAGAGCGAATATAATTTAGAAATATTCATTCTTTTGGTTGTGGCACCATATACCAACCAAAAAATTTCCATATTAAATTTAATTCGAAAGACTAAACAAAAATGAAAATTTATCATATCCTATGAGTATTTTCATCAGGAATCTACACAACATAAAAATAATTTTCCTCTGCATACTGATATTCTCTAAACTTGTATCAATTTTTTGCTTACATAAATTTACTTTCTCGGGTCTCTCGTATTATGTTCAATTACATATTATAAGTTCGGCACTGTATAATTTGCAATGTGTATTTTTCTTAATTTTCACAAATAAAACACAAAAAAGCAAAATTCTGTTTTATTTATTATTAAGAAATGAACAAAAAAAATTAGTACAGATACCTTCCGGAAAATTGGAGAGAAAAATGTGTAAAATACATTTTTTTTAAGATTTTCTACTTTGGTTGTATGGGTGCGTATGTATGTGCGTGCTATCGCCGAACTGTGTATGTGTTCTGGTAAATTAAATAAAACGTGAGATTCATATAAAATACATATAAAAAAAACACAGAAAAGAAAGTAAAATCGAAAACACCGATAAAATTAAAATTTTCCATCAACTTCTTAATAGTACGCGAAAGGTAAGGAAGAAGACGGTACAGCGGAGTAATAGACGTCGAGCAAAGGTGTTGTTTTCGTTTTGTGTTATTTGAATTAAAATAAAATACATATAGCAAATAAATGATTTTTTTCTAATGTATTATAAACATTATAACGATCGTTTTATGTGTGTCGGTAGTTGTGGCTGTGCGTGTGTGTGTGTGTGTGAAAATTGAAAAACAAATAAAATAACTTTTCCTTTTCTCATTTCAAAGATTTTTTTCTTCCATTTAGCTTTGCGTTGTGAAATTCAAATGGAAACAAAAATTAAAAATTTATATTTTTTTTTAAAATTCATGTTTTTTTATTCAAGTTGGAACAAAATTTATTTTTTGTTATTTTTCACTTTGAAGAATAATTTAATTAAATTCTAAGGCAATATGATGATAATTAGAAAAATATAAAATGAAGATGATAATTATGATAAAATATGAAATTGCGATTTAAAACATGGTTGGGTAATTTTTCTCTCAGTAATTAGGAAATGTAAAATATTTCAAAATATTTTTTTGTGTTTAGTATATTTTATTATATGGGACTGGCCATATATTAAGGAGTTTGATTTTCTCTGCGAAATTTTTAATAAGACAAATTTGAAATGAGAACAAAAGAAATTGAATTCTGGATATTTTCTTCCAAAACTAGAGTCTCTTAGGTTAAATGATAAAATATCCAAATGATGTTTAAAAGATTATACGATTTCAACAAATATGTTATATTTTCTACTCGGAAGAGGAAATGTTGAAAATGTTAGTGGACTTCACTCACGTCGGACAAATACTCAAATTTGATCACAAATCTTTTAACATTTACTATTTATTTTACAGAAAAATCCTAATTCTGTTAAAAATGCAAGCTTTGCAGTGTGCAATTCGTTAAAATCCGAAATCTGTTCATCTTAGTGATATCTCAAAATTTTATACAAAACTAATTTTAGAATTATTTTATTTATTATTTTTGAACAAAATTGTTTTCTTCGTCAATTAAAACTGAAATTCCTTATCCATTTTGAAAATTACAAGAATGACAGCTGCAACATTAATCAACAACACTACTGAAGTTAAAAAATATCGTTTGGTGTCGATGACAACCTAAGCAGTGAACACAAAGTTGGCACAATAAACTGTCATACTTTGGTGCTCAGTGAACGACAAATGTTAGAAAAAGTAACTTTTTGTAACATTTAGTTGCGCAGTGAAGACTCATTTTGTTGCGTCATGGTTTCAAATTACTATATGGGACCCCTTTCATATACTCTTTCTAAAAATGCGATAGCAGTGGAAACCAACTAAATGTTTTGACGGGATTTTTTTATTTTTATTATTTATAAATAACGACATTCAGTCAATCACCACCTAAATATGGTTGTGAAAGCACGCGGAATTAAGTTTTTTTTAGAGTGATTGAAATCTTATGAAATTCGCATATTCATTTATTAATAACACTATCATTTGCGCATTTTTATTATATTTCATATACAATTGATGGAGAATATTTCGTTACCATTTCGGTTTTCATTTCAATAAAAATATCGGATAATATCGGTTTTCGATTCCGTTCTGGGTTGACTCTCATCCTCTGCATGCGAGTAAGTTCAAACTCTGACATTGCATCTGAAAGGAAATGGAAAATCCAGAATTTTGGAAGCAAGTTGCTGCAACAGACACTAAGACCGTTAGCAACATTCAATACGTTTTGGAATCTGGAAGATATTGATAAGAAGCAATCTGCCTTGCATGATATTCAACCGTTAGACAAACGTGTGTAACAAGTATTTTTTAATACATTAATTGTTTCTTTTAGAATGATACGAAAGTCTAATTGAAAATTGAAGGATAGTTGAATAATAGTTGATAAACGATCTAAGCATTATAGAAACGTTAATCAATCCATACAGGATGATGTTACGATTCCAATCGGGACAAAAACGACGTGCAGTCATTATGAACTGCAAACGGCTACTATTTTAAAGTAAACAAATAGTTAAGTGAGAACTATTCAAGAATAAAAAATTAACTTAATAAAAAAATAAGAATGCGATTAATGGATGCTGTATAAGGTAGCGAAAATATGACAGCGGAAAATAAGAGATTACGCTAGAATAAGAGATCACCAAAGAGAATTATTTTATTATGTAATTACCAGCCGAAATTTTTTATTCATTTTGTATCACTTTTTCAACAAATAAAAGTTCTCAGTGGAATAAATATTAAAAGTGATCCATAAAATGACAAATTGATTTATCTCCGAAGTAAAGGAACTCAGTATATGAAACCATGAAATTTAACAATATTCCGTCTTTCCGCCATTTCGTAACGAATAACGATGGAATTTGGATAGTAGTATTGATCAGGGATTTTAAAGTAAGCTTTGGACAAAATTTTAGGATCTGTTAGTGCTGGACTTACTGGCCATTACATAGCCAGACCATATGAATAGTAGTATCTGAACATTTTTCACCACATAAATACATTTTAAACTGGAAGAAACTCCGCTATTTCTTAATTAAATTTTTTAACATTTGCATCGCGTAAAGGGACAATTCGGAAAAATTTATGGATTAGAATTTTCACTAGAAGTTTTTGATTTTCTACAGCCATATTTGTAAGTTATTTTCAGTTTTTATCCAATATCTCAAAAACTTCCACTAGTAACCAATACTTTTGGTTGTTTTTCTAATAGCCTAGGTCATACTGAGCCTATGTGGAAAATTCTAGTGAAAATTCTAATCCATAAATTTTTCCCAAGTTTTCCACATATAAGTTAAGCCGCAGAAAATCAAAAAATTCTAATTATAATTCTAAACCATAAATTTTCCCCAAATTTTTCACATAGGCTCAGTATGACCTAGGCTCGAAAAATGGAAAAATTACGTCAAACGATACGTTTATTTGTCTTTACGCCGCAATGCCGATTATTTCTGGCAAATTTACTAGCGCTAGATGGCAAATCGCGAAATGAAAATTGTGTCCAAGATAAGTGGTTATAAATTTTGTTATAATATGCAATGTTTTGAACAGAAATAATGAAAAATAGTAAAGTTATTAATGAATTTTAGACATATAAACAATATAAATAATGTTTAATAAACGAATGATATACAATTTTTTAACTCATATATATTTATTAAAGAAACGAACCAGTTTAGATACATTTAAATATCGATTTTGAAAAAGAAATTTGTTTTTGTCAGTATCATACAGCCCTAAGGAACCCAACGAAACTTCGTTAAATGTTAGCAGTCACTTAAAAAATAGTGTGCGCGGTTTATCGCCTAACACTTAAACACTTGAAATGCCTAAAAAATTGTACCGAAAATCTGATTTTAATTAAATAAAAAGGCGGGAATTATTTTAATTGTATAACTAATTACTAAGTTAGTATTTAAAGTTATTTGAATAAATCTAAATTGTCTTTTGATTTGCCTTTTAAACAAACACGATCGTTTTGTTTGTTTACATATTGCTGAACTGTAAACAATTTTTCATCAGAAAATACCAAATTCTGAAGCTCGCTGCCAACGTGCAAGTCTTTTACCACCTTTGATCTTGCTAAGCGAACTGCCTTTTGTGCAAGTGTTAAATCTTGTACTTTTTGTGTTTTGTTCGTTTTTTAATATGCGCCCATGCTACGAGCAGACACATTGAGATTTTTCACCAATTGAACCGTCGTGGATCCCGTTTAATTCTAGCCTTCACCTTTCGAACCATTTCTGGTGATTTTGCTGTTTTTGGAGGTCAACCTCGATGGTCTTTTTTGATGTTACCAGTTACATGGTAATGTAACGTGTAATGGTCGGACACACATGCATTTTGTTCACATTCCTTGATTAATTTGTCTTATTTGTGTAGGAAGACTTTGGAAGTTTGGTTTCGAACTAATGAAACTTTGAATCCTTTAAATCAAAAAATTCGGTCGTCTCACCAAAGTGCAATATGACCAAACTAATTAATTATAATAATAAATAAATAATAAAACTTAAAATTTAATTTTACAATGAATTTTTATTTTTGTAAAATAATATTCCTCTTTTATAGGTTTCTTCGAATTGGCAAATCTGACATGAAACCAGCAAAATACTGGCACAGTTTGCGCTGTGTTCACTGGTCGTGCTGGTCCCGCGGTTTTTATTATGTTTTTTGTTGCTGCCACATGTCGAGCTACTCCTGTCGGGCGTGGTTGGCCTCTCTTCTTTTTAATCACGGCTAGTTCTAAACTCTCAGTCCGTTGAGTCGTTAGCTTTCTTGCCACTCTTGTGGTGGTTTGTATAGCCGTCGACTTGCTATTTGGTGTTTTTCTGGTGGTATCTGGCTTCCCCGGATGGGCCCGATCGCTTGAGTGTCTGCCTAGAGCGCAACGGGTTCTGCTGGAACATGTTGTCCAGGTTATCGAGATGGCGCATCCCAGTTTGGATTGCCATCTCAATATCATAGCAGCGTGTCTGTTGTTGGTTGTGCCATTCTGTAAAAAAATTTGATCTAAATTAACTTTCGTTATCTACATTATGTGAGAATGGATGGTATATGTGATATCATTTTATGTTTGACAGTTTTCCTCACTCCCGATGTTTGCTCAGATATACTATCAGAAAAAAATATGATAAACACATGATTGCATTTACTATAATATCATCATTGTATGTTAAATACAATTATTTAAATGATTGATTTTACCATACTATGATTGATTTTATCATACTATGATATTCTTGATAAGTTTTCTTGATCTTCTTCATCATAAGAATGATGATCACTGAAAAAAAAAATTTTGTGTGATCATCATTGTTATGATGAAGAAGATCAAGAAAAATGATGAAGAATATCATAGTATGATAAAATTAATCATAGAATGATAAAATTAATCATTTAAATAATTGTAATGATGATATTATGGTAAATGCAATCATGTATTTATCATATTTTTTTTTCTGAGTGTATTGTAGGTGTTGTTTTTCGTCTTCTGAGGGTACGAGAATGTCGTCAATATATACAAAAACGAAATCGAGATATCTTACGATTTCGTTTATGAAACGCTGGAACGTTTGTACAGGCGTTCTAAGTCCAAATGGCATTCGGGTGAATTCGAATAAGCCAAACGGAGTGGCTCTGACGAGATCGATTTTCGAAAAGATTGTGCGGCCATGTAGTTGCATGGAGAAATTTTTATGTGGAGGATAAGATAACTATCAGGAATTGTGACAGCGTTAGGCCTTCTGTAGTCCCCACATGGTCTCCAGTCGTTGTCCTTCTTCTACATCATGTGCAATGTACAAGAAATTGCTGATGGAGGTCAGCAGATTCCTAGTTCCACCATGTGTTAGAATTTTAGGAAAGCTGCTTTGTGAAATATTTAAATCAAGCCGTCTTGGTCTTGAGAATGGTAAATGCCCTGTAGTCACCATGTGGTGTACTAAGTACATTGTGCATTACCGGAGCATTATATTTAGTTTGGTGGAGCCGTTAAAGAAGGGAATTTCTTTAGCAGTGCTTCTTAGCCGTTGTTTATTGTAAAATTCATAATTGAGTTGAAGAAGCTATCGGCTACATATTACATCTGTAAGCCTGCCGCTTGGCTTATTTAAATTGGCTTTGGTTTAAGTAGAGCCGTATATATTTAACTTCATTTTATTTCATTATTTTGAAAAAAAAAATCAATAATGACGTTAAAGTCATAACAAAAACGTGCTGTATTAGACGATGTAATTTTACATCTGGCAGCTCGGTAAAAGTTCAAAATGCCAGCAAATTTGTAATAAGTTTACATTTATTTAATTGCTTATTTTTATTTTATCGGCATATTTATTAAACGTGATTCAAACTAGGTGCAATTCGGTAATTTATATTAATATATAAATCGTAATTAATGCAATTTTATGTTATAATTTTGCGATCGAAAAAACTAAATTAAAACAACTTTATTAGCGTGAAACTTAAATTTGTATCTAAAAAAATTTTATAAACATTAAATAATTTTTTAATTAAAATATAACTCTGGTATAAAGCCTATATTGGTTTTTAATTATTTATTAATAAATAATTTATTAATAAATGAATAATTAAAAACCAATATAGGATTTATACCAGAGTTATATTTTAATTACAACAATTTTTTTTACAATGATCGATTTCGACAATTTGCAGCCATCATCAGTAATAATAATTTAGTTATAATTGTTTAATACATAAACATTAAAATATTATACGGCGAGAGGAACTTACCTAATCAAGGGTGATTTTTTTGCTTTTTGGTTTTTCGTGTACATATATGTTTTTGGCACACCCACGCATGATTAGGGACATCTGTTGAAGTTAATTGTTGTCATTGCCTTGGAAAGACTTATACCCGAACAACGTTTATAAATTACTGAATTTTATTATCAAAATTCTTGTTCATCCATTTTATGGTCGTCATAATCGACTGACCAATTGTGACAAAATTTCGTGCAAACTTCACGTTACTGGACATCAATCCACCAAATCGTAAGGGTAGGCGCGTGATGAGGACGTCAAAATGTTCATTCGCCGCAGGGCACTGCAATTTTGATTCTGTTATTCGACTACGTGGAAGGTTTTACGCAAGGATCTTAGCTAGAAGGCGTATAAAATGCAGCTCGTGCAAAAACTGAAGCTGAACGACTTAGATGCCAGGTTCCTGTTATTTTGGTTTCGGTAACAGTTTCTACGTGTCATTCTATTTTCCTCATTCCGGCTTAGAGTATCGGTGACTCAAGTAGGGACGCTAAATATATCAATGACAATGCTGAATTCAAATTTAAAATGCTGTAAAATCCTTATGTTGCAGACAGTACAATTTTTTTTGAAATTACACTTTATAGTTTGAACTTATCTTTCTCCAGAAATGTGGTATTCATTCCTCGGATCACCATTATGGTTGACCTGGAAATATCTTTGACCTGGTTGACCTGAAAAGGCACTAACCAATACGGATTCCTAGAACTCGTTAAATCAAAAATTGTATACTCCCTGGGCATCATAATATCGTAAACAAGAATATAAAAAAACGAGAAACAAAAAATTTACGCACAAATATATGGTAATTCGTTACCCGTGCATAAATATTTTTCGTTTGCAAAATGTACGTATAATAAGGCTTCGATAATACTTTTCAAGAGCTCTTTCAAAACGAAAATTATACGATTCAATAAAAAATCAAATTTAAAAATTTTCCTATTTACTTGGGAAACATACAAATAAATAAAATTTGTAATGAAGATTTTTTTTGCATTCATTGCGGTTTCGACCATAAATTGGATTCTATTCACTATTTCTAATTTAAAAAAACAACACGAAAAAGGATTGGTTGATGGCATGGCAGTTGAACAAAAAACCGAAAGCAGTAAACCAATATATGGGATATTGCATATCGTGAATATGAAAAGCATTTTAAAGAGTTAAAAGTTATTTCATTTCGGGTAAATGGCTTTTCTATAATGAATTTTGGTATGAATATGCATTATTTATTAATATTTTCTGGCTATTAAATGGTGTTCGTGGGAAAACAGGATTCTGCTTTACGCGGAATGTGAATGAATTATTTGGGTTTATGAATTTTTATAATAAAATAACATAATACATAAATATTTTTTTTTGATGGTGCTCATTTTTTCGTTGGTGCGATGTGGCTGTTACTAAAACAAAGCAAATTTGTAAAACAATTCTTATTTTCCAGGTATCTTAATACGCGGTCGATGTAATATAAAAGAAAAAAGGTGTTGTTTGCATCACCTTTCTGAAAAACAATTTATTCAATTTTCAAGTGCATGTCTATATAAATAAGAAAAATATTTGTAAGAGTTTATGTATAGGAGACAGAAATTAAAAGAAATTACCAAAAAAAATTTACCGAAATTCGACAACATATAAAGGGCACCTACGTCTACAGTATTCAATTACGCTTAGAAAATAATAAAAAAATACACAAAACAATAAGTAAACGGCGAAATTTTGTGATTAAAAATCCACGAAGAAAAAACTGGCGTACATCGCTCGGTGAGAACCGTATTTTAAGTGGTGCTATATGAGGGTTGGATGTTGGTACTGTCAACCTTAAAGTTGACAACAGTGGAGTGGGCTCTAACATGCAAAGCCTCCACTTTCGTTTAATTGGGATAAATTTTGAGTATGTTGCCTTAACTCATTGTAGCTGTCATGTCATGAAAATATCAAAAACCAACAAATATTTTCAAAATTTTGTATCATCTATTTATTACGTAAAAGTTAAAATAACTGCTATTTAGCTCTTTTTATATTTTTATTGTTAAAACTTAAGCTTTCGGAACCTTTTCGGTTCCATTCTCAAAAGTATATAAATCAATTTAACAAAAAAATATTTTCTATACTCAGAGAAATAGAAGTATAGAAAATATTTTTTTTTAAATTGATTTATATACTTTTGAGAATGGAACGGAAAAGGTTCCGAAGGCTTAAGTTTTAACAATAAAAATATAAAAAGAGCTAAATAACCGTTATTTTAACTTTTATACTAATAAGCTCATTAAATAATTTTTATTTATTACGTATTTTTTAATTACTCAACATATACAAATTCATTTATTTCGCTTTTACGATTTCTGAGATAAACGTAGATTTTTCAAAAAATACACAAAAGCGAGGGAGAAAAAGTTTCCGTTCGCTTGTAATAAAAATTATAAAACAAAGACAATAAATAACCTAAAAAAATAATTAGCATTTCGTGGGGTAACCTCGATTCTTTATAACTTCTCGGAGCATTTTTGGCATCTAATTGACGAGCTTCGCCGTCTCTTCTGCCACTCCTTGTCTCTTCTGCCACTTCTCTCACTCCTCTTTAAAAACAGTTCTCAACATTTCTTTGTTTGTTATTCGATGTTCTCGAACTCTCCTCTCTAATGAATCCCATAAGTGCTTGATAGAGTTTAGGCCTGGAGATTGTGGGGTGTATGTAGCTGTTTTGGAGCATAATAAAGTAACCAGAGCCTAACAACCTCGGCTGTATGCTTCCGATCATTGTCATGATGAAAGCAAAAATCTATACCTAAGCCAAGTTTCATAGCACTTTCCTTCAAATTTTTTTTTTTAAATATCGAGATAATCATATTTATTCATCGTCGATTCAATAAACTTCATATTCCCAACGCCATTACTCGCGATACACCCCCTCACATCATGTTTTACAGTGAGTACCAAGTTTTCTTTTTGGAGTGCTGTTCCTGACTTTCGCCATACCATCTTGCGTCCATTTATGCCTAAAATGCAGAATTTTCTTTCGCCAGAAAAGAGAACATTGTTTCAAAACTCTATTGGCTTTTTTTTGTGCTACTTGGCAAAGGCAATGCGCTTTTGTCAGTTGACTTGTGATATGAATGGTTTCTTCCGAGCTACCCGTCCATGGTATCCAGCTTTTTGCAGTATCAGGACAAATAATTTTGTTAAATTTTTCTTTTATTCTATTTGCTAATTAGGGTGCAGACGTTGTAGGTGTTTTGTTGCATGATGCTTAATTTCATTCGCGGCACCTCGATAGTGGTTGTCGTTTCGAATGTACCACGGTGCAATAACAGACGCAGGATTTTATATTGAACTGTTTGTATGATTTTGATATTTGTCTTCCTGGCACAACCCCAGAGTTGGCTTCCATATGTCCATACTGGTTTCAGGAACTGTTTGTATAACATCAGTTTGTTATGGATCGCTAGTTCAGATTGTCTCTCTAAGAGCCAATGTATTTTTCTAAATTTTATGTTTAGTTCTTTTCTCATCATTATTGGTATATGTTTAATTTTTAGATTTGTAAAGTTCACTTGGATTGATTTTGCTTTATTTAATTTGATTCACCATTTCCTTGTCCAATTACATATCTGTAGCCTTCTGTAATTTACTAGTGGAGTCATTGATGTTGCAAGTATTGCCGTGTCATCGGCGAAAGTCGCCATTGTTGCTTCTGTAATTGGTATATCTCTAGTATGTGGGGGGTAAATGATTGGCTTTTCAACTTTGTGGATTTGTAACAATGTTCTCTTTCTGAAGTTGTAAATTCGCGTCTACGAATGTTGTGTGACTAGCTAGAAGTCACTAAGTTTTTATAAGAATATCGTCGCCTGATAAAATAACATAATGGTGACCCAAAAATGCTCCATACCAAGGCTTTGGTTAAAAAACAAACCAAACTGAAAACTTTCGAATCAAAAAATTTGGGGCGGTATAATTATATCTATTATAGGTTGTTCAGCCCAAATACATAAATGCATTTCAGTCAAACTGGGGGGCTATTTGGGAATTCGATTTGATAACGAGAGTACTCGATTTTTATTTGATTTGAATGTGATTCGAACGATTCTTATTTAAAACCAAATATGAATTATCGTTATCGAATCGAACTCTGGATCCAAATTTAGTAGTGAGTCAATAATGTCATTTGGCGAATTAGAACTTCGAGTAGTTCATAAATCAATTGATTGTTTCATCCCCTACATGTGAATGAAAAATTTATAAAATATTTCAAATAATAAATAGAAATTCGTGAGAGAAATTACTAATATACAGTTTCGTGACATTGCATATACATCTTCTGACTTCGTGTCTCTCCTAAATAAATATTTCAATTTCTCTTTTCAAAAAAAAAGATTCCTTATATCAACACAAAAAATACCAATTTTTATTAACAGTAAATTTATCATACCCTTATCACATACGGATAATCGAACGTCTTATATGTGCTTCTGTTTAGATAGATAGATAGATACACTGCAACAACATGTATTATAAAGACATCATAGAGTATCCCAGATGTCCCAGTGAATCGAATATGGACCAGATGAAAAAAATTGAATAACAACCAAAAAATAACAATAAAACGAGAAATAACTGATATCCAATCATTCTGGGGGTTGATTATAACAAATTGTTAAAAGGTTTAAGGATCATGCTTTGACCCTTTTTATCGCTTTTTCTATTTACTTTGTTTCAAGCTTTTTCAAATTACGGTCGTTCCATGATTTTAAGTTTTTCTCCCGTATATATAGTTTGTTTTATGTTTATGAGACTTTTAGAAAAACTTGTTTTTGCATACATGTGTATACATTTTGTGTGTATGTGTGTTTTCATTTTATAAGGCTTTAGGAGAATTGATATTCAAATATGTACAACACAGATTTGATATTTGACCAAAAAACCTTATCAAAAAATGGAAAAAAAAATAATAAAATACATAAAATAAAATTCTTCAAGGACTAGAAGAGAAAATAATGTTATCAAAACAAATTCAGTTTTTGGTTTTTCAATAACATGATGAAAATAGAATTGATTTGCCCCTAAGAAATATGTAAATGATTTTCCGTAATGTTTTCTTGGCATTCTACGCCTAGGAAGGGGTTACACTAAATGTGTGTTGGTTGTGCTGTAAAAACGTATGTATGTACACGATATACAAAAATGTTATGCGGTAAGAAATAAAAATGTATAATTGAATAATCATGGGAAATGTATTTAAAAATTGAAATATTCGCAAGTACGCGTAATTTACTCATCAACCAGTTTATTATTAACATCATAATTATATTTCTTTCGTAATTATATTCGTTAAATTAATTCTTTTGAGTATTAATCACACAATATTCATACCTTGTTTGTTCCCACGGGTAACTGACAATTAATGAGTTTAGAGTCTCATATTCCCCTCAACCATATACAATTTTCCTTGATTCACCATGTAGCAAGTTACAGCACACAAAAAAATGTATTTCCATTAACACGGGAAAAATTGCAAATTTATGTTTTCTACCGAAATTAATATTTCAACAAATCATAAATAAATAAAGCATTCTGGCTTAATTTATAAAATACGCAAAATTTGTGTTCTTTGTTTATGTTGGAATATTCAAAAAAAAAAAAAAAAATATTCTGTTGTTACAAGAGGAACCTAATAAATTAATTAAAATCAAAGAAAACTTGCGAACGTATATTTGCGCTGCTACAAATTCGAAACATATACCAACAAAATATGAAAATTTATCATTATTTTAATTATTTTTCTAAAAATTTAATTTTGTTGATGTTTTTTATTTTGTGTCGTTTTAGGTTCCAGATGTAGTGAGATCTGTTTCGCCCACGCAAATATTAGCATTACGCCAACAAACCCAAGTACTATGGGAACGGTATTTTGGTTCGATAGAAAAAATTGTTTTTACAACATTCGAGGTAAGTGCGAAAATTTATTAAACTTTATTTGACAATTTAAATGTAAATCTCTGTGTACGATGGGAAAATTTTCTCGCAAATTCTTAATTTTCTTTAATGGCCTGACGATAGAAAGCACACAAAAAAGATTATTATTTACATAAATAGAAATTTTTTTCTACCCTTACTTAGCTTTATACAAAACTAACTACAATTTTCACCGTATTAAAATGCAACGAATGCATTAAAATCTCATTAAAAATTATGTAAACATAAAATGAAAATGATTACAGCTTTGGTACACTATTTTAAACATAATAAATTGTAGTTTTTATATGCGAAACTTGGAAAAATTTATATTTCTACCCAATGTTTGAGGTGTGGAGGAAGGTTGAGTATTTACAAAATATATTTGTTTTACATTTTAGTTTTGGTCTGAATGAAAAATAATTAACAAATATAATGGTGCAATAACTCTTATTACTACTTGTTTAATTATATTTTATGTGGTTATTGTTTTGTGGCATCGATTTGTTGAATAACAGTAAAGTGGTTATTTATTACCTCACTGGTCCAATGTTGATTCTTTCCGTTGTTCAAAATATCTTCTATTAGCAGTATTCATTATATTCCACATTTTTTTTTTTTTTTCCTTTATCTCCAATTTAGGAGCATAGGGCGTCTACTAGGCTGGACCATCTGACTCTATTGGGGGCTATTTCTTTCAGCTCTGCCCATGTTTTACCGAGTTGTTTCGCTTCGGCTAGCACCGTCCGTTTCCAAGTAATGGCTGGCCTTCCCACTTTTCGTTTACCTTGCGGATTCCACTCTAGTGCCATCCGCGTTATATCACTAGGGGTTTTCCTCAGTGTGTGCCCGATCCATCTCCACTTGCGCTTTCTTATTTCGGTCTCAATGCACGTCTGATTTGTTTGCCGCAGAAGTTCTATGTTGCTGATGGTGTTCGGCCAGAAGCATCTTATCAGCCGCCTCAAGCATTTGTTCACAAACACCTGGAGTCTATTTGTTATCTTCTGTGTGTGTTTCCATGTTTCACACCCATACAGCAGTACTGATTTTACACATGCATCGAACAGTCGTAGCTTCGTGTTCCTTGACAGGACGGACGCATTCCAGATCTTGTGGAGTATGTTGAATGTATTTCTGGCTTTGTTTATGCGCTGGCTGATGTCTTCTTCAGTGCCGCCTGTGTTTGCTACAGTACAACCAAGGTAGACGAATTTTTCTACCTCTTCGATTGACGTGTTACTGATGGTGATTGGTGTACTAATGTTCGTGTTCAATCTCATTACTTTTGTTTTGCTGATGTTGATTTTGAGACCTACTTCATGTGCTAGATCTGATAGCTTCTGTATCTTCTGCTGTATGTCAGTATACTTATGTGCTAGCAGGCATATATCATCTGCATAGTCTAGGTCATTGAGCCGTCTTAGTGGTCCCCATTGGATGCCATTTGGTGTTACGGAGTCAAGTTTGCGCATTATGCTATCTAGTGTGATCAGGAACAGTAGTGGTGAAAGTACACATCCGTGCCTTACTCCTCGTGAGTTGTGGTATGCATCACTTTGCTTTCCCTTGTATTGAACTTTATCTGTAGCATCCCGGTACATTTCTATTATTAGTTCAATTATTTTCCTCGGAATGCCTAGATCGCAAAGTGCCTTCCAGATAGCACTTCGTTTGATGGAAGGGAATGCTCGCTCAAAGTCCACGAAGAGTAGGTAAAGCGGTGAGTTCCATTCATTTGATTGCTCAATGATGATACGGATCGTATTTATGTGGTCTGTACAGCTCTTTCCTGGCCTAAAACCCGCTTGTTCATTTCTCAAGTGTTGGTTAATTGATGGAGAAATTCGTTCAAGAATGATCATCGCTAGTATTTTTATTGTGCTGTTGAGAAGGGATATGCCCCGCCAGTTTTTGCATTCTCGAAGGTCGCCTTTCTTTGGGATTGTTATGGTCAGACCTTCCTTCCATTTCTGTGGTATTTTTCCTGTATTCCATATATCTACTAATAGTGGTGTAATAGTTTCTGCTGTTGTAGATGCGTCACCCTTGAATATTTCAGCTGGTATGTTGTCTGTACCAGCGGCCTTATTGTTCTTTAGTCCCTGGATAGCAACTCTAACTTCCCGCTCCGTTGGTGGATGGGTGTTGATAGTTTCGTTAAAGTTGCCATCTGGGATCTCGTAATTTCCTTCGCTATCTACGCAGTTGTCCTTAAAGTGTTCTTTCCATCTATTTAGCTGTTGCTGGTGTGTGGTTAAGGTTTGACCAGATAGATCCTTTATGGGTGGAATGTTTGTATATTTTCCCGTGACCTTTCTAACACATTGATGTAGTGTGCGCATATTTCTGATTGCAGCTGCTTCCTCCGCAGTTTCGAGAATGTCTTTTGTGTATTTTCTGCGGTTTCTTCTTGCCATCTTTTTCACTTGTTGAGCTGTATTTTCATATTTTCTACGGGTATCCGTCGTGTCTTGGTGACAAAGTTGTAACTTGAGTTGGCGACGTTCCTCAATTTTTTCCCACGTATCATCGCTAATCCATGGTTTTCTGGTGTTGTTTTGGTAGCCAAGTACATTGGTAGCAGTCTTGATGTAGGCATCTTCTAGTTGCATTCCACATATATAGTCAAAATTGTGTGAGCGTCCCTAAAACTAGCCCCTAATAGACTAATAAAATGATCTATTGATAAATGTTGGCCTCCATCCCTTCCAACTAAAATTGTTTTAGAAAGAACCCATCTCATAAAATGATTTAGGACCAAATGGAAAACAAAAGGCTAATTTGAGCTTAATTATATACTCCATTAGTTTTTGGTAAAGTATTAGGTTTTTTAATTTTTAAACAAAATCCTATTAAATAGCAGAACCCATATCGAGAAACTGGTTCGAGATTCACTTCAGAACGCAAGGAAAATCCTATTGAAGCACAATTAATTAAAATTCTAAGTCTTGTCATCTAAGTCTTGAAAAGACTGAACAGAAATCTTGTATGCTTGATTAAAAATGTTGGGCCCACTATTCTTGACCACGTTTTAGATTATTAGTATTCCAACACCGCAGAGTGTATTGTTGTTTCATGTAACGAAATTGATAAAACTATTAAAGGCCTTCCGGATTGAAAATTCATCTACGCTTCCAAACTTTTCAACGCTACTCTGCCTGACGCAGTAAATATTTGAATGATAAACTCCAGGTTCCTGTTGGGTAAATTGATTGCTGGTGTTGGTTCCTGCAAACAAAGATGTTAGCCGTTTTGATTTTGTCTCTTTTAAAGTTGGAGTTGATCCAGGCTTATACCATAAATTATTACAGCATGACAAATGGCCATCTGAAGTTTTAGTGAGAGAGCTTATTAGCCGTCCGAAAAACTTCAAGCCAAAATAGTCATGAAATTCTTCACATCATAAAAACAACATTACTGAGAGTGGTGCCATGGTAACAGCTTCGGCCCTTGGGCCGAGAGGTACTGAGTTCGGAGCCCACCAGAGGCTGGATGCAAAGTGAATTTTCGTCATCGATTACGATCGGTGGTGTTAACAAACACAACTAAGACGCTTTGTTGGAGTGCAATTCAGCGCTGACCCACCGTCTATGTCAGTGTACAGGTTGACATGTTATAGCTTGCAATGTGCAGGTATACTGTAATTGTATGAATGGTTGGTGTATGCGTGAATGAAAAGAGAAGTATTAATCGACCTTCAAAGGACATTAAATCCACTGGACAATTATTACTTTCTTTATGTAAAAAAAAACAAAAAAAAACATTCCAGTCAATGCAACTACTAAATTAATCAATGCATTAATAATAATAGTTTACATATATTATCACAATAGTGGAATGCGTACTAGAGTACAACAAATTTAATCGTCATTGCTATGTAACGTTTATGACGTTATTATTCTTACCGAAACTTCGTTGAACGCTGATTTAAAATCTGAAGAATATTTCCCACCATTTTACTCCGTGTTTCGCAATGATCGAGCGTCTGATAGTATCAATATCGGTGGAGGAGTAATTATTATTGTAAATAGCGCACCCCATTATTAGTCAATCTTCATTGTGCTTGTGCCGAGTCTATTATATTCAAGGTGAAATGTGGCTCGTTTTGGCTGTTTATTATTGGAGTTTATACATACTGTATGAAAGTGTCGCTGACGTTTACCTAGCTTTCATTCAATCCGTTGCCAATGAAGTTCTACTGTTCTGTGACGAATGTAGCCTGATGTTGTTTGCAGGCTTTTAATCTACCTATAATTTCGTGGGGCTGGATAGACGATGACTTTGTGGGTTCTACAGGAGATATTATTTCTAACTTTGTGTTAAACTGCTTTGCGGGTTACGGGATGTGACTACTTACTTAAACTTAACGCTGTTATCAATAATTATGGGCGCATTTTGGACTTGGTATTTTCATTGTTAGATTTTAATGAAGTTTTAATCTTGCCTGGATTGCGATTTGGTTGATTTAGTTAAATATGATTTAGATATGACTTTGGGAAAGTGGATCTTTCTTCGTTAAATAACTTTCTCGAAAATGTCAATTAGATAGCGTTATTTGACTAGCTGAACATTTCGTTAGCTGCCTCTGAGTTTTATAGAATTGTTAGGAGTGGTTCCAAATTATTAGTTCCGATGAAAAGGGCGTGCTCAATTTTTGTCCAGCCTTGGTTCAACCGTCGCTTAAAAAATTTTATAAACCGCAAATCTAGACCTTTTAAGATGAAAGCCCGATATAAACCGAACAATTCAGTAAATTTTCACGAAAGCATCAAACAGGCTGTTTTAATTTTTTGAATCGGGTAAATTTTTAACCGTCCCATTTGAATATGACCTTGAATGACCTGAATATGAAAACGTAGCCATGTTTTTACCGCCCATATTGAATTAATCAGAGTTGTTGTTGCTATAATGTAAATGGAATAATTTATCTTTTTATAACATGTTTTTGAATAAGTACAAAGCAAAATACTTGTACTTACATAATATTGTCCATTTATTATTTATATTCTATTGACCCGGCATATCCGCATATACAACAGAACTGTATTTTTTTTATAAATTTCGATTTGTATATGAAGTAAGGAACAATCAAAAAATTGAGTACTACAAAAATTACCCTTTTTCGTCAATTATTAAGTTTTTCGATGAACTCTGTTCTACTCTACATAAAATCAACAGTTGATCAGAGTTGTTGAGAACAAGCAAATATAAACTTGATTCAACAATATGCACTTAGTATAAGTTCTTTAGGATTCGATACAATGAATATGAAGCACAAATATTTTAATATTATATAAATTGTTTAAAAAATCAAAATATAATTTATCGCGGTCTAGAGCAGCATTTTCAAAAAAACGCAGCATCTGTTGGGTTTCTTAAGCGTAACAGAAGATGATTTTGCAATATTTTCACTTTAAAAACCTTGTATGACACTTACGTTAGGTCAGGCGGTAGATTCTGATAAAGCCACGATTGTTCATAACTTTTTTTATTATAACAAAATATTGTCACAGAAAATTTCCGATCCTAATGAAATGACGAATGATTTGTACAGCAGTTTGTAGTAGTTACAGTTGCATTGCTAAATTGTACTCAACGTATTTTGCCAAACAAATTTTTGTGAAAATTATCAAAAACTGCAAATTCGCAATAATCCATTACAAAAATTTTTATAAATTGTTTTATTTTTAGTTTGTTATTTAATAATTTAGTTTTGAACTTTATAATTTCCATTTAATTCAATACAAGAATGGTTTAAAAATTGTATTCACACTAATTTTACAAGAAAATTCAAAGTCACTAAAAATTAAATAAGTGACAATTTTGTAATATTTGCCACAAATTTCTTCGTAGCAAAAAGTCATCTCATCCAACCAATCCACACTAGATCGTTGTCGGGTCGCATTCTTCGTTTCTTTCTTCTGTACCTATATAACCGATTTTCATTTTTAAAGAGGAAAAACGAAGAATGAGACTGCACTGAGAAGTGTTAGTGCGGATTGGTGATCAACATCGATTTTAGAATTCAAAAAATTCAATCATTCAGTCATTTTATTGCAGTTAAAATTTTAGTACAAAATCACAAAAAATGTCGTTTGTCACCTGTGGCCCTATTTTGGTTTTCCCGGGGAATTGGGCAAATATTTTGCTGTAATTACAAACTGCACTAATTCCCAAATATATATTTCCCGTTCACAAATGTGTATTGTGGCAGAAAGGGAATAGTTTTTACGAATCACAATTCCCCAAAATAATAATGTGGACAAATTAACGTCAAAACTGCTATAAAATGAGATTATTATTTCCCAATAAAAAAAAAATCCCAAAGGCCAGAATACACGTTGGGGAATACAAAATTCCCAACTGCTAGAAAAACGTCACTAATTCTCAATTCCCTATTTGCGGGGAAAACCAGAATAGGGCCACTGTGGATAGATTCTGACAAAAGAACAATTTGTCGTGACATTTGTTCATTGGTACAAATTGATGTCTTGAAAATTTACGATTCTGATAAAATGGTTTATGACATTTACAGCAGCTGCATTTTTAAATTATATCAATTATAAGGTTTATCAAATTATACTCACACATATTTTGTATGAAAACTAATAAGTCACGATAATAAAAAATGACAATATTATTAAATTTGTCAGTTTATTTTTGGTGACATTTTGGAAAAGTCACTCCATACGAATCGCGATTTAGTACTCACAAGTATTTGTCAAAAAATTGTAGCAGAATTTTTAGTACAATGTCACAAAAAATTGTCATTTGTTACTTGATCAGAATCTAGTTCCAGTACTTGAACATGCCTCAGTGATATGGACTCCATATTATCAAAGGGTTTCAAAGATTCTGATCAAGTGACAAATGAGAATTTTTGTGACATTGTTTTAAAAGTTGTGCTACAGTTTTTTGACAAATCTTTTTGAGTACTAAATCGCGATTAGCATGCGGTGACTTTTCCGAAATGTCATAAAAATAAGCTGACAATTTTAATAATATTGTCATTGTTTTTTATTATCCTGACTTATAAGTTTTAATACAAAATGTGTGTGAGTCTTTATAATTTTAAAAACCTCATAATATATCTATTATAACTTAAAAATGCAGCTGCTGTAAACTGCTGTAAATGTCATAAATCATTTTATCCGAATCGTTAATTTTCAATGGCTTCAATTTGTACCAATAAGCAAATGTCACGACCAATTGTCATTTTGTCAGAATCTAGCTCCAGGAGCCTTACGTAAATCGAATCGATACGTATTTCCATCGAGCAATAAATAAATATATAAGAGAAATCATGTAGTGCAAGTTTTATAAGCCAATTTTTCCGAGGTTAATCTTATCTTATAGTTTTGATATATTTATGCACACAAATTTAATTTTTTTCTATGTTTAATCCATATATATGTACATATCTTATAAACATATCGGCATAGTTATTTTATAGTTCATTGTTCGTGTTAGGCTAATACAGATTGCCAAAAGTAAAATAGATTAACCTTGAAATCTCTACATGAGTCCTCTCATGCATATTTTGCTTTATGGTATTTCTCTTACTGTTTTTTAAAAAATTTCGGCGTAGTGAAAATTTTACAATTAACCGTGCTTTTACGCTAAATGTTTTAAGATGTATCCAAGCTTCAATATTATGTGCCAGAAAATGTAGACAAAAAATTAATAATGAACTAGACTAACGGTATTTTTGCTGTTGATTCCGTTCTTTCAACCGATTTCGGCAATGTAATCCCTCGAGGAAACTTAAATTAAACCTCACTTCTGGTTTTATTGAAACTTTAGTTACTTGGGACGTTGCAATGTGGGGTCTCTCATAAAAAACGAAAAATTTTAGTACTCAGTTATTTCGCTTTATTTGTTTAAGATGTCGTTTTTCTAACATAAGTTGGTAGTTTTAAATTCCGTCGTTAAGATGTCGAGAATAACAGCAATTCATTTGAATCTACACGTCAATTATTTCTCTTGTGCAGTATAATCTATTATTGCGTTCTCCAATAAATTTTTATAGAAAATTCAAAATTTCCAACGCTTTTAAATAAAACGAATGAAGTTGACTTTTCATACAATTCAACTTGTACCCATTTGCAAATAAACAAAGAACACATTTCTTTAGATTCTTCCGGTTGTAGCGTAAATACAAAGCGTAATCTTAAATCTAAAAAGTGCTCTAGAAACTGCAAGGACAAGGAAAAGAAAGATAATACATATAGCGCTCCGAACGCCCGAACACCTTCGTAAATACAGTTAGAGGGAGAAAGGGTTTCCCAGGATATCTCAACGGACCTTAACTGTGTTATATCAGTTGCGAAAGCAACCGTCATAGCTCAATATAACCTTGCCTGCTATAGCTCGCATTACATTGAAACTTGGGGATGGGTAGGGGGGGGATGGGGGGGGGGGGGAAGTCAACAATCTGAAAACAACTTTATTTTTATTTAATTATATTTATTTAGTGCAAATCTTCTAGTAACTTATTTTGCACAGTAGGAAATGGAGGGGTATGTTTGCCAATACCGGAATTTCTTTTACCAAGAATGTACATACATCTTGAATACACCACACTTGATTTCTAAGGCGAAAGATGCAAGTACCAGAATTTTGATAAAAACTGTCTTGTTTAACCAAAACTCTTCATTCCCGCTTAAAAATTAGAAAACAACCCTTTTGGACAATTTAATTAAAGGTTTGTTAGAATCTTATAATTTTTCAAAATGTATGGGACAAATTGTGATTGAATTGACGAATTGGACCAATTTCGTATCAAATTTTGGAGGCCGATTTTGAGTAAAACAGTTTTTTTTCATGTCAGGTGTTTCTGTAGCTACAAATTTAATGTAGAATCTTTTAATTTATGCTCATTTTTCTCAAAAATTATATACTTTTAAGCAATAATCAAAACAGCTCCTATGGAAGCTGTAACTTCCGTTGGACCGATTTCAATCGTACATTGAGTCCTTCCAATTTTTGAAAATCGCTTAGGTATGAAGTTTTATCCAAATCTACAAACTTTCGGTCTGTACTGATCTCACAAACACAGGGATTTTTTAAAACTACTATTATTTGCTTCGGCGATACTTTGCTTCGTAAAAGGACCTGAAAGTTCTCATGCGAGAGGAAGAGTGGTAACTTGTAACTCTGTTGATAGTCTCCTGTGCAGTTTTATTGTTTCTTTGCGGCAGTCTTACTGGATTTGTGGCATCCAACATACAATATATTTTCATGTAGAATAAAACGATTCTAGCGTCCTCGCATATTTGCCAATTTCGTCACTAATAAAGTTAATCTTCTAGTTTGGATGTAAGTTGTAATTCCCTATTTATCATGGTGCACTAAAAGCAGTAATTTTTCCAATATTTTAGAAATTGATGGAAGTAATCAGCCTTCTGCGACCTTTTGATTTGCTTTACGGCTTAGGTATGAAGTTTCATCCAGATCTACAAACTTTCAGTCTGTACTGATCTCACAAACACAGGGATTTTTTAAAACTACTATTATTTGCTTCGGCGATACTTTGCTTCGTAAAAGGACCTGAAAGTTCTCATGCGAGAGGAAGAGTGGTAACTTGTAACTCTGTTGATAGTCTCCTGTGCAGTTTTATTGTTTCTTTGCGGCAGTCTTACTGGATTTGTGGCATCCAACATACAATATGTTTTCATGTAGAATAAAACGATTCTAGCGTCCTCGCATGTTTGCCAATTTCGTCACTAATAAAGTTAATCTTCTAGTTTGGATGTAAGTTGTAATTCCCTATTTATCATGGTGCACTAAAAGCAGTAATTTTTCCAATATTTTAGAAATTGATGGAAGTAATCAGCCTTCTGCGACCTTTTGATTTGCTTTTATTATTTGCTCCGTCAGTCTTACAGATATTTTTTTGCGCTTAGGTTAAATTTGATTTTTTCTTTAAATTCTTTGCGATGTTAGAGAAAATATATTGAAATGATCCAATTTATACAATGAAATGTGATATCGAGGTAAACTTCAAACTGAGAGCTTGTTGACACTTAAAGCCCGCGCTGCGACGTCATCTTTCCAGGATAAATATTCTGTATCTTTTAGGCCAGGCTTAATATCATTTATGTATTCGTTAATCGATTCGTTCTTAATTCCTTTAATTACTAATTTCTGTTTGTTGTCCAACAATGGGAGTTGTTTTATATTTTAAGGCATCCGGCTTCTGTGCAAGGTCTTTGTTTTTGCTTGGAAGGCGAGTTGAAGACTATAAATATTATCTGTATGTATACACTTGAACTTGGAGTGTACTACGCTGTATCGGTTTTTTAACTGGAACCGGAAGATAACCTCAGCTAATTTCGGAACTACATCCTAGGATGTTTCGTGTTTTTTGGTTAGTTTCTTAACTATAAAAATTACATATAGCATATAAGATATTCATATAGGGTAAGATACTCAGTTAGCGTAACGGAAAATTAAAACTAGCAATAAACTTTGCAGCATGCTCTCAATTCACAACTGTCTACATGTAAAAGATGATTCATTAAAATATATATATGGCTTCGTGCATGATTTTTAATAATTAAAAGTTGGTTAATTTTTGTTAAATATGTATCCACACAATTTATTTTTATTTGCTTTCTTTTAATTTACGATATATTTTTTTTTATTACAAACAATAAAAAATATAATTTCCCGTCATCTCGTGTAATATCATAATAAAATAATTATTGTTGAACTATAAAAAAATATGTATTATTACTTCAGTTTCATTGTTTTTGTTTTGCTTCAAAACAGAAAATTAAAATTAAATTAAATTATTTCAAATTAATTTAAATTATATGAAAATAAATAAAGCATAAGAACTCATTTTAATACAAAAACAAAATGTTGTTTTTTTTAAAATAGAAATAGCAAAATTATATTCACATTAAGCTTTATATTTTTTTTTTTTTTGAAATTTTCATCTTAATAACAACACAAAACCTCGAAAAGTAAAACGTACAGCAGATATAAGAAAAAAGCCGAGGAGCTTTTAATTTTTATATTTCTTTGAATTTGTGCTGTTTGTTGTATCTTTGTATATTACATAAACATATACATTTTTTAACTTGTTCTGTGGAAAATTGAACATAAAACCAAACGAAAATAGAGAAGCAAAAAACTGGTATAGTGGAAAAAGTGAAGCTTTTTATTTGAGCTTTTTTGGTATTTTTATTTTTTTGTTGTTTGTTTACTGTTGCTTACTGCTTTTGTTTGCGCTTTATTATTTATAAAGTGATAAATGTGTTCAAAAGATTTTTTTTTGTTCTGAGTGTGTGCGTTGTTGTTGTTATATTATGGTTGTTGTCTCTATACACAGCACGCTGTACACACTCGTATTTACTAAGTTGAATTTTGCTGCTTGTTTATTAAGACGTTGATAAATTTATATGTTTTGTGTAGTTAAGTGTTTTTAATTAAATTAATTTGGTTTATATTGAATTTTTCCGTTATATAGGATCTTTCCGAAAATGAAAACCAGAAAATTTGTTGTCTGCGCTTTATCTTGTTCATATTATTCCTTTTGAATAGCAATCTACATGGATGCGACTGGTGTTAAGTTGCAATTATAATTTTTAATTGATATAAAATTTGATAAGCATTCTTAAAAATGATAATTCTAAAATGACTGAATATTTTTAAACTTATATTGAGAGAACTGTATTATGTATATTATATTTATTTGTCACATAATCAAAACTATTTTTTGATATTTGTGCTATTACCTTTATACCTACTTTAAATATACATATTATCATGTGACATCATCTTAATTAAATATTATAGAATTTATAAAATCTAGTTTATAATGAAACAAGTAATCATTTCTTTAACAAAAAGAATAAATACAACAGGTAACAAAAAGATAAATAGGACAGTGCACTAAAATGTATTTATTTGACTTACCTAACAAATTATCCATCAATAAAATATGTTCTAGTACAGTAACGTAAAATCAGCGATGCGTTCTAGGTTGGTGATTTCATTTATAATATCGCCATAATATCGTTAAATTCGAAAAAATTTTGTAGCTCTAAAATGCCGAAAGAATTAGACACACATAAAATGTATTCGAATTTACTAAGCGCCGATATTGCACGAAGTTTCGTGCGACAATGTTAGAAACTCCAGCATAGTCGCAGTTTTTCGGGTCTTGTTGCAAGAATCACCAAAAGGTGAATTACTTTGTCGTTGTATAGTTTGTGGAAATAATGTGCGTATTAGCACAGTATTTCCACAAACTATACAACGACACAGTGTATCTATCTAGAAATCTGAGATGTGTTCCTTCCATAAACTTAATAAATATGAAAACCATTTTAAACTTCCTGTTGTACGATTTTGTTAAATCATAATGAAATTTGAAAAAAGATCTCGATAAAATACAGATTGCTATACACATTCTATCAAGAAGTAAACGGAATTGGTCAATAAAACACAAAATAATTATTATTTATTCAAATTTATTAAATCGCCTTCAAAGTAGGCCCGTCCCGAAATAATTCACTTATGCCAACGAATAAACCAATCATCAAAACCCCTTTCAAACGCATTTTCCTGAATCGATTTCAATTCTCGCCACGAATTTTTTTTTATATGTTCTATCGACCGATAACTGGTGCCTCGGAGAAGTAATTTGAGTTTTGAAAACAGAAAAGTCAGCCGGAGCCACATCAGGTGAATACGTTGGTTGTTCGATGATATTTGTTGAGTTTTTGGCTATAAATTCGTTCACAATGATAGCCTTGTGAGATGGTGGGCCTTTTTCGACGAATTTGCTCATATTTTTTATTTACCGCATGACCTTTTTTGCAAGAATTCTCAGTGCACAACACCGCGATAATCAAAGTCAACATTTCCTTGACTTTTGATTAACTTTGACGTGGTTTTTTTCGGTTTCGATCCAGTTGGACGGTGTCATTCCGAAGCTTGTTGACTGGTTTGCATGTCAAACTCGTAGTTTTTTTTAAGAAAATTCAGGTTTTTCGAAACCAGTCGACCGGCAACGCGTTTCACGCCCAAACAATCGTGTACAATGGTACTAATTGATTCATGAGACATACAAAGTTCAGAGGCTATCTCTCTAAAACCTAAATGACGATCTTCCGCCACCATTACCTTCACTTTACTGATGTTAACTTCAATTGAGGCCGACCAGAGTACCATCATTCATATGCACGTCTTTCCGATAAAGTCGACAAATTCTTTTTAAGTATTCATTTAACGCTACTTTTTTGACAGAATGAAAACCAAAAATTCATATCCGCTTCGTTTTTGATACAAATTTTTAAATTATGAATATAAATATAATTGGATTGTATTATAATTGGATCGTTATTGTTTTTTGATAACTTCGAATATGAAAACTAGAAGTAAACGATCGCTTCATCCTATTATTTAGCTCGTTATAAAATTTTCATAATTCTACAAGACTACAAATTATATATAAAATTAATAAAAAAATATTTTTGTGCCGATTTCGGTAATGTAGTACGTAGCTAATGTGAACAATTTGTAGTTATCATTCAAATGTAAAATGCATCCAGTATAAAATTTCCAAAGGTCTTCGCATAAATTATCTACCCAGGGTAATAAATTTGATATTTGTTTTTTATAAAAGAGGTATTGTTTTTCTAATGGTTTATTTTCCTTTTAAGGCCGATGAATACTCCCCACTTCGTTCACTCACACACGACATATTTATTTATTACCGAGAAAATTACAGTATACCTACCACTTCGGCTTGCCACCTTTTACAAATGCCAATGGAGGGCAAGTACAATTTTTTGTTTGTTATTTTATAATAAGTTTATTTTTAATATAATAATGTCTTATCAAATGTCATTATCATTATTTCATCACAAACCACCTGCAAGTGCATGTCACAAACAATAAAAAAATTAAAATTAATTTTAATTTTTTTATTTTCAATTAATTTCAAGTATTATCCTAAGTATAAACAGTAAGATAAACCACTGTACCAAATTCCTCACCGGTCATAAATGTTTTAATTAACATCACCGATCATAATTATGTATTTTAAATTCCCGTGCATCCTGCCTCCGGTTCAAAATTCAAACGGAGCCAATTGACGATTGTAGCATCACGGATTCCACGTACCGGATTTTTTTTAAACTATGATTACTACAAATTTTGACATTTATGCCACATGCATAAATAAAATAAACAATCAGCGACATTCGCGATAATTTATTCGTTTCACTAGCCTGGCTTGGTTTAATTTTGTTTAATTACTTACATATATAAATTAAAAATCATATAGGTTTTATATAGTTGGTGATTTTGTGGCACATGTAATATAAAACACATGAATCTTTGTATATCCTTGATTTTGTCAGCGTATCGATCACACATGTAATTTTTTGTAGTTAAGTTAGTTTCAATCTGATTTACCAGCGGCGTTTTTCGAACTTTTACAATCGTCAATTTAATTTAGTGGTTTATTGTAATACATGTATAGCACTTATGATTTTGAATGTACGACCAACACAGGATCCAACCAAACGGTTGGATAGGTTAAGTAGGTGGTGTTAATACAGAATTGGTCCCGTTACAGATACTGGGGTATAGCCAATGCCTTCTAAACTAAGACGACGGTTCAACATATTTTATCCAGATGGATTCTTTTTAAAAGAAAATTACATTACAAAATTTATTTAAGTTGTAATTATTACATCGATAGTTATTCGTTATTTTCGTTTTCCAGTTTTTGTCTCCGCCTCGTTCTCTTAAAACCAAAAAAAATTTCGTCATACAAAATTACAAAACAATAAAAATATTGTCTTTCTTCAGTTGTTTTGTAATTTTGTTGTTTAGTTTCGAACAAATTGTTGAAGCCTAAGAATATTCGTTTTTTAATTTTTCTAATAATGCATTTAGATTTTTATTTTAGATTTTGGCATGTGTCGTTTTTATCCAACAGAAGTCGATTTGTAATATCACCTATTTCGAAATTGTTACATATGTGAAGTTCTTTCGGAAAAAAAAATAAATCAAATTTTTCCAGTTGCGAAAGAACGTAAATTTTTTTGTTGTTGTTCTTCTTGGCAGTGTGTAGGTTAATAGCGCGTAAACGATCATCTTTTGTTGTTGGTTTTCTTATGCATATTTTGTTTAAACGCACTTGTGCAACACAGGCACCGTGTTTCTTGAAAAAAAAATTGGAATAAACAAGTTTATATGTAACAATTAATACTAAATATAGTTATTAATTTGTTTAATATATTAATTTACACAAAACACATTTGGACACAGCAAAAAAAATACTTAAATAGCAAATTATAAAAATTGAGCACTAATATGTTTGGTGGTGGTAGTGTCGATCAAATTGAAAAAATATCAAATCCTTCAAAAAATTACAATTTGATTTAAATCAAATCTATCTGTCATTGTTGTGTCCCAAAGAACGTAAAAATTGATTTCAATCAAATATTTTTGATTTACATCAAATATTTTTTTCCGAAAGAACTTCACGATAGATTCAATGAAAATAGCAAAAAAAATACGAATATCATGTAAAATACAGAAAAAATGCGTCGTACGACTTCGATTAATTGTGTGACACTAAATAAATAAAATACAAAAATGAAATGACAAAATAAAATGATCACATAATATTCTCTGCTCTCTCACGGTTGTATTTATGTGACGTTCTTTCCAACAAAAAGATTTGATTTAGATCAAAAAGATTTGATTTAAATCAATTTTTTACGTTCTATCCAACACAAAAACGACAGATAGACTACATCTAAATCAAATCTATATTTTTTGATAGATTTGATCTTTTTTCGATTTGATCGACACTACCACCACCAAACATTATTAGTGCGCAATTTTTATTGTTTGTTATTTTAGTATTTTTTTGCTGTGTTTAAATGTGTCTTGTGTAAATTAATATATTAAACCAATTAATAACCATATTTAATATTAATTATTATATATAAACTTGTTTATGCCTTAATTTTTTTTAAGAAACCGTTGTCTGTGTTGCACAAGTGCGTTTAAACAAAAAACAAACAACAAACTACTTTTTGGTTGGAAAAAACTCGTCATTATATTTTTGTAGAATACACTAAAACTTCGTATTACATTATCTAAATAGGCGCATTTCTTTAAATTCTCACTAACTTCAGTTTATGAATTAAGAAAATTAATTACACTTAAATTGTTTATAATTTATTAATTTATTATATAATAATTTAGATTTTTGTTAACTTTGTGAAATTTATTGCCGTCGTAATAAGGAGGCAAGGTGTATTATTTTTACTTAATAATGTTGCCCTCTAGTTGTCGATTTAGATTGACGTCATCAGCAAAAAACGAATGTTATCACAGGCCAGTACTATAGAGGGCACTGGTATAGCCGATAGATAGTAGCACAATAACAACACAATTCTAATCTACTTAATCAGCGATCTCCTTCCATAACTTTACCTTTAGTAATACAATTTAAAATAAGTTTTTATATTAGTTTTATATAAAACTAGATACGAATTACCAGAATTTTATTTTTTAGTTGTTATTTTCAATTCCACTTTACAGTAACTTAAAATTAATTAGTAGTAATATCTATAAACGGTGTCCCTAAAGTAGCTGACACAAATGGTACCGTTAGATTCAGCATCAGTACTTATGCCCGTATTACAAAATCCCGAATGAACAAAATCCCGTAGATCACAAAAAGACCATATTTCAAAATTCCGTATTTCAAAATTCCGTAGTATGAATTTGTTACGGGATTACGAGATTCATCAAATAAAAAAATATTGTTTAGTTTAAAATATTTGAATTCATTTTATTAATTTTTTTAATTAACTGTTATAAAATAATATTATTTAATTTAAAATTATATTATTCGCGATTCTTTTAAAAAAATCGAGTTTATTGTATGTCGGATTAAAAGTGCTGCATATTATTTTTATGTTTTTGCTTTGTTTTACATATTTTTTCTCCGCACTTTACTTTTTCCACTGTATTCTTAGAAATGATTAATTACTTTGCCAGATGTTCTATAGTTTTATAAAGCCCAGAATGACGCTTACCAACAATTATTTTGAGACGTCGATGCGAAGCTTCGACACTGTTTTGGGTTCTTGGCAAATTTTTTTCAATTGCGTCGGCAACTGTCCAAAACTTTGGGGAATATTGTGGGTTTGTGTGATTAGAACCAGTAATATAATTTTTTTTAAACCATTTGCTAATTTTCTTTAAATCCGGATCCATAAAACTGTTATGCAATTTTTTGTAATAGTCAGCAATTTGGTCAGCTGACACAAACGCCAAACTGTTGATCATCTTAATTTGTTGACTGAAACTCACAGAATTTCACTTGCGCACTAATCCTGTGGCTTGAACTTGTCGCCAGATTATTTGACCAAAATGGAACAAACATCCGATAAACAAAGATGATCTAAAATATTTTTTTGCAGTGATTGTAATGGTTTTTTTCAAAATCCGTTATTATTTGCGTAGGGTTCAGGTTTATACCCCAATCACAAGCTACACGACACAGCTCGAAAAACATTTCATTGTAAACCACCTTTGATATTTTTGGTCATAAGGCAAAATAAAAGAGATACAATTTCACCCTCTACAAGTCCGTAAATAGTAAACAGTTGTTTAAAAATTGATGGAACAACATAGAATGTTCCATCCATCAACCAGCATTTCGATTCCGCTAAAAGTTTAAGGCTCGAAGGCGTTCCCGTTAAAATTATTTTTTCCATATCATTTTCCTTTTCACTTAAGATAAATAATTCGCCTTCTAAATTAAGTAAATCATCTGGGATATTGATTTCGTGTAGATTCTTGTTTTTTTTTTGGTGAGAAGTTCTCACTCGCGTTATCTTAACCTTTTGTGCTAGTTTGCTCGGAAGAAAAACACGGCATTCAGGATTTGCCTGCACGACACTTTCAGTTATTATTTGCGAAGGTGGTATTTGTTGAATAACATGTGCGTTTTTTTTTACATAGTTAGTTACTGTAGCTATAGCTTTTTCTTGTGCGGATAGTGTATGACTGTGGATACACTGACCTTATCGACAATATGAAGTGTTCTTTCTATTTTTATGGTTCTCGGTAGAGTCTTTGCAGAGCAAAGCTTTTCTCTGAGAACAAGCCCAATTATACGTTTCTTTAGTTTTTCTATCTAATGCAGATGAATATCCATCGATAATCAATGTATCTTTTCCTTTATTGGATTTAACCTTCGACACATTCATTTTGATATGAAAAATGATAATGGGAAACACTAAAATTTAAAACTGTGTTGTTGATTTTGCTCTCTCAAATTTTATAATTTATTTTTCATAGAATGATGTTGCAACGATTAATTATGTATATATTTTGGTAACTGAATATTATAAATTTCAGAAGGTATTTAATTTCACGGCATCAGTACTTACGCGCGTATTCTAATCCCGAATGGATGAAATTCCTTAATTCAAAATCCCGTATTCTATCATGATAAATCGGCTTAGGTTAGGTTAAAAATCGCGCGATTTTTAACCTAATCTAAGCCGATATATCATGATGGAATACGGGATTTTGAAATACGGGATTTTGCGAAACGGGATTTTGAAATACGGGATTTAGGAATACGGAATTTTGTAATTCGGTATTATGTATACGGGATTTTGTAAACGGTGAGGTCTTCTATTACTTCGCACGTAAAAAACTGCTATAAAGAGTAGCTTTCCAACACAGCATAAAGAAACTTCAATATTTTGAGTAATAACCTTTTAATTTTCAAGTACTAAGTTCATTAAAAATTTAATTAATAGTTAATAGAAAGTATTTCAAATTTAAACAAAACTTTTAGAATTCTAGTTTTTCCAAGATTTTTTTTGTTGTTGTACCATTTAACTATTAACAAGCAAAATCTACAGTTAATGTTTTTTGATGGAAACATAGTTCAGACTCTTAGCTCATGGCATTTATTAGATACAAGTATAAGTTGGTACAAATATAAACTTGAATTAAATAATAATATTTACAAAAAAAAAAAAATATTTAGAATAAATTTTCAAAATCGCCATAAACGGTTCATTCAAACGAATTGCGAACTTTTATAAAAACGTTTCTGTAACCTTTGATTTCGCTACAAGCTTCACATACACTGTGGTGCAGAACTATGCAGATGCACCTTAATTTTAACGCATTCACTACATTCGACAAAAGGTTAAATGTATAATTCATGAAATTTAAGAGAGAATAGAAAACTACCAACGGATACCAACGGACCAAACTACCAAACTACCAACGGTTCATGAATTTATTTTTGATGTTATTCCTTGCAATGCCGCGTGGTTCTTATTTAACCGATATAGAAAAAGGCAAAATTTCTGCTTTTTGGGAAGAAGGTGTCAGTATTCGAGAAATTTCTCGAAGATTGAAACGGTCTGACAAAGTAGTCCGCACATTCTTAAAAGATTCGGTTAATTAGGGACAAAATAAGAATGGAGCACCAAAAGACTAGCGGTAATTCGATGACAAGCGGAGCCCAAAAAGCACGAGAATGCTACTTAATGTATTTCGTTGGACCGTGAATCGGGGTTTAAAACAATCTACATATAGCTTGCTCTACAAAAGCTTAAGTCTGTGCCGAGATTATTGCCTCATCATAAAGAAGCCCGTCTCGAATTCGGGCGAAGAAATATGAGTACGGACTGGAAAAAGGTAAACCATATTCTCGCAGTTTGAAAACTGTATTTGTTTTAATACTTTAAATTTCTTTAAGAAAAATGTTTAGATTATTTTTTCAGATGAGAAAATTTTTAATTTAGACAGTCCGCGCGGTTTTGATTCTTATTTTAGGGACCTGTGCAAAAAACCACGCTATTTTTCTAAGAGAAATTTCAGTGGCGGTTCATTAAAAGTTTGGGGAGCTTTTTGTAGCGATGAAATGCTAGAGTTAGCTTTCCCATCCACCCGCATGAACGACAGAGAAAACATAACATTACTGAGAACCAATCTCCTTCCATATTTAGAGACGCACAGCACAGAAAATATAACTTTTCAGCAAAATAATGCTTCAGTACACAAGAGCAATGACACTCGCTCATGGCCAAAAAATGTTGAGGTATTCCAATGGTCAGCCTGCTCACCAGACCTAAACCCAATTGAAAACATCTGGGGAGTCATAGTTCGGAAAATTTTTGCTGAAAACAAGCAATATGAAAAAGTTTCGGACTTGAAAGTGGCCGTGATGGAAGCTTGGTAGTTAATTGGTAAAGATGTTCGAGTAAGCTTAGTTGAGAGTATGCCGAACTGGATAGTTGAGCTTATCCAGAACAAAGGAGGCCCTACTCATTATTAATTTTATTTTAATTTTAGCTAAAGTGAATTAATTTTTTTTCCTATTAACGTGCGTAGTTGTGTTCCTTTGTTAATTTTGTTGTTTTACCATAGAATAAGTACGTAAGAATGATAATTTTCTTGTATTAAAATGGCATTAGGCAAATAATTGGGTACTGGTTGTATAATTGCTAACGCAGTACGAGACAACGATATATTTTGGATAATTGTTTGCCTTTCCTTGTTACACAATATTGAAAACAGATCATACTGTCGGGTTATTTACTGTCGGGTTATTGTCACATTGTGTTGTTTTGTTATTGTTTCCTTCATTCAAAAGTTTTCGTTTGCTATATAGTCGAGCAAAAAAATACGAACGTTTTTTTCTTGTTTTCAATATTGTGTAACAAGGAAAGGCAAACAATCCAAAATATATCGTTGTCTCGTACTGCGTTAGCAATTACACAACCAGTACCCAATTATATGCCTAATGCCATTTTAATACAAGAAAATTATCATTCTTACGTACTTATTCTATGGTTTTACTATGCCCTTTTATAATGCATCATTGGCTTCACCTCAAACTTTCTTGAAAACAAAGAGTGTCCTAAAAGGTAGATGCGTATTCTTCATCTGTCCCAAATAAAGAAACGTATAAACTTTCTTTATTTAGGACAGATGATGAATAAACTTTAGTTTTTAAATGGTAAAAACCGTTAGATCAAGTATTCTTAGTGGCCACTGTATACGTCTTCCGCGGCCAATCCATTGTCTTGGAATAAAGTATTTAAGTGTGATTGTATATAGTTCTTACAAAATGTGATGGAGGTCCATCATGCATACATCGCAAATTTCTCAATTAGTTTTTTAAAAAATTGAAATATTTTTGACAATCTAATCTATCTGAAAGTATCATCGGTGCTAGTAATTCATCTCCAAAAATATCATAAAATCCATTTACTGTGAATTTATCTTGTTAATTGTTTACAATTTTTAAATGGGGATTGCTTGATGACCAAAAATGTGAGTTGTGTAAATTTATACATCTGTCCCGAATAAAAGCAGCTTCGTCAGTAAAAATTATCTTCTTCGGGAACCAAATCTTGGATTTGCTACCCAATTACAAGTGCACCTTAGCGTGCATACCTACCTTTCAATTGAAGCAAGAGTGTCTCCATATCATATCTCCCATGCCGAAGGCTTTTGTTCAGAAGTAGGCAGGTTTACTGATATGGTACCCCTCATTCTTTCTTCTTTTTTGCAAGGTTCTATTTTCCGCTCATCGTTTGAGATATCTGAGTGTCGATTTTGTACCAAAAATGACAGAGCGAGGTTAGCAAACCGGAAAAACATTGTAGATATTTTTTTTATTAATATTGTTTATATATTTTTTTTAATTAGTGTGTCAAATGAGGTTTTGAATGTTGTTGAAATATTTGAAAATGAAAAATCAAATCACATAGCAAACAATCGGTTCCACTGCTCAAAAGCAAGCAAATAGAAGAGGTGAGGTATACGTCATCATCATAAATATTCAACCGGTTTTTATTTTGCTATTTGCCTTTGCAAAATTAACGAACAAAATGCACAGACACACGAGAGAAAAAATACAATACAAATATAAAATTGTATATTATACAGTGTATATGTACACAAAATAATAGTTCACCTCGCCAGCTCGCGCTCAAATTTTTGGTACAAAATCGACACTCTGGCGTAATCCCTGATAGTTCTGGCATCGGTGATGATTGTCGCGATCTATGTGCCCTCCTGTTTCAGCATCCCTTTCCAGGGCGCTGTGCAGCCTCGATAGGAACTCGTTTTTATTGACTTCGGTTGAAAGTCTGAGAATCTGCGCAAAATAAAATAAAAACTTTATTTCATTTTGCTGCATTTTGTATGTGTTCTTGACGATGGCAAAAGAAGGACTTCTCACCTAGAAATAAAATGTTCGTTGAATCTAATTTATTACGAAACTAGTTTTTATTGAAGCATACGTAGAGTCAACAATACAATTTTCAATTTTTTGCATGCTGTGGTATTATATAGCTCATAGTTTAATTAAATGTTTGCCAACTAGTTTTGAAACACTTAAGTTCTCGATTATGATGATGCCGCCGTAAAGTTCTAAATTGAATTTAGTATGCGAATATTTAAATAAATCATTCACCTCCCAGTCTTTGCTGTCATATTTTCCAACAATAATTTAATATGTGCTAGCTTTTGATGTGTCTCATAAAGCTTGGAATAAATTTTCATTTATAAAAACTCGTCTAGTTTTTTGTTGTCTATATAAAATTAATGTTGTCATTTTAATTTTTTTTTGTTCTACATTTTCTTTTCTATTTTTTTTAGCGTCATCTTTGTCTTCGTTTTGGGTTAGAAAACACGACACAACATATAAAAAACCCGAACAAGAAATTTACTTTGTTGTCAAAAGAAATTCAATACATTAACATATACATATAGTTGTACATATATACATAATACATAATGCTCGTATACAGTTTGTACTCATATAAGCTGGTATATGATTTTTTATGTTAGTGGCGTTGTTGTTGTCTTGATATTATTATTACTATTATGCTTTTCTTGTAGTTTTTCCATAAGTTTCATTTTTAATTTTTCTCGTTTTTCACTTTTTGTGTAAGTGTGTGGTTGGTGTACGGCAAAAATAAGTAAATACATAAATTTAATAAAAACGTGAATTTATAATACAAAATTTATGCATAAAAAATATTTTTTTACAACGTCTAAAAAAATAAATATGGTTGTTTAAACTTATGGAAGGAATAAGAATTTGAGCTTCAACTTTTGAGGTAGTGTGGTGGAAAACACTTTTTTCTTTTACAATTTGTATTGTGTGTGCACAGAAAAATAATTGCATATTTAACTCCTAGTTTATTGTGGTATTAGTACGGTAAACTCCAATGGGCGGATTTTTATTATAATATTTGATAAATCCAAGCTTACAAAAGAATTTACTTGAATTTATTGCTAGTAGATATTACGTTGATTTTAGTTTGAGTGGTTGCTTAATTTGCAGTAATTCACACAAAATATCTAGCACTCTTGAAAACATTATTTGCGGATATACAAGTATGTATTGTGTTTGACATTGCCAAATCGATTAGTAAACTATTTCAGTACCAACTATTCATCTGTATAATTAACTTTTGAATTAACCTTAATACTGTTAATTTACCAACCCTCAGTCCAATACGCAGTGGGTATTTTATATAAATAAATTAAATGCTGTCTTGTGTAAAACAAAATTTTATTTTTCACGAAGAAAATTATTTCAGCGTGTTTCTTGTTCGCTGTCAAAAATACAACTAGACTTTTACAATTGAGTACATCGGCCGAATCCACGGTGCCCACGGTGCACACTTTCATAACCACAATGTGTCAAACCTGTCACAATTTTAAATAAGGTACAGTGCGTTCATTGATTTCAATACTCCCACTTTTAATAGCAAGTTACTTTTTAAAAATGGCAAAAAACTCGTTAATAAACTAAACGATATTTAAAAAAAAAAACTTATTTCAAACCATTTATTCTTCTTTGGCATAAGCCCTATCAATTTGCAAAAATATTGTTTACATTTTTGGTAACGCTTTGGTTATTATCTCGGCCGCCTATTCATCTATTGCCACATAATAGAAATTGAAAGTTCCATCCTCATACCTCAAAGAATCAAAGAAAGAAATGATATCGTACGTACGTGTGCTTGGTCCTCTGATATCGTACGTCTATTTGATTGGTCCTCACATACGGAAAGTTGATTTCTCCATCCACTTCAAAATTGCCAATCACTGTCCGCCATCCCAAAACGGTTGAGTACCTTTTGCACATACGTCTGCTGATTCACGTGAATCGATCCATTTGGCCGTTGTTCGATTTCAAGCCCAAGAAACATTTGAACTCGAATACTTTCACCTCGAATTCCCTGCACAAATTTTCATCATTCCATGATCGGTTAACTCATTTAAACGTTCTCTTACAAATCGCCATTACAAAAAAGCTGTCTTTATGTTGAACTGCTGCAATCTCATTCGTTTTGGTGCCCCCGCATTACCAGTCGTGCTTTGTATCGATTAATCCTTCCATCTGGGTTTTGCTTTAGTTTGTAGATTCAACGATTATCTATCACCTTTTGATGAATTGACTAAGTTCCACGTACGATTTTTGATGAGTGAAGCCTCATGCATTGCCTGCTCATATGCATTTGGTTCTTCGCTGCATTAATGGCCGCGCCGCTGTAATGTTGTTTCAATCGCGCAAATGCCGTTCAATGATATTCTTCTTAACAAGATCGCATACTGTACCACGTTTATCCAGTGCAGCCATTGATTCTTCCAGAAACAAAATCACATCACGAGATATCCTAATCTTCTTCGTCTTCGAATTCCCCGCCCGATACAATTTCGAATGATTACGATATCCGAACCCACATTTCGATCCAGTTTAGGGCGTTTATTCTTTAGAATGTACATAAGTCAAAAATTCGCAAACAATTGATGTTTGCCTTTTTACCGTGCCATAATTCATAAGCCGATTTTTCAGACACTGTGCTCGTTCCCATTCGTTTCAGTACATGCACTTGCAAATTGACAGCCTCCGCCCAGATTTTGTAGTCCGCCTGCTTGTCACACTCCACTTAACCAGTCTGCTCCGGCGTTACGGTACAGTTCGCTGATGTTCAATGTCCACCTCATTGAAAAACTTTTCCATATACTCTATTTCGTTATCTGCTCTCCTGCTGCATTCGCATTACTGTGAATTTGCTCTTTGCTACAACCTCCGATTTTTGCTTCATAAAATATGCATAACGAAAATGTTAATAATCGTACTAGCAAAATAATTTTGCCACATTCCTTTGACTTCTCTTCACAGTTTATAATTTCCACGATGACGCTTTCCATTCCTTTTTCTCTTAATTCTTTCTCGCAGGTTTATTCATCGAGAGACTCATGGATGTCTCAAACCTTCAATAACTTGGTGTCTGAGTCGCTAGTGTTTCTCGCCCATAATTCTCTCGTTGTTTCAGGCGTTAATATTATTCTTTGTACATATAGTAAATCTGTGTCAATTCTTTACCGAATCCTATAACCACTTCCGAACTTGTCAAGGACTGTAATCATTTTAAAAGCCTTCTTTGCCACAGCAATAGAGTCAATGTTATGTGGTGTCCAGCTGATTGTGATGTTGAGGGAAATGTGATATAGCTGATGCTTTACCTAAAGCGGGTTCTTTCTGGAATTCATTGGTCCTGCACCGGCTAATTGGCTTGCTTCCTCTGTTTGTCGAAATCGAATTTAGTTGTCCTGAAGTTAACAAAGTACGCTTCATATTTGAAGAAAGACTAGCTTAGAGATTTGGTCGCTATTGTGACGAGCTATACGACCGCTTTAAACCTCATTAACAACGAATGGGATTTGGTCAAAATTCCTTGTGTGACGACTGCCTTGAAGAGGACGATGACACATCATTCGCTTTGTTTCTAGTTGTCCAGCTTTCAAGGTTGCTCGGTGCTGGTTGCTTAACCATAGATCTTTATGTGTCTATTATGATTCTCACCTCATCACACCACTCGCCGTGACTATAAATTTTAGTTGTTTACAAATGTGACTAAAAATTTTAGTTGTTTACAAATAATTTTCATAAAAAGATATTTTTGTATGTCTTCGACAGAATTTATAAGGATACGACATTTTTATGATACAAAATAATTATATAAAAACTGTATACAATAAAAGAAAGAAGTTGAAATAGAGGAGGAACCAAACACTAACGTAGTTCAAATCAGAAAATCAATCAAAACCAACATAGAGACCAACGTAGAGCAAATAAACATATTTTGAAAAATTAACAAAGTTGGTTTATAATTTCACATAACATATTTCATAAGAAAACACAAAAAAAAACATTTTGCATTATCGAGCATTTTTATACGGAGATGTACTACTGTTTGTCCTAAGTTACATTTACTCACGCACTATGACTATCACCACTCATCCACTACGACAAATATTAACAGTTTTAATCGATTATGTTTGAAAATCCGTTCGTTTTCATGATTACGCCCATGTCCATTCCGTTTGAACTCCATTAAACCTGCTTATTATTAAACCTCCTTAACCATTAAATTGATTGTCGATATAGATATCCGCTCCACGTTTTGTTTGTGCACATCAGGATGTGGGTATTTTATATACCTCCTGTATACAATAATCAAGGGATAATCCGGGTGAAGCTTCTTGTTGCCAGTCCTAACGTTAGCGTTGAAGTCTGCAATAACGGACTTGATACCAGTTCACGCCAGCCAGGGTGGTTTCATGCTGGTTATAATTGTAGATTATGTATCAAGAGAGTAAAATAGGAGCTTATTGCTCCATTAAAGAAATTAAAGGATGGTAACTGACCAGGAGCAATAATCGATGTTTACTATGCCGAGTTACATAGTAAATACATTTTTGTACATAAAATATACCGAGAAATTTTTATATTGCTATCGAGTTTTCATTGAAACTTCGTTTCCTGAAAAACAATTCTGATTCATACAGAATTGTTTTTCAGGAAACGAAGTTTCAATGAAAACTCGATAGCAATATAAAAATTTCTCGGTATATTTTATTTCTCGATTTCTATAATTAGATATCTATAGTAACCCATCATCTACTTTAGTCCCTATGGAATAAAATACGTCATTACTTATGTTTGCTCTATGATATAATGATGAATATATATTTCGGTTCTTAAACAAATAAAGTCTGGCTGTTGGTTGCAGGAGTCGAAACAATTGTTTTCATCAACATCTGGTTCTATTGGGCTATATATGTAATTGGATGAACGTAATATTTTTAAGCCAAATTATCGAACCAGGGCCAAATCTGAAACAAATTAATTCAAGTGTCTTGACATTCATCATCGAACGAAAAGTTATTCGAAGGCTTATTAGAGGATTTATGCCAAGTATGACCAAACAAGGATGAAATAAAATTATATGAAATATGTTCGAGTTATTAATAAAATCTGTGAATTTATAATAATGATGAACATTAATTTTATGTAATGATAACTGTCGTAGCGGACTACAAATATATCATTAACCGTAAAATACAATTCAATTATTCTCACTCAACTATTCATCTTAAAACTAACATTACATAAAAATTCAATTTTTCAAGCTGCTTATAAGATAAACAAAAATATTGCCATAAATTTTCCCCGACGAAAAATACATAACATTTTTTTATTATGTCGTTATATCTAACCCAAAATTAAATTCCATCAGAAAACCGATTAAATAAAATATAAAAATACAAAATCTGTATCATCATATCTCTCTCGGTAGAAAAACACATAATTTTCAATCAATTTAAACTTATTACCCAATACACAGCATTAAAAAAATGAAAAATAATCGACATATTACCGCTCTATGTATATAACGCTTATCGATAACGCGATAGATCCGATTTTGGGTATAAATAAACACCGATAACAAAATATTTGGCGGGAAAGAAAGAAAATGGTGTAATCAAATTCAATCAATTGAATTTCCACACACAAAAACTATTAGATAAATTGGAAAAGTATTGAATAAATTATTTGAATATAAATCATGGATATATCAATAAACTGTGGCAAAACGAAAAAAAAATTCAAATAAATAAATAAACGTGAGGAAAATTTATCACACACATACACACACCGAGACCTAAAAAGGAAAATCGTTTGAATATCATTTGCATACAAAATGATATGAGGGTATACGCAAGTAGGTATAAACCGTTATATGCCCGAAAGTACATGGAATAAGATGCTGTTTCTGTGATCATACTTATGTGATTTTTTGTTGTTTTATTAAAAAAGTATGTACGTATTATGTAACGTAATAAAATGTTGTTGTTCTTTTTTGTGTACCATGGCGATTCTCTTAACATTCTTGTGTTTAAAATATAAAACAAAAACTTTATTAAATTTTCATATCTCTTTGTTTACGATTTTATAAAAGTTTTCTTTTTTTTATAACGTTCGTTGATTTTCAAATGACAAACTGTTATTCTGCAATGCTATGGAAATTTTGTTCCAGGTGTACGCTTACCGTTCTTAACGGGTAGTAAGATAAAACGTAAAACGAAATTCTAAAATTGGGTTTCACAACATTAATGGAATTCATGTTTAGATTAACCATAGAATAAAATAATCCAATTTTCGCCAGTTGAACGTAGGTAGAATATTACGTTAAAATACAGCAACGATGGATTCATATTTTTGAAAGTTTATAAAGCACAACAAAACATTACTGCATGTTTCGTTTGCTTGTTTTAATATTAAAGACTTGCAATACTGAAGTGTACTAAAATAGCACGAAAATAGTTTAAATACGACTTAGTAAATTTTTCTAAATTTGGTGAAATGTACTTTTAAACCCAACAATAATACAAAGTATCGCTGAATACGTAAAGTACACAGTAAAGAACTGACTAGTTTGGAGAAAACAGGATAGAAAATTTTAATATGGAAAATAAATTGCGCAAAAATTAAAGAACACAAGAATGAAACTTTGCTAAACGTGCGAAGCGAGGCCTGCTGCTGAAATTATTCTTTTTAGCATGCCCAGGTGTAATTGCCCGTCAATCATTTCGCATTTAAACGCAATTGATTCGTAAGGTTAACGCCTTTTGATCCAAATGCTACGAGAAATCAAATTAAACTTTTGAGATTTTGTCGGCCAAACCTTCGGAAACATGTTTTGATAAATAAATATAATATAAAATATAAATTTCAAAAATAGAGTTTTCAGATTATTTTTGAAATGTTTTTACATAAATTAAAATCGTCTACGGTATTAAATATTTTTAATAATCTCTATAATAATACGAGCTTTCGTTTCTTTTAATGTTCAAATATCGTATTAAGTATTCTAAATGACCTCAGCATTTCTAAGTCCTAGTCATTTATAAAAAGGATTTATTTTTCATTTTATTATATAAAAAGATTAATGAGTTCTTGGGCACCACATACAATTCTTTTTAGGTTGTTTTGCAGTTTGCAGTATGACGCATATGTTTAATCGTATGAGAACATGTTACCACGTCGGCAAATATGAAAACGCCGATCAAACGGCACAATGGTTAAAGCTTTGGCGTTTGGATCGGGAGGTACCGGATTCGAATTTCGATAGGAGGAGGATGTAAAGGATTTTTCATCATCCGATTACGATCAGTGATCGTAATCGGAGAGATTTGCTCAAATCAATGATGCAATGAAATATATTGGCCATAGCAGGTTATATTTAATGCGGTAGGCGGATTTAAATACAATAACTAATGATACGAATGAGTCATAAGGACTTAACATAGTTGTATTTTATAATGATGACATCATAAATCACAACTATGTTAACTCCTAATGACTTATACGGTTTGCTATGACACCATAAAACATTCCATTGATTATTCGTTATACCTCATTTTTATTTATTTATTTATTTTTTCTGTAATTTTGAATATCAATTCCAGGATTTAAAAAAAACCGTTTATTATTTGGGTTTTTATTAGTTTCGAAAATTATAAATAAACTCGCTATTTGTTATCCGATTTTCGATATCTCTGATGTTTTGCAATGGTAATTATCTACTATAATCATTATAACTATTATATAGGCTGAGAAAAATTTATAAATAATTTTTTTGTTCGTTTGAAAGTGAAAAATTGAAAAATACCGTTTTTATCGAACTTTGCACGCAAGTCGCGACCTCTAAACCTTCGATTGACCCAGTATTTTTTCTATTTAAGTTTTTAGCATAACCTCACATTTTTAGGGGGTGTCCCGTTAGATATAACAACATGCTTTTTCGCCCCATACAAACAAGCACCACTCTAATGCAGATGGATGTGTGATAAGCATATGGCTTGAGGAGAACCGACACTAACTAAATGCTAATAAAACTAAACATTAGACTCATTTAAATCCTTAGACTTACTCTATGATAATAAACTAAAATGGAATTATCATAAAGATATATATTATTAAAGGCAGGATTCGCCTATATGCATTTTCTATTAAGAGATTTTGCCAAATTTTACATCAAGGCTCATTATTACTTATCTGTACCTCCTTTATAATGCCTATTTCTCCTGACTACATACGACATAATAAAACCGATTTAAAAATTGTTTCATTTTTTTCATTTGCTTTGCATTTATATTCGTATGAAAAATAAGCTATATGTGATTTTTTAAATCGCGGTCTGCCTAAGCTATTATTTAACTGATCTTAATCCGGTTTCGGGGATTGCCGAAGTTTATTGCGGGACGGACTTGAGGTGTTGAAAAGGTTCCTTCGCATTTCCTAACGACAGATCTGTTCAATAATATTCCCCAAATCATACAGTAGGCTTTATTAAATACAATATTCAAAGATTTGTGTATGTTATTATTCACGGCAAATGACCTAATCAATAACATTAAGCGCATCAATCATGACATGTATGGTGAAGATAAAACCTAAAAATCTTTCCAGATTGAGTTAGATGGGCGGAGCAGCAAACGTCGAGGTACCTTTGAAGTTCCAATGAATACTACGCCATATTCGGGCCACGACAAAAGGTTGCCGGTTGGGAAAGGCGTATGCATTAAGAATACCGTAAAATAGCCAACTAACTGAGAAATCATTATATACGTCGATTTATCATCGTTACCACTTCCTATCACCGTTTCTTGCTTTTATAGTCCGTTCGTTTTCCTAAACGCTGCGATTACCTCAATACCTCAATTGTTGTTTAAATTGTTCCATTCAAAGAAGCCAATAAATGAGTTTTACTACAAAAAAGGTCGTACACTATCAAGAGAATTTAACTCATTAAAATGTTTAAGTATATAGAAATCATCAGACAAAGTGGCATTTTGGTATAAATTTTACGATGTAATTGGTTGTTGTAATTGTACTGTAATTGGTTGTTAAAAGTTGTAATTGGTTGTTAAAAGTAAGCCACTCTCTGTAGAGGGATTAAATAAGTTATAGTAAAACATTCGTTTGTTCATTGTCTCTCTAAGAATAAAATGATTGCGAAATGGCATCTCACTTCACATGACGCTATTTTGGCACAACTCAATGATGCCACTTTATTTAACATTTTAATCGAATCACTCAACAAAAAATAAGTTTGTTTGTTTTAATCTTACAATCTGTTTTGATGCCGAAGCACTCCCAACTCTTTCGCAGTCCGCTTTTTATGTCCTTAGGCAGTAGCCAAATCGAGGATATACTATAGGTCCGATTTACGTAGAACCATCTGCACATTGCATAGCTACATGCCGGTGAGTACGCCTCTCAATCAAAACGCCAAAGCTTGGCGGTAAAACAAAGAATAAATTATTATAACAATTATTTACTGCCCAATGAAATATTTTTAGAAGTATTGGAATAAGCGGACATCCATAAGATTATTATTTATTTTTTTAATTAAATTTTTAAATTTATAAACACTCACAATAATAAATTGGGACTTCAATCTTAATAATACAGTAATAATATTGAATGAGGCAACTGAGAAACAAAGAGACGAAATTAATGCAATTAATTGGGAAACTTCTTGAACTCAACAACGATAGTCACAAAAAAATCACCGAGAGCATTGCTGACTCAAAACAACTATTGAAGGATTCGATTGCAGAAATAAAATCCGATGTGAAAAAGATGGACACTAGGATTGACCATGTTGCAGCAGACCTTGGTACTACATCTTCTGTTGTGGAAGCTTTGCATCTAGAAGTTAATTTTTTAAAGCAGCAGCAGTTAAACCTGCTGATTACTGGTCTTCCAAATAATACCAACAATTTGGACGATGTATTATCTCAATTAAATCAAATCTACAATTTTGGGCTAGAAAATATAGTCTAAGTTTCTCCGGACTTTCACAAATTCAACCAAAAGGAGTGCGCGTAGTGGAAGAGAGAATTATGTCCATTTAATTATCAAATTCAAAAATATTGAAGCTAAAAACTTTCTAATGGATAAAATTCGTGAGAACGGGCCGATCTTCCTTAGGCAACTTTATTCAAACTTGGTTAATAACAAAGATATTATAAACATACGGGAAAGATTAACCCTCACAAACAACTCTATAATGAAGGAGCTGATTGATTTAAAAAAAAAGAAAAAAATCATGCATTGTTGGTTCCGCCATAACAATATATATGTCAAGAAAACTGCCCACGGTAAAAAATGGGACGTCTTTCCAATTTTGGTAGTGAAAATGTGGTTAGTCAAATATCATTCAAAAAAATATTGTACGTCAATTTTATTACTCGTTTAGTAATCAAATATTTGTTTACTAAACGAGTAATTAACAACCTGTAATTATAAAAAGTGTAAATGACGTCACTCCATTAAAATAAATCTTAACTTATTTTAATTATTTTTATTTTTAATTTATGAATTTGAATATTTAACGTTTTTTTCCTTTCTTTGCCTTTTTTTTGATAAGCTATATTCTAAATCACATTTAACTTACAATGTAACTAATACTAATTTTTCGCAACATACACGATATTTAATTTTGAAGAAAAAAGGATCGTACATTTTATAATATTGTGAAATATGTCGTTTGTAAGTAACAATAAGCATTACCTAAATTTATTTCAATTTTGGCAGGAAACTAAGAATCTGCTAACTTTGAATATCTTTTATATAAATATAAGTTATAAATAGATTAAGTAATAAACTTGATGCCCTAGAACTTTTTCTGTCGTCTTTGAAAGAACATATAGACATCATCATCCTAACTGAAACATTTCTCTATAAATCAGATTTCAGATTTCATAATTTAGACCTCTTAAGTCCTATCATAGTACTCGTGAAAATCGAGGCGGTGGCGGCATTACTATGTATGCTCACCAGGATCTAGATTTTTGCTTTTCGCAATCAGAAAATATTGAAGAAAACGAATATTTGGTACTTTATTCTAAATTATTAAATTTACATATTACAGGATTTTACAAACCACCACATACATGTCACTCATCTTTTCTCAATATGCTTGAAAACATAACGTATAGTTTTAAAAGCCAAATAATTTTTGGAGACTTCAATCAAAATTTACTTGATAATTCGGCTACCCAGATTCTTAACTACCGATTAAATCTGTTAACGAATAATAATTTTATTATAAACCAAATTGATGAGAACTTTTCCACTCGTATTACCAGCAATTTTCGAACTGTGATTGCCCATATTTTATCGAACTTTGAAGAACAATTTCATGTTTATTACGGTGATTGTGATTTAAGTGACCATCGGTTTTTTTTTATAAAGTTTATCCTAGCGAAGAAAACAATAAGAAAAACCATCCAGAAAACTAGAATCAACTATAACAAAATTATTACTACTGTTATGAATAAGTATCAAAACCAACAGAATCCAAACTTTAATTTATTCTATCAACTCCTCACAACCTCTATAACTGAGAACACCACGAACTCTTCAGTAATTATTAAATGTGCCTCATATAACAAACCTTGGTTCAACCTCTCACTGCAAGTCTGAACTGACAGAAATAAGTTCTTTAAGCTCAGTAAAAAGTATCCACAAAATGTTTTCTACAAGAATATGCATGTTTTACTTAACAAGGAATTTATAAAGTTAATACGCAAAGCAAAAACAAATTATTACACGTCGAAATTTATTGAAAATGCTTCACATCCCAGAAAGATGTGGGGTTTAGTTAATGAAATCTTAACCAATAATAATGCCTCATCTATAGATCTTCCTAGCTACGAAGTCTACTTCAACTACTGTGCTTCTGAAATATGACAATAGAGTTATTACTAATCAAAAAGAAATTGTAAACAAGTTTAATGAACATTTTATAGGGGTTGCACTAAATTTGTCAGTGCAGAGCTCAGTTAATAATTATATTGTAACACCTATCCCAATTAACCGATTCTTAACTAACTTTCAAAATATCACGACAGATGAGGTGACTAATTGTACTAATAACTTGAAGGGAAATTGTGCACCTGGTTATGATAAAGTTTCCGCTAATCTAGTTAAACTCTTAAATAATATCACTGCAAATTCTCTGACCGTAGCGATTAACTTTTGGATTGATCATTGTAAATTTCCATCATTTCTGAAAAAATCTTATGTTATTCCTATCTTCAAAACAGGTGACCCCTCCCTACTTACAAATTATCGACCAATTTCTATACTGCCAATTTTCAGTAAAATTTTCGAGATGATAATCCATAAATTTCTCTTAGAACATTTAAACTTCAACAAAATAATTGATAACAATCAGTACGGGTTCACTAAAAAATGCAGTACAGTTTCAGCTACCCTTAATCTAGTCGAAAATATCTATGAATCCATTGAAGCTAAAAATTACACCTCTTGTCTGTTCCTGGATATCCAAAAAGCGTTCGACGTCAGTCATCGTATTCTCTTAGAAAAATTATCCATTTACGGGGTCTCTGGTAAAGCAATTAAATTAATTGAAAGTTACCTTATGGACAGAGAACAAACTGTGAGACTAAATAATTTTGAATCTAGGAGCATGCGAGTTCTTTCTGGGGTTCCACAAGGATCAATTCTTGGTCCTACATTATTTTTGGTTTATATTAATGATGTTTTCAGCTTACCACTAACAGGCAAAATACAACTATTTGCTGATAACGCGGCTTTACTGTACAAATCCTCTTCATACATTGAACTGAAATCGGATATGGAACAGGACATTATAAAACTAAATGATTATTTCTTACACAACAATCTTAGATTGAACTTTTCCAAAACCAATTACTTGTTGTTCTATCTAAAACATCCATCGGCAAACATATTTGATGAAATTTCTTGCAATGGTGTTAGTATAAAACAACTTGATTCGAGGCGCTACCTTGGTCTTAAAATGAGCAGTAATTTAACTTGGACGGAACACATAACTGAAATAAAGAGCAAAATTTATCCGTTCATAGGAGTCTTAAGAAGAGTAGGATATCTCCTACCACTGAATCTGCGTAACAGCTTATACTATGGCTATATTCATTCTAATTTAACATATTTGATTCAGATTTGGGGTGCTGCCAGTTCGGACCATATTAAAGACTTACAAATAATACAAAATAAAGCTCTTAAAGCTATTAAATGTCTTCCTTTACTTACTCCAACTAAATTGCTGTACGATAAGCGTATTCTTCCAGTTACACACCTAATCGATTATGAATATTTAATCACAATTTATAAAATCAGGCAAAAACTATTGAAATTTAATCTAGATATTCCTACTAATTATTCCGTTACTGAAAGAATCACTCGAGGTTCTTTAAATTATCGTGTTCCACAATATAGGTTGTCGTGTACTCAAAATAGTATATTTTATAGAGGTCTGAACTTATTTAATCGCCTGGATGATCTTAAAAAAACATTAAAATTTCAGAGTTTAAAGCTTATATCAAAAACAAGCTTTTCTTAAATTTTTTAAATAAGTATAATATTTCACATTTATAATAAAATATAATGTTATTCAAATTTTTCAGATTATTATTTTGTTTTTTGTACTCATATAATCGTATCTTCTCGCGTGACTTGCTTTGGCTAATGTTTTTGTTACGTATCAGCATTAGATATTATAATATTATATCGTTTACAGTTTTTTTTCTTTAAGTTATTGAAAATTTGTATCAAAATAGTAAAATATTTTCCTATATAAAAGATTGTAAATTTTTTTCTTGGAATAATAAATAAAATAAAAAAAAATGAGTGAGTCCATTAGTACTCCCAAGGAGATGTGTAAACATGGCGTGTGTATAGTACTTGGGTACAGTTTACTTTGAAGGAAGAAGGAATGCAATTTTACTAACCAGAGTTTTTCATTTGTTTATTATCGTTAAATTGGTCTATTACTCTTTCGGTATAATCAAAGCAATTGGATTTTGGTAGCTAAAATAAGATATATTATATACTGTCGACTCTAACTTTAAAAATTTTCATTGAAAAACTGCACAATATGGTCGTCCCATATCTAGTAGTAAATATATTTCGATCTGAGTTCATGTGCAAATCGAATTCGTCTCGCAGGAAGTTTATAAGTGGTTCAGCTTGAGGAACAGCAACATTAATATTGAAATCTCCGCTCATAATCACCGGCAAAAGATGATAGTCTCCTTGGAGAATTTTTGAAATTCTTTAGGATATGGGGCAAGGACGAAATGTATGAACTTCATTAGGTCTTCGAAAGATTTATTCGGCGAGGTTAATTCAACTACAGAAAGCATCTTATTCCCATTGAGAAGCTGAAGTTCAGCCGTATATATATCATCAATGAGTTGTGTTGTTACGCTCATACCAGTTGTTTGTCCAACGATGATTTCTTTATGCGAGGTGACTGTATGGTATGAGTATTCTATTTGAATTTTTATATATTGTTACTCCGGCAGCTCACTCACCGTCTCTCTTGAACTGAACGCAGATCTGGAAAAGCAAGAAAATTGAGCATCCTTGCGTGACTGTGTCAGTTAGGTCGAGGTGATGTGTATGACCTAAGACTCTGACAGTTCAACGTTAAAACCCAGACGTCATTATTATCTCGTACAAAATTCGCCATTACAACGGATAAAGCGGATTTGTGGTGAGGCGCGATAGCTAATTTTGAAGAAGACCCATTGAGGTCCCATTTTTACGTCCATGATAGACGACATGATCATCGATAGCCGACGTGATGAACAAGAAGTAAGAGTATATACTGACTATCTCGTTGTAGGTACCACCGTGTGATGCATAAATTGTGGTGGCACATGAAGGTATGACGCTTTACATTAATTGTTGTTTATGCTTAACATTAATTGTTGTTTCGATTAATAGTTGAGCTTTTTCTAGAAATGGGCACCAAACATCGGTCGATATTCGTTTTCTGCGCCCATCCAGCTTCAAGCCACATGTCCTTCTTGCCAACTTGTGAATTTGAACCGAAATTCATCCAGAGTCGTTTGACATTTTTTACTGTCGATGTTTTCATCGTTCTCGTTGTCCTGGTTAGGATGCCTATGCATTCGATATACTTTAGACAGCCCATAGTTCCAATCGCCAGTCCATTTGTTACGTCAATATTGGTTTTGAAAAAGTACGGCAAATTATTTGTGTCCACTATGCTCATTTTATGGATCTTTTGACGGAATTGCTACTCCGGCAGCCCACTGACCATCTCTATTGAACTGAAAACAGCATTCAAACGTAGGAATATTAACAAGTTCGTCATTGCGCAGCCAGGTCTCGAAAACCAAATGAATTGAGCATACCTGCGTGACTGTGACCTGAGACTCTGGCAGTTCAATGTTAAAAACGAGATGTCATTATAACCCCATTCAGTAGAAGACATGATCATTGATAGCCGACGTGATGAACAGCGCCTAGAGACTCGTCACTCGTGATAAAGCAATATACAGCAGTTGTTGACTGTGTTTTTAATCGTATGAGTATGCAATTTCGTAATCGTAATTCGAATTTCGTATCGTAATTTTTTTTTTGATTTTTCTGATCGATGGAAATGTCGATGGTTTCTATTTCATTCATTAAATTAATTTTTTCATTTTCCCTTCTATTATACATATACATAAAAGCATGCCATGTATAGTAAAAATTGTTTTTGTTGAGTTTCTTGCTTTTTTTTTTCAAACGAAGTAGGTATACGTCATTTCCGTTCGTTTCATTTACAAGTTTACTCTAATACAAAAAATTTTGGTAGGCGCGCGTAAAGATGTTTACACATCAAAAATCTTCTTTTAAGAAAAAACTTGCCTGCTTTCCATCTTTTTCTACGAATCGTAAATAGCCCTGTTTCAACATATTGTTTGAAATTTTAGAAACAATAGCTAATGCGAGATTCTGGAATGTTTTTATTGGATTCGTTTAGATATATTAGTTATATTATTGTTAAAAATAATTATTTCCTTTAAAATTTCATTTGAAGGCGCCATTGTTAAACTACTCATTTTATTTTGTGAGGATGTGAAAAGACGCGAAGCGAAAACTGTCAAAATGCTGGTTCTTATTAGAAACTATATTTATTATTAATCGTTACGAAAAATAATTTTAAGTCATCCTGTAATTCTCCATGAAAAAATAGCAATTTTCTAAAATCAGTAGCAATATTAATTTTAGACAAATTACTCACAAAGAATAAAAAAATGCTCACAAACAAAAAATAATAATGATTTACGTAATTAAAATAATCTTCTCTAAATTTTTGCAACTCATAATTACACCGCATACGTTTTCTTGTGGTACATATTACATAGTACTCGTATACTGAATATTAAAGTAAACCCAGGTGATAAAAAAGCATCAGAGAAGAAACGTATACACAATCTTTTTTAATTAATTTTCACCTCATTTTCATTATGATACATCAAGTAAGGAATCCCATAAAAGGTAAGAAAAAATTCCCTGACCCATTTTTGTTGGAGGGATATTCTTTAAAATATGAAAAGATGAAACTCAAAAATTATATTACTTTAGTACTCATCTCATACCCAATGAGTTTTCTTCGTTCCAAGTAAATTAACAAACAAAAAAAAAAAAAACTTGATAATTAATTATTATTAGAAATTATAGTTCTATATAAAGAACAGTTTGAAAGCTAAGAAATTTTATTATTTAAATTTAATTTCAATTTCATTATTTATTGTAATGGATTAGAATTTGTATTTTCTAATTAAATTTAAATTAATCAACTCTGATGATGTAGACTTGTAGTTAGTGTGTATTTGAGAGATAAATTCGTATTTTGGTATATGATATCCTTATTTATTATGGTGGTTTTCTTTAAGATGAAACTCAATTTATATTTTATTTATTTATGATGAATTTAAATCTGTGTATATCGAAATATTTTCTAGTTCACAAAAACAAAATAAATAAATCAAAATTGTGTATTTTATTAGAAAATTGTTAGCCCTTCAGGCTAATGTACGTTCTTTGTCGAATTTTACATAGATTCTATATTTTTCAGTGACTGATAATGAAAATTTATTTAAGGGAGAGGATTTTTCTTGTGCTAGAATATCAAGAAAATAAATAATTAAGTCTAATTCCACTTCCGGGAAGGATTTACAATAATAAATATTACGTCTTTGACGTTCAAACTACTTCTAAAACGGATTTAAAATCATTATAAATTAAATAAATTCTCTTATTAATCATATTGATAAGCAAGTGATATCGGCCTATAGCTGCTGTATTGTGTAATGAAACAATAACAGTTCTAATACAAAAGATTTTACACGTTGTAATTACAAAATTTGTAGAAATGCCAAATAAAATTCATCATAACAAGGTTTAAACAGAAATTAATTATCGATACTTTTTACAAAGGAAAATTAATCCCATTTGCTGAAAAATGTCTACATTTTTCTACAATTTGACAGCGGAAAATAAGAATAACGCTACTCGCCGCAAGTGGCAGCACTATTACTAAAGAGGATATGCTTGTTACCAGCGGAAATTTTTTATTCATTATTGGCCTGTTTTTGATGTGTAAACATCTTTACGCGCGTATGCCAAAAATTTTTGTATGGTAGTAAACTTGCAAATGAAACGAACGGAAATGACGTACTACGTTTAAATTTCTTCATTGAAAAAAGAAACAAAATATAAAATAATAAAAAAAGAACAAAAACAACAAAATACATATATAAATTTTGTACTATACACATAGTCTGAGTGTATGTGTATATATAAATAGTATGGAAAGAAAACAAAGAAACATTTATAAAATTAAATAGAAATGACGAATCGACGAATCGACATTTTCAGCGAACAGAAAAAATAAAAAAAATTTAAAATAGCGTGTGTCACCACAATTTATGCACTATAGAGAGTGGTACCTATAACGAGATAGTATACTCTTACGGTAAAAAACACAGTCAACAACTTGTGTATCACAATTATCATATTCTTTATCACGATCTCGTAGAGCGTTCATCACGTCGGCTAACAATGATTATGTCTTCTACCATGAAATGCAACCTCAATTGGTCCTCTTCAAAATGAGTTAACGCGCCTCACCACAAAACTGCTAAGTATAGCTCAGGATGTAATGGCGAATTTTGTACGAGATAATAATGACGTCTGGTTTTTAACATTGAACTGCCAGAATCTCAGGTCGCTTCACCTCGACCTAACTGATACAGTCACGCAGGGATGCTCAACTCTTTTGCTCTCCTAGAATGACCTGCATGTTCAATTTTCCTAATTTTCAATGCTGCGTTCAGTTCAAGAGAAATAGTCAGCGGGCGGTTGGAGTAGCAGTATATAAAAATTCAAGTAGAACTCATACAGTCACCTCGCATAAGGAAATCATCGTTGGACAAACAACTGGTATGAGCGTAACAACACAACCCATTGGCGATATAAGATGCTTTTGGTAGCTGTATACACCTCGCCGAATAAAGCTGTCGAAGACATAATCAAGTACATACATTTCGTCCTTGCTCCATATTCTAAAAGAATTTCAAAAATTCTTCAAGGAGACTAACATCTTTTGCCGATGATTATGAGCAGGGATTTCATTTTGCTGCTCCCTAAGATCAGTGATGAATCATTATAAACTTCCTGAAATATATCTTCTACGAGATATGTGAGAAATATAAGATATATGTACTACGAGATATGGGACCACGTCTTTGATGCTTGCAGCTACCATAGGCCAATTGCGTTGATTATACCGAAAGAGTAATAGACCAATTTGATGGTAATAAACGAATGAAAAAATCTGGTTAGTAAAATTTCATTTCTTCTTCCTTCAAAGTAAATACACACGCACTATACATATGCCATGTTTACACATCTCCTTGAGAGTACTAATGGACTCACTCTTTTTTTTATTATATCGGAGAGATCAGAGAGATAAAAAGAAAGCCTTTTCCGTTTTTTTATTTTATCGGATCGATCCGATAATTTTTTTTTCGTTTTTTTATTTTCTCTGAGCATTCTCAGATCGTCATTTTTCCATCTGAATATTTTTTCAGATAGTTCAGAGAAAAAATATTTTTGAAATATTTTGACAGAAAATACGACGGATGCTATGAAAAATGGTAATTAATAAATTCATTTGTAATTATTTTTATCTATTTTTATTAAATTAATTGTAAAATTAATAATATCCTAATTTATTATTTTTAGTGATAAAAAACTCGGTAAAAGCCTTTACAGATAAAACATTATCCGATTTGTCAGATAAATTATGTCTCTGATTTATCTGATAACTCGGATACAATAAAAAACAGGCCGTATGTCTCACTTTTTCGCTAAATAAAACATATCAGCGGAATAAAATATTAAAGTGATCCTTATAACATGACAAATTGATAGATGACCTAAGTAAAGGAACTCATTATACGAGATCTTGAAATTTAATAATATTCCGTCTTTCCGCCATTTCTTAACGAATAACCGAACAACCGAAACTATTGGTAACTAGTGGAAGTTTTTGAGATATTGGTTAAAAATTGAAATAACTTATATGGCGGCAGAAAAACAAAAAATTATAGTGAAAACTGTAACCCATATATTTTTCCGAATTGTACCCTATATGCAATGCAAATTTTACAAAATTTAATTAAGAAATAGCGGAGTTTCCTCCAGTTTAAAATTTATTTATGTCGGTTAAATTGTACAGATACCATTTTTCATAAGGACTGGTTATGAGATGGCCAGTTTAGTCTGGTACGAACAGATCCTAGAATGTTGTCCAAAAATTACTTTCATATCCCTGATCAATACTTTTATCCAAATTTTATCGTTATTCGATAAGAAATAGCGGAAAGACGGAATATTGTTAAATTCCAAGATTTCATATTTACTTAGGAGATAAATCAATTTGTCCTTTAAAGGATCACTTTTAATATTTATTCCGCTGAGATGTTTTATTTAGTGAAAAAAGTGATACATAATGAACAAAAAATTTCCGCTGGTAATTACATAACAAAATATTTTCTCTTTAGTGATAGTGATGCCACTTGCGGCGAGTAGCGTAATCCTTTATTTTCCGCTGTCAAATTTCCGCTATCTTATACAGCACGTCTATATACGTGTAATGATTGACTGTCATTGATGAGTCATTGATGTGTCGTCAATGACCTTCCTGCTGGGTCGTTTGAGAAGTACGGTTACGGTTACACAATATGTGTGGTATGATGTGATGCGTATTATGGTAAACCTATCAACGATGCACTCTGTTTTTCTGTCAAAATTATGAATGTTGTTTAAGATTATATTAAATTTTTGTAAGTGTGGGAGTCAAATGAGACCTCAACTCATGATAATTAGAGGTGTTTCTAAACTGCTCTGGACACATTATAAAACACACAAGGTATCGATTTAATAATCGTATAATATTACTTAAATGTCATATTTAGTCACAATCCAATTTGTGAACGCATCCTTGTTTAACCGTATTATAATTTAAAAATGGAATGGGGAAAATACATGGCATTATGACAGAAAGGTTAAGTTAATTTCGGAGGAAAATTAATTTAATAATTAATTGTCTACAATCCACACCACCTGCATACAATGCACACTAGTTCTATATAGTTGTGAAAACAAAATCAATGAAACATGTGTCGAACACATTTATAAACTAGTTTAGTGTTTCTTGCCATTTACACAAAAGTATGCAATCTAATAAAATAAAAAATAGTTTAGAAATAGTTTATTAAATATCAGTTCTAGGTTCCAGAGTAAACTTCACTTTAAAGTTTTAGGTTCAAACTGAAGGAAAATAAAAGCTGTGATCAATTAACTACCATATCTTGCTCTTCAACTTTAAAGATTGCAAATAATATTCTACAAATTGCTTTCAACCCTTGGGCTCGGAAAAATGACGGAGAATCATTTCAATCTAGCAGGCTAAGAAAAACATATTTTAAAAATTACAAAATTATGTTTTTCTTAAGTCGACAAAAAATAGTTGTATGAAACGTAAATAGTAATTAAATTCTTCGCATCACAATCAACCCCTGCAAAAAAATTATTTACGACCGAATCGGTAATAGTGGTTTCATAAGTTTCAACGAATACAAAACATTCGCCATGCAGATGCATCGGATTACATTTCACTGCATTTCGTCACATCTAGTTGTACATGGCTATCAACTACAAAATAGGACGAAAAATAAAATATATTTTTAAATTTCTCTGTTCATCTATAGCACCGTGGCACTTTTAGCTGGTTTTTTATAAATCGTATTGGCACTCAAAGGGTTAATAAACACAATTCTATTAACACTTTTATTTCGCGAAAATTAAATTTTGAGTATTTTAATTAATTTTTTTTCTTGAAAAGTTTAAAGAAACACTCGATCAATTTCGGCTTGTTAGGTTATCATCAGGAATATCTATTTTTTTGTAAAAATAAAAATTTAGTCCCAGCCATTTATTTTTTTAATGATCTAATCCCTGCAATCTGTTCTGGGGCCAAAGCACTCCCCTCTCGTTCGCGTTTCGTGTTTCCCGTCCTACCTTACGCAGTTGCCTGTCAAATCGAAGATGTACGGCTATAGGTCAGATTTACGTTACCATCTGCGCATTTCATAACTCCATGCCTGCCTAGAGTACTGGATATGAAAGATGGGTCGGCCTATGAGTTTTGCACTCCGACAGAGGGTCATAGTTCCAACCATCTGTTGTTTACACGGAAAAATTACTAATAATAAAAAGGGGCGGACAGCAGGTAAACGATTAGTTATCGGTTGAGTAACAAAATTCAAGGTATGTATATTGATGTACTTCAATTACCCGACTTATTAGTAATTTGTTTAAGAGCGTGAGAATAGAACAGGGCGGAGAGAAACGGATCCTTAATTAACTAAACTGATATCTAACTTTAAAGATTGGAACCGTGTAACAGAATTCTATAGGTGCACTGTATATAAGCTTTATAAAAATAGTGAGACGGAAAAATATAAAATCTGATTCAGAAAGTGTGTTATTGGCATATTTCGCCAAATTATTCAATGGGATGAAATATCTTATATTAATAATTAAATTAAGGAATAGCTACTTAATATTTCCTACTTATTAACTTATTGGAAACAACTTCGTTTAAGCTTTCTCCCGAGTACTAAACGTTTTTTTAGGCCTAAGATTAAAAGTTTACTCTAGCAACCAGTAAATAAACACCAACGATGTATAATACCTAATGATGGTATAAAGCAGACCAGTTTCAAGATGTTTAGAGAACATGTGTTTTTACATTTTATTACTTGTCGCAGAACGATTTGGGCACGTTGAAATTTGAAATTTCAGTAAGATTGTATGAGTTTTGATCAGTAGTAATTAAATTCGAGTTGAATTTGTATAAATTTAAAAATTTTGAAGATTTACATTAATCGAATTTAAGTTACAATTACTACTGAAAAAACAGCCAACTATGATGAATAATTTCTTTTTCCTACGGTAAATTCATAAACAAACAATGCTAAATTAAAAACGGCCTCGATTATTTAAATTCTCGATGCAATACGCAAAATCATGTATAATTTATGTTTAAAGGTTTTTTAGTTTTAACACGCTTTGGATATTTTATAAACAAAATATCTTGTTATTAGTCTTATCCATATAATTTATAACTCTGCTAATTTCCTCTTGATTTTCTTTTCTTTTCTTCCTAAACTGCAATTATTCAAGTTTTGGAGATAGTGGGCAAGGAAAGTTTTGGGAGAATTTTTGGGAGTCGGCTTTTTATATTCCCCACATGATAGAATTCCAATATTTTTTTGTTCTTCTGCTGGTAAACTTGACTGTTTCCAAATTTGCCAAATTAATTTCAGATTAATACTAATACTAAATTTGGGAAAAATTAGGCAACTATGACCGACATAGGATAGGAAACTAGGACCGACCTGGTCCTTTTCCTATGATGTACTAAAATTAAGTTATCCCTAAACCATTAAATTTTTAAGCGTTTAGAACTAATAAAACTTGGCTTTTACATTTGCAACAAGGTGGTTGAATCAATTAAGCTTAAAAACCAAAACCGGGATAAAAGCTTCTTAACTGCATTGTACAAAGAGGGAAACTAAAAGGATTAAACACGATGAACGAAATTTACCATTTGTTCGCAAGATATTCTGTTAAACTTTTCTATATACAACCATATTTTTTACCAATGGTTTCTAATTTCCACTCTTTCATCCATCATAATCCGATAAGAAAACGTAAAGGCAACAAAAGCAAAACATATTTTCTTGGTTTGATGATTTTATTTTGAAACTCAAACAATTTATAAAGTATTCTCCCTTACTCATATACAACATTTTATTTTTTCGGTTACGGAATAAGGAATTATGCGGTAACAAAGTAGAAAAAATGTCAAAGTTCCAAAAGAAAAACCAAACTACGATAATCCAACCACATTTGTGTTTTGAAAATTGAAAATTCATACCTAAAACTTTTTTTTTGGCTTTATTCTTGGTTTTATGTTTTATGCTGTTAAACCACTTTTCAATATTTTTACGATATTATTATAGCGTCTTTATTACACGAATTTGTACAAGGTTGTTGACGATATGAGGTGATTATTACGTTGTCTATATTTGTCTCCATTTTTTATATTATACGCATAAGTAATTCAATATTCTTTTGTTGTGAGGGGAGACTTCACTTTAGAATTATGAAAATTTTCTTTGGTTTAATGAAATATGAATTTTAAATCGATAGAAATTCATCAAAGATAATGAATGTTGTTTATAGGCATCAAAATTGCAAATCAAATAAAAACTAAACCAAACCGAAACACATACACATTCAAATGAAATTAGATTAGTTTGTCGATTTTGAATTCTGGAGTTTATCAATACGTGATTGAAAGAAAATTTCAACAAACCTTTTTTTAATTTTGTTTTTGCCATTTGTGTATTAAGTGTGTATGCTGTACTTTTTTCTTAATAAGGACGACATGTTGAATCGTAATATATAAATTTATTTTGGTTATGTTTGGCCTTTGCAATAAAAAATTTAGCTTCGATCCAGACAATGGGAATAATAATTTTAAATTAAATTTTGATTTTCTATATCTCGAATTTTTGTGTGCTGCTTTTTAAAGATAAAAATTATTGACTTCGAATGTTTTTTCCCCCCTTTTAGAATTATGGATTGGATATTTAGGAAGGCAAATAAAATAATATTTTATGATAACACGTAATGGCCGCAAAATCAGACTTTCATGGTTCAGTTGATCATAAATTAATGTTTTATGAAGTGCCTTCTGTTTGAAAATTTCCGTGCACTAAAATGAAATAAATAAATCAATCAATTGATTACACGAAAGCTTTCAAAATGTTATTTTCTTCGTTTTTTCGTAACATTCATTCTCTTATCATGTTTGTCTGTCTAAAATTTTGCAATGGGCTCGAAGATTTCCCCAATAAATTTTTCGTATTAGTTTGAATTTCCCAAGAGAGAATTTGCAAATTGTTTTTTGCTTCAATTTTTTTTTAGTGTTATGCATGGAGATATTAAACATAAATACAAACAAACACTTATATACTCGTTTAAATGAAAAACTAACTTTAAAGTGATAAGATAAATCTATGAAAATGCAGTAAAGTGAGGTGGTTTTTCGTTTTCGCCTTGTTCGTGGAAATATGTTGGTATCCTATCCAAATTAATATTTCCTTTGTAATTATTATCATTTCTCTTTACTGTGCTGTCTTCTTTGGTATTAAGAAAAAAACTTTTTTTTAAGAATAATCTGAAAACATTAATATCCTTGTATCTTTTCATCTCATTAGTTAAAAACTCATTTATCGATGCCATGAAACTTCGAAAAAGATCTATTTTACTTTGGTGTAGCACATCGGGATGAACAAGTTATGCTATTTCGTAACTAAAAATGTTAGTCATTAGTACCGTTACAGTTGAAATAAGGTCATTCAATTTCAGATCAATTTGATTATTTTGCAGTCTTTTTAATTCACAAAGAAATACACCCATTTTAATTAAGGCATGTTTATGCTTTATGTAAATTGTACGAATGCTATCGCACTGCAACACGGGCCTTAAAATATGTCTGGATGTTGTTTGATGACGTTATGAAAGTTTATATTTGTTGGCGGGATCAATTTAGTGCTGCATCCTTCTGTCTATCGATGTCCACGAAACCATGTTCTGTGAATTCAAATAATTATTTGCATAAATAATGGCATTTATGCCCCGATGTATGAAGAATAGTTTAAGGCTTGCGGTATTATAGATAAGAACATAAATTTAGCGAATTATTTTTAATTTCCTCTGTCATATGATATTGTAATAGGCCTAGATCCCGTGGTTTTTCAATAATCGAGTTGATAAAACAAACAATTGATCATTATTTCTCTTTTGGCTGATGCCAGGTGTATTCTTCGTATGGTGCGATTAACTATGTCGTTTACTCATACTCAAGTATAACTATCCTAACACTTGCATCGTTCTCATTAGCTTGCTTTGAGATAAAAGGAACCTGCTTGATTTGTGCATTCGATTATATGCAGAGTTGGCAGCATTCCGTACATTTTTATTACTTAAATTAGCCTTGTAGCATTCTCAAACGATTGTGAAGTTAAACAAACACTATTACTGCTACTATCAAATATTATTCATTTTGGCACGCAGAATATTTCGAAGTCCTTTCTTAATTTCGAAAAAATAACTTCTCTCGTATTGCATACAATTTTATATCCTTTGTGAGACCACTTATAAGTCACAAGAATATGTTTTGTGTTTCGTTCAGTTGACTCAAAGGCGTGATATTTTCTTACTATAATAATGTTTTTGAATATCTTATAATTAATATATCAATATTCGTTGCTTAAGAGCACTTCATTTATTTTATCGATACCTCGAGAGTTGTTGAGCAAATATGCATTTGATTATTGATAATACGTTCATCTTGTGATTTAACGCATCAACGTGTTGCGTTCTCCTGTAACTATAATTTTCAAGCAACAACGCTCATCGTATAAATAATTGGCGTCTTTCCTCTCTAGGTCATTTTAAGAGAGTTGCAGCCAGTTACAATAGTATGATCTGAATGCCTTGAACTTAAATATGAAATCATTGAACCTCGTAGATATGTACATATACTACTCAATATTATTCGCACGTCTGCTAAAATATGTCATTGGATGTAAATGTCCACTGTTGTTGTTGCAAAATGGCTTTAAATTCCAGATTTAAATTTGTCAAGCTGACCATAGAAACTCACGTTGTTCAGCAGGATGCAACAATTGTCGTTATTGGAAATGTTTCGTTTGCTTCTCTCGCGATTATATTTTAAAAATGGTTGATGTTTCTTTCGTCTCCAACATGTTAAGAACATTTGATTGTATGCGTTTAATTAGTCAAAGATAGAATTTCTCTTTATCGTTTTGAATTCTGCCTAGCAAAGCCAACGAGGTGCATTATCGTGAAAATGAAATATTTGTGCCGTCGTCCCAATGGAAAATACTAGCTGATACAATTCTGTAATCGAGATGTATTTTATATACATATTATATCAAAATCGGAATCGGTAATTACTTTTCGATATAACTCAACCAGATAAACGGTGGGTTTTGATTGAAACTTTGAGGCGAAGCACGTTTTAGTCGATTTCACACAATTTGTTTCACAATGCGAGTATGCCGTTGAACAAGATGTGAAGCCGTTTTCGTAACACCCAATGAATCGGATCAAATTTTGTTTCTGAACACAAATTTTGATTATAATTCCAGTAAGTGTATTTGTATTGTTTCATGAAACATGAACTGGACCGGATCAGATCAAGCGTCAAGAAACTGAACTATTGTTAATAATTATCGGTATATTTGAAAATATTCCAGAAGTAATCCGGAATAATCCAGCGATATATACCAAGTTTGACTGGGCAAATGTGCAATAATACAAAACATCAATAATATAACCTTATTTATTTATAACGATTATTTAATTTTTCCTAAATTTACTTAATTTAGGGTCAAATGCTAAAGCGTCAGTAAGGTTCATTTAATTGGCATTTAAGGTCTGCCACGAGTTCTTTCCAGTAAAACACATAAAGTTGAAATTTGTTATGTTTAAATTTGTTTGGTACGAGTATACTCGATTATTTAATCAAACTAAAAAATTATTACTTTTAACACTATTTGCCGTAGGCACTGCAAAATACACTAACACTTAGTAAACACATTTAATTCTTGTTTTTCTGTTTCGCAAAAAATTATTTTTGAATATTTTAATTAAAAAATTTGTTCAAAATGTTTAAAAAATCACTCGAACGATTTCGACTTGTTAGGTCATCATCAGGGTACTCCTGACGATGACCTAACAAGTCGAAATCGATCGGGTGATTTTTTAAACATATTGAACAAATTTTGTAGAAAAACAAGTGTTAAGTGACATGTGTTTTTTAAGTGGACTAAAAAATTATTTAAATTTATCTAATTTTAAAATTTTAATTTGGGTATTTTTTAAATAATTAAAAGTACTATTTTGCATTTAACTTGTAAATACTTGTAATTTATTGATTATAACATATAAATATTACATTATAATTTTTCTTTCTTTCTAGGTGAGTCTGACTGATGTGAAAGTGGTTAAACGTATTCAATTGTATTCATAATATGAAATAAGGTACGCTCTGCTATATAAAACATTTTAATTTAAACGCTTTTTTTGGGTTATCTTATTAGACTGCTGAGATAGACATTTTATGATTGGAACTAACATTTGATGTTCAATTGTGTGAAAGTTGATAATTTGTATTCTTGCTTAAATAATTAAAAAATATTGAATCCTAAATATAATTTGATAACTTTAATTCGATTTTCATCAAATTCGATTCACCGGTAAAGTGAAAATTAATTTTAAAAGTAATGAAAGTGAAAATAAGTTCATCTAAATCTGATAAAAGTTGGTCCCAAAAGCCGTTCCAATACATTTGAATTTAATTTATTTAATAAAATTATATGAAACAATTTGATACACGTTTATGCCTAGCCTCTCCACGCAAAACTCTAGGCACCTGCCTATATATGTGAAAAATGATTTTAATTTTTTATTGAAAATTCGCTCAAACTGCGAAACGGATAGGAAAAACAACAAAGTCAAATTTAGAAAACCTAGTAGGTATTCAAGTACAATGTAAAATTATCCACATTTGCTAAAGCGTTCTTAGCCTCTTACCTGTTCGTCTTTAAACTAAATTTAAAGTGGGAGTATTTTGCAGCAATAATTTTATGTGCAGCTCGTGTTGTACACTCACTAACACAAACTAATAAACAAACAAAAGTTTTAGTCTCAGAATTTTTTTTTTATTTTTATGCTGTTAGTATGAAAATTCATTTTCGGAGAAAATAAATGCCTGAGCAAATGTGAAAAATTTTACATTTTGTTTCAACACCTACTAGATTGTTTTAATTTTATTTTTTGTTTTTACTTCCCGTTTCGCTCAAGCATCCTATACAAAATGAAAAGAATTTTACTCATAGACATGAGCAGCACATGAGTTTTGAGCGGAAAGATAAGCTCAGCGTGAGTTTTGTTACAAAACGCAGGCTAAATTATTGCTGCACTAAAACCGTTTTTAAAAATTTTGTTTGTTGGTGAAGAGGTAAGGGACGAAGAAAAAACATCGTGTTGCCGCATTTTAAGAACCGGTACATTTTCTCTAGACACAAAAAATTAAGTTTGCTCTATAGTTTATATCCCTTTTTCAACCAATAAAAATAAAAAAATGGCTAAATTAAAGTCCAAACCACACAAATGTGAGTAAAAAATCATAGTATGTAATGGCGTTTTTGATAAAAAATTTCGATTGATTTGAAGTACAACCAACATAATTGTATGTATAGTTATAGAGTTTTTTTTCGGACGAAATAAGTTTGAAAGGAATGCGCAAATGTGTAAGTTGGTTCAAAACACATGCAAAAATAAATGTTTGACATGGTATTTTTACCGTACTCGCACAATTGTGTTAGTAAATCACAAAAGGGATATAAAGGGTTGGTCAGACGAAAAAAGCTCTTAAAAGAAACCGAAGAAAATATAATTGTTTTCTCGTTCCAGCGTATGCAAGTTATTTAATCTGTCTCTTGTTTATTTTTTTAATATTTGTATATTATTAAATTATTATTGACTTTAAACTAGTCCACTAGACATCAGACACTTTACTTAAAGATGCAACTATGATTATAGGCATATTCTCCTTACAAATATATAAAACTCGAAATGGTTTCAGCGATTGTTGGTTCTTTGTTTCTCTAGTCTCCGTAGAAATTTTTAGCAGCTGAAACATTTTTTGCTTTATGATTTTTCAATCTTTCTACTCGCCTGTTTTTTTACCTATTCCGATCGGATCGCCTTTATGGATACATATAACGTTATATACGATTTCGAACAAGAATTGTAATCACATCTTCCAAAATCGTTCACACTTTATTTCAGAAATGCGTATATTGAACCGCATTTCTTGTTTAATTGGGCCTATTTAAGAATAAAACCTATCCTCGGGCTAAGCTAAGCGATATTGCAGTTGCTGGTGTAATGATTTCTAGTTCACATTAAAACTCGGTTTATTTTTATCCTCCTTTAGGCAGAATTAAACATAATTACATTACGAAGTATTGTTTTTTTTATTAGGACTGTAAAATTTGTTTGCCCGTTATTCGAAACTTGCATAGACTTAACCGGTACACCAAAATGTCTAAGCCTCATAAACTTAATTTTCGTAGTGTTCTAGTTATAAAAATCTCACATAATATTCGTACGATGTATATTATTTATTATACATAATACGGTTAGTATTAGATTTCAATACATATTTTGAACCCTCATACAATTCACTGATGGTTTGCGGACAGCACTATAAATCTGGAGAGCTTTAAAATATGTATAGCAAAAAGCTTTTTGAACTGACGTACATATTATGTATTACATTCTCAAGGACGATGAAATAACACGAACATAAACACTCGTTATGTATAAAATATATTACCATTATATTTTTAGACAACCAATTTCCCCAAAACATACAATATGACAACTCTACTGTACTATAAAGTACGAGTGTAGAAATAAAACGAACGAAAATATACCAGGTAGCACAAAAAATATTTTTCTGATGTTTATCCTTTTGGAAAAGCCCTGTACATACGAAGTATATACACATTTCTATACAAAAACATTTTCCTAGAATTTGACATTAGAATTTTCGTTCCCTTCCAACATTTTACTCTGTCTCTCGATTTCTTATTTATTTATTTAAATTGCATGTCACACATAAATATTAAAATTTTAATTTTTAATAAATAAATAAATTTCTATTTATTTCTTGATATTTCAATTTATTTTATAATTTTTTATATTGTTGTTCTTGTTCTTCAACGTTGTTGCTATTTACATTACAATTTTCTTAAAGATAGATAACAAAGAGCTTTAGAATTTATATATTTGATTTTATTTAAAATTTCGATTATGTGCATATGTATATAGATATCTACATACATGGGTGATAAGAATTACATATAAAATTGTTATAAGACAAATATGTACTAGTAAATTACCTCTTAATAGTTGGTACAGTGTTGATCATTTCACATGAAACTTGTTTACTCACAATCGTTCCCTCTATTTTGAGGTAAAGGAATTCCAAGTTTTGAACTTTTATAGATAAATAAATGAACGATGCCGAACAGATTTTAATCAGTTAAGCCTATCATAACATTTAATTCACCTTTAATTAATTTTTTTAACTTTCAACGTTGAAGAATCCATTGAAACAAGATAATTGAAATACTTTTCTTTCTGATGAGAAATAGTCTAAAAAATGCTCACAACGTGCTAGTGTTGCTTTAAATTGATTATTAGACTTAGTTATTTATTTATTTATATCCTGAATGTAATTAAGCGACGAAGCTTTTATTTACAAAATTACACAAAACATTAAAATATATACAAAATTAAGAATATAATACAAATTTTTACAATATTACAGTGAAAATAATATAAAAATAATAATTTAAATTTTAAAATTAAATAATCATAATATTAAACATAAGGCTATTAGTTTAAGATTTTTTTCGGCTTTTCGGACAAAATATTATTTTTAATGGACACTCATACAATGTTTACGACTTTTTTAGTCGTAGAAAACAAAGCGGCCATTTACCAACAATATCTCTACCACAAATGTAGAAGAAATGCACCCCCCTCCCATTTTTAACCCCAGGGGACTTGTGTATATAAAGACACAACCCCTTACAAAAATTAACACTTCCTTGGGTAGCTTCTTGGCAGATTGGTTTCGTACTGATAAAAAGTTGGTCTACTCATGAGGTTGCAACGAAAAAACTTCAAAAATTTAAAACCTCAACCAGTCAAACTTAAGAGCTTAAGTTGTGCTCCGTTTTGGCCCATTTAGGAGAGCGGCACTACCACCAAAATTTTAGAGGTCAGTTGTTTATTTGTGACGAGAAGCCTATACAATTTTGGTGATTGTAGCACTAACCGAAGTGGTGCAATCGGCGTGTAACTTAAGCTCTTAAGTCTGACTGGTTGAGGCATAACTCTTGCTTTGTACTGATAATACAAAACAAGAACATATCGATTTAGCGAATTATCTATCACTAAATCAGAAACCACACAAAATTCTCACTATGTATGTGTAATAAGCCAACACATAAAAGTATTTGTATATAATCTCTGTGAATTTAATTTGTTTAAAAATTTTTTGGCTTGGCCGTTGCAACCTCATGAGTAGACCAACTTTTTATCAGTACGAAATGAAGCTGCCAAGAAGCTACCTAAGGGAGTTCTCATTTTTGTAAGGGTTTGTGTATCTTTGTGTACACAAGTGCCCTGGGGTTAAAAATGGGAGGAGTGCATTTTTTCTACTTTTGTGGTAGAGATATTGTTAGTCGTAAACATTGTATGGGCGTCCCTTAAAAATAATATTTTGTCCGAAAAGCCGGAAAAAATCTTAAACAAATTAAATTCACGGACGATTATATAAAAATAATTCTTTATAAGGTTAGTACCAATGAAATAATTAAAATGAATAGGATAATATTATTATTATTTTTTATTATTATTATTCTTATAAACCAAATCCATAAGAAAATACAAAAAATATTTGATTATGATCAAATTACATGGACAAAAATAAATGCAATGCAAAATCATCATAAGTGAATTGCAAATCCTAAAAAGTTTTTATAGTTATTTATAAATTTTCGCTGCGTGTCACTTAAGCAAACAGACAACGGTAATTTACTATACATTCTCATTCCAAGAACAGAAAATGAAGAATGAAATATACGATGGTTATTATGTGGTAATATAATATGCTGTGCGCGATCAGAATTAGAAAACTTTATTTTATTATACAAATAAGAAGGTTTCTTAATAAGCAAAAATTTATGAATATAGACGCAGGTTCGATAATCGAAATAACTTTTATTATTACAGCCAAGTAGTAGAGCTGACTAACCATAGAAATATGGTCAAATTTTCGAAATGAGAAAACATATCTTACGCATGCATTGAACAGTAATTTTATTATATCCATACATTACCCATACATACCGAACAATACATCATCACATTACAAGAAATGTGGTAAAACATAAGCCATAAATAATTTATGTCGGAGTCTAGAATTTGCAAAATCAGTTAATTCCAAAAAGATTGCAAAATACTATACACTTGACTACACATTTTATCAATATGTTCTTCCCAAGTTAATATTGAATTCATAATGAGTCCTAAGTTTCTAACTGTATCCGAGTAAGTTATTAACTCATTACCCAGAATCAAATTTTGGAAGTCATTTTTATTCAACTTCCGTTTATAAATAATAATAGCTTGAGTTTTCTTTGCATTAAGTAATAAATCATTTTGTTTCGACTATTCTACAATTCTTAATAAATCACTGTTTAAGTTTGTTATACAAACATCTTTATTCGATATTTCACTATAACTATAAACCTGCAAGTCATCAGCAGCATAGAGATGAAAATTTCAAAATCTAAAACAAGAAGAAATAGCATTAATATAGAACGAAAACAGTAACGGACCAAGCACTGAACCTTGTGGAAATTCACAACTAAGCTCCATAATATCAGAAAATGTTCCATTAAACTCAACAAGCTGTGATCTACTACTTAAATATGAATAAATAAATCTTCATACAGATCCTGAGAATTTAATAAATGACGATAATTTAACACAAAGTTTATAATGATTTACTGAGTCAAACGCTTTAGAAACATCCTAGAGTGCTAGTACGGTAAATTTATTAGAATCAATATTACGCCGAATATCGATAAGTATAGTTATAATGAGCAACGCAGAGGTGGTGCTATATGCATTGGTCTGTATACTGATTGATAATCCGAAAGTAAGTCATTTTATCAGCAAAAAACTTGTGATTTGATTTTTATAATAATTTCTAAAATTTTAGAGAATATAAGGAAAAAGTAATTTAATAAATCTAATATAAATATTATCCATTCAAGAAGCTTGAGATTTAACAGAATAAATAAAAAATAGAACAATCAATTATGTTAGTTCCAGATGATTGACCTTTAACAGATTCACAGTAAAACTTATTAAGATTATTAGGAGTAAACGGAATCTGCGCCTGCTCAATAAAGTTTCCAACACCAAGATTTTTTAAGTTATTCCAAAATATTTTAGGTGGAAGTTTAGGATCTAATATAATCATTAAAAAATCTTGTTTTGATTTACGCTTAAGTGAAGTAACCTTATTTCTGAGGAATTTATATTCATTGCAACTATTATCAGTTCGAAGCACTGTCCATCTACCATAAGCCCTGTTCCTCTTTTTCATGAAATCCAAAATTTGAGGAGTAAACCATTTCGGCTTCGAGATATCAATTATAAAAAATTTTATAGGGAGAAATCTGTTATACATTTTAACAACCATACCATTAAAAAGTGCAACTTGATCATCAATCTCTACTAAATTGCGTAATAATCTCCATTCAAGATAATTACAATACATCGATAAACGATCTATATTAATGTTTTTAAAATCTCTGTACACAAAGAAATTTTTCTCAAGTTGAGGAACAACATCATAAGAAAAAAATACTAGATCATGATGAGAAATCCAGGTATCGAAATTTGATTAATAAAATTTATTTTATTTGAGTTACAAAGAACTAAGTTTAACAGTGATGATGAGTTATGTTTCATTATTGGAAATACTTACATTGAATCTACTAACACCATTTTTAAATTGGACCGTTGAATAATCAGAAGAAAGCATCTCATAATTCAAATCCTCAACAAGGATAAAATCAGAGTAGCAAATAGAAAAATTTCCTAAAATTGTTTCCAAGTCATCTATAAAATCAGATCCAAAAGGATTATAGACAACGCCAAGTATCTTATATAGGGTTTTCCAATAGGAATGATATGATTTTTATGTGACGTTCCGGCCATTTGTAATATGTTATGATCTGTCATTTTTTGTTTCATTTTATTCAGTAATGTTTACAATTTCATCTATCTCCATGATGAAATACGCAAGAACAACGTTTACAAATTATTCAGTTTTATTATCAAAATAATCGTTCTCCAATTGCAACTTTTCATGCGCTTTTGCCCATTTATAGTCGTAATAATCGTCCAAGTGTGCTCGCTATTCGTCGAATTGTTAAAAAATTTGAGCGTACATTTTCTTTACATAATGTTCAAGTATCTATAAGACAAAGAAACGCTCGAAGTAATGCAAATATTGCTGCCGTTCAGGCAAGTGTTGCTGAATACCGCAATTTGTCGATTCTCAAGAATTGGGACTGTCTCAAACTACAACCTGGCGGATTTTGAGAAAAGCTTTGAGTTTGCATCCGTATAAAATTGTTCTCACTCAAGAACTAAAGCCATTGGACCACATTAAACGTCGTGAATTTGCTGATTTTGCCTTGGAACAACTTGAAAACGATAACGATTTTTTTAAGAAAATCATCTTCATCTGAGGCTCACTTTCATCTGAGTGGTGCGGTAAATAAACATAACTGTCGATTCTGGTGCGAAGAAAATCCACAAATTATTCATGAAAAACCATTACATTCACCTAAATTGACAGTTTGGTGTGGTTTTTGGTCTCGTGGAATCATCGGTCCGTATTTTTTTCGAAATGAAGCTGGTAACACCGTTACTGTCAATGGAGATCGGTATAGATCAATGATACCCAACTTTTTATGGCCGAAATTGGAAGAAGCTGATCTTGACAACACACAGCAAGTGCAACAATTGATTGCTAGAAAAGTTTGGAGATTCGATTATTTCAAGAAATCGTGATAGTGAATGGTCTCCAAGAAGTTGAGATTTAACACCATTAGACTATTTCTTGTGGGGTTATTTGAAGTCATTGGTCTCTAGCAATAAACCAAACTCTCTTCAAGCTTTACAAGTCAATATTGAACTTACTATTCATGACATACGACTTGATTTAGTGGAATAAGTGCTCGAAAATTGGGTTAATCGAATTCGTTTCTGCAGAAGAAGTCGTGGAGGCCATTCGAATGACGTTTTATTCAGCATTAATTGTATCGATTGTACTTCACATTAAATAAAAAACATTTCAATTTCCTTAACAATTAGTGTGTTTTTTTTTAAAGAAATCATATCACTCTTATTGGAAAACCCTACATATTAATACGCTTAATTTTTAGTTTGTGCTCCCTTTTTAACCTATTGCTCGTGCGCGTATCTTAATGAAACATATATCCGGTGAAAGGTATTTTTTCATATATGTATGTGCAGAAAATATGTTTTATTAAGGAACGTGCACGGGAAGTAGGTGTAAAAGCCAAGAAACGTTTTTCCTATACTGTGCATCTTATATATTAATCACGACACGAGAATGCCATGACAAAATATGTTGGTTTTGAATCTGATCATGCGCATTACACCGTGACAATGACAAAATTTATGAAAATTGCTGATGTTTTTGTCATAACACTGTGACGACAAAATGAGTAGAAAATTTGTATTCGACTCTCAACTAAACAAAACAGAGAACATAAAATGATTTTACATACATTTTGGTGTTAATAGTTGTGAGTGTAAAGGCGTTTTCACGGTTGCATTCGTTCCGACAATCTGTCGTGACATGATCATTCCGCGTTTAATCAATTTTGTCATTATGATTTCATAGTTAACGGCAAATTGTCGGAACGATTTTGCTACCATCTCGTCCGTAATTATTGAATTATTTGATAGTTGCCAATTATTGTTTGTATACAAAATATATACGTAAACTTGTTTCATTTTTCAAATTTCAAACAAATTTAAAAAAAAAAATCTTGAACGATTACTACCAGCTCTTTTTCATTGATATTGTGCAGTTTTAAAAAAATAACGTCATTTTGACGATTATGGATTGGTTTAAAATATATTTGTTACAACAGATTGTCTTGTCGGAACGAATGCAACCGTGAAAGCGCCTTAAAAATACAATTTTGTCATAACATTCTATCGTCATGACAAAATTTTGCGAGTGAAGCGATCGATCTTAATACTTACACAAACATAATGTCTATGATCGAAAGTTTGGAATAATTATTTCCGTCCGATTTCAGGCAAAATCATGGGATCTCTTAATTTATAGGAAAAGGTTAAGTGGGAAGTTTCGTCCCGATATGCGGTTGATTTGTGACCCAGTATATTTCGTAACCGGATAATTTATTAAGCTCTTAATTTCATGCTCGAACTAGCGTGACGTGTATCTGCTTTTTGTGTGGTGGTAAATCGACTATATAATCTACATAAGTACATTAGTTTTGGTTATGTTGTTAATATGAGATTTGTTTTGGAAAACGTCAAAATTATTCATATACAAATGAAAATAACACACAAATACAGCAGTCTTTTTGTACATTTCTTATTAAATATTTAGATTAAAGTTGCGCGCTACGGCAGTTATGTGTGCTTTCCCTTTTGAGATTTTAATATTTAGTTTTTCCACGTAAGTGGTCATGTGATTCCGAGCGCGCGCTTTCCGTTTGAGATATGAATATTTGACTTGGCATGTAAGCCATACTGTGTGCGTGCTTGCCGTTTAAGATATAAAAATTAACCGCGTATATTAATTTACTTCATTTTTGATAAAAGTGCATCAAATTTACATCTTAAAAAATCTTCTTAATCATTCCTTAACTTAAAATTCAATAAAATGTATTCACGTGACTGATTATTCAGTCACAGGTCAGCTAGTTGTATATGTTAAATACAATTATTTAAATGATTGATTTTATAATACCATGATTGTTTTTATCATACTATGATATTGTTGATCATTCTTCTTGATTTTCTTCATCATAACAATGATGATCACTCAAAAAATAATTTTTTTCCAGTGATTATAATTGTTATGATGAAGAAAATCAAGAAAAATGATATAAAACCAATCATAGTATGATAAAATCAATCTTTTAAATAATTGTACATATTTAACATACAATTATAATATTATGGTAAATGCAATCATGTATTTATCATATTTTTTTCTGAGTGTTTGCAGGTCTAAATAGCATGTATTGACGAAATGGGCACCTTCCACGAAACCCGACTAATTGTTCATCGACGGTCACATTTTCACCTGGGTTTTATAAGTTCGGCAATATTTTCACCCATTTATCCCATAACTCTCGAATCGGGGCAATTTTATCTGTGATTCTGCGAGTAGCTCGTGTCCTGCGATCACCAAATCTTATTACTCTTGAAATAACTTTGAATCGTTTCAACGACATAGTGCCCCAAAAAACCCCCGATTTTCATTATATATGTTTATATTTTGATAAGTATGTCGACTGCGACTGTTCAAAACAAATATTATCCAAACTGTCGTCTGAATCTTGATCAAACTATCGGAAAATTCAGAACACGACAACGAAATAAAAATAAAATATAAATAACGAAAATATTGTTCTATGATTTCCGTAAATATTTGAAATGTGTTTGTAAAGAATATAATATAATTTATATAATGCGAGTATCAACTAAAAGTATATAAATTACCATGGGTCATTTTGGTCCCCGAGGATACTTATAGTGTTCTTTTATTTATAGACGTTTAACGGTACATCACAGATTATTAAATTTTTGTATAATGTGTATTTATAACAAAACAGACAAAGTCACTAAGTCACAAGTTAGAAGTTTTTATATTTATTTGAATTTTTAAAAATAAAATTTCATTTGGGTGCAAATGGCATTTTTTCCGAATCACTAAAAGTTTTCACAACTGCCGCTCGATTACTAGTAGTTCTAAATGCAGATATTCTGACCTTGACACTCAAGTCCATTTGGTATCAGAATCCTGTTTATTTTTTGATTTAATAATAATTCCACGAAGGACATGGGGCTCCAATTTTTTTTTTTCGAATTACCGACCCTAGATTTTAACGTATCCGCATACGACATAATGTTCAACGTATCATTAATTGATTTGTTTAAAAAAGCTTCAATATTATTAACTTTATGCCGAATTTCTACCAAAATTTCCGTTGATTCAGGAAGCAATGAAGGTAAATCATGGAATGTTGGTGACAGTTAATTTAATTTTTCCAAATTTCAAATGGAATTTTATCACATTCACAAAATCAAAAAATCTCATTACCCAAATGAAGGATTTGTTTATACATAGTAACTGATATATTAATGCAATCAATGTGATACCACCGATCACAAAACACAAATCATTACACAAGGTAACACTTTCACTCATTGTATCAATGGACTCACAAAAAATCGATCCCCAAATCGTCACTTAACATTTTATATTTTTTTATATACACACCAATATTAACTAATCTATATACACTGGTTACATATTTACATTTATTATAATACACTTATGATTAAAATAACAATATACATTAAGAAATACTAATAAAATTATTTTTTGCAAATATTTATTTTTTCCGATGAAATTTTTTGATGTTTCCAGTTTCGCTAACTTGGTTCAATTTTTCTTAAATCCGTTTTTAAACATCTGTCCATTTTGTAAATTATAATCGTCTTACTTTGGGAATTTTGGGAACAACAACAATTCCATATAAACTTCAATCCGGAATGAATAATTTCATTCCACCTAAAAGTAGGATTATAATTATTCCATTCTTCGTGTAGTTCAAATGTTCACCGCCCGGTTAATTAATAAAATTATTTTAATTTTATGAGTTGTCACTCTGGGAGTAATGTGGTATTTTTATCGCATAAAGAATAAAGAACCAAATGAGATAAATCACCGATACAAAATATTAAATCCGATGCTAAATTAATCTGAAAAATAAGACACACATGACATAAAAGTAAACCGCATGCTTAGTTTGATTTTACTAAATTTTTATACCAACCTATAAAAGTATAAAAAAAAAAATCGCTTGGCTGTTACTTTTGACACAAATTTTATTCCGATTCGAATAGGAATAATATTTCCCAAAGTAAGACCACATGTGTTGATTATTATTACTGCTGCAAAAATGACATTCCGGTTTAGCACATCGCGTTTTATTTGTTTAGTTTTTTCTAATTGATTTGGATTGGAGCAAGTTTAATGCACTGTAGTACATTTCTATGTACGTTTCTATATGTTTTTAGTAATTACAGAGAGCTATAGATTAATATCATACAAACCAAATTTGACCATAATCGATTAGCATTACCATATCTGCCTTTACCGAATTCTATTCAGCCTGGTCATATTCTAGAAGTTTACATAAAACCCGTTATAATAACTCAATTCCGCCATAACACTTCATAGAAAAAAAATCCAAATTCATCCTAAAAATTGATTTTGATCATAATCGGGTGAGATATGCCCGAGTTATGTTAAACAAAGCCAAATTTTGGACCTTCATGCGATTCCACTATAAAATTCAAATTTGTACTTAATCAGTTTATAAATCTTATTTTATGTGGGCTGGACCGACTGATTTATATGGTTAGAAGGTGTTTAAAATCCATGATTTTTTTTTATATTAAGGATACTTCCATAGTTGATTTCTTTGGAAAGTTTTAAGCATTCCTCTTGACCTTGAATTATACGTGTTATCAAGTAGCTGTATTCATTAACTAATTATTTTGCCATAAGTAATTTCGGGACGACTGTTGAATCTCGAAATTATAGGTTAAATATTGCTGGTCGACGAAGGATGGGCTTCTTCAGTATTCTCTAATGCTTACGCAAATCAAGAATAGAGTCGAAAGAATCTGGTAGCCACCGAGTCGAAAGAATCTGGCCAACCACCTGGTAGAAAGTGGCTTACTATTTCTCCTTATGTCCGTGCTTCCCCAAATAGTTTGGTGGGCGTCCGCCGTTCAAGAATCATACCGATTTTCTTACTCTGTGCTTTAAAATTTTGGTCCACCAGATTATCTGATTGAGCTTTCTTATCTAGGACCTATCTCGATCCCTGTATGCATATGTTAGCCTTATTTTGTTAAAGGTTTCTCTTATAATACATGCTTTACTTTACAGTCATTCAAAACATTTTTGTGTATTCTGTTGATGTTTTCTGGAGTAACAGTTTCCTATATGGTCTGCATCATCGGCTTTCTACGACCGCATTAAAATTCATAATATCCAGTTGGTTGATCTGTCTGGAGCAGGTGGCATAAAATTTATCAGTCCAATTTTTTGGTTGAATGGTATTTTTCCCATCAAAAATACAATTTTATCAATACATACAATTATTATATATTTTCATCTTTACATCATCTTTTGATATAAAAAGTTAGTTCACTAAACCAACGGAAGCTCAAATGAAAAATGATCAACATTTCATGAAATTTTTGCATGTATGCATGAATTTCCGAGCAGTCTGAGAAGTAAAGTTGTCGAGGCATTATTTTATATACGATACAAGTTAATTTGGATTATTAAAAACATGTTCCAAAGTTTATCCACCAGCCCTTAAATAATGTGGTAGGCTAATTAATTGGTCCCGAGATCAAGAAATTTATGGTCAGAACACACGGTAAACAATTTAGTTTCGGACGTAATATAACAACTTGCAATTTGTTGTTGTGCTACTGCCAGTTTTCTGATTTTCATCGACAATAGTTAATAGCTGTGTTTCTTGACGCTTGATCTGATCCGGTTCAGTTCATGTTTAGTAAAACAACACAAATGCGCTTACTGGATTTCAAATCAAAATTTACGATCTGGAACAAAATTTGGATCAAGTTTTTCATATATAATTTATACGCATGTTACTTTAGTACGCTACTATACGAGTTGGGCTGCTTGAATGCCTTGAGGTCTGTATACAGCTTCGTTCGTTTACTGTCGGCAGTTACATTTCGTCCTGGGAACTCAGTACCTTTTAAGTGGGGTTCGTATCCATGTTATTTCAAGCCGCACTATATGGTTTGCTTACAATAATTCTCCCACACAATCACGATGCATGTGGAGTTCATATTGCGAAGGCCGCACTTTCATTAGGTTAATACTCTCGGGTCGAGAAAAAAATGATTTTAATCCAAAATGTAAAGGGTCGTGTATACTATTTTCAAAAGGTTCAATATAAATGGTTTCGATCAGTAGTACAGTAGTAAGTCCATTAAAGATGAAAATTCGCCACAAAATGACGGTACATGATAGGCTCGTCATCAGTTAAGTTTATAAAATTGATTTCTTTGGCCATGCGGAAAATCAAATCAAATTAATTTTAATTTTTTTTTATAATACAAAGTGTGTTTTTGTTACTTATATGAAGAAAAAAACATTCAACCGTCTTTAACCCGAAAAATCCACTGCCAATTCACGAAAATTGAGAATTTCCACTAAAAAATTCATCATAGTCTAAGAAACTTAGTTACCAAAATCATGGGAGTCGAAAAAGCATTAAAACTAGAGGTTTCGCCACGCCACTAACACTAAGTGAACTTGCACCAGGCCGACGCAGCCTCTAGATGGTTTTTAGCCAATACCGTGTAACCTGACACAAAGATAACTTATTACACACCTCGATAAGGTTGATCTGCCCTCCACAAGGTCCAAGGAGTAACATCTGGCTCAATATCTGGCGGCGGTCTGGTGTAATAAATTGTTGAAGGTGATAAAATCGAACTTTTAATAAGACGTTTCAACCCTTTACGATTTGGAGCCAATTCCGTGTAACCTGACACATAGATAATTTATTACACACCTGGATAAGGTTGATCTGCCCTCCACAAGGTCTAAGGAGTAACATTTGACTCAATATCTGGTGTCGGTCTGTTGTAATAAATTGTCGACGTTTGAACCCTTTACGATTTGGAGCCAATTCCGTGTAACCTGACACAAAGATAATTTATTACACACCCGGATAAGGTTGATCTGCCCTCCACAAGGTCCAAGGAGTATCATTTGACTCAATACCTGGTGGCGGTCTGGTGTAATAAATTGTCGACGTTTGAACCCTTTACACACCTCGATAAGGTTGATCTGCCCTCCACAAAGTCCAAGGAGTATCATTTGACTCAATACCTGGTGGCGGTCTGGTGTAATAAATTGTTGAAGGTGATAAAATCGAACTTTAAATAAGACGATTGAACCCTTTACGGTTTGGAGCCAATTCCGTGTAACCTGACACAAACATAATTTATTACATACCTGGATAAGCTTGATCTGCCCTCCACAAGGTCCAAGGAGTAACATTTGGCTCAATATCTGGAGGCGGTCTGGTGTAATAAATTGTCGACGTTTGAACCCTTTACGGTTTGGAGCCAATACCGTGTAACCTGACACATAGATAATTTATTACTCACATGGATAAGGTTGATCTGCCCTCCACAAGGTCCAAGGAGTAACATTTGGCTCAATATCTGGTGGCGGTCTGGTGTAATAAATTGTTGAAGGTGATAAAACCGAACTTTAAATATAACACGTTTGAACCCTTTACGGTTTGGATCAAATTCCGTGATACATAGGTAATTTATTACACACTTGGATAAGGTTAATCTACCCTTCACAAAGTCCAAGGAATACCATTTGACTCAATATCTGGTGGCGGTCTGGTGTAGTAATGTATTATTTTTGGTAAAATCTATTTTTTTTCGTAAATAATCCTTTGGGGTGAAATTTACCCTTAGTCAAGTTATAGGGTTGATCTTGAACTGTTTAATCAATGTAATTAATTTGTAATAAATTCTGGTCCAAGAACCATCCCGATATCACGGCTACATCAAAAGTTACAACTTTGGCGGTGTAGGTTTAATTACAAGTTACACCGACCACTCGTTCCTCGAAAACGGTAACTGTAATACAATCGGGGTTTGTTGTAATAAATTGTAATAAATGTGTAACAAATTATAGTACAGGTTTCATTGAGCACTAACTCATTATCAGTTTTCCAATTTGTGTTGTTGTTGTGTTGTATTTCGATTCTTTCTTGTTTTCTGAATTTAGTGATTGTAGGGTTCCAGAACATGTTCTAGATGTGGCTCGGGGTGTGAAAGTTTACCAGTGTGAATGAAACTAAGCGTTGAAAAGTATCTCGGTTTGTATTATGTTCATCCCGCACGATAACAATTATGTTTCAATATGAGTTCCGAGTTCGGCTCTAGAATATACTCTATTCTGGTTCTAGAATATGCTCTATTTAAATGAAAGTAAGTCATTTTACAACCGTTGGTTTATTCGTGTGGAACGATTTTGATACCAACAACCGATTGAACTCAAATTCTGCTCAAATTGTTAGGATGGATTTTCAGGAATAGTTAGTACCAATACAAAAATTGTTATTAATTTATTTAAAGTGGACTGGAAAACTGTAGTTCATTCATGTAGAACAGCTCAAAAAAGTAAATCAAGTCCAGGCACACCGCTTTTTATTAATACGGAGTTTATTGGATTGTTTAATTCATAATATTATTTTAATTAATTAGCGAACTAAAAATATTTATCTCTTTTGATGTTTTAGGCAAAAAATATTTGTTTTCTATCTAAAGCTGGAATGCAATAAAAGTAGGTTTTCTCTAATTTACACCACAACATTTAATTAAAACTCCACATCCTTCTCAGTTTCCAACATGCCAACTAGCATACATGAGTGTAATAAACCAATAAACCAAAAAGCGGTTTACAAACAATAAACTAATTTTTATAGCATTCGATTGAAAAGCACAAAACAACAAACCCAGTAAATAACAATAACAAATTTTAAATTATTTTCTCAAAATGCATTGAACTTAATTAAAAATTGAAAATTTTATGAAATAATGTAGTGTGCAATAATCTATTATTCAACTACTCATAAAATACAATGATACATACATACGAGCATAATATATAAATACGCAAAAATAATTACGTTTTTCCGAAAATTAATTGTGAAAAATTAATTTAAGTTTTTGTTTTTAGTTTGGTGGTTTAGTGCTATGGAATTTTTATATTATTTTAATTATTATTTTAAATCCGCATCAGAAAAAAATAAATGTTAATTTTTCATTTTCATAATTAGACAGTATGACAGAATATAAATAAATGACATTATATTTTATTTATAAAAATAAAAAACAACAACGACAACAGCGTTATCATAATTTTAATTTATAATTATGATTCTGTGTGTATGCAAATAAATGCATATAACATGTAAAAATTAATGTTTATGTCATAACAATATTAATAAACGTTTTTAACGTCCATTCGTTTTTATGTTTAATAATAATTTGTTAAGTGGATAATTTTATACTTTAAGTGTTTAATGCGTACATTGCAACATGCCATAGTAAAACTACATTGCCAATGAATATCATTATTAAAAATTTATTCAGATGCATTTTTGGTCACTAATTATATAGGCATTTATAAACTCTAATGGAGTGTAATTTGAGATAAAAATCAGGAAATGTCGATTGCAGAATATATATTCATTGTCAAAATGTCATTTTTGTTCTTACTGATTGATAGATTTAAGCGTGAGGCGAAGAGTAACAGAAACGCCAGGCCCACCATACATCACGTTTACATTTGACAATATGGATTGATAGGAAAGGCGAATGTAGTCGTTGTGACGCGCGTTTTAATTAAGTTGATCATAAGTTATTATATCATTAATTTGAGTTCCTGATATTTTAAAAAATCAATCAATGATATTTATGTAAAATCCATGATTTGAATTAACCCGATTCCACGACTGAAAACGGAGTTAGAACTTTACTTAGTTTACATCTGACTGATCATTTAGTAAAATGTAGTAAGTTGTTGAACACAGTGCATAACAATGCTTAAATCAAATTTTATAAAACAAGTTATTGGGCTTTTTACACTTAATACTGTACCTGTGTTTTGTACGCAAAACGACAGCGCGAGTTGACGAGGTGAGCAAAATTTTTGTGTACATATACAGTGTATAATACACAATTTTATATTTGTATTGTGTGTTTTGCTCTCTTGTATATGTGCATTCTATTTGTCATTTTTGCGATGGTAGGTACCAAAATAAATGGTTCCGGTTGAATCGGTTTATTTTTCTTGATACTGACGTCTACTCACCTCTTCTATTCGTTTGCTTTTGAGCGGTGAATTGAAGTGATATTTTAAGTTTTAGGATTTTTAATATTCAAATGTGTGAATTATATTCAATTTAATTCAGAAATATGAGAATATTTCGAATTAGTTCTAAAATTGGGAAATGTTTACGCATTGAAACGTCAAATGAAAAAAATCAAAACAAGATCATGCGCATACGTCTCGCCTACTAATACAAACAAGATGCTCAATACTATATTTTTCCGGTTTGCTCACCTCGCGCTTTTTGCTTTTTGTACAAAATTGACATACTGGTGTTAAATAAAATTAACAAACACATAAATTGAATAACAAAATTGATGTGGACAGTTTTTTTTTGGAAAAACAAATTATAAAAGAAAAAGAAAATTTTTTATAAAAAATTTTAAACAGAAAATTACTTATCAATTTATTTAAACTAGTGATTTTTTTAATTATTAATTAAAATTAATAAAATAAAAAGTTTATTAAATTGGTTGATAAAAATCGTTAATCGTTGAAAATAAAAATTTTTATATTAAAGAACAGAAATGAATTTTCTCAAGGCTAATACTTTTGTATAGCGTAGAACAGCATCGAAAAATTATGTACTACAAAATAAAATCATAGACATAAAACACCCCAAAGCTGAATCACATACGACTACAAAATAAAAAATATTTAAAAAAGAAAGAATTTAATTATTTTATTAAATTATTATATGTGTCCTGAAGTTAATTACAATCTAATTGTTTATTAATACAATTCGAGGAACGTTGATTAAACGTGATTAAACGAGATTATGTTGAAACTGATGGTATGAGAAATCTTAGCGCTTTATGTGGACTATAATAATAATTTATTGCATAATGTTCCTGAAGTTAATAATAATTATTCTAACGATAATGTTGTTGTTGATCACATCAATTGGTTAGTTAATTTAACTAGTAAGTACTGCATTACTACAAAAAGTTTTACAACTTGGAAAAAATATTGTATTCCTGTAACAGCTGATTCCAAACCGAACGTGGAAGGTACATTAGATATAGACGATTATTTTCTAAATAAAGTATACAGTAATGATTTGGTAAACATTATGACTAATTTTCAAATCCAGTATACATAAAAAGTATTAAAAATACAAAATCACAATTTTTAAAGGATTTTTTCATTTTAGAGGATGTTAAAACTTTTTGAATTATTCTTAAGGATTTGCCTAATTCGATTCGAACTAAACAATTTGATTTCAATATGCTTAATGTTATGGTGTACTGTATAGACCAGTCGTATGCTCTATAAGTGCTTCACTAAATCAACTATCGGTTTTTCTTTTCAAATTTCTCAAAAACATGGTAGTAAGTTTCCTTTGACTTTCAAGTCAATTGGACTTGCTTTTCCGTTACTACGTATATATTAGCGATTCAATCCGGATCGAATCAAGTTAGAGTTAACTTTGGATTGAAATCGAATTATCTTTTTTAGCGTATATATTGGCGGATTATGTTGGGATCGAATCGAAACCGAGTTGAGATAAACGTCAAAAAAAACATTCTAAATACATACTTCTATATTATAGTAAATAGGCTTAACACCAGACACAGTGTAATAATTCAAATTATAAAACAGCTTACTTCCAATCGTTCTTCAACATAAATAAATCATATTATATGTTAAAATCTCTATTTAAGATAAAAAAAATTAATTAAGTAATGATATCGTACCACAAGTCCAATTATCCTTTTGGCGATGGAAATTCTATATAGATTCTATATAGAAAATAACAAAATAAAATATATATTTTTTTTGATAATGAGAAGAATAAATTAGATCATCAACTAAATTAGTAAAAAAATAAATATTATCTTCATACACCAAATACGAAAATCAATAAGCTATAAGTAACATAAATTCATATAAAATACATATTTGGTATAATTACATAATATTTTACGTGGTTCAGCAACAAAGGCATCGTAAATTAAGATGTACTTGCTATGTACATAACCAACCCAAGACAACACTGAGATGGGATATCCCATTTTTGAATACTAAAACTTCAACCAGCAATGAAAGGAAGAAAGAAGAATCCGTAAAAAATTCGAATAAATTCAAATTTAAAATCTCTAACAAGATTTTAGCAGGCCTTTGATTTTACTGGGCGATCAAAAAACAAAAGTAAATAAACGATTTTCCCGTTAGATTATACTTATTTTGAGATCAAAATAAATCTAACAGCCTTTGCTTTTACCAATTTTTTGCAAACAAGTATTTTTTTTATGTTAGCGTGTGTTTCAATTGGTTTAAATACCGCATAAAAAGTTAAAGTAAAAAAATTATCCGTGGTAAATTTTTTTAAACTTTTTAACTTTTTATCTGCTTCAACTGGTTAAAAATGTTGACACTTCTATTCGATTGTCAATAAGTCATGGTCGATTGTTTCGTTTGAAAAAATGGAAACTAAAAATTTAAAATTGTATTTATTTATTATAAATAACATCTACTATTATATAAAACAATTATTGCGAACAATAAACTATGTGCTGGGATAAAAAAATTAAGACAAAATTCTATTCAGGTTAGTATTTGGTTTCTAAACCTTTTATAAGTACGATATTATGTTTATTTATTATTTTAATCTGCTCCATTTAAGAGACCTAAATATCTAAAACTGCAAGTCATATAGAATAAAATCGAAATTATATTGAATGGGAGTGATGAAATTTGCAAAATAAATTTGCGTGTGAGCTATTCAACTTATATTTTTTTTACAATCAATGCCTCATAAACGTTCTGGCTGGTCCATTGAATACGAGGTAATAATATTTTTGTATTGGATGGCTGCGGGTTGTAGTTATCGGGTTACGGTTATTTTGCGGGTTTGAGCCGTCACTCTGTTAGAAATATTGTAATTAAAGTGCTGATTTTTTTCTGTTCTGAAATGCTACATTTGGTCCACACTCCACGATTAAATGAGCTGGAAGACATTGGCACTAAATTTTGCTTACTAGCTAAAAGTCCAATTTTTAAAAATGCTGTTGGTGCAATTTATGGTTGCCATATAAGAATTAAATGTCTTATCAATAGACTCGACGAATATATAAATTACAAGAAGTTTTATTCAAAATATTGCAAGATATAGTTGATAGTAAAGGGAGTTTTATTGATATTTTTATTGGTTATCTGGGCTTGCATGATAGTCCAATTTATAAACGACCCACCACAAAACTATTATTTACTTGGCGACGGTGGTTATGCTTGCAGATTAATCCTTGTGCTATCATCACTCCATACAAAAAGCCGGAAGCTAACCAACGGAAGTTTAATACAGCTCATAATAAAGCGAGAAATGAAAAATTGGTGGCGCAATATTTTTTTCAAAGCACTCGAACAAAATATAGACAACAGCGTTAAAATTATTGCAGCCGCATTTATTTGGCATAATATTTGTATAATGGGCGAGGATTACAATGAAAATATTATTTTCGATTGTGAAGGCGAAGACGTACATTGAGGAAATAATAACCGGAACAGATATTTGGATACCAGCGATGGAATTTTGTTTCGAAATTGTTTACTTCAGCGACTAATAAAATAATGAAAATACACAATTACATATTCTATTAAAAATAAAAAATTGTTTTTATTTAAATATAAATTCATTTCATTTATTATCTAGATATCTACAAGTACATTAAATTAGTCGTCCGATGAATCGGGCTGAACTAGCAGTTGGGACACGTCAATTGATGGGTAATCTTGTTTGACCATTTGGCCTACTACGGACATCATCGAGCCTACTTCTTTTGATATTTTGTTTTAATATTTGAATTTCAAATAAACTCATATTATCCTGGTTGTATGAGGAACCTGATGACGATTTTGTCTCGTGAGTTACTCATTTAAAATGAGTGAAGCAAAAAAAATCGAACACGTACACTGTGTATAACACAATTATGTCTTTGTATTTTTCTTTTGTTCGTATTCGTGTCAGTTGTATATGATCAGTATCAAAATAGCGCGATCCGGGCGAATCGGTTTAATTGTTATGGTGCTTATTTCCTTTTCTCAGCACATTACGTCTGCTCTCGAGCTGTGGAGTGTCATTATTTAACATGCTAATGTATTTTATATTTAATTTTTTTTTTATGATAAATTAATTTTATATGTTTTAATACAATTTTATAAATAAATTTATTTTAAATTTCATAAATTTTAAAAATAAAATGTTAACTATAAAAAAAAGAAAATACTTAATGTTGTTTAAGTAAACAGTGTTGTTAAACTTAACTTAAGGTTAACTCTTTGAGTGCCACTACAATACACTAGCCGAAATCATGTTGGCACTCAAAGGGTTAATATGAATAAACAAAAAAAGAATGACACGTGGCTTGCATATGCAGTAAAACAATCATGCGCACATAATCATGCGTAACATAAACACAAATGCTACTACCATATCTTTCTGGTTACACTCATTTCGTTTCACACATTTCGAGACAAAATCCATATACTGGATGTATACTATGTTATACTATGTTTCCTGTTGATATGTTGGTATCGAACGAGGGACTAGAATCAGGTAAACTAACTTCCCGTATGAATGTCTGTCGACCCTCCAAATTACTTAAACATATTTCCGGGTACCTTTTACGCTATTTGCCGTAGGCACTTGCACACACTAATACTTATTAAACACATTTTATTAAACACTTGTTTTTTATTTCTCAAAATTAGATTTTTTGAATATTTTAGTTAAAAAATTTGTTCAAAAAGTTTAAAAGATCACTCGATCGATTTCGACTTGTTATGTCATCATCAGGAGTATCCAGTGTTGTGCAATTGTATGTAAAAAACTGTTTTATACATTTTTTACGTAAAAAATGGTAATATACTTAAATTACTGTATAATACGTATAATATTGTATAAAATCAAACGCGGATTTAGAAACCTTAGTAAAGTCGCAAACCTTAATATACGAAAAGTAAATTTGTATCATATTAATAGATTTAAATGATAGCCACATAACGTTAAATGATAGTTTTTCCACGTTGGAAAGTGTTTATAAGATTACATATGGGAACAAACAATTCTTTTGAGTTTTGTACGCTTTCGATAAAATCTTTATCAAAAATAAGTTTTGATATATTTGCCATAACTATTTTGGTGTCTAACAAATTTAATTGGCCACGGAAATTTGAGGATTGAGGATTGGCACATTTACAAAAACAAAGTGGAATTTTCCAAACTTTATACTCAAAAGAATCCAGACATTTTTTGGAGCACTGCAGCGAAGCCACCCAAACGTATCCAACTTAGCACTGAAATTATTAAATCTTCAAGCATCGACAGCGCAGATTGAACGGATATTTTCAAATCGGGGTCAAATTCCTTGCCTAATTCGAAATAGCCTGACATTTAATAGGTCTAAAAAATTAATTCATATTTATTAATATTATTCTTTAAATAATAAAGAAATTCTAATTCGATTTGATGATACTGATAATAATGAAGATTTGCGATAAACAAAATTTCATTAATGTTACTTTTAAAAGTAAAACTGAATTTATAATAAATAAATAAACAATTTTTTTGAAATACAACATATTTGTTTTTTATTAATAATTATTATAAGCATAAGTAAACAAAATATTTATTTTTCAGTCAAAATTCTACTTAGACTGCGGTCCAATTCATGACTTATTTTGTGGAGACTGACTTATTTGAAAGTCTACAATAAGTCTCCTGTCGAATAGACTTATTGGAAACTTGTTAGAATTATTTTAAAGAGTTACCAGTTTGGGCGCAAGCCTCACATAAAAGTCAAACAAGTCTACAATAAGTCTTGCCGACTGGAGGTTTATTGTAGACTTTCAAATAAGTCAGTCTCCACAAAATAAGTCACGAATTGGACCGCAGCCTTAGTTAAGAAAATTAAAATATTCGAGCCAAAGAGCCATTGGTATAGTTTCATGTGACTTATAATTTAATAAGTAATAGAAAACTTACTCGAAAACGGTTAGTAAAATTTTAATATCTCGGGCCAAATTTTGATTTGCCGTATTCTTATAGCTAATGCTAAGATGAGCGATACATCGAACAAGCATAGTTTTGAACTCCAACTCATTCATATCGAAATAAAATTATATTATTTTGATATAATATAATATTTAAATTTTTATATACCTGATTTTATTTTTCGATTTTTATTTTTGTTTTTTTTGTGTTGACATTTGACAATAACAAATGACACCTACATTTTTGGATATTTTCTTCTCACGTCACATAGCGCAACAATTTTTTTATTTCGTTTTGCTACAATATTAGAGCAGTATGAAGTTGTTTATTTTAAGCAATGTAATTTTTATTTTAAGCAATAATCGATAGAGAACAAATTGCACTACAGATGTCTCTGTCTGTGCCAAGTTCAATAATCTTGTCGAAAGATGGTAATGATTTCTCGTAATCATCTAAACAATTTTTGCAACCGATAACATTAAAATGTTATAGCATTAATATTGAATGTGTTCGATGATTAATCGTTTTACACTTCAATCCCACAGTGTTGTTGATTTTGTTTTTCTATTCTAAAAAATAAGTTAGTAGCTGAGAAACAAACCATATTTTCTTTGAAAAAAAAATATAATTTTATTTATATTTTTCTACAAATATTTTACTTTTAATTATAATTAATAAATTAGAAGAATTACAAATAAACTCAATTCAATTCAATTATTTAAAGTTCAATTCTCATTTTACATCATACCTATATCCAATTTTCTTTGGATATAGGTATGATGTAAGAATTGAGATTATGAACTATAAGTAATTTTGAATTAGTTACGAATAGTTTTTGTATTTTACATTTTGTAAAAAATTGTTATGTGTAAAATACGTATTTTACATGTAAAAAACCGAGTATATTACGTAACGTAAAAAACAGGCACAACACTGGGAGTATCTACTGATTTCTGCAATCAGTAGATACTCCTGATGATGACCTAACAAGTCGAAATCGATCGAGTGATTTTTTAAACAATTTGAACAAATTTTTTAATTAAAATATTCAAAAAATCTAATTTTGCGAAATAAAAAACAAGTGTTTAATAAAATGTGTTTATTAAATATATTTCCGGGTGGTAATTATGTTTTCGTGCTGCATAATAATTATTTTTTTCGTAGAACGGCCACGTACTTCATAAGCACGACCATCATAATTTACATCGTCGGAGTGACCATCGCATATAGCCTGCAAAATACACAGAACATATTATATATGTGTTATTTGAACTCAACAAATTTTATATAACTTACTTTGTATTTTCGAATTAAAGACTGCCACTGGTGACGACATATTTGTGTCAGTTTCTGCAGTTCTTTACTTATACCCTTGACGGACTAGGATTTAGCTAAACGCGTTTAGCTAAACTAGTTTAGTTAATCTACTACAAATTAGGTTGACACACTATGAAGTTTAGCAAATCCTGTTTCAATAATAAAATACGGTAGCGCTATGTTTGTCCAGAATCGGTATTAAACATATGTTATTGTGGTACAAATAAAAAAAAATATTTTATTGTAATTAAACGCAATTTAATTTATAAAACCTAAACTTTGTGTTTTAATTGTATCCCAAAATTCCTTTTCCATTTTAATACAAATACAACATAAAAATGTAAACAATATAAATGAATATATATATATATATGTATATATATACAATATATATTTAATACATCACTGTGTATCCGCCATATTTTTTGTGCGCGAAAATTGTCAGATCCCAGCGAGATTTAAATATAGATTACAAAAAATATGAATTCCAAATACAATACCATGGTATATTTTCCAGCACTACTCTACGGTAAGAGGAATGCACAAATGTGTATGTTAGACAGATACAAAAATAAATTTTGACTTGATACGTTTTCGTTACCCACACAATTATGATGGCAGGTAGGAAAAGGGATATAACCCTTTCCCCACCCATATACACAATTGTGTATGTAAATTTCGATTATGAGAAACGAATGTGTGAAACATAGAATTATGTGTAAGTTGAAGACCACAATACACATTTGTGCATACCGCTTAATTTTGTTTTCGTCAGGAAAACAACACTAACTATAATAATAATAAAATAATTGATGTTATCAAAAGCAAATAATTAACATGTTATTTAATTTATGTGTTATCAAATTATTATGTTTTTTTTTCAAGAATTCCCATTTAACTAAGATCCGGTAAAAAGTGGTAGACATTACAACCTGTCATTATCTACATACACATTTGTGTATTTTGAACTTAAATTGGAGCAAAAAAAACTCGAAAGGGATAACTTAAAAAGTAAGCGGCATCTATCATTGTATCACAGTACTAAATGGCATTGTCCTATTTATAAATTTTAACATTCATTGTTAGATGGCGCTCTCGCTAAACCCATTTTTATGCGATAAACTTCAAAATATTGAGAGATTTGAGCACTAAACCGGTTTAGTTACTAAACCTAAAACAAAACTCGTTTAGTTAATCTCGAAGTTGACACATTAAGAGATAAACTCAAAAAAATGATTAAACGCGTTTAGCTAATCCTAGTCTGTCAAGGGTATCACTCTTCTGAAATATTCAATATTTTGATCAAAATATAATAGAATAAATTAAATACAAATGTAAAAAAACTCACATCCAGTCGTCTCGTTGCATTTTTCCTGAGAATAAATGGTCGAATTTAATCCTAGTGCCTATTAAGATATTTTTCTCTGCTTCTGCCCCTAAAATAAAGAAATTTTAATTATGTATTAGTTTCAATTATTTAATGCTTAATTGCTTACATTTAATACTTTCATTTTGCATACGCATTATTGACCACGTGTTTTCTCTTTTGTGGCACTTCCATTTCTTGACCGAAAAAATATTAGTTGTTTTCCCCTTTTTCAAAATACAATTTTTTTTTATATTGGCTTCAGCCGACTACAAGTACAATACAATTTTTTTTTTATCAACTTTAAAAGATAAAAATTTTGACATTTTTATTCACTATCAATGCACCATAGTACATCAGAAATGATGACCTACATAGGGACTTAAACATGGAATATGTCTGTGAAGAAATAAAAATTTTGCAAAGAAACACATTCAGCGGATATCTTGGCACCAAAATGCAGACATACGAAGTTTATTGTCCACCACCAATGCAGTAAAAAGACTTCAAAGGGAGAAACCTTTAGAACTGGGCAGTTGTATTAAATTAGGATAGAGAAATATAATAAATTGTGTAAATTCAAACGGGAGTAACTATTGGGTTACTGGCCGACAAATGTGAAGATTTATTTAAGAAAGATAAGTTACTAAATGATTTGTAAATCAGTTGTAATATAAATTACAAAAAAAAAAAAAATTTTCATTCTTTATGCGATATTTAAACCAATTGAAACACACTCTCAATCGATAAAATGTTTGCTTGGTTCCTATTCAGAATGAATTGTAAGGCTGGGTATACACATATGTACTAAGAATATCGAGATTCGTCCTTAAGCTACGAATGTTTTGATGAACGTTACTGAACTTCTACTCATTATAAATAAAAGAAAAATTTAAATACACACACTCGTATATACCGTTCGATCTAAAGATATTAATTAGAAAGGGTAGTTGATAAATCTGAGTAAAAATGGATGATCGTATGTAAAACAGATAAAAATAGTATAAAGCACTAAAAGTTATTTACCAAATATTTGCAAATCTGTCACTGAATAGTGAATATTATCAACATTTTAAAGTAAAAATAAAAAATAATCCCTCTCTAAACCAATGATAAGATAAAAGTACAGTTTACCTTACGTTACCGTCTTCCGTGGGAGTTAATAAAGCCGTTAATATATATTATACCAAATGTCTTTGTACTAATACCATAAAAAATAATCCTTGAGGTGAAGGGTGGACCATTTCTACAATAAGGTCTTCTATTCTATAGATTTCCGCAGTTTCACCGTAATATATAATATATAAACTGGGGTATCACATAGCTGAACTGATATCAAGTGAAGAATTAAATAAAAAATTTAGGAACTTCACAAAATTAAATAATGTAATATGAAAACTGAATTTAGCCAAAAAATAATTTAAGACTTCAGATGAATGATACAAGTGATGGAAAAAGAGACAAAAAGGGAAGTCGAGCAAGCGGGAAAATTAAAATATAACGAAAATAAGTAAATCAAAATAGATTATTATTAGTTATAAACTAATAGATTATTATTAGTTATTAGTTAAAAAATTACAAAATTACAATTAAAAAAAAAAACAATCAACATAATTATTAAAATAGTAATTTCAATCAAGGGATTTTGTATCGTAATATAAGAACCCTTAGAATGTCTTCAATAAAGAAACTGTTTGTTGTCTGCAATAGTAAGACATTTTGTTTTATATGTGAATAGCAAGAGTGCATGTATGAGCTGTACAAATAATTGAAAGTTTTGTGTCTTCACTTCTGAATGGCAGTACCTTACATCACGTACTCGTATAGCGTATAATATCGAGGGTTGATAAAAACGAAAGATTAAAATTAAGATTATGGTTTATGATTTACAATCTGCTTACTTTACTGTCTTTATTTATATCATATTCGGGTATGCTACTACTCATGCTTTAATTTTTTTTGATGATCATAAATTAATTTTTCTCGTAATTTCCTTGTTTTAGTCTTTAAACCGTACGATATGGTAATGAGCATTTTATTTGATTTTTTATATTTAAATTAACATCTGTTAAAAGAACGATGAGATGAGATGTAGAATAAAATATTTTATAGTCATTTTACTCGTACGCATTTTACTCGTATGAGATACATTGAAACAGGAAAATTTAAGTACTGTGTATAACGCATGCATTTGTTCTGATAAATGAATTAAAGAACGATTTCAAAGCAGCTTAGATAAAGGTTATGCTTTTTAAATACATGTTATAATGGAATGATATGTGAGGCGAGTTGAGATTTTAAAAATAAAATATATTTACTGATCCGGAAAATATTTTTATTATACATTTAATAATATTGCGCCTTTCGTACTGGGTTTAATAGCCAACCTTGTTAATATTTTGAAATATCAAATTTAGTAATTTATTAAAGGATTTAATAATCTGTTGTCATACATACAAGAGTTTTGATATTTTTAATTAATTTTAAAACTTTCAATCTTTCAAAATAGTGATACATGATAAAATTTCAAAAAAGTGTAAAAAATTGTGACATACATTTTTGTCTTTGAAAGCTTTTTTTATTTATAAGTTTTTATGAGCTTTATAGATGCAAATGTTTTTTTTAGTATTATATTTTAATATTTTATTTTTTGTGTTGTGCAATATTTTTTTTATAAAGTCACCTCAAATAAATTTTTTAATTAATCAAAACTAATAAAAAATATTATGACATTTCCAGAAAAAAAATGTATAATAAAAAGTTTTCACAAATTCATTTTTTGTGCTTCGGGAAGATAGCGAAAGAAAAAACTTTTTGGAAAATATACAAAAAGCATAAAAATGTGAAAAAACGAACGAAATGAATCAAAAGAAAATTTTGATAATTAATGAATGTTGTTATTCTTTTTGCAAAATAAAAGAAACGAAACCAGCGAGGATAGACATGAATTATTGTTATTCGTGATTTTGAGATGGGATAATTTAACGGTTGGACACTTTGCATTAAATTGTTGGGAATGAATTGATTTTTGGATCCTTTTATAATTTATATCGGTCTATTTTAGTACTTTTATTTTTTAAACCTTTTACGACGGTGTGCTATAATCATAAATATTATTTAGGGGTTAGCATTAAAACGCAACTAGAATAAATTTGTTTAATTTTTGTTCTTTACCTAAATGTAAATTGGTAGGCGATTTAAAATACCGCTTTGTAAATAAATGGTTTCGATAAAATCATCTAAAACTTTATGAAGTATGTAATCCCAAAACTCCCTACTTTTAAATTTTAGTGCCGGCTTATTCTTTTGTTAAAGCAATCCGCACATTGCTCAAAGCATTATCGTTGCACACAATACCACAATTTCTTTTCTATTAGTATCTTCTATATCTATCAGCAACGTGCATCGTAACGGAGATTTTTGAGATATCTCTTATAAAGATATTTTTGGTTTATTAATCTTTATTGAACAACTGGGTTAAAGTTTTTTTTTTTTTTTTTTAAGAAATCTTTATTTCTGTATAATATTACAACTTATCATATAGATTATCTAGTAATTGTTTTATTATTTTAGTAGTCTATTCTTTTGGGATGGGACCTATCGGTTCATCACAGCTCTGCTAGTCCTTTGATTTAAGCGGCTCAAGGAACCACTAATTCTAAAGGCTTTGTTCTTTTTAGGCGCTTTGGTCCATTGGCACGATCCAGTAGATTCCATGTTTAGGTCTATGTATTCCATACTGTATTCCATGTTTAGGTCTCGATGGAGATTGTCATTTCTAATGTACCAAGGAGCATTCACAATGCTACGTAGTACTTTTTTGAAATGTTTGAGTGATCTTCACTGTAGTTTTTCTTGCGCAGCCCCAAGGCTGAATACCATACGTCCAGATAGGTTTTAGGATTTGTTTATATAATAGTAGTTTGGTGTGCGTTGTCAGTTCAGAGTTTCTTCCAATTCCAGTAGCTACTTGCATAGCTTCCTTCTCTATTTTTAATTCTTCGGGGTGTTTTATATTGTCCTTAACGAAGATTGCTGTCCCGCCTCTAGCTGTTTCTGCTGGATGTAGAGCTTGATAGCACTGATATTCACGTATTTAGGCATACGACGTTCTGGTAAAATGACTTTCTGAGATTAGGCATATATGAATTTTTTTTATGTTTAAAAATACTTCTAATTCTGAAATGCGTTGCGCTAGGCCATTTGCATTCCAGGTAGCAATTCTTAAATATAATGTGTCATTATTTTTCTTGTTAAGTTTGTATGGACTAGAATGAAGATACTCAATAATTTCTCTAGTTTTACTTGACGCATCCGTTATTCTTTTATTTTGGCTCATCGATGTATTTTCTAGTGCTACTAGTCTCTGTTCTTGTTTTTTCAGAAACTCGCCCATAGATTCTAGTCGTTGGTCCTGGCCAGCCAGATGTGAATTGATAGCGTTTAGCTTCTGAAGTATTTCTTGCAGTACATGGGTTTTCGGACTCGGAGCGTTTGTGATATTTTCGTTCTGCTTAGCCATTTGTGCATATGTTATACCTTCTTTTATTTTGCCGCTATTTAGGTGGATTCGTTTTGAGTAGGATTGCATCCTAGGTTGAGAACATGATACAATAATTTTTTGCTTTTAGCAATTTTAGCAATTTTTTGATTTTATTGGTAAAGGGGAACGAAACGAAAAAAATAATCAATTAAAGTTACCCTAGTATGCCATCAGCCTATGAATATTATATAAGAAGATAATTATTTTAGGTCACCGTTTTAGTTCATTTTTTAAACGTTTCATGGTGGGTTTATCTATAAGAAGAGAAAATTATTGTATCATGGGTTGAGAACTCTGACTTGTTTGATTTCTCTTGTTGTCTCTCAGTTTTTGCAGCTCTTTCGCTACCTCGCAGCCTCTGTAATTTGCTGGGTGATGATTACCACAGTGTATGCATTTCACTGGTTCCTTCTTACTTTTGTTGCATTCTCTTGTCAGATGTTCCTCAGCGCACTTTACGCATTTCTGCTCCCTATTGCAGTATTTGCGTGTGTGGTTATACGCCTGCCAGTTGTAGCACTGTGGTGTTCTGCTAGAGTTCTTTTTTAATGTCTCAATCTTAACTTTCATATTAAGGATTGCTTTGATTCCATATACCCTATCAATGCTCTCAGCATTGTCAAATGTTAGCATGAAAAGGGGCAGGCCAACTTTGGTTGTTTCTCGTTCATCGTTTGCTTTTATAGTGACCTTTCTCTTTAATATGTTCACAGCGTTTAGAATTTTGAATCCTTTCTGGCTAAGTTCCTCAATAATTTCTTCGTTTTGGCATGTATGATGTAGTCCTCTGGCCATGACTTTAATTGGTTGCTCAGCTTTTTTTTCATAGGTGAACCAATCGATGTTTTGAGCGGTGATTGCATTTGATAACATTCTGTAGGTTTCTGGGCCAAGTACATTCACTTTCCAAACGTTATTATTCAGTGCAGTGACTTTATATTTATCGTTTGGAACTAACTTCATTATTTTTTTAATTGTTTCGTATTCACTAACATTAAGTATGTTAATGGGTGGAGGTGGTATCTCTTTATGTGTTGGTTGATTTACCTGCATTTCCCCTTGGATGATTACGTTGGATGTTTTAACTTGTTACAGTTGTGTCTCGTTCGGTATCAGTGATACGTTCTTATGTACCTTCACTTGGTCCGTAGTTGACTGTTCACGTCGTTGGGGTTGTCGTTCTCTGACGCTCTGTGTTGATTGTTCCACTTCATTCGAAGATTCTGGTTTTCTTTTTTTGTTTTGATATTTAGTTTTAATTTGCCTTCGTATAAAACTAGTTTCATACGCCAATTCATTTTCTTCTGTATCATAGCTATAATATTTTCTTTGGCTTGATTATTATTTTTGATTACAGCAATTTCTTCTTTAAGCTGTTGGACTTCTTTGAATAGCTGTTCATTGATTTTCATTAAGTTTTCTAACGATTTTTTTAAGTCATCGTTTTCTCTAGTGACATCGTGGCGATGTTCTTGGTTTCCGTTCTGACTGCATTCAGCATATTCATTCTCCTGCTGAGTAGCGGGATGTATTTGTGTAGTTGGTGATCTACAAATACTTGTGCTTGGTATAAACGGGTTTAGCAATGGTTGGCTCACCCCAGAATCCGTTGAGCTTGCTTCGTGTGAGCGTGGATTGGCCAACTGTAAAGTTGACGTACCACCTGGGGTATACATTCCGTTTGGTTGTACACTCATTGCTTTAATGGTTGGTTTATTGTTCGGGGTTCCTTCCCCTATCCAGATTTTGTCCACGGATGGTATTTTATTTCCCACCTACCCTCCGGCAAGCCGGGTAAAGAGCATTCCTCTATCCGCCACCTGGGGACGCGCCACGATGGGAGTTCGGCATCTCCACACGGGAAGTTAAAGTTGTTGCTGGAGAGACAGGATGCAAAAGAGGATTTTCATCAAATAATTACGATCGAGAATATTAATAAACACAACTATGCCTACCTGTTGCTGTTCTTTTGCAAGTTTATATGGAATTATTAATGCGCAAGTAGTAAACTATAATTGTGAGAGTAACGTGAGTCGGTGGTGCTTTAGTGTAAGGAAATGGAATATTGATACATATTTAGAACGTGACGTTCTTTTGATTTAGATAAATTAAACCTCTCAGTTTTTGATCAAACTGTTGATTAATAACATTATTTTCCGTGTGGTCAATTTAGTCATTTTAACAATACCGTGCTCTATCAAACATCAGAAAAACCCCGCTACTTACAGCTAGTGGTAGCATCGTCACAATAAATGAATTATTATTTTATTATTTATTATTTCATTATTAGAGTTAGTGTTACGAGAAATTCCAATTAAACCATTTAGTTTTTTCATGATTTTTACCCATTATGAAATTATTCAATCATACTATAAAATTGATTATGATAATGGAATACTTTCTAAAACAGATCGCATAATACGAGAATTGGGTGAATGCATGGTCAGGAGAACCTAAACGAGAATGACAACTACCGTATCAGATTTTTGTTCGTTTGGGAAAATTTCACAATTAAAATGGCAAACAAAATTGTTGCCGACCCTTAGTACTCTATAGCTTGCATGGAGCTATGCATTCGTAGATGGTTCTACTTAAATCTGACCTATAACCGCACCTTCTCGATTTGACTAGGTAGTGCGGAAAGTAAAACGTGAATAGCGAACCACAAAACAGCGCTGGGAATGCTTCGACCCCAAAACAGATTGTAAAGAGTGTAAAGAAACAAACAAAATTTTATTTTCTATTGCAAGGGTTTTTATTGTGATTGTTCCGTGCATTGGTCTATTTTCAGTACTCTAGATTAAATACACCATACTCCATAGGAATATACTCCATATAGCAGCAATCTACGAGACGTTAACTATGATAATCAATATACCTACTTATACTCAATCAACTTCCCAACCACCCCATATTTTTTCGGCCCTTAGAGTTCTCTGGACCGCGGTCTATATATATAGAACAATACCATATTATGTATTTGTAGTACTAACGAATTACTGCTCAGCCTAGGAAATCGATTCCTTCAAGTTTTTCATCTATATTTTAATCACGCGCCGAAATTCGTGTACAATATTTTAATGTTGAGATAACTTTTAGAAATAATATTTGCGCTTAGAGATTCCAATATCAGATATACCCAAATTCTAGTATTTTTTTAATCCATATACTGGTACACCGGTATTAAAAAAATTAATTAAATGTTAGCGTAAAATTAGCAGAAAGTTAAGAGTTTCAAAATTAGTGACATTTTAGTTTTTTAATTTTAGTTTGTCAGAGCGAACATTTTTGCAAATTGATAACCTCACTTTTCTCTGTGGTCCACGAATTAGGTTTCCGGTGTAAAAAATGTTGACTACCGATAGGCAGTGCATCGGATTTGCGGATCCTACTTATTTTAAACATAACACCCTAAGTTGTCCTTCGTTAGCAGAATATGTTTCTTGGAATTCATTTACATCAAATTTAGCTTTGTAAACAAATAGAAAACAATAATACGCTAGATCGATTTCAACATTGACGATATAGTAATTTCCAAAGAAATGGTTAATAAAGGTAATTTGTTAATTCTCAAATCAAGCGTTATTTAATTTGCTTGGAAACTTACTTGGAATCTGAATGTAATGTACCTTTGGAATATCAATCCAAACATATTTCTATTAATTTGGGGAAAATAAGGAAAATAATATTGAGTTAATTGAGACATTAAAGCTAGAATTTAAATTTCAGTAGGGATATATATATATATATATATATATATATATATATATATATATATATATATATATATATATATATATATGTATATATATATAATATATATATATATATATATATATATATATATATATATATATATATATATATATATATATATATATATATATATATATATATATATATATATATATATATATATATATATATATATATATATATATATATATATATATATATATATATATATATATATATATATATATATATATATATATATATATATATATATATATATATATATATATATATATATATATATATATATGTGTTTGTGTATTTATACTTAACATAACTACTACAAGTAATATTTAGATTAATAAAAATGATTTAATCTCAGCTATGGCGTTCCACACAAAAACGTATTTATTAAAAATTTTTTTTTTCAAAACTTATAAAAGAGTCCTAAACAAAAGAATTGCGAAAATCGATATAATAATCTTTTTAATTATATCGTCGTATCTCAAAAAGACATTTTCTTCTTTTTATTCATTTCGTTTTCGTTAAAAGCTCAATAAAAAATTAAAGCATTTTTTTTTTAAATACATAAAAAACAATATAATTACAAAAAGCAAAATCTCAACCTCCCACCCACCTGTTTCTAATAGCACATCAAAAGAAACACATTATACAATTTATCATTTTATATCAATAGAATGTTCCGAACCTCCCGCGTCTCGTACCTTTTGCTCTTATACAGCATATACATATACAAAAATGCGCGGTGTGTTTTTGCGTATAGGCTGAAGATATATTCATAATGCCTAGCAAACAATAAAACATGTACGTATATCCTCCCTTATAATTATTAATCCAATTAACGTGATTCTAAGCAGAAAAGTATAATAAAAACAGCGCGATAACAAAAATATAATTCATTTTCCATTCGGCAAGCACACATATACATATAAAATAAACTTTTCAATGCGGTGCGGTTGCGGTATTTCAATTTTTTGTTTTTTATTTTTCCCAAATGTCTCTCAAATCACAACTTTTCGTTTTTTTTTAATTCAATGAGTTTTCATTTTATTTTTAAGAGGATTAAAAAAGCAGAATTTCATAAAATAGAAACATTTGATTCTGTACTAACGTAGTACAGTAGCAGTAGAAGGAAAAGCACACAGTTTTTTGTTTTTGTTGTTTGCTTGTAAATGGACAATACGATTGTCTACTTTACCACCCCGAAAATATTATAAATATTTTCTTGAATTTTCTTTTACGTTATAAAATCCTTCCCCAAAATCTCTTTTTTCCATCTGTTCACTAGATCTCTGGTTTTGCTTGCAATTTTTTTAAATATTTACTTTGGTCATCATAACGATACAAAATGTACTTTGTATGACTTTTTGTTTTTCTATATACTTTTTGAAGTTCGGTTGGTTGATAATATTAAGCCTTTGCGGTGAGTTAGTGCTGCGGTCCTGTATGTAAATAAATATTGTATAAATTTGGCCCTACATTTGAAATACAATTATTTAATTTAATGGAATTTAATTAGTTTGACTTTTGTACTAATTAGCAAATGTTTTTATTTTATTTTAATAAAATCTTGATGTCGATGAAATTTAATGAGAAATTTTTCTGGGTTTATTGTTTATTTAGCCAGATTCTGTTTCATATTTATGTATGTTACATAATTATTTATACGTGTACCTATATGTCATGATCTAATCGTCTGTTGTTCCTTAAAATAGGCCTTTTGTTTATAAAATAAATTAAAATAGTTATTAAGGCGGAAGTTCACGTTGGTTCTGCTATACCTATATTGCTATAAAGAGCTTTCATACAAGTTATACACGATATTTTTCTTCGATAATCTCATAACAAGCCTGCTGTATCAAATATCGCGTATGAAATACTTAATACGAACTCTCTTAATACGAATCAGAAGTTCATACTAGAAAATAAAGTTTCATTGAAATCTTAGAAATTGTTTTGCAATCAAAAAAATTGACAATCAATGGTTTAGAAATCGTTGATAAACATTATTTTATCTACTGCTGCAACCAAAAATTTTTCTTTGATTGTTTAACTATCGCAATTAAAATGCATGATTAAAGTATTTTCTGTATTTTCTGATCCGATGGGCGACTTCTGATCCGATGGTATGGAGAAAGCCAAACGAGGAGTGGAAAAAAATAATTTGCAATCCACTGTTTAACACGTAGGTCGTTCTGTCATGGTATGGGGTGTTTTTCGGTAGCAGGTGTTGGTAACTTACATTTTATATATGGTGTTATGAATAATCTAAAGTACATTGATATTCTAAAAGCAAATTTACCCGTAAGTACAATGCATTTAGGTATCAAAGATAGCATTAAATTTTATCAGGACAACGGCCCAAAAGACTAGGCAATGTGATACAAGACAATGGTTGTTGTATAATGGTTCGAAAGTTTTAGAAACACCACCCCAAGTTATTCTCTCAAAGATGATTCATCTGGAAGTGGTTGGAACGCTAGATCTATTTCATCTACATCAGATTCAGAATCAAAGTTACCGATTAATGGCTAAACACTTCGAGTTAATAGAATTTTCGCTAGCTTAATTATATCTGTTTTTGACTTTTTTCGTTCTGTAAAGGTTACGGATTATTAGGTTATTTTACAAGTGAAACCCACGGCCCATTTTTCTTTTCAACATTTCTGTTTTAATCGAAGCTCAGAACTTCTTGGGTAGTTAAATGATTCTATACTAAATTAATAAATGTTGGGATATATTGGCCATTAATAGCGCCAAATCTTGCTCATTTAAATTCTCCATAGAAACGCGTATCGGTGGTAGCGCCGTTTGGACGGTTTAAGCAGGTGCGTTCTAGTGTTCTTTCCGCAAGTTATATTAAGTATTCTTCTGATAATTTCTTCCATATTCTAATTGGTTTTATAATTTTGATTAAGCTGAAGTTTTTATAGGTTCATAAATAATGTTAAACAAACGGAATTTTTTGCTCCAAAATTGGTAAATTATTGTTTCGTAATTTTCTGGAACGGAAACAGTGCTCTCTCCAAAGCAAGTACGAAATACTATAGGGTTGCGAAAACTATAGCCACTTATATAATAATTATTTCCAACACTGATATACATATTTCGGTTGAAAATGATCAAAGCCATGTTTACTAATGGGCTCTTAGCTAAAATGATGACGAAACACTATGTCGACGGTTCATCATATTCTAATAACCAGGTGCTGGTAGATTTTAAAAATGATATTTACAGGACAAACAATTTTTAGTAGCAATTATTTCATCGATTATCTTCCAGTTTTTGTTTCTCTATAATTTTGTCGTAGATAATTACAAAACACTAAAAATAATTTTTCTCATCCACAATGATGAAGCCGAGGCATGTGCGTGTTCTAATTTTTTTACACAAAAATGTGCATTTGTTTTAGATTTTGGTATTTACATATTTTTATATTTTTTAACACTCCATTTCTAACATCATGTAATTCCAAATATTGAACCTAGTTCGTAAATTTAATAAAAATATTTAAAAACCACGCGTATCAAGGCAAAAGTACATAGACAAATGAAAAAAATTACGTCCTTCGGCTTCTATTAAATTTTTTTATTTGCTTATCCATGAGGTTAATTATTTCGCGTTATTTGGACCAAACGTTTCTGAATTATGTGGTTCGAGATGGTATGAAACTGTGAATTAAATTTTCCCAGAAATTTAATATTTTCCAGATAAGAAGAAATATTGGTGTTGTACCAAAATTTAATTATATACTGTTGACACCTATGAACTTATAACTTAACAAAATGTGTAACCTCATGAGTGACATGCTTTTAATGGCCAATAACAAGGCATCGCAGAGTTTCTTACTAAATTTTGATATTTATTATAGATGTACTACTGTATAGTCCATAGGTGCTATCAGTATATAATTAAATTTTAGTACAAACTCTATGCTGTCTTGTTATTGGTCACACAACTTGCGCCGCTCAATTAATTCCACGGAGGAGTTTTATTCAAAAAAAAACTCTATCGCGACCTATCCTTTTGAAAACCAAACGTTTTTTATTTGAAAGATTGAGCCTATATCGCAATCATCCGACAATAGTAGCTTCTTGGTAAAAACTCTGCGATGACTTGTTATTAGCCATTAAAATTATTCCACTCAGACTCCATGAGTGCACTGATTAAATTCTATTCAAAAATGTTCCGACGTCCATCCGGAATGTCACTAATGCCATTTTAAAGGTTAAATCCATAGGTGTCATCAGTATACATATAATGAAATTTTGGTACAAACTTGACGACGTCCTGTTATTGGTCATTCAACTTGCGCCACTCAATTCCATGAACGAGTTTTCCGTGGAAACGCCCTATCCGCGGAAACCAAACCTATTTTATTTGAAAGGTTAAACATATAGCAATTATCCGATAATAGTGGCATTTTGGTACACACTCTGTCGTGGGACAAACTCTGCGAATGTTCTACACAAAAATCTTAAGGTACCATTCTGTTTGGTATAAACTTTACGGTGGTCTGTTATAGGAACTTTAATATGTACCACTTATTTTTCTAAATCAACTAGTTTTATTTAAACATAAATCTGGGGATGGGAAATTTAATTGTTTGTTCAAAATTATTATTTACATCTCGATGAAATATTTTTAAAAAGTTGAATTTACGCTCAACATATAAATCGGAATCCAATATGATATGTACATGAAAGAGCGAGTGAGCTGAATATCTTTAGATGGTTGATCTCTTTCTAATATCGTAAAGCTGTCTCTTAACGATGTGTTTAACAGTGTGCAATGCAATTTTCTAGAATTTTCTTATTGGATTTGTATACATATTGCTGTTACTTTAAGTTAGAAACTTCATACCCATTAAAAATTTGTATTAGATTAATTTAATAATTAGCAATAACAATAATGTATCTAGTTATCAATAAATCGTAAAAAAAATCGTAATATTCAATCATTAATTCGGACCGATGTAAGCAAATATCCTTTAACTTTCAATATGCGTTTGCGAATTAATGTTGTTTTACTTTTAAAGCAATGCTCTTTTATTTATACTTGGAACTATTTACATAAATTGTTTATATGTATAGTACGAACAAGCAAGTATGCGGTCAGCAAGTACAGTATAAAATTATTTCCATTTACTAGACAATACATAAAACAACTAAATAAACATAAGTATAAAATACACCAAAGACCAAAGCCATATTACATAACTATGTAAAACATTTAGTTTAAAGCTAATGTCATACGTAACAAAAGAACCCATTACTGTGTCACCATCACCCGAACTTTTGTATCCAATTAATCCCATTTCAATCTATTTTCGAATTGTATTTCTACATTTGATCTTTATCTTTGAACTCAAGTGTTAATTACTTAAATAAAAAAAAATGAAAACTAAACAAATAGTTTTTTTTTCAATTAACAATAGTGACTTTTTATATTCTATGTACGGAGTCTATAGAACCAGCAATGCATTTTTTAATGGGGATACAAATGTTTTTTGTTTTGTTATAATTTTCTTCATCTTCTCTTCAGCATGTACATATTATTCCATTTATCCAGCCAAACAATAGGAAAAAAATGAGTAAAATTCATAAAATGCATTTTCTATTGTGCATTCTTACGTACAGAATGTACCACCGTCAAGTAGTTAGTTTTCATTTGGAAAGTAATATTAAAAAGTATAGCTCTGAATTGAATGAATTCTAAATAAATTGAGCAAAATAATTTAATTTGTGCTTATTTGGAACAACAATTACATTTTATTTTTTTAAATTTTACATTCAAGTTTGTGTAGTTTTTTGAACAGTCGCATACGATTACGATGACATCTACATTCTATCTATCGTGAATTTTATTGTTGCACAGTCCTTTCCTTTCGAATGTGCAGATCCTGTTCTGATGTATTCAGTAGTGGTTTATTCATTTCAAATCAATCTATCAACAACTTCACATTCATAAATATTCATTTTGTCATCAAGAAATTAAATTTATTACGAATTTTTCTCCGTTTAGTTAGACTACTGAATGTTTTGTCGTTTTGCACACATAACTGCAACGGGAAACGAAGAAAAATTCACTTTGTCTGGAATTTTGAAGTTGTTTTTTTTTCTGTTGTAATTTTCATTATTTTATTGTTCATATATATTACTGAACATATACAATACACATAGTTTTCTGTTTATATATACGTCATATAAATGATGAATGATGATGGCATTATGACAGCGAGTTGATAGGGACCAAGAGAAAGGGGTACCACCGACATAGAATGATTGTTGAAGAATGAAAATAAAACTGATTGAGTTGAATAAGTTGTAATTATAACATGAAAATAATAAAATAGATTGGGAGATGGGTAGGCCGGAAGACAATGACTAAAAGTATATTGTGTGTATGTATCCCATTTTTGATATTTTCCTCTTCTATAAAAATTATAGTATACTTCTTCGTCGTATTCGTCTTTATACCTACACCCTACACTTCCTTTTATTAAAGTGCTAGTGCAATACAAAAATTTTTTTCTCCCGTATATTGTGAAAATAAAGATAAGGAAATATCACTCGACAAAATGTAATTACCTTGGAGGTATTTTTATGAGGGTTGAAGACGTTAAAATAAAAATGTTCATTCAAGAATTGAATTGTATGTGTCTATATAAAAGTTTCAGTATCAATTTTATTCTATGAACAATTAAGTGTTTTGTTAAAAGTCATCGTGTGAGATCAAAATTTAGAAAATAATTGGGTTGGTAGGCTATTTATAATGTTAATGGTTTAATTAAAGTGCGTATGTTGAAAATAAATTTCAGGATCTCATTGTGTTGTCTGTTTGTGACTGGGGCGGATTTCAATAAATGGCATAATACATCAAAAAATGACGCTAGATGGACAAAAAACAGGCATAATTATAAATTTTTTAATAATAAAGAGTTTGAATTATTAAACTCCTTGAACCCAAAACATTTAATGTTGAGAAAATAGTTGTAGTAGCGGTTCATAATTTTTCGAAAAAAATGCACCACCCAAAAATAAAAGGTCTTGCCAGAATATTGTAGAGGGATTCCAAAGCGAGTTTTTGACAATATTCTGAAAAACTCGCACAGATCACCAACATATTTGGTCACACTGAGTCTATTTGAGAAATTTGAGGAAGATTTTCGTTTAGAATTTAATTAGCAATAATTAATATATACATTAAATAAAACTATAATTCTACTGTTATTCGGCATCAAATAAATAACTAACATAATTCCAATCCAAGTCGTTAACAAAAAAATTAAACAGTGCCCTCATTAATTTTATATCCCTTTTTTCATTAAATTAACTTGAAAAATAAAGCATTTTCAAAAGCCGACCAAGAATTGTTTGATTTTAGGAAATTTAAAGATTCAATTTTCCAGATGAGTCGTTATTGTCGTTTTTCTGAAATGTAAGCGGAAATGAAGATTGTCGGTTTCTGCTTAACTTGCTTTCGCTTAAGAAATCAAGTGTGGTAGAAAATGTCGGGTGTTGGCCAAACATATACGCTCCTTCTTATTTTTTATAACTTGTAAAACATATTTCTAGTTCACGGCAATTTCATAGAACAGCTTAATTTTATATTCTCTGTTCCTCCGCGAGTAATGGTTACATTTCTTTTACAATCGTCCGAGAACTATATTTGCGGAGCTTTAAGCTTCTGTCATTATGATTTTCTACTACATCTTTGATTTTGTTATGCTAAGTTTGTTGAGATTCTTAAATAAATTTTAACTTAAGGATTAACATGGCTTTTCTAAATAGAACTAAGTTTGGGGGTTAGACTAAACTAGACAGTTTCTTAACCTAATATTAAATTAAGTCCTCTAGTTTGGTCGTGGTGAATGGAACTGGCCCGTTTTTATCAGATGCATTAGATTTTTTTTCAAATTCCGGTTTTTATCAAAAATCGGTTGAGAAATAGCATAATTCCATTTTCCATAACCATATCCAAACTCCTTTAGATGATAGGCCAGAACGCACGTTTCACATTTATTTTGTAATTCCATTTTCTTCGTATAAATCGAGTTTCGATATAGTACGAAAACTTGAAAAATGAGAATTTGAATTGCCATTCAGATGAACAATAGAAAGTCATTACGACATTATTATAGAACATTTAGGAATTTGAAATGAACTTAACACAACACAACTTTATTCATTATAATTTAAACTATTTTTCTGCTAAAAGGAAAGATGACCTTCCGCTATAATCTGTGAAAACTTTTTCTCACAATGGAAACGATTATTTTGAAAACATTAATATGAAAGTCCTTTAATCATAAGGTTCTATCACTTCCAAATTTTAATAGAAATATGTTTCGGTACTCACTTTCGATAGAGAGTCTTGATAAGAAAAAGCAGTCTCGATCGATAATGATAAAAGAGGCGGAAAATTCGAATTTTTAAACTATATTTCATGCCGAAATGAAGACAAAGAGAAATATTTATCAAAGAGAAAATTTGTCACGTCAAAACAATGTCATAACAAAATTGTATACACTCACAACTATTAACACCAAAATGCATGTGAAATCATTTTATCGTCTCCTTAGTACTTAAACGGCAAAAACTTGATATTAAGATAATTGAATCTAAAGTTTAATTGGCTACAAACGTAAGCCTTTACACTATTTGACAAAATAAAATACAATTTCTTAAAGTATACAAACGGTCTCATCTAAAATTAAAAGGAATACTCAATCCAGACGACAGTTCATTTTTAAACCGATAGGGGCAGGATTCAAAATGAAATTTCATCAATAGATTACGATCTGTGGTGAAATGCAACACATCTATGGGGACGACCTATCTTCCATGCCAGTATAGGCTGGCATGGAGCTTGCAACGTGCAAATGGGCTTAAATCAATCCTGTAGCCGTCCGTCCTCGAGTTGGCTGAGTAGGCGTAAAATAAGGACGTAGACAGCATAACCGCGAAAAAGCAGGAGGAGCCTTGAGCCCCAAAACAGATTGCATTGTAAATAAATAAAAATAAAAAAATGAAAACTGCATTGTTATTTACGGTAAGAACTTAATTTTGGAAAATTAGTGAATCAATAATGTCAGTGAGTGAAATTTTAATAAAAATTCTTATTTGAAGTACTATAAACTAGCAGTACGTGTGTATCATACAAGTCTCTCTTTTCTTTTCTTTTTTTGAAATATTTTTGTATCATTCAAGCCCTGAATTTATTTCATGCGTGTATTGCTTGGTCTTATATATGTTGTATGTTTGGATCATTCAAAACTTAATTTTCCTTTTCCGTTTAAACCTATTTTTAATAATAATTGTTTGTATGTAACACTTAATAATTATTCTAATTTTAAAAACAAAATTTGATAGTAAATTATGTTATTCCAATATGTTAGTTTATAAGTACTGTTTTTGTATTACCAATTAAGCATATGTAACACTTGGCACACTGATATTTTTCAATAGGATTGAGAGATGAACATTTTGCAAATAAAATCGAAAGTTCTCGTTTTTTTAAGTAAGATAGCATTACTAACCAAAACACGTTAAAAATGCGATTATAACATTTAACCGCTGTGGAAACGTTATGCTCTTTGTTTTGTTTAATTGAATATCAGCATTTGTAATAAATTTTGTCTTGATCAAGGTATAATGCGCATGAGCAAATTCAGTACAAATACATTTTGCCCTTTTAGCGTCATGACAAAACTAGGCGAGTGAAAACCGAGCATAAGACAGCGGAAATTTGACAGCGGAATATAATAGATTACGCTACTGATCACGAGAAGCAGCACTATCATAAAACATAATTTTTGTCGTTATTTTATAACCAGCGGACATTATTTTATTAATTATATTTTTATTAGTAGCGCTTTTCACAAAAGAAACCATTCCAGCGGAATAAAACCTTAAAAGTTTTCCATTGATTATCCGTGGATGTTCCATCTATCCATTTCTTAACGAAGAAGTATGATGAAATTTAGTTAGTGATTGTAAAGTAAATTTCGGACTATATTCTAGGATCTGTTTTTTGCTGGGCTAAACATGGTCAATTTAATAACCAATCCTTGAAAGTTGTTCCTAGATTGATTTTCGATTAATACAGAAATTTTAAATGAATTCTCGCGTCTGCCCGTTCTAGACGATTAAATTGGATTCTAAGATGCATTTTGAATGAAATTCTTCTATTTGACTATGCTGGTGAAGACTAGCCCAATTTTTATTAAATAATTGTGAAATTTGCACCGCAGGCCTCTATTCAAATTCTGATTTGTACTTTGAACAAAGTTCTGAAATAAGTCAATATTGGATGCTTCTCGTTCACTTCGTTACAAGTAAATATAAAAATTATTGTGCAAGGTTGCATTTGAATTTTTGAGTGGAAACTTGCTAATCTAGTAAGGAAATTAAGGGATATCATCATTTAGAATTCGTTAATATTTTAATTTTTTATGGCCAAATAATTAAGTATCATATTATGTCTAATATCTGAAAAACTCCCATTGGTATTCAATATGTACGGTTGTTTTTCTGATGGCTTAGGTCATACAAAGAATACGTGGGAAATTTGGGGAAAATTTATCAGTTACTATTTTCACTACAAATTTTTGTGTTTTTGCGGCCATGAAAATCCTTTTGATATTCTGGCCAATAGCTCATAAACTCCTACAGATAACAGATACGAACAGTTGTTTTCTAATAACTAGTCGTACGGAAACGATATAGGAAATTTAGGGAATATTATTACTAAGAATCTTCTCATTCAAAAAATTCATAAAATCAAAAGATTATAGAGAAATTTCAACCAATAGATTTCCCCGAACTTTCCATGTAATTTGCACAATTATTTTTAAATTTACTTATAGGGAAGTGGGTTTGAAGCTACTATCTTGACTGTTTTCAGACCCTTGTTTAAAATACACGTTCGATTTATAATATAGACCCGCAATGGAAATTTCATAATTATTCATTAAGAATTAGCCGAGTTTTCTTCAAAATGCATCTTAGAATCCATTTTAATAATAGTGTAGAAGACAAACGCGAGAACATCATCGAAAATTTATGGTTCAATCCAAAATCAATCTATAAACTAAATTTCAGGGACTGGTTATACACTTACGGACAATACTGTCCACGAAAATTGAAATAATTGCAAATCATAAAATTATTTATAATTAGTAATTACTTTCATTCATACAATATAATATTTCTTCTAATGACGTGCTTTTATTCAAAAAAAATATGTATTTGTTCTTTTAAATTCAATTACAATTTTATAATACACAAAGATTCATTCGTTCACATCGTGAACACTTGTCCCTATGATTGTGACCCAATATTAATACTTCGTGTACCCTCCTTTAGATTTTATCACCGCTTATATTCTTCTAGGAAGGCGTGCTACTATATTTGTGAGGATGTGAAGAGATACAATTCCATGTTTCCAACGTGTGTTCCCATAATTCATCGATTGTTTTTGAGGGCTCCTTGCTGCAAACCATTTTTCGTTTAAGGATCGCCCAAAGGTGTTCAATGGGATTAATATCCGGGGATTGGGCCGGCCAATCAAGAACTTTGATTCCATTATCATTTAACCAAGCTGTAGTAATTTTGGCTTTGTTTTGGGCCGTTATCATGCATAAATATATCATGTTTACCCGGCTCAATCCCAAATATATTCAGACTAGGCAAGTATGAATCTTCTAAAATTGTTATATAATCACTAGCTATCATTGAACCTCGAACTCTTCGTAAAATATCTAGTTGATTATTCCTAAAGCATCCCCAAACCATCAATGAGCCACCACCAAATTTCATCATTTGACAAATATTTCTATCAGTCACTCCGATATTCTTATCAACCCAGGTCCAAAGTCGCCCATCAGATCCAATATGATTAATTTTCGTTTTATCCGACCATGTTACCTTTATCCAGTCATCTATCGTGAACTGTTTATATTTTTTTACGAACAGTATACGCTATTGTCTATGTTTTGCTGATAAGTAAGGGTTTGTACTTTATTTTTGGCAATCATGCCAACCTTTTTTAACGATCTTCTGATTGTTTTATCATGGACATGTAATCCGATTTCGGATTTTAGTACTTGATTTGTTTCAGTTGCAGTATTTGTGGCACCTGTTATGATCAAACGTTTTATTTTGCGCTCTATTATAGGACTCAGCTTCTTTGGACGCCCTCCTGGGTTTGACTTACAAACAACTTTAAACTCGCTTTTAATTTTTGTTATCATACCAACAGATACGTTATGTTTGGTTGCCATTTTCCGATATGATAACCCAGTTTTGATGTCGTCAACGATAGCTTTTTTTTAAAATTACACTGATTTTTCGTGTCATAGTAAATGTGTTCGGTGAACAATAAAATTTACATTAAATACTTAACATACCCAAACAAAAATTCAAAATAAATAATTATCTTGAATTTTTATAGTACTACGCAATATTTAACTTCACAAAATTATTTTCAGCTTTATTTTCTTTCTATTTTTTTAACACTGACAAAACTGTTCACGTTCAATCATGTCTATTTGGTAGTATATTTCACGAAATAAAATATTATGATTAAAACAAATAGTTTTTTAGTAAGGTTTTAGATTAAGTATTAAGTATTTAAGGAATTAAAATAATTATTATAATTACTTTCACCTTACAGGGATGGTATTAAAAAATTGACATTTCTTAAAACTTGTGAACGGTATTGTCCGTAAGTGTAAAATGGAGAAGTTTAGTCAACTCACTTTAGAATCCCTAGCCAATATTTCTAATCAAATCTCGTCATAATTCGTTAAGAAATAGCGAAGATAGATGGAACATATGAAACTGTAAAATTCTATATATCGAGTTTCTTTAATTTCCAAGGTCAATCAATTTGTCTATTTAAGTGAACACTTTAACCCTTATGTGAGTGAAGAAAAAATATTTTAATTTGAGTGATTAACTTATTTTTTCCACGTTCGTCCAAGTTGTAACATTTCTCATTTTTAAGTATGATCGGAATCTATACCAATTGAACTAGAAGTTCTCATAATTTAAAGTTTTTAGTGGAAGTAAAACATACAAAAATAGACTTCTAAAAGGACAACAGTTACAAAAATAATAACAAGGTTCCGCTGTTTAAAAAAAAAACAATAGTTATTCTTCTTTGCGCTATTGTCCCTACTTGTGGCAAATAGCGTAACCTCTTATTTTTCGCTTGCAAATTTTCACTGTCTTGTACAGCATAATATTTATAAGATATTTTATTCTCAAGCAACAGAAACAATTTCATCTTCAAATTTAAATTTTTAGGTAAGTCTTAGGTCGCTTTTTCAAATTCGAGAAAGTCGCTATACCATATTGTTTAATTGCAGCACTGTTCACTAGTTTATTATAGTAAACCATGTACTGTGCAGTAAATTACTTATATTTAACAGTAATTTTGCCAAAATGTCTCGTTCAACTTCATCTTCTAAAATTGGAACGGACGAACTGTTTAAATTATTATTGCGAGTATGATGATAATTAAATTCAAATGACAATCATCTCAACATTTCACCATGATCCTTATTAAAAATTGTTAATTTAAATAAACATTAGCCACATAATTTTTTACCACATTAAATTATTTTATTTTGCTGTCTCGGTGGTAGTCACCATATGCTACCATTATCATTTTATTGTAATGCTTCCATAAAATAACATAAAAAAAAACCTAATTTGGACACAATGACTTGGAATTCTTTTACCAACAATTACACTTTGCATGGAAGAGTCAGCCGCAAAATGAAAAATATTTGAAATATAATAGTAATAATAATGTAGACATGCATTGTTAACATATGTTTTCCATCTCATGTATTGTCTTATATTTTTGGTTTCATATCTATACTGAATATGTGAACAATATAGAAATACATATGCATAAATGTTGATATTAAAATAGTTATTTTACCAACTATTGTTGTACATATTATTTATAATATATCCTTTGAAAATTTGAAATTACATAAATAAAATACTTTAAACTAATCCATTTTAATTTAAATAACGAAAATAATTCCAAACGTGTATCCTATAAGGATATTCAAGGATTTTTCAACTATTGATAATATTAATATATTATTTAATTTCCATTTGTTGTTGGTAAGCTATTGATTAATGACTTTATAGGTTCAATTTAATTTTCATACAATTTTTATTTTTTATTGTATTTCCTGTATAATATGTGTATGAATTATGGAGCGAGTATAGTTTGGATTAAAATCAGTAAATTTATTGAAATTCGAACGATTATCGTTATAGTGTTACAAAACTAAAATAAATCATCTTTTATATAACATTTTATAAACCTGTACGAATCGTATACAAAATAGGTAAAATCTGCTGTGCATTTATAATAACAAAAATTGCAAACAGATTGATTTATCATCATTTATACTTAACTGATTAACATGGAGAATTTAATAATTGCCATCGTATCGAACTATCATTGTCGACAGACAACCAAATGTACCAGACAAATTGAAATTTATCTGTAGACAGATTTATGTAATAAAGATTTTGTTGTGCATAAAATAAAATATGATAATAGAATAAAAATCTACTATGTACATAGACGTTTATATGAGTGTCAAAGTTGCTGCTGATATAGGCAATCTTGCCCTCGTTTATTTATTTATATTTTGTTTTTGACTTTTTGTCTATCCCCCAACGAGTCCTAATAAAAATTTCATCACCACTTTGTTGTTCGTTTGGTTTTTGACACATAAATAAGTCCAGAAAAATTTTCAAGTGAAAATGACAAGAATGAATAGAGCAACAACAAGAAAGGAAAAACTTGAAAAATCCCAAACGTCAAATCACTGCAAAATGCAACACACATATGTACATATGTGTTATATGTATAATACGACCATGTACATACAGGAAAATTATGGGACAAAACTAAAACTGCCAAGAATAGTATTGTTTATGAACCTTATTTTCTTGTTTGCCATCTTTTCCTCTTGTTTTAGTCTGTAGTTTCACGTTTATTTATTAGCCCTTAACATAAATATGTATGTACTGTGCTTGGCAAAGAATATACTCTATATATTCTCGACTATTTCTGAGTATATAAAGTAAATGAAACTAGATCTGAAGAAAGCAAATGGTTTTTCCGATACTGTTTTTGTTTTTCTATTTACAAACGTTATTCTGTAAACTATTCAAGTAGAATGCGATCCAACATTGATATTTCCATATTTTATGTTCTACTTGAAAATGATATTAAATATGTTTTAATTTTAATTGAATGCTCTATTTTCTTTTCTGCCATAAAGAGTAGTATTATCATTAAAATGTGGCATTCTTGCGAGTATTTTCCAAATTAATATTAAGACAGGGTGCTGCTTCTAATTCTGAATCAGCTCTAATTAATCGAAAGTGTGTCGTGCCGCGATTAACTCGGCCAATCTTTCGTTACGTTTGGCATTGACATATAACACAAAACTATAAAATATTTACTTACTATTTCTTTCAAATATAGGCCTAAGTAGTACATAATTGCAGACTACTGCATGCAACTTGCTTAATTCCTAAGGAAAAATATGTATTTGGTATCTGAGCATCCTAAATGTGAACTATCAGTACAAATTTTATATGATTTCATTTATCTATAGTCCATAATATGTTCGTTGGCCACAAACTTTATGCGTACGATGGTGCTGAGTGAAACAACAACGCGTGAGTCAATTTTTTGTAAGTCCATATTATTTATTATATGAGGAATTTCTCATCGATTCATGATTTAATGTGTCGCTTGCATGTCTATTACATGATTTATAATTAGTTTGATGTGTTCCTATATGCTTGTTTGATGAAAACTTGATAGTGGATGGCTGACATGTCACACGTTTTACAAATAAAAGAAAATATCAAGAAACCAATAGTTTTATTTTTGGACGGCCATTCGTCTCATTTATCTTTACCTTTGAGTGAGTTTTGTAGAGATAAAGGAATCATTTTGACAGCTTTATTACCAAATTCCCCCACCTATTGCAGCCCATGGATGTAGCTGTTTTCCACAGTCTCAATAGTTCTTGGAGCAAAATAGATTCTTGGAGAATGGAAAACGATCGGCGTCGCGTTTAAAACGTGAAGAGTTTGGCCCACTGCTTGAAGGTTGTATTGAATCAACACTCAAACAGGAAATATTTCAAAATGGATTTCGTTCATGTGGATTATTTCCGTTCATTGCAAACGCGCTAGATAATGCAAACATTTTAAAGTCTACGGCAAACGCAGGTTCGGGTGCTAAAACCTGTACTAATGCAGATAACTATTAAACTAAAGGAACTTACGCGAATTTGCAAACTTATTAGATACAAGGTTAGGAAACCTCAAATTAAATACATTTTCGAATTTTGGTGATGAATGGGTAAGAGATATAAAAGATGAGAATTTATATTACTTCTGGAAAAGCGTTATAACTGATTTGGATAATAATACCGAGAATATAAGAACAAAATCAATCGACTTTGGTAATTCTACATAGGAGGCAAATTATTGTACCGACACATTTACGAATAGTATCGATTGAAAATGACAAAGTTAACGATCTAGAAGTACAAGAGAATGGAAGCCTAGTCATTTCAACTCCGAAAGCTACCACGAAAACCAAAGAGGCTAAAGGAAATATCAACCAGAAATGAAATAAGTTTTTCCCTAAAACATCTAGTGAATCCACACTTTCTATATTAGTGAGAGAGTCTGTACTCATTACATATGGGGAACAAAATTTGGCCAGGATTGTGACGAACATGGCTAATGAGAAGCCAATTTAATACGAAGTGATAATGATGACTATGAGCGGGATTAGTTATCGTTGGCCTGATCAAGATAATATCTTAATGTACGATGCTACAGATATATTAAAAAATAAACCCTTCTTTATTGATATTTCCCCATGTAATTTATTTCAAGAAATTTTTAAATTTGAAATATTTATTTAATTATATGAATTTTATTTTTATTTTACTTGAATTATTTAAATATTTTTTAATCATTACAAAAGGCTGAATTTTTTTGAACACTAATATTTTATTCCATTTTTATGTTTTTACTGAGACAATAACACGTGTTCACAATTGATATCAAACGCACGGAATAAGGTACATACTAGCACGGAATTAGTTGAAATGATAAAATTTTAGCACGGAATTACAGACAAATCAGTGCTGACTAATTAATCAATAAATAATTTAAAAATTAATTTATTGTAAATAAATCATTATGTAAATATGAAAGTTATCGCTTTACATTTTTTATTAGCATTGTCATCTCTTGGATACTTTGAATTCCACAAACTCGATCAACTTAAAATTTCAAAACCCTTAATAGTCCGGAATATGGTACATTTACCTTAGTGTAAAATATACCGGTTGAATTTTTTACGTTGAAACTTTCAAATATCTCGGAAAATAACCACTCTACGATAAAAATGAGGAGACATACATTAGTGCTAATATGAATACCCTTCCTCCTCTTCTTGTAGGTGGGGCGGGGGGACTAAATTTAAATAGGAACCTATATTTTTTATTGCAGATTCGGATTTCACGGCTTAAAGTACGTAAGATTTATTTGAAACATTTTTTTCGATTCATGATAGATAGATGGCGCTGTAATAACGATATTAATTTTTTTCCGATTTCTCCTACTCAGAACCTCTGCATACGATTAACACGTTTTCAATGTAAACACTCGAAATTAATCTTAAATAAATTGTATTTCTTAAATTTCCCTATCTTTAATCCTATCCGAAAAACGCGAAGCGTGGATAGTGACAGCGTTATCAAGACTACGGCCAGCTTCTCCATAAACCAGGACCATTTCAATTTTTTCTTGCACAGTTAAATACTACATGTTGTATTCTGTTAATAGTTAATTTTAATTTAAATGTATTGCAGAAGCGTATGCATAGGTTCTCAGTAAACTTAATTAGACAGCGCCATCTATCATGAATCGAAAAAATGGTTTAAAGAAATTCTACGTATTTTAAGCCGTAGCCCCACCTACAAGAAAAGGAGGAAGGGCACTTGTTTTAACACTAAGATATGCCCCCCCCCCTGCAATGTATGAATCCGTGTAATTTGAGGGAATGGGTATCTGTGTTCATCGAAACCGTGTTCTTCGAATACCGGGTTGTCGAGGTACATACAGGTAACCATGTTTCATAATTATTTTAATATCGAGTTGGCCCTCCTTTATTTTTTATAAGCTTTTTCAGTCTTCTAGGCATTAATAACTTCTTTGTTACTTCCGGTGAAATTTTATCCCATTTGTTCATTATTGTTTCTTTCATTAACGTTTTGTTTTACTGGTAATATTATATTTTCTATTTGGCGTTACAGGTGATTAGATAAATGTTCAATGGGGTTTAGGCAAGCAATTGGGGTGGCGAATGTACCTGGTTTGAGACGTTATACAGAATGCATTCTTTCACTATGTGTGCGGTGTGCTTAGGATCGTTGTATTGCTGGAAGATCCATGATAACTCGAGTCCTTATTTCCATTTAGCGATCCTTATTACCATTTATAAAAACAAGTTTCCCTACTCCACTCGCCGACATTGAACCCCATACCATAACCAAATCACCACCATGTTTAGTAGTTAAGACGATGTGTTTTGGTTCCGGCGCTGTAGCAGTTTTCCTACAAAGTTTACCTCCTCGTCGGCTCCGAAAATGAGGAATTTGCATCCGTAAAACAATCGTCTTCCAGAAGTTGAAGTCTTTTGTTTTTAATTTGTCTGCAAAACCAATTCTTGTTTTGGAATTGGCATCCGAAATTAATGGCCTCTTGCGTTTATAGCTTTATTAAGTATCTTCTCCATTTCTGAAGCTATAGTTTTGGAGCGCTTATTTTTGGATTTTCTCTCACCAAACCCAAAATCTTTCGCTCATCCCGATTGGAAAATGATTTTTTTTGCATTATTCGCTTTCCGTTTTTAACCAATTGCGTGAGTTGAATCTGGATACTATTTGGGCCACTGTAGAATAACTGTAGATTTTCCAGTACGTTTCATATTAATTATTATTAGGCTTTGTTCTTTAATAGTTTCCTTTCTAACAAGGGTCATTTTAAATAAAATTAATTTTTATAATGTAATGTGTACCGAAACACCAATTTGTAACCGAGACGTGTTGTGTATTGTTTTAGTGGATGATCATTTTCCTTGTAAAAAATCCTCCATTTTTTTTATTAACGGTAAATGAACTTTTATTTTGGATATGTTAATTTGTAAAATAATAGGAGAATATATTTGTCTCAACTGGTTATTTCGAAAGTCTCAAAATTATGTTGAAAATATGTTGTATAAGATAGCGAAAAATTCCCAGTAAAAAATGTGTTTTGCTATTCACGGCTAGAGACAGTACTATCACAAAAAAGACTTTTCTAACAATTTTTAGAAACCTGCAGAAAATTTATGGAATTTTTAAGCAATTCCATAATTTTTCAAGAAAGTTTTATGAAAAATCTAAGGATTTATGAAACAGTAGAAAATGTATGTTTAAAAGTTTTGTTTTGAGGCGGAAAATGTAAGTTTTTACAAAAAATTACATTTTTCGCCTCAAAACAAAACTTTTAAACATATATTTTCTCTAGTGTCTAGGACTTTAAAACTATATTGATATGGCCGTAATCATCATAATGCAAATATATGGCAAAACAAAATTATCTCGTACCGACGCACGCAGTATTTACTGTTCATAAATTAAAAGTCACATTTAATTAAAGTACAATTTAAATGTAATTATTAAATATATTGTCAAATATTGCGTGTGCGTGACTACTTTATTCATATTGAAACATGTATAAATAGTACAGTTACTTCGCACATTTTACAAACGATTATTGTGGACGTATAATCTCATCGTACTTGACTGTATCTCAGGCGAAGTGGCGGTGTAATGATATTGATTCATGCTTACTTCGTTACCTGAACTTAATTTCGGACGACTGTAAATATCTTATCATGTATGGTAACTCATGGTCTGGTCAAAACAAGTATAAGTTTGTAGCTTTTATGTTAATGTGGTTCATGCAAGAAGCCAATAGACCAAAAAAGTTTGCTTCCAGGTCATTCCACTCACACGGACATTCATCACCTTAATGAAACAAAATATGTTTTACAGCTTCTCATCTATTTTCCAAGAAAGACCTCTTTGAAGAAAAACAGATGAAAGTGGAAATAATGACCCGTTGGAACCATTCAAATATATATAAACATTAGAAAACGTGGCATTGCTTCGTTATATTTGAACAGTTTAAAATCATGTTACACTCGCCCAGTAAATAGTAGCAGCGCTAAAACAAACTATCTACTGGATTTTTACCATGAGTTTTATAAAAATTTGTAAAAATCGGTAAAATCAGCTTAAGTGGCATATAGCATTTATTTTTTTGATGAAATCTTAGTTTATGAAAGCGCGGTTAAATTAAAAATGGTTAAAGAAAGGTAAACTGCAATTATACAGAACTGCTACTAATACATTACCGGTCCTTTTGACGTTTCATTTGAAAGTTAAGTCGTTACCAGATTTTTAAGAAAATAACAAAAATCGACTTAACATATTATGACTTGTTATAGTAGAGCATGAGTAACATAATAATCAAAAAATTCGAATCGGTCATTTTAATATGAAATATTTTCAGTTTTTAACAAAAGGGTTAGAAAAAATCCTCTGTAACTAACCTTAGTTTATGAAAGCTGGGATCATAAACTATTAGGTGTGCAAGAAGACACTAACCCACCGTTTTGGATATGTGTAGCTTACTCATTGCTGTTTTCAGTCATTTACAAACTGTCGTTCTGTGTGCATCAGTTTTAAGATATGAATGTCTATAAGCTACATGTATACGTCATTACATCCTATTATGTTTTCAAATGAAAAAAAAATCTGTTTAAGCTATATAATTGATTAACTCGACTTTGAGTGAACATTCTGTGAGTGCTTCGACAAAAAAAAGATGGTTTGCAAGATTTCATGATGACAATTTTAGTCTAAAGGATGATCCACGTCCAGGTGCAGTAAAACATTTGAAAGACGAAGAACTTAAAGTTTTACTAGATAAAAATCCGTGCCAAACTCAAAAACTTGTAGAACAGTTACAAGTTACTCACCAAGCAATATCACTTCGATTGCATGCAATGGGAAAATTACAGAAGGAAGGAAAATGGGTTCCTCATAAACTGACTGGAAAAATCAAAATCAAAAGAGTTGACATCTGCATGAATTTCCTTTGCAATTGTTGGCACAAAATCATTACGGGTGATGAAAAGTGGATTGGATTTTGAACGAAAAACTCAGAAAACTATGAATTGATCCAGGCCAGCTATCAAAATCAGTTGCACAAATCAATGTTCCTGCCAATAAAGTGTTACTGTGCGTCTGGTGGAATTGGAAAGGAGTCATTTACTATGACCTTCTGGAACCTGGTCAAACTTATACAGCTGAACGTTACACCAGCAAATAGACAATTGCTCAAATTTAATTGATGCTCTGGAGGAAAAAAGACCATTTACGGTCCAAGGACTACTCGTCCACCTACAGCAAAATCAACCAAGGAGCTCATCTTCTCCTTATACTGAGAAGTTTCAAGATCCACCAGAACTCTAGTTAGAGTTCGTCTTAAAAAAATTTAGATTCGAGATGTATATCTCGCATATTGAGCTAGTAAATTTTATATTTATGACTAAAATTAAAAAATATGTATGTAACTTTTAGAAATACAAATTATTTCCCACATAACAATAAATATCTTTATTGCGATATATTTTATTTGGACTTGGTTAAAATATTTACCTCTGTTACACATAATCTGTAGAACTGAAATAGCTAAATATGCACAAATAAAACAGAGAAAAATATTGCTAATGTACGAATTTTAATAACTCATTGTAATAAAATTCACGATAAGCAATAAGGCTGTTTGAGATATATTTTATATTGAACTTGGTTAATTTTAATACACATGCTTCTATATTTATTTCCAAGTCGGTCAAATATTGCAGATATGTCAATATATCTATATCGAAGCCATTTCCCGACTGTAGCATTCATTGTAGTACACAAGCCAAAGAAAGTAAGAATTGCACTATTCAGACGCGCTGTCCTGCTTTGGTTCTAGACATGATGAAGTTGGCATGACCCAAAAATGACAATTGATATTGGCAATGCAACTAATCTCGATACACACAGCAGAACCTAAAGCATATTCACATCCTATAGTGTCTTAATGTTTCACTTTTGAAAGAAACTGTCAGAAAGTATTAAAAAATGTTTTTAGTATTTAGCCTCGGGACTTATTAATTGATGAATATTATACAATTCAATATACCAGAAGACACTATAAGAAGTGGATTTGCTCTAGGTCCTGCTGTGTGCATCGAGATTAATTGCATTGCCTATATCATCAATTGTCCTTTTTGGGTCAGACCAACTTCATCATATTTATCCTTTCGTAAAAAGGCATTCAGGGGCCAAATTTTGATCAAATAATGGGAATACAAATTATGAGAATTACAGTTGTTTTACTTACCTACTAGATCTAAAACATTAAATCATATAATTGTTTGATATAGAAACAGCGGAAAAATTCAATATTTACGTCTGGTACGTATGTGTATGTAAAATTGGATCCAGCTTTAATGCACCGAATTTAAAACATCTTAAATCCCGTAGTGTTACGGGTAACACGACTCGAATAATTGCAATTTTTTCTTTTCAAATAATATATGCTTTTTTCCATTTAATCACGATATTTGAAAATTCTATTAACTGAAATTGGCTATATGAATTTAAACCGTAGGCCTGTTTTACGTGAATAAAAGACTAAAACACATAATATGTTTTGTTTAACAGCAAGAGTTTCCACACAAAAATTGTCGTAAAATTATTTATTCTAACCATTAAAACTCTATACTCGTACACAAGCTAAATAATAGTTATTTGAAACTAAAAAAAAATTGTTTTAGCAAATTTTCTATTTCAAATAGCAGCAAAACATACAAAAAATTAAAATATGACCAGAACATGTTTTTACCCCCACATCCCGTTAGCGAAACGACTTCTGTATCTAAATAATATAATTTTAGCTAATTTACTCCAAATCATAATTTTACTTCCGGAAGAAGCAAAATTAAAACGAGAAAAAACTTTATCTAAACCAGAACCAAAGTTTATTTTTTTACGATTATTTTTTGTTGTGCGCCGGTTATAAAAACCAAATAAAGTTGAACGGAGAAACTTAATTTTCATACCATATATAAAAAAATAAAAAACCGATGTTAAAAATCTGATAAATTTTTATCTGATTATACAAAAAAAAACACAACCGAGTAACCGGTAATCAAATTCATTAAAAATTATTCACTATCCCTCACTTGACCCGTGCACATCTAACGTTGAAAGGAATAGCGAACGTACGTTTTCTAATATTTATAACAGTATTTTGGTCTACGGGTAGATCAGCTATTTATTTACTTGAAACGAATTATGTTTAACCTAAAACAATAATTATGAATTCTAATAATTAATATTTAATTTCTTTTTATGGTCGTATATATTTAATATTTGGTATCATATTCATCAAAGTAAACAAACTGTTGAAGGAAGGGCAAATAAAATAAAAAAATTCCAAATTTTCATTACGATTTTAATAAATAAATAAACCTAGTTATATACATAATATTGATTGCAATATGCCTATTATTACTAAATGTTTTTTTTAGTATTCTGTACCATTCCTGGTTTTTAAACTTTTTATATTGAAAAAAAAAATATTTCTCATTATACTCGCATAACAAAAGTAAATTATAACAAAAAAAACCGCCTAACAAAATATTATTAATAAAATACTGAAGTATCCAGCTATATTACGAGTAGCCTACGTACAATGAATAGCAGCATTATGTGGGGAAAATAGTAAAAACGAATTTTTGTTTTAAACGATTTTTGAGTGAAAAATTATGGTTTTTTGTGTTTTTATTGCGGTTGTGTAAAGCGTTTGAGATGTGGCGTTAGTATTTGTATTATTTTAAATATATTACAGAAACAATTAGATATACTGCTTCTGCTACGATTTACTTACTATCTTAACACAATTTATGTTTAATTCTACGTTTGAAATATCAATAGTTGCTGTTGTTTAAGTTGCATTATACGGTCCAAAAATGTTATTAAGGTTTTTTTTGACTCTACCATATCCTTTATTGTGGTTGACTTATTAAGGTACAGACCCTCTTATTTAGTCCCCCTCTCGAAGGGGCAATTATTTCCTTATTCGTTTTCTAGACACATAATATGTATACACACCCAGCGTCACGTTTATTAAAATAATATATAAATGGGTTAGCCTTTTTAAAATGCTGAGGATGAATTCGTTGCGTCAAAAGTAAAATTTTAAAATATTTCAAATGAATTAAAACCACTATTGATTTTGAGCTTGACGTCGTGAGTTTACCTTTTAATCATTAACGGTTAACTTTTAATCCGCCCGTATTTCGCTTGAACTTTTGTCACAGAATTTCTTGAATACTCTGATGTTATCCGACAACATAGGTTCCGGCTTACTTCCTTGTCAGGGTAAATAAGTTTCCATACGTAACTAATCTGTACCACTGTTGGTAATATCACAATCGAAGAAAAAATATGGTCCGCCGTTTCACAACTATGACCACATTCGCATCAGATAGACCGAATCTATGCAAGTAGACTTCAAATTTAACATGGACCATTGGCATATGTCTAAACGGAAGACTTAGAGATATCTACCATACTCTCAAATACATATTTCTAATTTGTTTGATATGTAACTATGAGTAGTTTGCCGTCTCTCGATTGGTTTCGTCTACCTTGCTATGGAAACTTTTCGGATATCTCCTTTGATCTTATTCAGGATATGCGGTCTTATTTTGTTGCATAAAATTTGAAAATTCCCGTAGTCGATATTTTTTGTTTTGGATGTTTTGAATGTGTGTTTTATTTGGTAACTAGCCTGTCGTTCATTCAACAATATTCGATTAGGATGGCTTTAGTTTTGTGCGACAAATAGCGTTCTTCGGTGGTGACGGTCAGCCCATCCAGTACATACTTAGAGCATGGATGCAACCACTAAACCTTCGTATATCTTAGCCAAGTTATTTAGTTTCAAACCCACCTTTCTTTGGCTACTTTTCCCAACATGATGATAACAGTTTTATTACTTTCAGTAACTCTTTGTACGAGCGAGGTTCCACCAAGCCTTTCATAAAAATCAGCTCAACCACAACCATTTTGATAGTGTCACTGCTAATGCCAGTATCATTCTTTCACTAACAGCCACTAGAGGTGGTCTCTTAGTGTCAAGGAAACCTTTGGTCTGCGATTGCTAGTTCTGAGGCTTCATATTTCATACTGCTGTTGAATACGTGTTTTCGCAAGATCGGTTTCGTAGTTTCACACAAGAGTTGGAGATCTAGAGAAGAGGTTAGATGGGCAGTCCATTCTTTCACTTTATTCTTTCATTTTAGTATCCGCTGTGAACCTATTTTCTCTAAAGCCGAAATGTTTATCGCTATATGTTCCGCTCCTCTGAATATATCGTTCACTCTGCCAGTAGTCAATTTCTCAAGTAATTTACTTTAACACTGAAAGCAGCATCATTGTACGGTATGCTCTAAGATCAGTGTAGTCTCTATTACCACCTTTCTTAAGGGGGGACATAGCACCTTCAAAATTGAAAAAAAAAGTTTTTTAAAGATTTTTTTTTTTTGGAATAAAAAGAGATATTTGAATGAAAATTTTCATTGACATTTTATTTAACTGAAAGTATACAACAAACATTTTTCAGATTTTTTAGCCCACTGTCCTCTGCTACAAGGGTTTTCCAAAAACACTGAAAATTCACGGCGTGCATCATAACTGCTCTCAGAAACGTCTAAAAAAAAGAAAAAAAACGGGGTTTTGTTCAGCATTAAATCGCCCTTGGAATGAACTAAAAGGAAAACAATTGGTTGAAAAATAAAAAAAATGGTGGCATTTTTTCGAAAATGCAGGTTTTTTGTTACCCCTAATTAGTTGTAACTCAAAAAATTAAAAGCCGATTATTCCTTCCGTAGTTCATTCTGAGCAGAAATATTTGTAAATCAATGTGTTAAAATTTTAGAACGATTGGATAAGTAGTTTTTCTCAATCTTGCACGCCAACTTGAAAAACGTCGTTTCGAGATAATCGCGTTTAAATTATCGCGCTTTACATTAGGCGCGCTGCGCAATAAATAAAATAAAAATATAAAAAATTTGTTTTTTGAGATTTTCATGTTTATATCATTAAAATCATGTTTTTAAACGTTCTAACATATTCTATCATAAAAAAAAATTTGATTTTTTGAAAATTTGAAGGTGCTATGTCCTCTTAAGTTTTCCACCCGATTTGTATTTGGTGTATTAGTATTAGAACGTTGAACATGGATTTTGCACACTTGTGTCTGCTTGTTCGCTTCATCCGACAAGAGAGTATTATTCGAGTAAGTAATACAAGTTTTTAAGTTTTTCAAAAGGAATTTGTACAAAAGCGCATGGTTCTCCATTACCATGTTCAGTATGGAGTAATCTAAGCTTTAAAAATTAATGCTGTTTATATATTCAGATAGTGTTTCGTTTGCTCACGCAACAAATGGTCTGTTTCTGTTTGATATGATAAAACTTTCTTAGCTTACGCACTCTAATTCGTTTGATGGTAGATCGTTTAACCACCATGACTGTTTAGTTATTACCACGTTTACGAGGCAAGCATTTGCCGCAGGCACTAGTTAGCATTTCGGAGTATGTATAATCGTACAACACACTTCTCCATACGAAATAAGTGCAAGCAGTGTAAAATTGAAAAATTATATTTTGGTTACACATTAACTTCATTATAATAACCCCTACATTCAAATTATTTAGAGATGCATAAAAATCGTTTTGATTTTGCAAAAAAAAAAATCAGGTTAAACGTACTCACACACCACCATGCCATTGTTCAAGAGATGGCATTGCAAACGTCTATGTTTATAGCACACATTAATGTTTATAGCACACATTAATTTCATTATAATAACCCCTACATTCAAATTATTTAGAGATGCATAAAAATCGTTTTGATTTTGCAAAAAAAATCAGGTTAAACGGACTCACACACCACCATGCCATTGTTCAAGAGAAGGCATTGCAAACGTCTATGTTTATAGCGGTATGCCATTGACCCATGCCATACTCTACTTCTTTGAAGTTACTTCATCTTCGTCTCTTTCCCCGTTTATTTATAAAACCGGTTTTAATTGCGACTCGATTTTCAACCAAATTTTTTTCGGTGAAGCAGCACTAACCCAATCAAAAATGAAATAAAAAAAATTCAATGCCATTTTTTACATATAGATTTTATTTTCGAGAGAGCAGAATAAAACAATCCAAAAATTTTGTGTCTAAATATAAAATAAGGTAGCAATAAAAAATACATGACGACTTATTTTGAAGTAAGAAGTACTACTTCAAAGAAGTAGAGTGTGGAACGAACGGGCCATTCAACCTGACGAAATTTTGCAAAAAATTAAAAAGAGACGAAATTAAAGTCTTTCTATTTGTGAGACTGGGAATGGTACTTCCGATTTTTTTGTTTTTGTTGCGTTGCTTTTCGTTGAAAAATATTAAATTCAATAGTTTTTATGCCAACAAATATAAAAATAAAAATAGAAATCCCCAAGTTAAAACTATTTAAAATGATTTACCCAATTCGAATATTTATTCAGCATAATTTTTGAGAAAATTAATTCAGAAAAATGCGATAAGTGAATAATTCGTCAACTAAATAGGAGACGGATTTTATCATTTGTTTTTCGGATAATTTGAGGTCGTTTTCTCTTTTTAGTTTTGTATGGCGGATTTTACATAAATAAATCGGAGAAATTGCATAATAATCCGATGACCGACAGTCTATTGTTTGCTACAATATTCTTCGAGTCGTGGGAAACAAACCTCGGGGTCGATTTTGTTCAAAATTCGATAAGTTGACGAAATAACTGCAAGTATATAGTAGTGGTATGTGTATTAGTGCAAATGTGCGCCATTTAATTTTTTTGGATATGACATTTTTAGATATCAGTTTCGTTTAAAATTTGTGAATGCATGCAAATATGCATTAAATAAAATCAAATATATTTAATTTAATTTTAGTTTTAAAAAAGTTTCTAATTCTATGTTTCTGCGAAAACAAAACATTCAATCGACATCTCATTTAAAAAAAAATGTAAGATATGTGCAGTTAAATTTTTTTTTTCTTAATACATTGACGCACACTTCCTAAATGTGTGTGCTACTCAGGAACACATTTGATAACTTTTATAATTGCAATGATATTTCGTCGCGGAAAGAAATGTATTGTGAGAATTGAAAAATATGTCGAGTTATTCCTTACAAAAATGAACGACAAACACACATTGCGCGAACGTGTTTAAAAATGAAAAAATTGTATGACTGCTAGTCATTTGCGCGAACGTGTTAACCCGCCACCCAAATTCTTGGCGGGATCACTGACCATAATACTAGATGACTCTTTTCTATGAACCAAACATGCAAACGAAATATTAAAATTCTTTTAGCTTGAGATTCAATTTGGATCTGAACGAAAAAAAGATACACAGTTTAGTTTTCTCGTTCTTTCTTCCATGTTTGAACTAAAAATCGTTTTATTAATTTAAAAACAAAAACAAAAATTAATTATGTGAAGCTGCAGGTGCAGGTGTTATTTAATTTATGATTTTATGAAATCAAAACCAAATTAAAAAAAAATACTATCCATATGTGTATATATGTATATAAATATATACACACACATTACATAATTGGGATTCATCTAAAAATAGATTAATAACACTGTAAGTGCCATTAGCTAAGAAGGTAATTTGTTTTATTTAGTAAATGAAACACTGGCTATGAAGATTTGCACGTGCACATTAACTGAATAAAAATTTAAAATATTATTTCATTAGAACCGTTCCTTTTTCCGTAAACGTTTTTTATTCTTTCTTTTGTCTTGTCATTTCATACTAGAATTTGTGTGTAATCACAGGTATTTTTAATCATAAAAAAGAATACTTTGAAATAAAGTACTCATAAAGTAATCATGAATCCACAAAATCAGCAGATTATCGAACCGAGTAAGTACTAATAGAGCTTTCATCAAATATCTGGTTATTTCCAATTGGCTTAACGTCAGATAATTTAAAACTTCAGAATAATTTTGTTTGTGAACAACATCAACAATTGTTCATATTGTGATATTGATAAAAATGATTCAGAATGTGAAAAGTATATAAAAAAGTCTAGGCAACTTAGTCATTATCTGACTAAACTAAGAAACTTGCAAAAAAAGTTTACTCTTTTAAAACTGGGAAATTATATGTAGGTCCAAACGAAAATTTCAAATTTGTAAAATGGAATATGCAAAAAAGAAACGAGAAACTGTCGATGAAGTAATCGACAGCCTTAATATTTACCCCAATTATGTTTGTTGCATCGATAACGACTCAACTACGAGTATAAAACTTTATAAATTCATTACTTTTCCTTGTCGATGACATTTTAGTTTACGACTAGAGGCTATAAAACTATCTGTAGATTTTAAAAAATTGTTTAAAACCTGATTATTTTGCAATTTTAATGTGGCAGTACTAGGAGACGTTTGTCGATCGACATCTAATGCGGTCTAATGCGAACTCTAAAAACGTGAGTAAATTATTTCTGAAGCAGAATTTCTATTATAACAAGCATGAAAAATATTTCGCCCAATGCTTATACTACAGATCAGCCTCAACTTATAAATTTTTAAGAAATGTGTTGAATCTCAATCTACCATCGATTTCTTCTGTGTACAAGTGGTCTCCCATACAATTTACCCCGCCGGGTATTAACGCAGTTCTAATGCAACAACATAATTTCTTTTTTGCAAACATGCCGTCAATGTCTAAACTTTGCGTTTTAAGTTTCGATTTAATTGCTATAAAATGAGATTTAACACAAAACATTTTGATGGATAGAATATAAGGATTTTGCGATGACGTTTACGAAAGAAAAAATGATCTTGCCTCTTCAGCTCTTTTTTTCATGTTACACTCAATAATCATCGACAGATCATTTACTGCTGTAAAATTGAGTGACCTAATTAAAAAGAATATACAAATTTGTGAGGAGAAACTTAATTTAAAAGTGGTCATGTTGACGATCAAGGGACTATCAACATTCAAACCTATCAACATATCAACATCTAAGAATTACACCCGAAAAGCTCTATTTTGATTTTAACAATCGAAAGATTTTCGCTCAATATGACCCACCACCACGCGAAACGCTTTTGTGAATAATCAATTTTCCCACACTGAAATTGGATTAGCAGACATAACCGTCGTTCGGAAAATATTTGATCTAGATGCAACACAAAATTGCAAAATTTTACCAAAACTAGTGGCCAGAAAACATCTGTACCCAAACTCTTTCGAAGAAAGGTTTCGAAAAAAGTTTCGTTGGCCACCCAGGTGTTGAGTAACACCGTTTGTTGTGCTATTAAAACGGTGGCACAAACTTGCCCGGAAATTTTTGGTATTCACTTGGATAAAGCCCCACCGACTGCAAAGTTAATTGAGCGCTTTAACAATATATTCGACTGTTTAAATTCTCGTCACTTTTCATCAGAATCGCCATTTGAAAAACCACTACGACTAGGTAACGAAATATATAACTATTTAAATAATAGTTTAGGTTTTTTGGAAAATTTAAAAATAATTTCCAAAAACGAAAATTATTTTAAATTTATTAAAGGATTTCAGCTGACTATAAAATCTTAATTAATGCTTATAGAATATTTAAATACAAATTATGACGTCGAATACTTATAAAATGGTAAAACTAATCAAGACTGCTTAGAAAATTTTTTCTGGAGACTTCGAGGTAAAGGTGGATATAATTGTACTCCTAGCAGCCATGAGATTGGCGTTCATTTTGCAAACATATTTGTGGTTAAACTACTGTTTCATAGATAATATCCAAATTGTAAAGCCGACGATGGAGATTGAATTGGAGTGGAATTACTTCCATGAAGATTACAAATCAAGTCTTATAAATACTATACTTATTAATAAATTACCTGAAGAATTTACAATAGATAAGTAAGGAAAACCACATAACCACATATTAAAAGAAAATGCAATATTATATTATGCTGGCTTTTGCGCCTATAAAAAAGTAAACTGTAATCAAAGCCGGAACAAAGTTTTAAAGGAGAACGATGAAACTACAGCAACCAACGAGACTTTCATAGTAATGAAATTTTTTATTAAATCTATGAACTTTGGGGCTCTCAAAGCACGGACGTCGGAATACGCCCGTTTAGCATCAGTCTGTTTCACTATATGCGAGCAACTGTTTAAAAATGAATGCTATAAACAAAATATTTGTTCTCAATTAACAGAAAGGTGTCTTACAGTCATAGAACGAGATTTTCCAGGATTTTTACCCTTAAAAAATAATGAGTGCTTCAATCATCTGAAAATTTTAATCAATTTTTTCAATTTTTCATGTATTAATAAGAAAAAACTCGTGGTGATCGTTAATGAGAGGTGATTTTCAAAAATCAAAAAACTATTAAGACGAACCCAGCGACTAAAAAACTTAAAACTTTAAATAGAACTTAAAACTTAAATAAAACTGTCTCGGTTCACCTAGTTTCACCTCATCTAGTTTCGACATCACATTGTTATTACAGTAGATCTTCTCTTACGATGCCGATTGCGATCTTTGAATGTAGGCCATCCGTTTAATTCGGTTGGAATGAGAGAAACCTATAACAACACATTTTTCATGGGGGAACCTCACTTAGCGATTTATTCGAATCTGTTACTCTTTGGTCACAACCTTAACTGAATTATACAAGGAATGAACTTCAGTTCAATGTCCCCGATCGTTTTTAATAAAAGGTATCAATCCTTACATCTGGAAGCTAGCACACGGCGAACAATTGCTTTGTATAAAGAACTTGTTTGCACGACTGCGAAATATATTTTGAATACATATAACGTGGAAGACTTGTTGTTAAAATGGTAGTCATCGGGTGAGAGAGTACTCGTAGGCAGTTTTCTTAGTATTAATAACACTTTTGTTTTATTTTTGTTGGTTTCCATACAAAATCGTTTCTCGTGACGGCAAAGCGGCCCTAAATATAATTTGGTCTTTGGCCAAAAAGCACTATATCATCTGCGCACCAAAGAATTATATGCAAGGCCAATATTTACTACTACTTTTCTTCATTACGTACTCGAGCGCCTCTCGTACACCGCTCGTCAGATATCGTTCCTTCCGATAAGACAAGATTAAAATTTGACCGAAGTCTTTGCTGTTACTGAGTTGATCCAAAATGATCGAAAAATTATGGTATGTAGTTTCCTCGCCCATACTATTTTTTTTTGTTAAAGATGATCAAGATGACATTGATACCATAATGCGGGATGCTACTAATGATGTTGTCCAGCTCAAAAAAGAATAGTTGAAACTGATATCCCTTTTACCATACTTTTCTAGTTAAGATTGTTATCTAGACTGTTATCCCTTTACCATATGTTAGACGGAGAAGAGAATCCCGAATTGTTGTTTGTGAAATAATGCAAACTCCGCATTCGAAATAATACTGAACGGTGAATCCGGAAGAATGTCACTAAAATTTCGCAAATTCTATCTTTAGTGCACTAGACATCTTCCACGTAAAAAATAATATACGTAAAGACAATTCTTGTTACGACCAATTTTTAATCACTAGTTTTTTATACTCAAAAAATCTTCTTCAGTTAGAAGTATTTCGAAAAATTACTTTTCTTTTAAAGTATGTAATTTCATCGGAAACCAATCTTAACTGAATTGGGAATTGATATGCATTTTTTGAGGTACTTGTCTTATATTATATAACACAAGTACCTCACAAAATACATAACATTGTCAGCTGCATATCAGTAGGTGAGTCGGGAACTTAATTAAGTACTTAATGTCGTAGCTAAATGAGACTTTAAATTTTAATACAAGTTAAAAATTGCACATCTTCCAAGAATATTATGTACTATATTTCATCAAGAAAACAAAGCAAATATCACTGTACTAGAACAAAAGATATAACTTGATTAAAATGGAAGTAGTATTTTTCTTGTTTGGTTACAAAATAATTATTTAGATGTACGGATATACAGGCAAATTATTCGTTTGCTCTTTTTGATATAAAATTAGTCATATTCCTAATTTACGATCTAAATTTGTTTGCCCAACAACAAACGGCTGCCGTTTTATGGTAATTGTGATGTCACTGTGCTGTTCTTATTTAATCGACAACTTATTCCAACACATTTGATAATTACTCCATTTTCCATGCATGCCACTAATCTACCTAAAATGTTTAATTTTAATTATAGTAGGTCCATTACACCAATTTATTTTTATTAATTCTATTGTCGTTTTGGTCTGAGCACTTGTTTAACCCTAAATATTTATAAAAATAAATACGAAGAATGTATTCTTTTAATTAGCCATTTGCGATTAAATAAAGGCTATAATAATTAGCATTTATGAACCCCTTCATAAAATTTAATGCCTTTGTAATTATATGGTTTATTCGGTTACCGTAGAAATAGTCTACAATCTAGCCTTGTTAGACTAAATGTTTATATTTCACCTCACTCACGGTAATTGATTTATGAAAAAAATATTATATGAATTATCTGATCCTTCCACCAAACAACTCCCTTTGTAATATGGGTATATATACTAATCTGAAGAAATAATCTTTCATAATCTCGATGATTATAAAAAAAAAAAACTCAAAAATCTAAGATTAATTTAATCACAAATATTAAAAACTAATTATATTTTTTTATTATATAATATCCTTATTTACCAAACCTTCATATACGAGCAAAAAAGGGTCTTGGTATATTGTTATGGATACAAAAAAATCCAGTATTTATTTCGAGACGAAACCTCAAAACAGAATAATAACAACAACCTACAACAGCAAATCCCATGTTCGTTCTGAATGATAAAAAAGTATACATATCCAAGCTTCAACATGGAAATGAGTGTACTCTTACAATGTACATTATCCCTATTCGGTTGTGTTCCAGTTAAATTTAACTACAGATCCTGTTGTGTTACATAGTATGGTACATACTACATATATTGTATTCGTATATATAGATTTAACAAAAAATTATTTACCCAGAGATCTGACTAATAATTGACAGGCAATACCAATATTTTTATCATAGAAAAAGTCTTTTGATTTTCGTTTTAGGTTGGTTTAAAAGTTTTGCGGGAATGTTTTTGTGGTTGTTTTTACATATTTAGAAGATAACCAAAATAGTATTTTATCCATTTTTAGTTTAACTTTATAAAATAAGTTGCGAATAATTTTTTTCTTGTTACTCGTTTGTAGTGATGTCTTGATAATTTGGGATTTCGAAATTGTCAACTTATTTGGTCTATTTGTATTTATTGTAGTTGGTTAAGTTGATTCGACAACAGAACAAATCTAAACCATCAGATTCAAATTAAACATTTTGTAGGAATATGGAAATGAAATCTTTTCTGAATACTTTGTGTACAAAAATATGTAGGGATTATTGTAAACATTTTAATCTTCATGTGTATTCAAGCGCCTGTAACCAAGATTTTGGTAAAATGTGAAAGATTATTGATTTTTGTTTAGAATTATCTGGAATCTCAATCTCTGCGATATTTTATAAATTTGGGATTGACATGTGTTCATATTTAGAATCTTCCTCCCCGATTTATTTTCACCTTGGCGGTAATTAACTAGCTCACATTACCTAGAAAATGAGCGATGGATGTTATATTTCACTTATTTATAATTTGCAAACTTCACCGAGAGGCTTTGATCTTAAAACATAGAAAAAACATAGCTCAAGTGCGCTACGGGCCTTAAGGAGGACAGTAATAAAAATTAGCCCATATTGTTACGAACTTCAGGCGTTAGTTCGGATTCATACTACTACTACTACATTTTGCAAATAAAAATACTCCGGCGATGTAAGTTACAAACTTTATTATCCAACACCTTTAGTTTTTTTAATTTCTACAACAATTTTCACTGGCTAAATTACAACTGTATCTGAATTCCAAATTGCTCGCGCTTATATAGTTGTATATCGCTGTTCGAGATTATTCTTTTAATTGCGTCTGGCGTAGTAGTTGTGTTCGCGAATATTCCATGTCATCTCAAAACAAACCCATTGTAAATTCCAGTATTTTCGATAATGATTTCGCAACCGTTTACAATTGATTTCGTTATCTGAATACATATTCCCCTCCACTTGGAATGCCATTCTATAATCCAAATCTCAATCAGTATTGGAGCAATACTAGGTGTGACAACATCGATAATGTTAAGAATAGTAATCACTAAATAAAATTATTGACTCTAACAAGATTCGAGAACTCGCGACCTTTCAGTTAGTAACACATGGTTGTCTATGCCTTAACCACTAGACCACCTAATGTTATACGTGTGTAGAGTAGAATTCGTAACAATATGAATATTTTTGAACATCATTAAATGATCGAGTCTTATATTTATAATAAAGACCTAATGTTAGCCACTTAGGACATAAATCAAACATACTACATGAACCGGCATCATTCTATAATTTATGCGTACCCGCTGTATTTAAGCACACTAGGGCTGTTACCCTTTCTTTGAATACTTTTATTCCTGAAGTTCTCGCCTCGTCAGATGCTACTATAAGGTATTACGCGAAAAGCATTTCCAAAAAATGCCTGTTTCGTCGGCGTTATAAATTTGCTCCACAGATAAATTTTCGCCTGTTACAAACTTTTAAAATGTTTCTATGAATAAAGTAGCAGCATCGGAACACACAGCTGTTCTCCATCAATACTGACTTGCCGAATTCGATGCCTTTTTTAAATTTTTGTAACCATCCTGAGGAGTAATTACAGTCCGATATAATTATCAGCTCAAATGTAGGATTTACGGCTGTCCGAAGCGTTTAAAAATGGTCTCTTTATTTTTTTTAATTATAGATTGTTGATAGACGAACGCCGTATTTTTCCTTAAGTATATTTACGCTTCTACCGCTCTCTACGTCTTTAACAATGTCGACTTTATCTTTAATACTTAATATTTAGAATTCCGGATAACAGAGTGTATTTAGTTAAAAAGTATTTATTTCAAATTAAAACAAAACTGTTTTGTTTCTATACTATTTAACTCTGAACAATTACTCTACGTCAGTAAATATTTTTTGATAGAAACATTGCTCAGACTCTCAGATTTCAGAAAAGCTAACTGTTTGTCATATTTTCTATATATATACAGGGTGTCCCAAAATTGGCAGATCAATCGAAACAGGGTGACAGGAGAGCTCATTTCCAACAAAAACAGCCAAGTAGTGTTTTCGTATTGTTGATGGTGCACAAGTTATCCCACTTTTAGTGTTTTTTCGTAAAATCATTTTTTAGTGAAATCGCACTCGCACCAAAAAATTAATTTAAAAGAAACCAAGAATTCTTTTGTTTAACTTTCTTTTTTAATACGATCGAAAATCATTTTTATAAGCTACATTATCTTCTGTCAAATAAAAACTTTGGTTTTGTAAACTTTTATTGTTTCTCAAACATTTTTGTTGATGTTTAAGTGACGCCAGCGGGAAAAGAATGTACTTCAGAAAGTTGACCCACTATCAGAAAAATATGCGACATTAACGAAACTTTGGTTTTAAAAGTTTACAATACTCCAATATTTTGACAAGTATATCATTTACGAGAAAAATGATTATGTAAAAAATATTGTTAATTAACTTTGCAACAATTCCTATCCAGATCAGCTTTCCAAGATTTAAGCGGAAACGATGTTTTTTTTGCCAAAATAAGGGTTTTCTACAAAAAATCGCCCTTGTTCTGCCTAGACGAATTGATTGATCGGGATGAAACCTTTTGCTTAAGCTTTTTCCCTAAATTGTTAGATCACAGTGAATTTTGGTTGACATTCGTATTTAAATGGGAATGAATAAAACGGTGATAAATATTGTATTTTAGAGAATCCCGAAAAAACTTCCTAACACGTCGCAGAATATCAATAGGGGTCTTTCGTTTAACTCCATTGATGTGATTAGTCCAGGAAAGTTGTGAATTAATTTGCAATCCAAGATACCTAGCACAATCAACACGTTTCATTTTTGATTATTGAGCTTTCGGTCATTACAAATTTGCGATGGCTCATGCTTTGAGTAAAGTACAATGAAATTGGATTCAGTAGCATTAATTATCGTTTAGCCAGTTATTAACATTTTGAGTCCCAGGAGTTATTGAAAAAACACTGTCGAAGAATCCCAAACAGGGCAACCGCGCTTTCTCTAAATGAGAGAAGAAAATGAAACGAATGAGATGAAGTGGCAAACTATTCAGACAAACCTATTGTAAAATATACTATTTACGTTAAAAGGAGCTGTGTGATGTACTTGATTCAGTAAATCTGAGTGGGCGACTTCGATACTCGGTAACGCACCGTCAGTTGTCGACAATGTTTGAAATATGCTCGGGCTCAAACGGGTAATAATGATTAAATAACATTCCATATCATGTTGAAGCCGTTTATAAGTCTTTGAATTGTATATAAGTGCAGCATCATCAACAAAAATTTGAGTCCTCCCTTTCAAATTTTGGTTGAAAATGTCCTTTACATGTTTACATAGAACTGGGTCCAAAATGAACCCCTGTGGAACATCAACGAAAATATGATTCATATTTCCCAATATGAACACTTTGTTTTCTATCATCTAAATGACTTAGTATTAAATTTAAGGGTCTACCAGAAATACCAAAACTTATGTTTTTTAAAATATATTATGGTTGACGCTATCAAATGGCTTCCTAAAGTCAAGCAACAAACATGAAGGTGCATATTTATTTTCACGGTTAAGGCTGCGGTCCAATTCGTGACTTATATTGTGGAGACTGACTTATTTGAAAGTCTACAATAAGTCTCCTGTCGAATAGACTTATTGGAGATATGTTAGAATTAGTTTAATGGGTTACCAGAACTCTAAATGATCGATTATAGTACTGTGAAATATTCTTTCGAAAATTTTAGCAAAAATGAAGAATTGAGTTATTAGTATATATGACTAAAATATTTGTTCCAATTGTAGCAAAAAACTTATTAAACTCAATTAAACAGTTTTTGGTGATCAGTTACGTTAGTATCGTTAATGTTCAGTTCTGTTTTTTATTATTTTTACTTATCAAAAATTTTATGTTATTTATTTTTTAAATGTCAAAAATGTGGTCCGCCATAGCCTGCTATTGGGACTTGTTAATCTCGCCGAAAATAATTACAGTATGTAGTTTGAAATCATAACTTTTACTTCAGAGTTACGGCGTTTATAGAATAAAGGTCGAGGCACATAGTTTTAGTTCCGCTCCGATTCGTTTCGTTTTCATTAAGTTTTTATAAATTCTTACGCACATAGCTTTAGTTTCGATTTTAGATTTTTTTTGGTGCTCGCAATATTGTTTGAATTCAATCAATTATATAATATCACATCAATTAATTTAATAATGAGTGAAGATTTAAAAATATGTATATTGTACACACTGAGAAAAAAACTTACTGTTTAAGTTTTTTTTGAAATTTTTTCAACTCTTTCGGTTCGGTTCCGCCTTTAACTGAACAATGTGACAATGTTTTCGGTTTTCTATACATTTTGGCAAATGTATTCAACTTAAAGGTCGGAGCGCAACGAAAACTATGCGGTTCGACCTTTAATCATTCGTCTTGAAAGTGAATATAAATGCTAACAGAAACGTCGGCAGATAATAAATTGTTGTAAATTACAACATATCAAATAAAAATAGGCGTAAAACCAGCAAAAATTTTTAATTTAATCTATTAGAACGGAGTACAATTTATAGACTAACTTAACAATGGGATGCGCGAATGACATGTGAACCATTTCTCGAATTCCTTGGTAAGTTGCTCGATAAATTCGTTTGAAATGATTATTTACTTTAAAATATTGTATAATTAGTAGTGCATTTCAGTACTTCATACATGAAGTAGCAAATTGAGTAACCAGGGCCGACATATTGTAATTAACACTTTTTTCGCTTCGGCGAAAAAACCGTGCTACTTTGACGAAAATATAAAAATTTACATTGAAGAAAAACTATTTACTAAATACCGTTATTCCATCGAAAATGCATCGTAGCGAAAAAAGTGATAGTTACAACATGTCAGTACAGATCCGCGAGTTATCGAACCAGAGAAGTAGCCCGCTAGTACATTAATTATCAAACGTAGGTAAATATCAGTCTAAATGTTTAATGATTGCATCAATCTCCTTTGACTTGAAACTGGGCAGCAGGAGGAGAAGATATGTTACAGTTTATTGGTAGCTATGTTGTTCGTCTCGCCTTGTTTGTGTATGTGGTACAACCACTGATCTATATTACATGGATACGACATGACAAAAACTATATGGTAGAGCAAAAATAGTTCTACGTTTGTGCAAAGACAGAAAAATTTTCTGTCTCTTTTTGAATTCCGAATTTTCGAAAATCAAATTAAAGTAAACAGAAAACTGGTTCCTATGAGTTTTTGACGTTTTGACCACACGAACTCTTTTTTTTATTCGAAATATTTGCATTCCGGATTTGAAATATCATGAGAAATAGCAAGAAGAAATTTGCATACAAAAGCGATACCACATGAATTAAATGAATAAAAAGTGATTTATAATTTAAATTATTTGAATATTATTATTTGTTCATTGACTATAACAATTTAAGAAAATTTCGAAATTAAATCTATCCTCTCGGTACGATCCTATCTTTCGGAAATATTTTTTTTTAATGCAAAAGGTGTATATAAACGAGCGACATGACTATAAAAAAGTGCTCCCATTTTTTGCTGTTGTTTTATATGATTTCTGACATTGATGTCGTATCCATGTATATAGATCAGTCGGTACAACTGAATCGTGAAATTTATTAACAAATAATACATATTTCGAAAAAAAAATTATTGGCGTCGATTCCTCGAACGTTATTACGTATTAACGATATTATTTTTGTTTCTATTATTTCTAAGGCAACTAGATATTCCATTCTGATTTTGAAACGAAGTATGTAACTTATTCGAATATTTTGCCTCTAGTTTTCATAGTAAAAATACCAAAATAGAATAAAGATAAATACAAGATTTTCACTGAATCGACACCATTTTCTAAGAAAACAATAGAGGGGTTATTATACAAAAATGTTCACAGTCCAATTTTTCTACAAAACGGCCAAATTTGGATTTTGCAATAAACAATACAATTAAAAATGATGTCTGTATCACAAACTTATTTGTAGTAATGTCTTGTAAAATATATACTGCAAGATTGACGAAGCAATTGCCAATCTAATTATTCCTAATTATTTTTAAGGTATAAAACAAATTCAACTTGCAACATTCGATTCAGATGACTGATCTATCTAAGATCTGTCAGTAGAACCGACACGAGCGGTAGAATCTCTTTCTTGCATGTGTCTGCAAGGTTGAATTATGTAATGGAATTGGAATTAGTAATAATTAGTAATGGATTTAGTAGGATAATTAAAAAAAATAAAATTTTACATGAGTACTTACCATATATGTACTAATATTTTTAGGGATGTGCTAGAAAAATCAATTCGAATATAAGTAAACAAAAAAAGGTTCCGCCCATATACAAATAACTTTTCGAAATAATTGGTGATTGTTTGATTTTACTAGCCGTCATTGTTCGTATAATAAACCTACACAAAATTTAATTGTTGGGTAGTCATTAGTTTTAGTTTTATAAAATTTACAAGGATAATTGGAATCACTAATTAAAACCTATTAGGAATTATTTAAAATAAATACATTTAATACCTCAATCTTTAGATGCTATTTCTTGGAACATGAGATCTTTGTATATTAAGTAGACATTTATCAATTTTGCAATTTGCAGAAGATGCAAGTTATTATTCAAATCTACATACATCTTTCATACATACCTTCGTATTGTAACACAAAATGGGTTCAAATTCTTGCAGAAGAATGAGATATAAAAATACTGTTAAAGCAGTTTTTGTTTCCAACTTCTACCGACTTTATTTTTTTATTATCAAAATACAATTTAAACAGTTTTCAATAAAATTATAACAAATAAATACAATTTTTCTATCAAAATAAAAAATTTAAAATTCGATGAATAAAAAACAGGAAAACAAACATACACACACACACAAATGAAAAACTTGTGTATCCCGAAATAAAATCAATCCGAGAGTAGAGGAATCAAAAAAAAATTTGAAATAATTTAATTTAATTTTTAAAATTTTATTTTTCAGGTTTTTCCCTAAAAAAAATATAAAACATTTTTATTTGTTAAGACTTTTCTTTTTTACTGTCAGTATTTGTACATTATGGTTTGGGTTTATTTTGCTGAGCAAGAGTGGTAGTGTATGATTATTATATTCTTGTTTATAAAATGAAAATGATATTAAATAAGAAAATAATGAAATAAAAAATATTTTCAATTGAATTTTGGAAAAATTGGTTTGTTTAAATTTTGTATAGTACTCATACTGGTAGAATGAGCAAACTTTTTGAATGTACATAATAGTACCTGTATTTTGTATGTATAGCTAAATACACCTTTCAATTGTATTTTTATTTATATTTTATTTAAATGACTTATTTTACTTTTTGTTGTTCTGTTTTTATTTTCAAAGAAAAATATTTTATTTGTGTTATTTTTTTTTTATTTTCAGATAATTAAAGAACGAGTATATGACCACCATCAAAGGAATGGTTTAGTATGGAATTCATCACCTGGTGCTTTATTAACACTTCCAGAATTCTCGGATTCTTCTAGGTAAGTAGTGACTAATGAGATAGCAAGTTTTTTGATGAAGATTATTTTTATTTAACAATTTTCTGTATTTATTGAATCTTTCAAACATGAAAATAACAATAAGTTTTCAAATCTTAATAACTAAGGTAATTTTGTAAATCTGCGGGAGCAGAATTTACTTCTAATCAATAAGTTATTTACGTTTACTTCCCCCTATAAACCTGTGCAGATCTTTAATTACGTCCTTTTCTGTTAGGGGTATTTCTCTTTGGAATTCTATTCCATTAGATATTAAGAGGTCAGCTTCGCCTAAATCTTTTAAAGCGTGCTATTTAGCGTGGCGCGCTTGAATGACAATGCATATAGTTCTATTTTTGTAATAACACTTTTGTATTTATTTGTATTATTTTTGTATGTAGTCTATAAGTATTCACTTCTTGCAGTGTTCTCTGTAACAAATGAGCTTGAGCTCAATACGGAGGGTACTAGCATGGAGTGGATTTGTTTTTTGAAAAAATCTGAGGTTTTTATGCCTAATGGAAGTATTTTTTTTTTGTTGTTCATTTATTTTGCTTCCATATGTGCTTTTCCTTTACCAAAATTTTTAATGGCAATGAATAAATAAATAAATATAAATAAATAAATATAAGTAAATTAATAATTGTATAATTTATGTTATTACAACAACTGTCGTTCTCTTCTTTAATCGCGAAGACGTAGGTATATCTTTTAGGTTTCACGCCAGCAAATTCTGATGAGATTCCAGTTACCCTGTATATCCGCATCTTTTGTCATTCGACTTTAACAGTTAGGATCCTAAGATCCTTATGTATATTTTTGTTTTTTACGAACGAGGGTGGTCCTGTAATTATTCTGAGAATTTTTGACTGTGTTCGTTGGACAATGTCGATATTCGAATTTGAGGTTGATTGCCATAATTGACACCCATACGACCAAATTGGTTTAATCATTGTATTATATAAAAGAAGTTTGTATTCTAGGTCAATAGTTGAATATTTCCGCATCAACCGATTTCGATGCCATAAATATGTTGTTGCAAAATTTGTGGATTTTTATGGCTACATACGATTGATGTATCGTCTGCGAAAGTAAAGGTCAGAATTTGCGAAGACGTTGGTAGACTGTTTTTCTCGTTCGATTTAGAGGTGTTGAATTTGACATAATATCTGCGATTTGACAAATACGACTTCATAAGTTGGTAAATTTCTGGCAATTTAAGATTAATTATATAAAGCAGACCCTCGTGTCAAACTTTATCGAATGCTTGGGCAACATCCAAGAAGACGGCGGAGCAGTATTTTTTCTCTTCGTATGCTGACCTTATTTCTGTAGCTACTCGGTGCACTTGCTCAATGGTTCCGTGCTCGGCTCTGAAACCAAACTGATGACTAGGAATGATATTTCGTAGTTCCGGTTTAATATTTTCGATAATAGTTTTTTCGAATACTTTTAAGACGATTGGTAATAGGCTTATTGGTCTATATGACGAGACTTTGGTAGGATGCCTGGCAGGCTTTGGGATCATTTTTATGGTTGATAATATCTTGCACTCAGGGATATATCCTGATTCGTAAATTGAATTCTTAAATTGGTTTCTTTGTCTTAAATTTTCTCACAGGTCTGATTGCTATATTTTCTGTTCGAACCACCGATAATCCAAGGAAAGGCTTTAGCTTTGCCTCGTCATATCTAGCCCACTCACCGTTAGAAAGACGAATTGGCGGATTTGGTTGCTGAGGCCGTTTAAGGCATTTAGTGGCCTTCCATAATGAATAGTTTGTGTCCGAATGGGGAGATAATTCTTTAAGATAATTTTGCATATAATCCATTTTTTTTTTGTAGTAGGCTTTGTAGTTTGCTTTTTGCCTGATTAAAGTTATGTTTAGCATCTGGCGATCGATTAATTTGCCAGATGCGTCTTAAGCGACGTTTCTTTGTTAACATTTGTTCTATTTCAGCGGAGGTTATGGTGTGTCTTGTATGTTTGCTCTTTGGTTTAGGCGAAGCCGCAATAGCTGCGTTGACTAGTACATCATTAAACTTTTTAATAGCAATGTTTATATCGTTAGCCGTCTGCAGTGTAGATGTTAGGTCGATATGTGAACTGAGGTACATCTTGAATTTCAACCAGTTAGCGAAGAAGTTCGTTAGATAGTTATTCGTAGAACATGGCTTTTGCTCGTCCCAGTAATGTAGTAAGACCGGAGAGTGTTCAGAAGATAATTCTAAAAGTAGTTTAGCTTGGATTATTTGTCGGTTTATTTTACTCGTGACTACAAAATCAAGGACGTCAGGGATTTTTCGACGATCTGTAGACCAATAAGTTGGATGGCCACACGCCGCAACATCGTAGTGGTTTTCTTGAATAACATTCATTAATCTACGTTTCCTCGGAGTAGTCAATCTTGAACCCTAGTAGGTATGTTTGGCATTAAAATCGCTGGCGACCATAAAACGTTGACCCAGGGTTGCAAAATTTTTTGTTTATATCTGCCGAAACGTTATTATTTGGAGGGCAATATATTGAAGCGATGACTAAACTTTCTTTGTCGAGGTCCACACATACTGAGGTTGCTTGAATTTCCTCGGTGCTATATTCATTTAGAACATAATAGCAAATCCGCCTTTTTATAATAATAGCAGTTCCTCCTCGACTTCTGCCCAAGGGATGTTTTGTATCATAAACTTCGTAACCATTAATTCTGAAATTGTGTTTATCAGTTAAGTGGGTTTCAGAAACTAACATAAGATCAATTTCGTGTTTAGCTAGGAAATGTTCTAATTTGCGTTTGTGTTGGCTCCAGTGGCATATCTTCAGATAATTTATCGGAGACATTCTAGTTTCTGGATCATAGTAGTTTGATTTTGCAGCATTGCTTGTAGCATATTTTGCATTGTTGTCATTAACTGCATCATCAGTTGCATGCAGTTATTCAGAGTAGGTTTTGAGGACTCGCCTTGAAGAACGCTTGCGTATGTTGGTTTGCTGATTGGTGTTCTGGGAGAACGAGAGTCATTTGGCGTATGCGGAGGTATATTATTCTGCGCATCTGCTGTAGTTTTATACTGCCTCCTGGGGCGTGACAATTGACAAATATTTATGTAGACTGGGCATCCTCGGTAATTTGCGCTGTGGTTTCCACCAGCAATTGCTGCATTTCCTTTCAGTTGAAGATTTCTTTGGTTTTGGGCAACTTTTGGTTTGGTGTAACTCCCCACATACGGCGCACACTGATATCAACTTGCAATATGTCCTTGAGTGACCATATTCTTGACAGTTTAAACACTGTATTGGTCCGGACTTTTTCTTTGGTTCTTTAACAGGTATGCGTATGTGTAAGAGGTACTTTAGTTTATATATTGGATGAACTTCTCCCTTTTTCAAAATGCTTTCGGATGGATCCAGTTCAACTTTGACCATTTGTTGTGGTTGCTTCAAGCGGTTCATGATCCTATATACATTCTGTATCTTAAATCAATCTTCAACAACCGCAGCCTCGATTTCATGGACGAACATGGACATCGATGCCTTTAATAACGACAGAAAGACCCTTTGAAGTTGTGAGCATCATAATAATTAATGACTTCTCTATAGTCGTTCACCTCCTGCGTTTGAATTTTTACTTCGTGTATTTTACCTCGAAGTAAATTTGTTACGTGAAATGTTTTTCCATTTGTTAGCACGCTTGATTTGCGTTCTTGCACCACCTTGTGCGTATCGATTGCACGTAAGTAGATTGGAGGTGGCTTGTATTTTCGAATAGCCTGTTCTTGCGTATTTGCATTTACAGTTTGTCTCTCTTCCACATCATTTGCGATAAACATTTCAAATCGGTTGTTTAGCGGTAGTTTGAAATTTTCGACGTTTGATTTCTTATCAGTAGGTTTTCTGTTTTTGGACTATCCCTTTTCCGTTTTACTGTAATATAGCGATTGATGCCAGTTTGTGTCAATTGAACATTGCGTTTAGTGCGCTCTCTTTAATGCTTGTATCGCTACTGTGATTTTCTGAGAGTTTATACAATTTTTAGCCGATTATGATGGGATTGAGTATTTTTGATGGAAATGGGATTCTTAAATGATTTTTGGAAGAAGTTCTGGAATATGACCACCTGGGGCAGAACTCGGTCAATTTTTAACTGATTATGATGGGATTGGGTATGTTGGATGGAAATGGGATTCCTAAATGGTTTTTGGAAGAAGTTCTGGAATATGGCCACCTGGGACGGAACTCGACCAATTTTTAATCGATTATGATGGGATTGAGTATGTTAGATGGAAATGGGATTCTTAAACGATTTTTGGAATAAGTTCTGGAATATGGCTACCTGAGACGGAACTCAAACAATTTTTAGCCCATTATGATGGGATTGAGTATTTTTGTTGGAAATGGGATTCTTAAATGATTTTTGAAGTAGCTCTGGAATATAGCAACCTAGGACGGAAGTCGATCAGACGGAACACATCATATTCCACAACTTTTCCTTAAATCATTTGAGAATCCCATTTGCACCCAAAATACAAAATCTCATCAATATTAGTTAAGATGGTCGACTTCCGTTCCAGGCCTTAGATTCTGATCAAGTGACAAATGACAATTTTTTGGACATGTTCTAAACTAAAAATTCTGCTACAATTTTGTGACAAATACTTGTGAGTCGTAAATCGCGATTAGTACGCAGTGACTTTTCCGAAATTTCACAAAAAATAAGCTGACAATTTTAATAATATTGTCATTGTTTTTTATTATCGTGACTTATAAGTTTTACTACAATAATACGTGTGAGTCTTTATAATTTTAAAAACCACATAATATATCTGATATAACTTAATAATACAACTGCTGTAAATGTCATATATCATTTTATGCGAATCGTAAATTTGCAATGACTTCGAAAAGAGTAGAGATCGAATAATAAATTTTGAGGAGCGAGTTTTTGAACCCTGCTTAAAAATCATGATCTGCTTCTTATCTAAAATAATAAAAATAACCTTGGCAATAATAATTCCCGACATTTTGAGGTGGTTAAAATAAATTGTCCGAGATTTCAAGAATTTCTTATTCGACTTGATTTTATTTTACCAATCTTCTTTAAATTCTATTCCATCATTGAGGAGTTGGTAAGCTTTTAAAGTTTTCCCTATGGTCGGGTACCCACTATAGGAAACTACATAAAAAGCGCCCATTTTGGTTGTTTTCGGTACGTTCCACAGCTGTTGGTTTGGTTTTGAATGTTCATATCACCAATTGGTTTGGATCACTGGGTACAATTTGACTCAAACAACAAGTTGTAATGATCCACCTCGTTATATTTATATTTTTCACTTTCTTCTATGATGTTCCCATGCGATCACCAAATTTTGACTGACCCAAGCAATTGTTGTTTGGCGTTGCTGATAAAGTAGTGGTCATCTATCTTTAGCCTTCTTTGCCACTCTTCCCGGAATACATAAAATAATTAAACGAGTTGGATAAAATTACATGAATTACCTAAATGTTTCATGTTGGTAGCGGTTTCATGTTGTGAAGTCGAATATTAATGAAATTATAGCTGCTTTAGTTAAATTTTAATTAATTAATGTAGCATTAAATATGAGTACCAGCTAAAATTAATCGCTGGCTATTATTTTTTTTTCGTTTCAGAAATATGCCATATTTATTAGACACACTTGGATTAGAACCAAGACATAATTACACCGCCGTGATATTTGTTCAAATTGGTGTAACACTGACACCGAACACAGCACTTTATAAACTAGTCAAAAGCATAACCAAAAGTCAATTTGTAGATAGAGTAAGCAAAATTTGGAAATATCTAAAGTTATTTATCAATTAATTTAATTGTGATTTTTTAAAATACAGATAATTATTTTATGGGCATCGGATCGTCCTGTACCATCACGAAAACGATGGCCAACTACCGGCCATTTAGGATTTAATATAATTTCGGGCGCAACCGCCGACGATCGACCTACAATATCGCAACGTTTTAGTCCAAATGCATTTATAGAGACTGATGCAATTTTATCGTTAGATGAAGATGCAATTTTAAATACAGATGAACTAGATTTTGCGTATACAGTATGGCGTGATTTTCCCGATCGTATTGTTGGTTATCCAGCACGAGCACATTTTTGGGATGACGGGAAGGTTTGTACGCTACGGATATTATTTAAATCACATTTAACAATTTTATTTGTTGTAATTTTAGAACGCATGGGGATATACCTCAAAGTGGACCAACTATTATTCAATAGTCCTGACCGGTGCCGCGTTTTATCACCGTTACTATAATTATTTATATACGAATTGGCTGTCAATATTGCTGCTGAAAACAGTTCAACAATCATCGAATTGCGAGGATATTCTAATGAATTTTTTAGTATCACATGTCACACGGAAGCCGCCCATCAAAGTGACACAACGAAAAGGATATAAAGATCGTGACAGTGGAAGGTAAGTAGTAAAATATTAAGCCGTTAAGCCTTAAGAGTTTTAATCAATTAATGTAATGAATTTTAGCCGATCACCATGGAACGATCCAGATCATTTTATTCAACGGCAAAGTTGTTTAAACACATTTGCCGCGGTATTTGGGTAAATTCTTTCTCCATTTAATCTAAATTTTATATCTAATATGTGCTTTATACTTTTTAGTTACATGCCCTTATTACGATCTAATTTACGGTTAGATCCCGTTTTATACCGTGACCCAGTCTCAAATTTAAGGAAAAAATATCGTCAAATTGAATTGGTTGGGAGCTAGCGTTACACATTTTCAACTTAAGCTACCTAAATAAATTTAAATTTAAATTAATACTAAACTAATGATGATGAATATTAATTAATTAATATAATACCTAGTTAAAATTATAATTATTATGTATATACATAATTTATATATGATTTTTATGCACATTCGAATATTTCTATGTTTTTAATTTTTATAAATTTTTATATTTTAAGTACAATCGATTTATGTATTATACGAGTATGTCAATATTTTATATTTCGATTATAATTTAAAATTATCAGGACATGGGAAAGCGATACTCAGAATCGAAAACGTCTGCAAAGATTTTTAACAGATTTTTTTTGTATTACTTAAAGAGATTATTGTTCTTTTTGGGTGTTAAGGCAGCAACCATTATTATATTATATGTATTTGTTAACAGTTTTGTAGATAATTTTATTATTATTATTATTTGATTTTTGTAAATTTTTTATATAGGAAATTATAATATGACAGCTTTTTAATTTATTAGAATGTATAAAAAAAAGTATACTCAAACTCAAGGATTATGATAATTTAATAGAATTGATTTGTATTTTAGGCGTCATACAACTCTAGCAACATTATTCAATATTTAAAAAAAAAATTTATTACATTTAAGTTGAACTTCATGAAAGTGCCATAACATACAAAAGACGTATGAGTATCGTGTGAAACCGAACTCTAATAAAATTGGGTTGAACCTAATAAATTTTGAAAGCTAGAATAGAAATTCGTATTCGAGTAAAGCTGCTTAATTATTTTCTTTAACACTGCTAAACATTATTCGTCTAGAAAGGATCTATGAGTGCCTGTTACTCGGTCCTCGCGATAACTTAAGTATCAGCCAAGACAAACCAGGTATGAAGAGAATAGTATCACAACTAACCTCGTCCTTTCGTCAAACAGTTATGTTAACGCACAAATTTTAAATAAACCAACGTATATTAATCTGAAATTATAATTGGGGCATTTCCTAGCCGATTATTATGAAATAGCACTGTCCTTCTGTTAGTGAGCAGTGATATTTTATAATAATCGGCTAGGAAACGCTATATTCCATCTGAAATTAGAAGATTAAATATACGAAATTTTATTTTATTTGTTTTGTTTGTGTTTTTTGTTATTGTGACTTGATGTTCTTAGATCAAATCTTATTACCTAGATTGAATATCTATTAAGGAAATTAAATTATTCATGACCAATGTTATCATAAAAATAATGACACTCTTTTGGAATCACCAATTTCAGTTCCTACTAAATGTCTCTACTTTGCAAGTGATAGTGGAATTGGCTTATTATTTAGTGGTTTTATGTCGATTATGTTATAGTGCTTGGACGTACTGGAACTACTGACCAGACTTAATCGTATTTTAATTTTTGCCGAAGAATACCATCCTCATAATGCAAAGAACTAATATCCGTTATGATATGATCTCCTGCTTTCCGACCTTGTAGAATTGCTGGGATTACTAGGTATATTTCTGTATAGTCCTTTAAAAATTGATAAACGAGGGAAATTGTCTCGTATGACTCTGGTTTATTCGAGAACTTCGTTATGCCTGGATATATTCGGTAGGTCTAAATAGGTATATCTTTACTTCTGTTATATCTTAACAGAATCACAGCTCGATTGTGGTACGGCAAACGGAACGAAAGTCTTTTCCAATAATCAATTTACACGAAACAAACGTTGATGCATCTAGTGTAACGAGGGAAATACTTACAGACTGTAAGTCCATCGTGAGCACTATGCACGAACCCATTTTTGCCTATTCGTTATCTTTTAAGGGCTTCACAATTTTCCAATGAAATTGAAAATTATGCTCAAGAAATATTTTTGATGAATTCTGCTGACTACAGTGCGATGAAAGTTTTGGAAATTGTTCTAAAAACTGTTAAGAAACATGATTTTTCGTAACGTAATACGTCTAAATGGCTACTAAAACAGATGTTGACAAATTATGTTTTGGTTTGCCTAATTGACTTTGGCCGGTGTAAGAGCTTAGCTGGAACAGTCAAAAACACCATTGCTATCGAAAACCTAAAGTAAAATATAATATAATTCGTAAACACGAAAAAGTTAATTGCAAAAGTAGAATATAGATGATAAATGTAAAAAAGAATCGAATTTCGTACGCTACGCAGTAATTCGCTAGTAGTACAACTACATGGTATTGCTCTATATATAGAAACAATATTCCAATGTAAATAATACAACGTCAGTCGTCGCGACCTGATGAGAAGACTGATTTTTTCAAATCAATAATCTCATCCGTTCGAAACTGATTGTTGGGATTCTTACACATTTTCCATCTATAAATCAAAATTCAAATACCTATTTTAGTTTTCTTTTTTTTTCATCTACTGGAATCGACATTTCCTCCTTCATGTTTCCATAATTTGGAACATCCCCCGAGATGTCTGTGTCATTTTCATTCAAACACAAAAGTGGATCGATTTCATTTGAAGTGAGTAAATCTGTAAAACTGCAAATCTGTTGAGGGTAGTAAACGCATAACACTGGTCAATTCGATCTTAAACTCAAAAATAATTGGGTAGTCGTGAAATGGAGGTAAACTAATTAGTATCCGCGCCAACAGGCTTCGTTTCCATGACTAAATCGATTTAAATGGGAGCACCACCTTCTTTTCTCTGAGCAATTATCTTTATTCATTGTGATCATATGTTGATTTGTTTGTCTTTCTTTTCTTTTTTGACATGGTACATTTGTCTTGGTGAAAGACCAATCTTTTTTTTTCACTTAAGGCCGTACAATAGCGTTTTCTTCCTTAAAACGCATCAATATCCCGCACCAATTCGCCATTGATCTTTTTTCCTTTCTGAAGGTAGTCAACGATTATTATACCATGTGCAGCTAGAAATAGAGACGTCATAATCTTTCCAGCCGACCGTTGTGCTTTTAGTCGCTTCGGATTAGGCCTCTCGCCATTCAGCTGATTGCCGATTTGATTCTGGTATATAGTGGTGGATCTATGTTGTATCCATAAACAGCTCCAAACAGCACACGGAGTCATCGATGCGTCGTCGTTTGTATTTGTGCAAACGCGGTACCCACTTCGAACACAGCTTTTTCATGGCAAAAGTTCGTGCAAAATATGAACAACACGTTCCATTAATATCTTTACAATGTCAGGTATCTCACGCAACTTCAATTTACGGTTTTTCAAAACAAGTTTGAGGATTTCGTACAGAGCGTGGTGCATCATCGGTGGTTGACCAGTCAATGATGGTTGATTTTCCTGGTGCAGAATCTGAATAACAATTATTAAACCGCACTGCTTTGCTTGAACGGTATATTTCCGCATCAAAAAACAGTGTTTAGTCAACATTTGTTTTTTTTTACATTGTTTTGAAGTTAACAAAAATACCGAGACTAAAACAACACTTGTAAACTTAATGATCGAAATGTCATGCAATTTTAACAGGTATCATTTGAAGGTTTGAAGGAAGAATTTAAAAATCATATGGGTTTTAAATTTGTGGAATCATCTATGTTTCAGGCCGGGAACTTTTCAGGCGATGTAATAGTTCTCCAGTAACACTAACCTATACCAGAACTTGCGTAAATTTAAAACGTACTTCCGTTACCCTTAATTTACAGTAGTGTGTTGGGCCAGTATCCAGGTTTGTTTTAGCGATAATCTTTCGACACCAAAGTGCTGGGTTGCCCATGGTTCCAGTTCTCGTCTGTGAAGAAAATTTTCTTCAAGCGACCAGATGAATCATTCAGCGAGATATTTCGAATCATTTATAACTGAAGTTTGTAACTGAAAAGTTCAATCATCTTCTATTTACAACATGGCGGACACTGAATTCGCTTATCTTGCATGTTTCGCATCGATTGTTCTCAATTTCACCGGTTCAGTAGCGGATCTTTTTTACATTCTCATTAGTAACCGCAGTCGAAGGTTGTCCACTCCCAGAGCGGCCCGAATGGTCCCCTTTAAAAGTAATTGGGCAGGTTCAGTATTTTTATTATTCTAAAGTTATTAATTTGCCTTCATATTTCTGTTTCTTAAACCAGATTATGCTCAGTGGTCTGATTTTAATTAAATATCGTTTTGGCCTAATATTTATCGGTCTTAATTTTCTTATTAAAGAATACCAATTTAATTATAGACCCTTTTTGAAATACTGCTCTTTTGTTTAATTCGCTTCAAATCTCAAATCACATCCAATGATAGCTACCCATATTTTTTATTTTAACCTGCGTCTTTTGTACGAGTAGTACAGTATTGATCACCCAATTCATTATTAATGATCGGTTTATAGTCGTATTTGCACCACGAATTGCAAACGTGAGTAACTTTATTCGCGAAAATATAGATTTCCTTAAAATATGCAAATTTGTGTGTTTGAAAGGTATGCGGATTTTCGTTAAGTTGAATGCGGCTTTTATAAATCGACTCGAAGCGAATGTTATACAAATCTTATTCAACTTCATAACATATGTAACAATATGTTTGTTGTGAATCTTAAATATCGCTCACCACAGTTAACCAATCAGCTGCTCTTTTCAAATTAATGGCCAAATTTCTCCATTATTTCTTTATGACATTTTTATTACTGTTTTTTGATTATTAAATTTTGAAATATTTGTTTTAAATTTTCATTATCTTATTGTCCTATATTCATAGTAAACCGCGGGTATACTACGAAATCCCGGTTTCAAAACCCCGGTTTTCAAAATCCCGGTTCCAAAATCACGGTTTTCAAAATCCTGGTTTTCAAAATCCCGGTTTTCAAAATTCCGGTTTTCAAAATCCCGGTTTTCAAAATCCCGGTTTACAAAATCCCAGTTTAGAAAATCCCGGTTTTCATACATTTTGATGAAGGAAAATTTTATAAAAATTCATTAATATTTGATAAAAAAATTACGAAATATTTGTCAAAAGATCATTGTCTGTCAAAATTGTCTGAGTTTTGTCAAAAAATCATTTAAGAGTCCCATTTTCCAACATATCAAATTTTAAAAATTCAAACCGGGATTTCCTAAAAATCGGATTTTTTTTATACAAAACCGGAATTTTGAAAACTGGGATATTGAAAACCAGGATTTTGAAAACCGGGATTTATAAAAAAACCCACCCGTATACCGAATGTAGCACGCAAAACTTCGCTAGAATAAAATAAAATTAAATTTAATTCTAGGAACTAAAATACTATCTTTATTGTTTTTTTAAAATCGGCGTGTTTGTCCCGTTGGCTTCGAGCGTGGCCACCTGTGGTATATGCTAAAGGAACTATTATTCGACCTCCCCAAGTGAAATAATTATCTATATTGTTAGTTCACGTTCATTTCTATGTTCTCGAATAACGTTAGCAGCATTCGTAATTCGCGTTTGGCATGAATGCGGCGTCAGGGTCGAGCTAGATTTAAAAACAAATATTTGGGTTATTTTGGGTGATAGCCAGATCTCACCTCGATGTAAAAATAAAATTGATTACTTTTTATACTTATTGTTTTTGCCAATTTTCGACAGATATATGTATGTAGATAGAAAAAAAACATTTAAAATTATATAAATTAAGTCCCGGCCTTTTACTGTTTCTTGCAATCTATAGTAGAATTACTCCGAAACTAAATCCAAGTGTTTATTAACCCTAATGTGAGTGACGTGGGTACCCGGGTACCTTTTGCCTTTTTAGACGTCTACTTTTGTATGTTTTACTCCCAATAAAAACTTTAAATTTTGTGAGAACTTCTAGTTCAATTGGTACAGATTACGATCATACTTAAAAATGAGAAATGTTACAACATGGACGAACGTGGAAAAAATAAGTTAATCACTCAAATTAAGATATTTTTTCTTCACTCACATGAAGGTTGATGAGTACATAAATAGAAGCAAAAATAATCAGATTGGTTGTTACGATTTTTCTTTTTTCAAATGACATTTGTCGCTGCTCGCTAGAAGAAATGCTAATCTTAGTCAGCAGAAGGTAGGGCTAAATATTAAGATGCTTATCATTAAGAAATTCGAAATCGATCTTGTTTACTTGAGATACAAATATTGATTTTTGTGGCTATTAAATCCTTGCCTTGCCACGGTTGCAACATTGTCATTCGTAAATTATATTATTTTCAAAAACATCACCCTATTCTATCTCCTCCTTATAAAAAAGGGTAATGGGAACGAGTACATTTTTGGTGAAGCGTGAAACTGCGGCTTAAATTATACTGTAAACTTATGGCGTTTTCTTTTCACAAAAAACTGGCAAAAAATATCAAAATTTTTTGATGTAAATCACATTTTCGCGTTCTTTTAGTGGAAAAAATAGCAAAAAAATTTGATGTACATCAAAAAATGGAAATGTAGATTTTTAGTTCCATTTTAACTACCACATACACATATTTATATACATATATAAAGTCAATCGTAAATATTGTCAAATACGTCAAACTCGTCATTTAAAATATTTTCAAAATGGTTTGTTATTGTTTTCGGCATCCCTTTCGGGTTTAGGCACACTACGATAAAAACACATCAAATTTTTTTCGTATTCTTTTTAACTATCGGAAATTTGATTTACATCAAAAATGTAAAAGAATTCGCTATTACTGAATGTCAGGACTACTCTTTTCTAAAGAATAATTAAACGAACCCTAAGTTTATGTACTAAAATGTGCAATTGAATACTAATTAGTTCTTTAACTTAAAACTGGAAACAGCAAGTATTAGAAACGTTATTAAATTCTTTAAGCTTAATTCAGTGTTTTCTCTGAATTGGATATTTAGATACTCGTACCACATTTCGATACCACTCTCATTTTATTTTAATTAAGTTTTTGAAGTTATTAATTGAAATAAATTCAAATTCACTAAAGTAGCTACACAGTTATTCTGTACAGAACACACTGAGCATTCTACTTATTGTAATATTCAGTCGCCCAGGTCTGATAAGGCACCACCTTCAAATTTTTCATAATGTTATCGTTTTACTTCGTTACAAAATTTCATCGAAAAATTAACTTCAACAACTTTAATTCAATTTTACTAAAAGCACATGCTTGCAAAGTATAATACAGTTATTACCAACATTATACTGGTAATTTAGTATTCATAAAATGACGGTAAAACTTACCGGTTTAGGAGAATTTTAAATTTTTTTAAACGCAAATAATGACTAGTATTTGCCTGATTTGTCAAACTATTTTAAATTCGACTTCTTTTTTGACAGAAATTTGCTCGCCAAATGAAATTTAAATTAGGTAACCATATATGCACGGTAACCAACCTCTAGTATTAAAGAGTTATGCAGTCGTCGTATTACTTTAACATGACTAGATCAAATCCATGACATCTATAATCATAATTAGGATTCTGTTAAGTAGAATGCAATGTACTGCGAATCTGAATATATAGTAGAGGAAGGGGACAAATACTCCTAACTATTAGTTTACTTTTGTTATGTTCTATGCGTCATGATATCAAATCAATTCTATTACAATTACAAATAAGTAAATCGAAATATTAAATGAAAATTATTGGTCATATGTAATGATCAAATTATGTATAATTTTGTCAGTTACGATATTTACGTCATTATAATAGCAAATTGTATTGTATTATTTTTCATCTAGTTACGTTAAGTAGTTTCAAATTTCATTGTAATAAAATGGATAAACTTATAAATGCAAGTGTTTTTATTAGGGACATGTGCCACATGCGCTTGCAGTTAGAAAGCAACACCTCATTCAAACAAATTATTGTATTTCTATATTTTAGTAGCCAATCTGTAAAATCAAAATATTTGTCATTTTTTCAAAAATCCAAATTAATTACGATTATTTTTTTTTCTATGTTTCTATGTTTTTTCTGTAAATAATTTTTTTATAATAAAATAATATTATTATATAAATAATGTTTTTTTTTTATTATTATCAATATTAACAAATAATATTAAATAAATATATTTTTATAATTTTTAAATCTAAATAAAATTTAAATTATTTGTGCTAATATTACAAATAATTCTAATAGTGATTTGAGGATAGTAATTTTTAATTTGACTTTTAAATCATTTTGAGTTCAGCATAATAAAATAAAATAAAAATTATTGAAGACTGAATAGTTAGAATATAATTAAAATTGTAACAATAATTTTTAACTTTTTAAAAACATAAGTTTTTTCTATGATTTTAATTTCAAACAGGTTCCTTAAATCCTTCAAGGTCTAATTAATTTGAGAACTTGTTAAATTTTACATAACATTAATAATAGATAATATTTAGCTTTCGCCAACTGATGTCAAAATTCATGCAACATGGTGAGAAATATCAAGAAAATTGACCCGAAAAATCCAAATTGAACTTATCAGTTTTACCTTTCATATATTTTTTGTGACCAACACCACATTATTTTGCACACAACATTGCTTCTTGTATGTTCGGACACTTTTTATTTGCTTTGTACTGTGACGCATATACACCAATAAGAATTGAATAGTTCACAGATTATGATGAGCTTACAACCTACTCCTAGGAAATACTCATTTCTCAAGGTGTGATGATAATAAATGTTCCCTTACGTTATTTCCTTGCCGTTGACCCATTTTCAACCCTATCGGTTTAAATTTCTGTTTTCCTTGATTTAGAATTTGATTAAGAAACCTTTTATCTGCTTTCAAAATTAAGAAACCTGCTACCTCGGTTATTCGATGTCCTTCTAACATAACTGGGATCGACAGTAAAGGTAAAGAAACTATTTTTAAATATTATTTTCGCCCGAAGGCACTATTTTGGCTTTCCCTGGGAAGGAAGGGGGGGGGGGGGGAGGGGGCCAAAATTCGTATTATGATTTTTTTTTCTTTTCGTAAAATTCGAAAATCGTAAAATCCACCCTATTATGAACCAAAAAGAAAATCGAAATCAAACTTTATGAAAAGCAAATGTCAAAATTCGACTTCTCTATAGGTGACGTATTTACGAAAACAATAGAGTTCGTATACGTATTATTTTTTTATTAAAATAAAATACTTCAATTTCTTTTTAAAATATAAGTTTCTCAATTATTTTATAAAAATTGACAAGTTTAGTTTGTCACAATTTATTTCAAACTTATTTTATTGTACTTTTTGTGGGTCATTTACTAATGATCGCCAATTTAACATGTTAATTTCTTTTATGGAAATATATGTTGGCATAACCAAATTTTTGATATGCGGCTCAATATAAAGAGATTATAACCAACATTTCAGGAGTGAAACCTGTTGATTGTTGGAATTTGAGCTAAAATAACACAAAATAGCAAACTTCATGGTTCTACGACAAAAAAAAAACATTCATAATAGAAATACTCGTGGTGGATTGAATTTTACGATTTCCTATAATCGAAAAAATTTCATGATAGGCCCCCTGCAGCTCGATTCTGGTTTTTCCTATAGGAAAAGGAATTAGGTAAAATATTTTCATAGTATTTTTGTCAAAAATATCAATTTCTGGCCTACTGAGAAATCATGTTTTATCTAAAATTGTATAATTTAAGAAATATTTTTTCCGTATCAAAATTGGATAGGAAAAATTCCCAATTTAATTTTGTTTTTGAAAAAATTTACACTAACTGATTACCATAGTATGCCAGAAAAAACATTTTTGTGACAAAAATATTATGAAAATATTTTTCCTAATTCCTTTTCCTATCGAGCTGCTGGGAATAGGAAATTAGGCAAAATATTTCTGGCATACTGATGTTATTAGTTTGGTGTAAATATTTTCGAAACAATGTTAAATGGGAAATTGTCCTTCCCTATAAAAATTGTATAGAAGAAAAGCTCTCAATCAACTTTGTTTCGTAAATATTTACACCAAACTAATTCAAACAGTAGGCCGGAAAATAGAATTAAGTGTAATTTTTAACCGCTTATTAGCTCAAAAGATGACGCTTACAGAATAAAGTGAATAAAGTGTCAAAATTTTAATTTTTTAATTTTTTAAACAGGATTTTTTTCATTTGACACAGACCCTCTGCCAAAAATGTTACTAAAATTTGTTTCCCACTGATATTTTTTATTGTTTTTGATTAATTGTTGCATCGTAAGTAGGCTATGATTACTAATTTCGGGATGATAAAACGATTTGCTATCACTGTTGCTGCCCGAATTTCAATGTAGACAAACAACCAGAAATTGTTGGCATTTTTCAACATCCAAAATAAAAATGTATTAATGGCCACGTGTTGTCAATCGCACTCGTGCATTTTTATCCTTTTATCTAACAAATTATACTCTAACCCATATTCGGGTTGTACTTTCAACCAACTTATACTATCAAAGATGGTAAAAACATTCGAGTCCATGACAAAATTATGAAGTTTCAGAAATAATTTTTCTTCGTATTTCTTAACGTTTAATCGTAAGTAGTTGACGACCATGTTATATAAAACACGAGTCATCCGTCCAAATTTTCAATAGATTGTAACCAGCATTTTTAGTTTTTGTTGATTGTTAAATTCGTTGATTTATGATTAAAAACGCCAATAAAATAAATTCGACATATTTTGATTGGACTAATTGGGATAAAACTAATATTCGCATAAGTAACCCTTTAACTTTTCTTATTAATACAAAGAATCTCATTAAGCGCCTAATTATAATAACATTTGTAAAAAAATACTGGATCTATGGCTGGGCCTCTCCCAAGGATCATTTCTCTGATCGATAAACCGCTGACTTGTTGTGCTTCAATATGTAGTTTCAATCAAATTGATCATTTTCCAGAGCAATATCTGAACTCAGGTTGGAATATTACTTCATCACACCAACTAATTCGAAATCTTTTGAGAAATGACTAAATTCCATTTAAATTGGTCTCTTTCATCAAACAAACCGTATTTCTTCTCAAATGGTTAAAAATTGACCTCAATTTATTGAAATTATGAAGATTTAGAAGTCATCCCTGTACTAGACAAAACTGAGAAAACTCATACTTATCATTTCAGAAAGAACCAAATCTCAAGTTCATATTGGTATCCATTTTGCATGATAAAAACTCAGGTCCTATTCAAAACGTTGAAAATGGCTTAGTTTTAATTGGTATTATTCACGTCCACATTCGTCAATTATTTTGACCAATGTGTATAATGGGTAAACCTGGGCTTCCTTCAAAACCTGTTGAGAAATAGCTTAGCGATTGATCTAATGCAAATCGTGGTACAGTCAAATTGGATTTGCTTCAGTCAAATTTAACTTTTTCCAGGACAACCCGAAGCCACGTATAACATTTATTTTAAAATTTGATAAGTTAGTCACAACAGTCTCAAAACAAGAAAAAAAAGTAACGTAGTAACAAAAATTAAGGAAAAAAAAATTCTTTTTAACCTAAAATTTTAGGTTAAAATTTTCGGTAAACTTTTCACCTTTTGTAAACAACATTCTGCAGCCATCATTTAAAGTTATATTCATTTTTTGGTAGCTGACAGACTTTTTCAAATGTAGTTTTATTTCCATCGTTATCTATGACTTTCGACCATCTTTCTTGCAATATATGGAATCAATCGATTGTTTGTCTTTTGATGCGATCCACTCGTCAAGCCATTTTTTGATTTCCTCATGGGTTCTGAAGTGCTGGTCTTGAAGATCACTTTGCATTGATCGGAACAAATAGTAATCTGATAGGGCACAATCTGTTGTCCCTATTCATCTGGTAGAATTTCCCATTTAAGTACAATACTTCCAGCGAATTTTTACTTGCTTTTCCGACATGTGGTAGAGCAATGTCGTGCAGTAAAATACGCTGGTTGCTGGCTGGAATCGGACGATTTTCGTTCCATGCATGGTATCAATTGTTGTTGGTAACGTAATAGTTTCGTTCGGTTTTAGCAGCTCATAGTACACCACACTTTTCTGATCCCAACAAATACACAACATAACCTTACTTCCTTGAATGTTTCGTTTTGCTGTTGATATCGGATAGTTCGTGTTGTGTTCTTATATATATATATATTTATATATATTTATTATAATTAAATAATACACGCGGTTCTGGATTTCAATACAACTTTTTAACTTGAATGTATTCTTTATTTCTAGGTTATCTTTTATATGACATTTCGCAGGTGGTCGAACCCAATAAACATATTGGATATTTAGCATATAGTTTATGCATTAAATGATTAACCCTAAATGACGTTTTATGTATATTACAGTCTCCCACACTTATTGGATCACTTCTCGGTTATTCCAAATGATAGTCATGTAAGTATGTTGGAGGATGTCGCTCTCTACATGATCGTCTTGGAAGATCGTTGCTTGTATTCGGGTGAACTTCCTGCTCTGGAATATTTATTGAAGTATTATTTCCGTTGAATTCTTCTATACCTGATGATTCCTCTCTTCTGCTGTGAATGTCTGACCGATATCGACTCGGTGTAATGTTTGTTTGACACTGACTCGGTGTGATGTCCGTTTGATACCGACGGACTGGATTTCGAACTGGTAGATTAAATGTTACTCGTGGTTGTTGTCTACTTGGAGTAATTACACTCTCAGTGCTTTTTAATTGATTGATGTGTCTTTTCAATTGGTACCCCGTATCCAATTTTACTAAGTAGTGAAGTCGTCCCAATTTGTGTAACACAATACCTGGAAGCCATTTTACGTGACCTATATAATTACGAGAAATTACTCTGTCTCCCACACTTAGTTTGCGCTTGACTTCTATGTTCTCGTTGGCTTTATTGGAAGTATGACCTGATGGTAGAAGTGCATCAAGTTTGATTCTGAGTTTTCTCTGGAACAGATTTTCTGCTGGACTTTTGCCGTTATTTAAAGGTGTAGCCCGATATCTTAATAGAATTTCGCGAACCTTATCGGCACTAGAACCACCTTCATCTTCCATTGCTTTTAACTTATCCTTGAAAGTCTGCACATAACGTTCCGCCTGCCCGTTTGTCGCTGGATTGTATGGTGCAATGAATTTTTGAAAAATTCCTCGTTCTGAACAAAAATTAATAAACTTTTCACTTTTAAAAATGGTCGCATTGTCCGATACCATTACCTTTGGAAATCCATGGTAGGCAAAAATTGATTTTAACTTTTCAATTGTCATTTCGGTTGTAGGGCTACAGTTTGTAATTGCGATTTCTGGCCACTTTGATTTAGCATCAACTACAATTAGAAAATATTGTCCCTTGTACGGTCCTGCATAATCAAGATGAATTCGCTCGAAGTTTTCTTCCGGTTCTTCCCAGTGGTGTGTTTCTTCCTTTCTGGGCGATTTTTGATTTTCGGCACACGCATTGCAACTTTTCGCAAATGACGTAATATCGATGTCGATGTTTTTCCAATAGACATATCGGCGAGCCAGGCTTTTCATTTTGCATATGCCTAGATGTGTATGGTGTAATTCTTTCAAAACTTCCTTTTGAAGGCTTACTGGAACTACAACTCTGGTACCTCTGAAGATTGTGCCGCAATGAAGATGGTATTCATCATCATTTCTTTCCCCATTAAGAAGGTTTTCTTTTAGTTTTGATAGAACTGGATCATTGTTTGTTTCTCGCACGATATCTTCATTTGTGAGTGTTAATGAACTAATTGTATTTATTGTCTGGGCGTTCATAATATCTGTATCATCCTCATCTAATGTAATTTCGTCAATCGGTGCTCGCGAAAAATAATCAACATTTTGTTGTTTTTCAGCTTCCCGATGTTCTATGGTATACTGGAATTCTGAGAGAAATGAAGCGTAACGCAGTAAGCGGCTGGATGTCATCGAAGGTAAATTTCTATTCAGTTTGAAAATATGTGTTAACGGTTTGTTGTCCGTTACTAGCTTGAACTTCTGACCATATAGGTACATGTACAACCTTTTAATAGTCCAATAAATTGCTAGTGCTTCACGGTCTAATTGGCTATAATTTTGTTCCGCAATAGACAGTGAACGAGATATGAACGTAACCGGCTTTTCTTCCCCTTGAATGACTTGAGATAATATTCCCGCTATTCCGACTGGGCTTGCATCGCATGATACGGTTATGGGTAATGCTGGATCGAATGGCAGTAATATTTTATCACTTGCTATTTCCGCTTTTAATCTCATAAATGCTGCTTCACACTTTGCTGTCCATCGAAATTTTACTTTACTATGTAGAAGCAAGCGAAGTGGATGTGTGAGTGTAGCTGCATCTTTAATGAATTTCGAATAATACGTGATTAGTCCAAGAAATTGTTGAACTTCGCGAGTGTTCTTCGGACGTGGTGCTTCCAATACCGCTTTTATTTTCTCTGGAGCCTTTGATATTTTATTTTGTTCGATCTGATATCCCAGATAATTGATTTTCGTCTGAAAGAATTTGCATTTTTTCGCATTGATATGAAGGTTGTATTTTTTTAACCGGTCGAAACACTCGATAAGGCGTTGGTAACACTCGTTGTAATTTGATCCTTGAATTACGATGTCATCGAAGTAGGTTGACGTACCTTCCAGACCTTGAAGCACCTGGTCTAGTATTCTATGAAATTCGCTCGGAGCCGTTTTAATGCCAAACGCTAGTCTGTTGAATTTGTACGTACCCTTATGTGTGGTTATCGTTTGAATTTTTGCACTATCCTCATCCATTTGGACATGATGATACGCTTTGAATAAATCTAGCGTACAAAAGTACTTAGAATTTTTTAAACTGTTAAGAATTTCCTCAATGCGCGGAATCGGGTAATGTGCGTCTTCGAGTAGTTTGTTTACGCCTACTTTATAGTCCACGCACAATCGAACTTGATTTTCTGGTTTTGGGATACACACTAACGGTGATCCCCAATCGGATGTATTCACTTTCGTAATTATTCCTTCTTGTTCAAGAATGTTTAATTCCTTTTCGATTTGTTCCCTTCGTAAAAACGGTACCTCTCTCGCTTTGTGAAATATTGGCTTAGCATCCGGTCTAAGTTTTAGTGAACACTGGAAATCTGGAATTTTTCCCACTTTTTGCTCAAAAATTTCACTAAATTTTTCCTTGAGTTTGCGAATGTCCTCTTCGACATTTTCCGTTGAAAGAATTTCATTTACTAATTCACCTGCATTCTTCCCATCTAATTCTTGTAAATTGATGTTGAGTTTTCGAATCCATGTTCTTCCCAAAAGAGCTTGTCGTCCTGTATCGACTATATACATTTCTTCCGTAATTATTTTGTCTTTGTAAGTCGCCTTTACCGTTACTACTCCATGAGGTTTAAATATTTCTTTGAGATATGATCGGAATTCTATGTTTGTCTGTCTCACTGGATTTGAAATATTGAGATTCTCAAAAGTGTCCTTCGGAATCAGAGTGTATCCTGCTCCTGAATCAACTTCGAATTGCTGGTCGTTTCCTTCTATTCCGATATTTACGTAATATTTCCCTGCATTATTACTGGATCTTGAATAATTTGTATACACATCATGCACATTCTGGATATTATCTTCATTTATTTGAGAATTCACTGTGCTTATAGCTCTTTTGTTATTTAATAGAGTCGTAATACATACTCTCTCTACATGACCTACTTTCTTGCATTGTTTGCAGTGAAGTCTTTCTTTATTGCACTTGCAATCTCTGGTGTCGTGATTATCGCGCGCACATCGTAAGCAAAGACCCGTTAATCCTAGTTCTTTATAATTAACTCGACCATGTGGTCTTGATTGATTTCTGTGTCTGGAGTTGTGACCCTGGTTGTTTCGGTTACGGATATGGTTTCTTGATTGTCGATTATTTGTAATTTTGCTGACATCACTATCACCCTGTTGTTCTGGATTCCAATTTGCAATTTCCTTGCAGTCTATCTTTGATGCCTCTGATGCCAACGCTATTTCCACGTTTTCTTTAAATTCCAATTTCCCGGCTTGTAGCAACTTTGTTCTGATTGAATTGTCACTAATTCCTCTGATGAATTGCGACAGTAAAAATGTATCCGAAATTGACACGGAACATCCCTTGCAGTTGAGTTTGCATGTTGGTACGAATCCTCGAATGGCTGCTACGTAATCTGCGATTGATTCCTTTGGTTTTTGATTTCGTGTTAACAATCGATGTCTTTCCACTAATAAATTCGGTTCTGGACTTAAGTGGTTTTTCAATATTTTCACTAAATCGTCGTATTCTTCTTCCATTGGTGATTTTGGCGCAATTAAATTTGACATAATACTGTAACATTCCGGTCCAATACAGTTTAAAAATATTGCCTTGCATTTCCCTTTATCTTCTTTTATCTTTTTTAAGTCGAAATATATTTCAAGACGCTGGATATATTGTTGAAACGGTTCCTTTTTAGTGTCGAAATTGTCGAACGCATACTTATTATCACTATCTTCATGTGCCTTATTTCCCGTTAGAAGAGCTTCGATTAACTGTTTTTGTTGAGCTGCTTGTGTTGCAAGAAATATTTTAAATTGTTCTGGATCCATTTTCTTTATATCTGGTTTTTGAATTTTTTATTTTGAATTTTTGCTTTATTTCTCCAATCTCGTCGCCAATTGTTGTGTTCTTATATATATATATATTTATATATATTTATTATAATTAAATAATACACGCGGTTCTGGATTTCAATACAACTTTTTAACTTGAATGTATTCTTTATTTCTAGGTTATCTTTTATATGACATTTCGCAGGTGGTCGAACCCAATAAACATATTGGATATTTAGCATATAGTTTATGCATTAAATGATTAACCCTAAATGACGTTTTATGTATATTACAGTTCGCCAGGATGAACCCATGATTTTTGGGGTTATGGTAGTAAATCCACTTTTCTTCGCCAGTCGCAATTTGAGACTTCAACTTTGGTAAACGTTTGCTTATGGCTGCTTGAGTGATATTTAACTGTTCTACAAGTTCTTTTGCTGTTCGATCTGAGTTTTTCTTCAATAATGCTTCCAATTCTTCATCTTCGAATTTTTTTTGGTTGACCAGAACGTTCTTTGTCACTGACATCAAAATCCCCACTTTAAATCGTTTGAACCAGTTTTCGCAAGTTTGTTTAGTTGCTGCATGTTCACCATACGTTTCTTGAAGCAAACGAAAACTTCCAGCAGCTTTTTTCTTTTGATTAAAGCAAAAAAGTAATGCTTCCCGCAAATGTTGTTTTGTTGGTACGAAATTGTTTAAACGGGATTAAAAAATATGTTGTTTACGCTTTCACGAATAATAACAAACTAAATTTTAATGTGGAATATCAACACTTTAAAACGCCGTAGGTGTCATTGAAAAAAAATGTTTAGTATACCAAAGATACTGGTGTTTATCTGTCTCGTTATGTAAAGCTGATAAAATGGATTTACAAGCACTCTGTGAATCCGTTACAATTACAATGTTATCATCTTTACCAAAAAGAAATACCGTAATAGTGTAATGTTTCTATTTAGTTTCTATTCACAATTAATAAAACGACATGGGAATTTAGACTTTTTTTATAATTCACTTTATTGGTCTTCACACTTTCCCTGCCTTAATCACAATGAATCTTTTTTATTATAATTTTTACTGTGTCTTTTTAATATATCTTTTTACCTTTTTGTTCTTATTTCTATTCAGAATTTTTATTGTACGTTGCACTCAGGTCGTGCACGTTTGCATTCTTGCACTTTTCCAAAAATCGAAATTAAATACTTTATTGCATTACCTTGTATTTAATTTACATTGTATTCAATTTTTGGAAAGTGCAATGTACTTTTATATTTCATAGTTTAATATGTTAATGCTGCTTATTAATTTATTAAAAACATTATTTTCAAAAATTAAATATGTTTTCCAAGTTCTTGCCGTATAGAGTGTTTTTTCTCTGTTATATATTCTTTGTTTCTCTAATTTAATTTTCCACAATTGTTCTAGGTATTTATTCCACCATGGCTTATTATTTTAGTGGTATATTTGTTTATCGTTTGTGTCATTTGTTCTTCGATGTTAATTATATAGAATTGGATTTAATCTTTTCATAAATTTCGTCCGTGATTTTCTTCCAATTAGTAATCTGTTTGTATGATAAGTTGTTAGGATTGTAGGTGATTCTTATTGGAAAATGATCACTTAATAAATTACAATTAATGTCATAAAATTCAATTTTTCTATTAAATTAGATATGCACAAAGTAATATCCACAGCCGAAGGTATATGTCTAAACGTGTCTTGTCTTTTAATCGATCTATAATTTAATATAATGCAGATTACTTATTCATAATGGTTTCCCGCAATTTTGATTCCTAGTGAATCCGTTCTTGTTCTGTCCCATAGAGTGTGGTGCGCATTAATTTCGCCCGTTATTATTGTTTGGTGGTTACTATTCTCGTCTACTATTCTCAAAATTTTGTACTATATCTTCGTTATATCTATTTGAACTATTATAAAAAGACACTAGATTTAAATCTATATTTAGAAATTTTATGTTGTTCTTTAAAACTTCTACCTTCTAACTTGATTAATTATCTCCCATGGAAGATCTTTAATAATTATAAAACCTATACCACCATAATCAGCCGCTCTATCTTTTATTATCAAATCGGAATTGTTAAATTCTATATTTTGATTTGGATTCGTCCATGTTTCTGTTAGTAAAACAATTTGCACATATACTGCTTTAACTATTTTATTGGTTTTCAAACTTCTAGCATTAATTTGTGTTAAATGTTTGTTTCTCAAAACCATCTATAACAAAACTAAATCAATATCAGCTGGATTTGTGGTGTCCGTTCCCGTTTTATTTAATTTCTACTGAATATTGTCAATGATATTATACCCGGTTTTAACCTGTTTTTTTAATTGATTTACAATGTTTCTTAACGTTTTCAAATTGTAAATTCACTTTATCCGAGTTTTCCTGCGATATAAAATCCACCCGTCTTGGCATCCGTTGCCTTAATCCAAATTGTTTCACTTTTGCTTCTTTAAATGAAACCGCTAACTGCCCCTGCTTTAAACGTACTTGACAGTTTCTATCGTTCGTAATATGACTCTCTCCACAAAATTTGCAACCAGACTTCATATCGCACATATGTGTTTCCGTTTTATTTTTAACACACGTAATGCATCTAATATGTTCTAATTTTGATTTGCATCTATATTGTATGGTATATCGTTTGTCTTAAACGTTAATTTATCTAATTCCATATTAACTGGTATATTTTTAACATTACCATTTCGTCATCGTTTCAATTTTAATTATCTCAACAGTCGTTTTAATGTAGTCTTCTATTTCTTTTATCGATAGGTCTACCGGGATATTACGAATAAGCCCCACTGTTGAAATACAATTGTTTGGAATAAATGCTATATATTTATCCAATTTGGAAAATTTATAATTCTAAACACTCGTTATCATCTTGAAAATTCAGTATCCTTATTTATTTGTTCTACCGCCCTATGTTCTTAACTCTATTCAACTTGAGAGATTTACCCAAAACCATTATCCATTTTACAATAGTTGTTAGTTCTTACTTACTGTAACGTCGGATTGGTAGTAGGGATACGGACGGACACAGCCTTTTTGGGAACATGCGAGAAGGCTGGGTCTTCAGACGAATGACTTTTGTAGATGTTGTATGGGCGAAAAGGAGGGAGAGACTTTAAATCACTTCCTATGCTCGTGTCCGGCACTATCATACAGAAGGCATAAGTGTTTAGGTGTGTACGGTGTGGACAGCCTTTCAAAACTCGAGAACTGTGGAGTGCGAGATATTTTACGCTACATAAGTCGCTCTTTACGCTACATAAGTCGATTCAGCGGGAGTGAACGGGAGATAGGATCCTGTGGTCTCACAATGGACCACTATTAGCCTAAGTGTGCGATAGCAGCCACTCTAACCTAACCATTATCGTCCATGGCGCTTACACCCTCCAAATTGTTATCTTTCTTAATAGTAGCCATCTTTTTAACAATTTCAATTTTTCCTGTACCTGCAATTTTTTTTCGTTTTATAATCTTTTTGGATATTAATTTCGTACTTTCTTTACATATTTTTTTTTGTTATTCGAAACTATTTTAACTTTTCTAACAAAAACATCCGTATCCGCACTTGAAACGGAAAATGTTAAATTTTGATCACTTATTTGAGTCAAACGGACGAATCCTTATAATTATAATTTTAATCTGTAAAACTTACCAAAGTGAATAAATTTCCAATAGTTTAATGGAAAAAATATTAAATTATATTTAATCTACTCGCGACCTCTCCACAATCGATTCTCGACAAAGGCTGCGGGCCAATAGTCTGGTAAAAGTCAATTTTAAGTAAATTTTTCGGTAAATTCATTTATTTTTCAAAAACTCTATGGCAAACTGATAGAAAAATCTGTTCTAAATCCAATTTTTACCATACTAAACGATTTAAGGCGGTGATACATGTACAGATTTTGCTTTTAAGGCAAAAAAAATTGCCTTATACAAAATTGAGAAATGTTCAATTTAAAATTTTTGCCTATAAGGCGAATCAAGATGGCCGAATTTTAACCAATCAGCGCGCATAATTTTTATGCCTTAAAGGCAAAACCTGTGCATGTATCACCGCCTTTACTCGACTATTGACCCGCAGCCAAAGTATTTTATTTAAAAAAAAAATTATTTAAAAAATGTTATTGTCGTCAAAATATGTTGGCACTATTAACAAACATAATATTAATAGATAATAAATAGATTAATATTATTAGATAGAATAGTCCACATAATATTTTCAGAGTTACGCGGGAAACACAAATCAATTTCAATCCAACTGACCAATTAGATTCAACTATTATTTTTAACAAATTCGATTGATGGGGTACCAACTTCATTGCACTTGAATTCTTTAGTCAAATTAACATTTAGACTGTTTTCGAATTATTTCATAATTAAACAATAATAATTAGGTATAACTTCCTGAGGTGTGTAATGTGTTCTCAAACTCGTTTTGATGCGAAAAGTAAGCCGTCCAAATAAATAAATAAAAATTTTGCCCCTAAAAAATAGGACGCATAAATTGCTGAAAAAAATTGTAAGACAATAAATGAGGCTTACACAGTTTTGTTTTCTAATGTCGTCTTCTTCTATCGGTATTTGGCGGTAGGCTTGAATCAGATCAAGTAAAACTGAACACCTTCGAGTTGATGCGCAAAGTCTGTTATGTGAGTCTGGCCGTGGTCTGGCAACTGTAAGAAGCTAGCCCTCTTCTGTGAACTTTAATGATACTGCAAAGAGTGTGCTAACGGGTCAATCCATTTTTGTCAAGCTCATACAAATATTTCTACAGTCATTCTACTATTGAGTAGAACTACATACACATTTATTAATACAACTAATTATTTAATAAACTTATTTTTAAAAATTACTATCCTTATTTTATGTTTACAATTAATTACTAAAGTAAAAAAAACTATAAATATAATTAGAATATCCCAAAGATATATGCAATGCGTAGAGGCGATTTAAAAAAAATAGAATTAATTAAACAACCGAAAATATTTCATAAAACAATAAATAAACAAAGCACATCACATTTTTGAATAATAAGTCAATTTCATACAATATAATTAAAAGTAAATATAAAAGCTATTTAATTTCATGTTTAAATTATGTTGTGTTATGTTTTTAATTGAGTGTGTGATATCTGAATCTGATATGCCATAAATGTCATTAAAAATGCAAAAGTGAGACTTAAATTATATTAATAGAATATTCATAAGTTACAACTTATATTTATAATATAATTTTATTCAACTTTTAATTCCGAAATCGATTTCATTTTCCAATATTTTCCCATCACAAAATATTACCATTAAAAAATAGTAAACAGATCTCATAAATAAACTTAAATAGATTAAATAAAACGCTGCTATTAATTACTAAATCCAAAATTAATAATTGCCTAGAGACAAAAAAATATAAATAAATAAATATTGTTCAATGTTAAAAAAAATTAAATTTTTAAATTATAATTGTAAAAACCGATATCGTAAAGTAGAACTCTATATTTATTTATGTTATATAAATATTAATACAATATAGACTATTATTTTTTTTTAATTATCTAAATTTAAAAACAAAAATTGTGTAATTTATGTACATTAATAAATTAAATACAAAAATTAATTAATAAAAATCATATATTTTGTTAACGAGTGAGATTGGTCTAAAAAGTGAAAAAATAAATACAAAAAAAAAATAAAATAATAAAAAATTATTAGCAGCTGAACTAAAATTCTAGATTTAATTTTACTGTAAATAAACATAAAAACTTAGAGAAATTAAATTAATTAAAAAAACTATTCAATCTATTAAAAACAAAACTAAATTTTAACTATATATAGACACTCTATTAAATAAAAACAAAACAACGGACATCAAAATAGGAAAACTATATTACAAAATATATTAAATTCGACTTAATATTAAAACAAACACAATAAAGAAATAAATTGGATATACATAAACTTGATATAATATCATAATTTAGTGATTTGTATATTATTAATTAATTGTCATAAACATCTTAAATATAATATTTAATTGAAAATTAAATAATCAAAAATAACATGAGGAATAAATGAAAGATCGAGAAAATAAAATTATTAATAAAATTTTTATATTTGTTAAAAAAATAATAAATTGTGTTTTAAATAATTGACGTATCTATGGATGAGGTAAACCTGAGGTCAGTTTTCGGAGTTCTATTTTAAATTTAATATAAACCTCGGACTGCACCCCGATTCTATAAAAAAAACAAGATATTGTGTACACAACGTTTAACCTTCGTCTGGCGGCATAATTTTACAACGCTAAAAGTTTTTTACAACGCTAAAATCTACTCGATCCCCTTTCTTTGAAGAGGTTGAGGATATTTTTCTAAAATAAGGTCTGCATGGTCTAGCAAAAAAATGTGGAGATCTCACAAAATTTTACCCCTCCCCGGTTTCTACAAGAAGATTTATTAGTATTTAAAAACGGAAAAGGCACAATTCTACCTATGCCGCCTGACGAGGGTTAACACACCCCAGGTTATTTTGTTTATTTTTGTGTCTTTATTCGAGTATGTGATGAAGATTCAAAACATCAAACAGTTGAAATAAAAATTAGTTGAACACATGTTGTAATAATTGTGTGACTTAAAAGCGATATCTTTTCCACTTTTAAGAATTTTGCTCAAATCGATAAAACCTTCTTAATTGTAAATCACCACAACTTCACACTTTATTTTAATTTATTACCAATTGGATCAACATACGTATAATGTTTAATAAAGAATCAGGATATCATTGCGGACCTTTACGTTATTTTGCATTTAGGTGTGGAATAAGGGGCCCGTGAAATATTCCGTAGATTAAAATCATATACGTATACAAATCTAATTGAAATTCAACTAATTCCAATTGAAATTTTAAAGCCTTTCTATGTAGTTGTGTGGAAGTTTTGCGAAATTGCCAATTAAAAGTAAAATATTATGTTTGATTTTACATTATTTTAATTAGTTTAGAAAGCAAAGAACTCACTTTTACATAAATTACAAAATTTATACAAAATTTTAATTCAAATCATTGAAATAAAATAAAAGTGAGATAGAAACAAGAAACAGATATATATTCATTGAATTGACGATATTTAAAAAATAAGCACATCAAGATAAGTTAAAAGAAATCGAGCAAATTTTATCAGTAATTTATAAGACGTACATATATCAAATTGTCTTAATTAAAATGGCCGAAAAATATTGTATCTTATAAATAAACTAAAAATTAAAATTTTAATTTATAAATTTCGAAGATAAACCAAAATTGTGTACTAAAACAGTCGGGGCGCAAACCAAGTATACTGAACTCAAACCAATTATGAATTTCCCATTGATTTCTAATAAGAATTTTTTTTTTGAGTTTCATATAAATTAACAACTTAATAATTTTTTGCTTTTGCAAATAAGAAGCAGTGCATTATAAAACAAGATGGGTTTAGGTAGGTGCTTAGTCAACTACTTCGAATTGAACTACTACGAATTAGCGAAAATTGAATAACAATCTCCAGATATGGTCGTCAATGTTGATGGAATTTAGTATAAAAAAAAAATCTCCTGAAATTTTATATATGTTTGATCTAAATTTAGGTTTGAATCATTTTCTAAAAAAAACTCATACTTATATGATTGTACTAAAATTACCAATACGATTCGTTTTTTTCCCCTATTTGAATTTGAAGTAATGGGCTAGTTATATAGACGAAAACGAAACGAACTGAAATGAAACGAAACGAAAGACGAAAGAAATATGGTTATATAGACAAATTGGTGAAACGGTTTTGACATTTTCATATTTGTTTTTAATTTTATATTATTTGAAGTTTATTTCTCGTGTGTATGAAAACTGACTTGGAAAATACGTTTTATATTTGGCAAACTAAATAGAAATATACAAAATATATAAATTTATACAAAATATAAAATATTTTGACAATTTGACATAAGTGCTAGTAAGGATAACAAAAAAATACATAAAAAATACATAAACGAAAGCAAGTTGAATTGAATCAATTTCTCCGTCAGTTTTCGTTTCGTTTCTTCTACCCAGCAAACAAACGCTGATAGCAGAATGAAATAGATGGAAACATTTGCACACGTCGAAGCGAGAAAACAAATAAATTTACTTCGGTTTTATTCTGTGTACTGCATTTTTACCCCCACCCAATCTCTTGTTTATCAATTTCATTTCAAAAATTGTTATTTCATTTCTATCAGTCTCCAGATTTCAGCTGAAGGTAATAGACGTTTGTAAATGTTTTTCAGGTGGAAATACATGGATAACATATAAAGTAAGTATACAAAATTAAAAAAATGTGTAGTTGTATCTGAATGACAATACACATTTGGTACATACAACAAAAACCAAACACAATCAATAATATATGATTGTGTTTGGTTTTGATACAACAAAAAACATTAAAAAAATATTATTTTCTGGTAAACCAACGGTTAACAACAGTTCATATTATACTCAAATCCAAGTGAAAGAGAGATAAATTAATTTGTAGGGGAAATAAAGCCGAGTTTTCGGTCGACAACAATACGAATAGCATGGAATTAGGTGCATCAATTTGAAGTAAAAATTGAGCGCTCTAATTATATGCTGTTTATGCGCTCTTTGTGCGCTGATTTGTACTACTGGGTATATAATTGGTTCAGTATGTTTTCGTGTATTCAATTCGTTCGTTTCGTTTCGGTCCGTTTCGTTTTCGGCTATATAACTAGCCCATAACAGTGACTCATACATACAAAACATCAATGGAAAGTCTGGAATATTTCACACCCGTTGGAGTAAGCATGTTTTGTTTCCGAGGTCTGGAATAAGTACGATTTGCAACTAACATGATGGGATTTAGCTCAGTGTGAAATAAAACAATGAATTATAATATTTTAGATACTAATAAATGTTCAGATAATATTTATGAAATAAATCTAAAAATTCAATTTTAGTACATATGTGCACTTTAAAACTTAAACGTATATCACAAAAATTAAGGCTGCGTATAATAATAATAATGATAACAAAAATATAAAAAATTTAATTATATTCATCACAGTTGGCGTGTTCAGTCCGACCAAAATGATAAAAATTATCATGATATTTTTTGTGACCCTAACTTCACTCCGTATAATTTTATGTCAAACCCGAGTGAACAACCAAATCGAAAAAATAATTATAAATTGATTCTGCACGTCAAAACATTGTTGACGCTGTCATAACAACAATTTACTATTTACTAATGCCTAAGTATTTCACAATAGTTTAATACTTCACATCTTAACGCTAATAAAACAAACCCGGGGAGTATACATCATAGTAATTCACTCATTTAAACATTCATTCAATTATAATTTACGACAGAGATTTGCAGATAAGATAACTGATTCCTCTAAAACTTTCACAAATTGTTTTTAGATGGCATGTGTAAAAGAAATCACATTCTCGCCCAATTCGTGACTACACGAATAATTTTAACCACACAACGTCGCACCTAATAAATCATTCAAGGCGGCCGCATGAAATGTCTCTCGACTCTCGAGCCAAGCCAAGAAAGTTAAAACTTAAAAATGTGTGATCTCAAAAAGGCGGTACACAACATTTGCAATACAACAACAATAATTTACAACAACAATTTGCATTATATCACTCATTTTTAGCTTTGTTGCCTCAGCTCGAGAGTCGAGACACATTTCATGCGGCCGCCATCAGAGGAAATGAAATGGACATTGAAGATTGAACAAAAACACAGAAAAGAAACTACACACACAAATCATACACAAACAATATTTGTTCTTGAGTTTATTAAAGACGCTGATTTCAACTACATTGTTCTTAATGTATTATTGTTTAATACAAAAATATAACATTAAAGTTGAACAAAATGTTGTTCCTGTCAACATGAGAAATAAAATGTACATAAATTTTGACAACCAGAATCGAAATTTTTTTTGGTTTTTTTTGTGATAAATGAGTGCGTTTTATGGCAAAAACTGATAAAAAATATCATGATAATTTTTATCATTTTGGTCGGACTGAACACTAGGAGTATTGTATATTAAATTATTTAAAATCGTAAACTGTCGTTTTCAGCCTGAAATTCACAAAGTGAATCGTGTGTTATCTTTAGATATTAATACGCTTAATTTTAAGTTTGTGCTCCTTTTTTTACCTATTTCCCGTGCGCGTATCTTAATGAAACATATATCCGGTGAAAGGTATTTTTTCATATATATGTTTTATTAAGGAACGTGCACGGTATATAGGTGTAAAAGCCAAGAAACGTTTTTCCTATACTGTACATCTTATATATTAATCACGACGGCAGAATGTCATGACAAAATATGTTTGTCTTGAACCGTCATTGCACAGTGACAATACAGAACAAAACAGAGAACATAAAATGATTTTACTCACATACAAACATTTTGGTGTCAAGAGGTGTGAGTGTAAAAATACAATTTTGTCATGGCACTCTATCGTCATGACAAAATTTTGCGAGTGAAGATTGAAATTAATTCATACACAAACATAATATCTATGGAAAGTTTGGAATAATCATTTCCGTCCGATTTCAGGCAAAAGTCATGGGATCTCTTAACTTATGCGAAAAGGTTAAGTGGGAAGTTTCGTCCCGATATGATTTGTGTCTCAGTATATTTCGTAACCGGGTAATTTATTACTCTCTTAATTCCATGCTCGAACTAGGGTGACGTGTTTCTGCTTTTTGTGTGGTGGTAAATCGACTATATAATCTACATAAGTACGTTAGTTTAGTTCGTCAAAATTATTCATATACAAATGAAAATAACACACAAATACAGCGGGCTTTTTGTACATTTCTTATTAAATATTTAGATTAAAGTTGCGCTCTACGGCAATTGTGTGCTTTTCCCTTTTGAGATTTTCATATTTAGAAAGTAGCGCGCCATCCTTGCACCCAAGAATGATGATTGCGCGCTTATCAATCAGCAGGTGCTTGACCTCCTACCCGGCGAAACACAAGTCAAACTTAGTGTTGATAAAGTTGAGAGTGACGACATGAATGAGGAACTCCGTCTACATGTCGAGTTTCTCAATAAGATTGAAGGGTCCGGACTTCCGCGCCATGCCATCCCACTAAAGGTAAACGCGATCGTTCGATGAGGAATCTAAACACTAGCAAGGGTCTTATCAAAGGAACACGCATGCGAGTCGCCCGTCATCCCAGGCATGAAGCTCTCACCCTCGGAAGGCACCTTCTCATTTAAAATGTCTCGCCTCCAATTTCCGGTCCAGCTCGCGATCGCCATAATCATCAAAAAGTGCTTGCCGGCCCCCGTATTTACACATGGTCAGCTGTATGTGGTCTTTTCACGATGCCGCTCATTTGACGGACTCAAAGTGTTTATGGTTGAGACAAGCGATCAATCAGCTGATCGGGACGGGCGCATCACAACAAAGAATGTTGTTTTGTAGAGATTCTACGCATGTTAATGGTAATGTAAATTCATATTTTATTATCCTTTTGTACATTTCTTATTAAATATTTAATAGCGTATATGGATTTACTTTATTTTTCATAAAAGTGCATCAAATTTACATCTTAAAAAATCTTCTTAATCATTTCTTAACCAAAAATTTAATAAAATGTAGTCACGTGACTGATTATTCAGTCACACGCCAGCTACTATTTATTTATATCACAATTTTCTTCGAAATCGGGCACTTCAAATAGTTTTTATAAAATATGCAACTTGGTTTATTTTTCCACTCAAGACCATAGTGTTTACACAAAACTTGTTCCTGAACCTGATCCTACACCAGTTGGGTTCAATGGTTGAAGTACTCTATTTTTCTTTATTACGCTCAAAGCTTCCCGCAAGTCCGATTTGTAGAATATCACCATGAACAGAAATATGCCCCTTTCAGGTTTTTGTCAGATTCATTGGCTTTGATTCCTGAATTTTGAAGTGTCATTTGGCCGGAGGCTTCAAATAAACTGAGGAAATATCAGTTTTTTTAACATTTTATATTTGATGACGCGCTTGTAGCTAGCCAATAGAAAACCATTCCTACCATGATGGGGTTTTCATTCTGCCCACCACATCCATCACACACCAAACGAACAGTAATGATTACACTTAAATCTGAATTGCACAATCTATGGAAAACCGCTGACGAATTTCGTTGTATCCTTTTCTATAAACTTGTTTTGTCAGTGATAGATAAACTTGCTTGCTATAATAAGCAGCCTGATCAGGTACTTTTGGCAAAACCATATTTTTTGACAATCGAAAGAAAACAAATCATTCCTCGTTTCATTTACAAACTCGAAGAATCATTTTACGCACAGTTTATGCACTAGATTTTAAACTAATAGATCATTTTTTCTGGTCAATTTGTCCCTTGAAACATAAACATGTGGAATACACATCTGTGCTTAGGCTTTTGAATCCCAGATTGAATTTGGCACAAAAATCATACAAAAATATATATTTTTTTAATCTCTGCCATATGTTCTGGGGTCGAAGTACTCGCTGCTCTTTCGCGGTTCATTTTTCCCGCCCTACTTTTCATATTTCTGCCAAATCGAAGACGTACGGCTATAGGACTGATTTAAGTTAGCATCTGCGCCTTGCTCCATAGCTCCTTGCCAGCCTATAGTACTGGACATTGAAGATGGGTCGGTCCATGAGTTTTGCACGCCGATACACTCAGGAAAAAAAATATTAGAAACTAAATTATTGTGATATTCCCTATCATACAATGATTAGAAATACTATCAAACTTAGTTTATATAATTAATATCATCATTGTGTGTTAAATATAATTATTTAAATGATTGATTGTATCATAATATGATATTCTTGATCATTCTGCTTCATCTTCTTCATCATAACAATGATGATCACAAGTGATTTGTTTTTCATAAGTGATCATCATTGTTATGATGAAGAAGAATGATCAAGTATATCATATTATGATCAAATCAAACATTTAAATAATTGTATTTAACACACAATGATGATATTAATTATATAAACTAATTTTGATAGTATTTCTAATCATTGTATGATAGGGAATATCACAATAATTTAGTGCTATCATAATATGGTAAATGCAATCATGTATTTATCATACTTTTCTCTGAGTGTAAGTGGTCGTAGTTGTGTTCCTTTTAATCACAGATCGTAATCTATTGATGAAAATTTCCTTTTGCATCCTGCCCCTATTAAAATTCGACGAACCCGGTACCTCCCGATCCAAACGCCAAAGCTGTACCAAAATAACTTGATTTCACTTGCGGTTCAGAATGGGCTATTTTATATTGTCTCCATATTGCCGCAATTTATAACTAGAAAGGTAATTACTGTCTTTTTGAATTAGGTCTTCGACAATAGTGCAACCCGACTGTTCTAAACGACTAGATCAAATGTTTTACGACATCTGCCACCTCCTCTTTTATCCATTGGCATGACGCCGCTGATAAAATGCGGTCTACAAAGTCTGTGCAGGTACACTCGAGATCTACCTCTATCTAGTAAACGATTTTTTCACGATCAAATAAAATCCTTAATTGTTAGCATTTTGCGTGGGTCACTTTTAGCGCGATCAGTTAGTTTGGGAGCTTGAATGGTGTAGTATTTTAAAATAAAACAGTCCTGTGTGATTTTGTTTCTATTGACGTAAAAGAAGTTAGCAAAACTGAGTACATCGCTGCCTTTTATATCATTGCAATCGAACACTTTGCCATTGTGGCTGCATTTGACCATTTTCGGAAGTTTAGTGGCAGAATATCTAAAATAGTATGATTATTTTTTATTAAACTGTAAAAACTACCTTCTGTGCTGTGTTAAAATTGGAGTTTCTTGAGAATCCATTATTATCTAAATCACTAAAATGTATTTTTGATGAATTAATTGAATCGACATCTTATAAAGTATAAATTCTTACCGAATTAAGTATTCTACACAATGCGTGCAGTGTCCGTCCAACAAGCTACCTGTTTTTTTTAATGAATAAATATTTTGAAATTTTGATGAATCCGATGATATCCGAGGAGTTGCTTTATTTCGTGATTCATACGAATCCGATATTCATTGCTCGCAACGTTAATTGGACCAAAGATTGAACGGATGACCTACCTTTCGAAGATAGATAACAATATACAATCGTTAGAGGTCATGGTACAGCTCTCACTTCCGAAAGTCAGCACAGCTTGTACGACTGCGATAAATGTTTCGATCGCAATAATGTTGATTGGGTGTAGAAAACTCGTTGCCCGGCAGCGACTCAGGCTTTTATTTCTACCTGCATATCATTCAGCGATGTTATAACTGACCCGAGGTATTTAAAGTTTTCGACGCCATAAAAATTGTGGTCGCCAATTCCAAGATTTACCATAGAGATGTTCCTAGGTGTTGCTAAATATTTGGTTTTACTGCTGTTCACCTCCAAACCAAGTCTTCTGGCGCAACGATCGAGCGGTATGAACTGTCTTTGATGTCTCTAGGCCTTCGGCTACGATCAAACATATCCAAGAATTTGGCCTGATTTATTAAATATGTAGCGCAAAGTTTCGATGTTGCTTTTCCTCACTACGTACTCAAGCGCCAAATTGAACAGCTAAGGCGCGAGTGAAATTTTATTATCTGCTCGAAGATAATCCGACCGATTACACATATGTCCATGTATTCCATGATTGCATCTCTGTAGCTTGAAGTTGTCCAAAGAAGAAATACCACGTGACAAAGAGGATAACAATTTGCGTGGCTCATTTTTTGATTGCATCGTTGGTGTATAGCCTCATACGTCGGGTGTCACTGTTCGAGTATTTTAATTCCATTGCTGCAACAGCGACACCGATACCGAGGAATTTGTTATCAATTCTAATCAATTCGGTACAACAACATCACTAACTGAATTGATGGTATTGCAAAAACACGGGCTTATTGAATTTATATCAGAACCTGCATGATATTTAGTGCATCCTAATGGTTGGATTAATATCGACGGCAGCTTAACCCTATCTTCGGTCGATGTTAATGCAAATGGAAAAACATTTATACATGGATTGTCTGAAAATTCATGTGCCAGTTTATTAAGGAGCTGGAGGATCGTACGCGGACACTTGGGAAAGTGGCCCATGGAATCTTACCACAGTAGGAGGAATTGGGGACTTCTCCTTTGCAATGTAAGTGAGCAAATCAGACTCACCCTAACACGGAATAATTTTAAATTATTGTCACGGATTCATCAGGACGGACGAATCATTTTAAATAAAATGATTTGTCCCAGGCCGATCCAGTGAACAAAACAGAGATAGGAAATTTACGACAGCAACGTAAAAGTGAAACAGAAACTACAATGAATTGGATGGCAACACTTGTTCGCTGACACCCCGATTACACCATCATCCCCATCGAATGATTCAGGCACATCAACCAACTCCATCATGATTATTCATTAGTCGAATACAGTATGCCTGAACGGTTTTCTATAGGAACGCTACTCAGATTGTTGCAAAGAATTCGAACAATTCGAACAACACTGACGGAGTTACACAATCATAACATTTAAAATAATTTAATAACTTAACCCTAAAAAGCGATTTATTATTTATTTTGTTCATACGAACGCATGGCCCCGTTGAATGCATATAACTTTCGATAGTTTCATTGTGGTTGTGTGTGGTATCCTATTTAATAGCCGGCAACTATTTTAAACCCGTTACCGATTTAAACAGGATCGTATTGGCGGTTTTATTTGTGTATCACGAAGGCTTTTTTGGCCCGAGCGTATTAATTAGGCAACATGTTGCAAATTCTTGGATTTCATCCATAACCATATTATTCACCATAGCTTGTGTAACTCCGTTAGTTTGACGTTTGTTCTTGGTGCCCACGCGAAGCGAATCATCGGCTGATCCAACTACAATCAACACTGTATGCGCGTGCATTTTTTCCAGAAGTGATTCAATCCCTTTTTCACGCATCGAATTTTGGCCGATCACGAATTGTATTGGTGTTACAATATCCAGCTTGTTTTCATCGGGTGCACCACGAACGCCGGATTGTAAGTAACCAAATCTCATACATACGATAGAATTAATATTTTCAACAAGTGATATTTGTAGATGTATAGCTCTCAGCTAAAATGATTGAGCGATTTAGTTAAAATGGATTTATTGAAATCAATAAATTGTATGTGTTACAACTTATAATTATATAAACATATATTATTCATCTATATCATATTACGAATATATGTATAAACAATTAAAGCGCACAAAAATATTATATTTAAAACATTTTGTTCGGATAACTCACCTGATACCCTCACGAGTAGGTTCAATCACAATGACACCGCACCGTCAATTTCCGTTTCGTTAATCTGTCAAAGTAGAAAATATCATATTACATGTAATCTAAGTTGTAAAACGGATAGGCAAACACATGGTCGGCGCGGAACGGTACGTGCTGAAGAGATACACCAACTTTCTATATTTTCGGATAACATAACCTAAACAAACTTTTGGCAGACATAAAACAAACATATTTTCAATATACCGGTGACGATAAATAATTATTTAAAAAATGGAATTTAGAATTGAGGAATTTGTTGAAAAAATTAAGTGCTTTCCAGAGTTGTATAACAAAGCCAATAAAAATTATTTGGATGTTAAAAGAAAAAAAAGATTATGGGCAGAAATTTCAAAGGAATTTAATATCAAAGGTAAATATTATACAGAATTAAATGGATTGTTGAATTTTTGTAATAAGGTATTATTGTTTACATTTTATTCGAAAGCAAAAAAGAAATGATGTGGAATTAGAGATCGGTACGTCCGGGAAAAGAAAAAAACAATTACAACCGTCTGGGCCAGGAGCGAAAAATATACAAGTTTGGGAATTGTATTCTATATTGCAATTTCTCGATGATTTTATCAAACCACGAACGTAAGTTTTATTAAATATAAACATCTTAAGTTTTAAATATTTTAAGTTACTGTTTCAACAATTTATTTTAGAATGGTAGAAAACACATACTTTGAAGATATCGAAGATTCCAGCAGCAGTTTGCATCTTGAGGAATTTGATAATGAAAGTACCAAGCCTCCAAGCGCATCATCAACACCACAACCACCAAAACATTCATCAACAAAAAGGCGAAAGACGGTTCAAGTAGATGAAGTGGAAACTAAATTTTTAGAGAATTTGACTAATCTTAACGATGAAATAAATGTTGGAGAAAATGCAGAAACAGAGGACAGTTGTTTTCAGAAATCTATTGAATTTTCAATGCGAAAAATGTCGGAGTATGAGAAAATGAACTATAAAATACTAATGCTTCAGAAAGCTAATGAAGCATTAGTAATTCAACGATTTATTTTGAATAAAATATTAAAAGTTTTCGTAATACATACATTTAATTTATAAAATTTTATTGAAAAGTAACAGCACCTTCACTACAAAAAGATTCCGCCATCTGGTTTCTCATATGCATAGCAGCGCGTGCTGAGTTATTTGATCCCAACCGGGTACATCTCAAAGGTATTGTTTCCTGTCTCCATTCTCCACACACTAAAAAATTTTCATATAATATTAATACGATTATAATATAAATATAATTCCGTACGAATTTTTTATAGATTTTATATTAGTTTAACTTATAACCAAATGTTATAAAATCTTGTATAAAATGTATATTACTCCATATAAATATTTTGATAGGTCACTTGTATAAATTTGATACTCCAATTCGTATAAATATATGTATATACTACAAAATATAAAGTTTATCCATTAAATGTTAATTTTTGTTTATAAGGGATTAGTATTAAATTTATATAAATTATTTATAGAAAATGTCAATCTGGTTCTCGTATAAAAATTAGTTGCTTTAGTATAGAATTTTCGAAAATTCTATATGCTAGAATTGAACTCAGTTTTCAATATTGATGAAATTTAAGATACATTTTTGTCACATAAATAAACAGTTTTAGATTATTTTATAAAGTCGATATATTTATTAAAACCATATTATTTTTTAAGTGTTATGATTATTTAATTTTAACACATGGGCTGAAAAGTCCCGGGCCTAACAAATAAAACTCGTTTTTTTTGTTCAATTTTTTTTGTTCAGTTGGTAATAACCTTCAAAAAACAGCTGTCAAAATTTCATGATATTCTATTCATTATATTCGGGACGCTACTTTTGTTAGTTTCAAAACAATGGATCAAAAACAATTTCGTCACAAGTCAATTAAAACAATGGCAAAACTACATGAATTGAACTTCGAATTGCTCCCACATCCACCGTGTTCGCCAGATTTGGCTCCCAGCGACTACTGGCTGTTCGCAGACCTCAAAAAAATGCTATCCGGTAAGAAATTCTGCTTGAATAAAGAGGTCGCTGAAACTGAGGCCTATTTTGAGGCAAAAGATAAACCGTTCTACAAAAGTGGTATTGAAATGTTAGAGCGGCGCTGGAATGATTGTCTTGCTCTTGATGGAGATTACGTTGATGAATAAAACCAATTTTGAACAAAAAAACGTGTTTTCTTTGTTCGGCCCGGGACTTTTCAGCCCATGTGTTACTTACAAAAGTATACAAGAGCTACAATTAAATTAAGTGTAAAGTAATTTATACGGTACTATTTAATTTAATATATGTTTTGTTTCTTTTTCGTGACACGGCAGTGTTGTAACTTCTGTTGAATTTCTGTTGAATTTAAAATGTTTCAAATATAATTTATTTAGTATTGACTGTGCCATAGCTTGCACATGCATTATGAAATTCGTCAAACGTGGCTAAATTCTTTTGAGATAAAAATACAATAGCTATACCTTCATTCTCTAAAATTATAAACTTTATTTCATAAAATTCGTTATGGTAGTAGTCATCACTTTCTGGTGAGGCTAAGAATAGTCCTATCGCCCTGTGTGTATCATAATTAATACACGATATATTTAACGATTTATCAGATAAATTATTTTCTTGAATAAATTCTTTACTAAATAAAGTGTTTTCCCCATTTTCCACTTTTCCTTCTAGATTTAAATTTTATATAAAAGTTGAAAATTTTTATTGTTGACGAATTGCTAAGCTTCTTTAAACATTTTTAAAATTCCTTTGATTTTTATTTTAAAATATTGGTGAAATGACTCATAACGGATAGATGACATTTAAGCTAAGGACCCATTTTCAATATTATACTGGGATAGTGTGTTAAAATATGATGTTTAGGAATACCTTAAATTCAGACACTATAGCCGACAAATAACATCCGTTATCAATTTTCGTAAATTATTTACAGATGAAACGGTGACTATTTTTGCAAACATTATGTCTATTATTTTTAATAGAGATATTACTACATATTAGCCACTTCGAATGCAGATCTTCAAAATTCATATCTCCAAAAATAAATGGATAGTGGTTGATCCAGCACCACGATCGAGATGCTGAGAAAGTTAATGAATCCTTAGCGACTAAACCAGTCGGAATAATTTTTTCGATTTGTACTCAAATATAAAACATTTAATCCTTTCATTTATTTGGTTATAAGTCAAATATTTCTTTGAAACCAAATAGTTTAAGAAATGTTTTATATAGTAAAAGGAACAATACCTCCACCGAAAAAAATAATCGGTGATATTCACAAAAAAACGGAGTAATATTTAATGAAGACTGATTAAAAATTGAGCGCTTTGTATTTACTGCGATTTTAGCAAATCAAGACAGAGCGCATGGTAAATAATGACACCAAGGTTAATGGTTTACAATGCATTTTAAAATTTGCGGATCTAGTAAATTGCAGCGCATAAATATTTACTATCCATAGAAGCAAACACTTGAAACTTGAGGAGAGTTTGAGGAGACAGAATTTAATATTTAACATATGTATTAAAAACCAATTTTAATGAAACACTTTTTTTATAATAAATTTTTGTTTTATTCATTTTCACAAAAGGCAATCGATTTTTCTTAAAATAAACATGATAATTAATTACATCTCCGGATTGACAATAAACTTACTTGTAAATTTTGATCAAACATATTTTTCCTTTACTGCCTTGAAAGATATTGAATTGTTATAAAGTTGCTAATAATTAAATTCTCTGCTTATATGAAAGCATTAATGTTCAGGGAACTGAGTTGGTCCGGTCCTCTAAAATTGCTTTATAAAATTCTGGAATTTAAACAAGAAAGTAACAAACAGAAGTTAATGCACATAAAGTTTTGCAAATTTAATTTGTGTTTACCATATATCGTTTCAGCACTTTTATGGATTAATCCTCAAAGTTATAGCGGCCATTTGATGCGACGCGAAGTAAGGTTAAAAAAAACTGCTAATGAACGATAAAAATAAAAATAGTTTATATTTTATTTTATTTTGAAATAATTACCATTTTCACAACAAATCCGGAAACTAGACGAATACGCATTTTTGTGGTAATTTGTGTACTGGTTTAATTTCACTTTAAGACTAATTTTTGTTTGAGATTTTAAATAAAATTTGGAGAAAAAATTGCAAAATAGGATAGAATTTAATGATTTGCATGAATCTAATTTGTCATAAGACGCTGCTCAGCAATAATTTTAATATTTAAAAATGCACGGTAAATATTGCACTACAAATTACCAGGCTCGTACTTTATTAAGACATTATTGGTAATAATTACCAATTTGGGTTTACACAGCAAAATGTGTAAATATCACCGCACAATTTCTTTCAGTGTTCCAGTAAATTAGTTAATTATTCGATAATAATAAATCGAATAATTAACTAATGATAGTTCACTATACACAATTAACAAATTATATTAGTTATTATCACAACTTCACAAGTCTACAATAAAACTTAAAAACACTTCTACTCACTACACGATATCCACAGAACTGAAAAAAAAATTAAATGGTCCTTACAGTATAAAAATCCCGTTTTTAACAAAAAAAATTTCGTTTTTCTATTAATTTTATAAAACTAATCGTATAAAACAAAATTTGTATATGATAAATATATTAATTTCATACAAATCAAGGTATACAGAGTGAAGTTTTATACTGTAGGTTATAAAAAATATACAAATGAAAGTATAGAAATTGTATGTATACTATAGCTGTTTTGCTTTCGCAAAGCCGCTTAGCTTTAATGTTAGAGGCCAATTTTGCTTTCAGCAATATTTGTTTTGAATTTCCAGTAATGGAAAATAATTGTTCATCATAATGGGCTTTTTTGTCAGTAGTAATTGTAATCTGAATCGGTTTTATGAAAATCTTTTTTTTTTTAGTTTTATGTAAAAGCCAACTCTACTTTAATTACTACTGATAAATTCGCCAACTATGATGAACAAATATTTTCGTTACTGGAAATTCATAAACAAATATTGCTGAAACAAAAATTGGCCTCTAACATTAAAGCTAATCGGCTTTGCGAAAGCAAAACAGCTTATGAATTTGTATAAAATATATTACAGAATTATATAAACGAATTATATAGGTTCAATATTTATAATTTTTATATAGTATTTCATATAAATATAAATTATCTGAACAAAAGTATAAATAAATTTATAGATTTTTTACGCTATTTGCCGTAGGCACTTGGCGAAACACACTTATACTTAATAAACACATTTTTATTAATCACTTGTTTTTTGTTTCGCAGTATATTTTTCAAAAAGTTTAAAAAATCACTCGATCGATTTCGACTTGTTAGGTCATCATCAGGAGTATCTACTGAATTGTATTAGTAAAAAGTTTTTGTTATATAGTAGAAAAAAGCAAAATATAAATAAAAATAAAAGAAGGAGGGAAAAAAATAAGCAATAAAAATTAATCTACGGATCGCGCAGGTAGGCGATGAGTCATAGGTTGAGTAACAAAATTCAAGGTATATTATTGCGTACGTGAGAATAGAAAAGGGCGGGGTCTGTAATTGGTGAGAACCGGATTTCTCTCTGTTCGTTAAGGATATTTTGGTTAAGAAATATTGATTTTCGAATTTCGTAAGATTCTAAGGTATCTAAACGTCTGCCTTTGGGTTGTATATGTAATATGTCTAAATTTTTCAAGCTAGCTGTATGATTTTCTGAAGTTAAATGGTTATGGAAAGTTGATTGATTGCAACCAGATAAATGTTCTTTAGCTCTAACTCCAAAATTGCGCCCAGTCTGACCAATATAGGAGAAACTACAATCATTGCAATTAATCCTATAAACGCCAGATTTGGAAAGGCGATCAACTCTAGGTTTATTGTTAAAAATCATTTTCTTTATTGTGTTATTATTATAAAAAGCAAAACTAATATTGGTATAATTGGACACGATGTTGCTAATCCGTTGGCTCGTTTTTCCTATATACTCTAAGCGACGCCAATTTTCCCGCGTTGGACTGTCCGGTGGATAAATACCCGTTAGAGTTTTACGCTTTAGCTTTTTATTTAATAAGTTTAATATAGTCCTAGTTGCATATCCGTTATTTGTTGCGATTTGTAGAATTATATTAAGCTCTATGTTATAATTTGAATTTGACAGAGGGATGTTTATTAGTCTATCTATGAGTGAGTGGAAAGCTGACATTTTAATATTATGGGGATGGTTTGAAGAACTAGGGATAACAGCGTCTGTATACGTGGGTTTCCGATAAATTTTGAAGTCTAAAGTAGAATTAATCCTGGTTATTGTTATATCTAGAAAATTAATACATTTATTTTCTTCTTTTTCTAACGTAAAATCAATGGTGGGATATTGAGAATTTAACCAAGTAAGGAAAGAGTCTAACAGTCTATCAGTTCCATTCCATAGACATAATATGTCATCAACATATCTATACCAAAAGATTATATGACGAAAATAGGGATTGTTATTTGATATGATCATTTGTTCGAAGAAATTCATGAAAATTTCAGGAAACAAAGGTGACAGAGGGGAGCCCATGGGTAGACCATCAGCGAATTTGAAATATTTATTATCAAAACAGAAATAATTTTGTTTAATACAAGTCTCAAAAACTAACTTCAGTTCACGACGTAAGCTCTCATCTACAACATCCCTATCTAAGTAATTACAAACTATTTGGGACAAAGTATTAATTGGAATAGAATTGAAAAGACTGGCAACGTCAAATGAAACTAGTTTTGAATGTAACGGAATGTCGACGTCTTGAATTTTGTTAATCAATTCTACCGAGTTCTTAACCGAGTAAGCCGAAAAGAAATTAGTATGACAATTGAAAAAATTTATGAAACCCTAACATAGCTTGTAGGCAGGAGCATTGCAATACGCTACTATTGGTCTAATCGGAATGCCTTCCTTATGGATTTTTGGTAAACCATAAAGGATCGGGGCAGATGGATTCATGACAGAGTACTTCCAACCAGTTCCATCAAATAACTTCTGGCATTGGTTGATACACTTACTAACCGAAGTCTTAAAAGACTTAGTTGGATCTCTGCCAAGCTCTATTGCTTTACTTTCTGTAATAAAATCAGAAATTTTATTGCAGTAATCGACTTTTGTGAGCACGGTAATTGTATTGCCTTTATCCGCTTTACACGCTATAAGGTCATGGTCACGTAGTTTTTTCTTTATCGCACCAATCACTTTGAAGTTAGTATTATTAGAAGCAGCAGAAGAAGAGAATGGTGGAGTAGAAGAGTTATCAATACCTTTCTTTATTTGTAACGCACACACTGATTTTATTTGGGTTATCTGGCCAGATAAGGCTGTTTCGGCATCTACAGCCAGATTTTCGAATGATCGAAGGTCGATTTTGTTTGGCGTAGGGGCAAAATTCACTCCGTTGCTAAGCATTTGCACCTCTGTATCACGGACAACGACTGAGGACAAGTTCTTAAAACGTGGATGAAATTGGAAATCAGACGAACCACTATTACCTCTACGGTTAAATGGATAAGCCTTATCTCGCAACACATCCAGTTTAGCTTTTTGTTTCACATATTGAATATGTGAAATTTCAGCTACCTCTGCACGAACTTTTCTGTCCAGCCTTTGTGAATAATCTGTATCATTCGGAATTGCCACATATGTTTTAGATAAAACTGTCCAGATTATTTGACATGTTTTCAAAATTATTTTTCTAACTGTTGTTTTACCCATTTTGTAACTCCAAGCAAGAAATTTAGGAGACACAACTTGGGAAAGGTACCTGAAATTTAGAAAATTGCTTAATTATAAATCCTAACTATACTTTTGGGTAAAACGAGATAGTTTGGGATACTTACGATAAGGTAACCGCTAATCTACATTCAAAATGTTTGGATGTCAAATAGATTTTTTTTTTCAAATCGTTTTGCAAAAGATTTAATAATAAATCATACACTTGTCTTGTCATTCGAGTAAGAAGAAAAAATTCTTCTGGACGTTGCCACAAAATAACCATTAATATTTCTGCTTTGATTTATTGGTCTCACCCACCATCTTATTGAATTATATTTCCGCTTTTTCCATTTTTTATACCTTTTATACAACACATATAATGTAAAAATGTTCACACAACTTTTAAACAGCCGTATATTTGGCATTTTATTAAATAGTTCGTAGATTTGATAATTATTTTTAATTTTCTAATATTTTTTACACAGCTGTCGATTTTACGAAACGGCGCGGAAGCATTGTGTTTGATAATCCGTAAAGGAGGCTTGACACGGTTTGGTGCGGCGCGGTGCGGTGTCATTGTGATTGAAGCTTAAAAATCACTTTACAATAACAACAAATGCCATTTTTTTTTGTTGACAATTACTAAATAGTTCTATAGCAGTGTGATTTTTCAAAAATGTTCAGTGGCTAAATTTTATTAAAATAATTACAGAGTCGTAAAAAAAGGTAGGAAAATAAATTTATTGGTCTACTCAATGGCGGTACTGGATATTGGGGTCGATTCCGGGATCTACAATTTTATGTTATGTTATTTTATTTCCCCGCTTTCTATTGGGATTTGTATTGAACAAAACAAAAATAACATAACATAACATAAAATTTTAGATCCCGGAATCGACCCCAATATCTCTTCTGTGGTGAAAGTTCCAACTTTTATGCAGTCTTCACGAAACGAAATGAAAAAAGCTGGATTTTTTTTCCAACTTTTGCTCAAAAAATTTGTCTACGGCTGTCATGCGAGTCATATCCACCTCCTATAAGACAAAATATCAGTTTTGAGATAAATGCATTTTAAATTGCTAACGCTACTGTGATGTTGAGACTATTCATTTTATAAAGCTAATATTGAATAATCTCAGTGACATCATAGTAGCGTTAGCAATAAAAAAAAATTAAAATGCATTTATCTCAAAGTTATTTTTTGTGTTGACAGTTTTTTTAGAGGATGTGCGATATGTTTTTATGGTTTTGTATTTTTGGTTTTCAATTTCTGGTTTGTTTGTGATTAGTTGGGGCTTTATTTCAATTTAATCGACGGTCTTATTCCTTTTTTACGCATAACAAGAAGGAGGGACAGGAGAGGTACTTTTTTAAGGACGGAACGATCCGCTTCCAGACTCCTAGCGAGAAGAAAGGATAAAGGTTTAATAGTTTAACGGTTAACGATGATATTGATCTTCAACAGTGCTTCATTAAATCAGCACTTAAGAAAAAAATTTATTTTGCATGCAAGTAAAGATGCATGAAATTGAATCTACATTAAAACTTTTCGACTTCCTAAACATTATAAAACTTTTTAATTTAATATTTTCTGAAAGTTCTAAACATATAACGTATATGATGTAGATGGGAAGATCCTGACCAAGTCACCACCAACAATTCATAGTGTACATTGTTCACATTTACTGAAATAATAATCCCAGTACACCAGTGAATTTCCTAAAACCAGAAAATAAACTCTGGTTGAAATGAAATTAATTAACATCCCGTAAACCATTACCCATTGAAAAGTTTTATAATATTTATTTAAAAAATTTATCTAGAAAATAAATGAAATTATACATTTATTGTTATAATGCTCCAATCACCTTTGATCCAAATAGGTTACCTGAACCTAGAGGTTATGCAAATGAAATCAACTTTTACTTAGTGTAAAAGTTGATTTCATAACAAACTAATCTTAAAACTTAAACTTACGAGTTTATCACAAAAAATAGAACCTTATTCTGAAATAACATTTATTATTTTGTAATTTAATTTTTTGTTAAATACATGTAATAAATTAAAATTTCAAAAAAAAAAATAATAAAACCCAGTCAATCACTTCCTCCTGCCTGATATGCTAAACCAGAGATCTTAAAACCTTTAAAATATTTTTATTACGTTTAAATTAAATATAACCTGAAATTCATTTGATAATACTCCAGTCAGCATCTAATTAACCAAAAATGATAAGAAAAGCAAAAAGTAGGTATGTATTTATACCATTTAACTCCCATTATAAGTACAATTCAAATTTACTTGGTTGGCCTAAGTGAACCTTCCTAACAAAGAAAGTGTTAAACTAGCATTTATTTTGTCATTATTTTCAACCAAAAGCAGCACCTCATTAGTTCAAAAATCGAAATCAAAATGCATCAGTACAGCCTAACTAGCACAAGCATAAGCCACAATAATGCATTCGACTCCTCAAGGGCCGAATTAGATTGGTTATAAAAATTATAAAAATCAAGAAATTTTTATAAAAAATCATATTTTGAAAACGAATTTTCGAAGAAAAACCACAAATAATTCTACTAATACATTTTGTTTAACCCAATAATTAGTTTACAGGTGGCATTATTCTGGTAATTCCCCGGGAAAAGGGAATGGGGAAAAATTTTATATGTAATTTCTGTTCAAATATATTTTTCCGGCCTACTGACGAAAAAAGTTCCATGTATAACAGTTCCATTTATAAATTGGGAATAACTTTTCCATACCTAAATTGGTAGGGACAATTGGGGTACCGAATTAAAAAAGTCTGAATTAAAAAAGTTTTTTAAAAATGAATTAAAAAAGTTGATTTTTGTATGAACATCTGCGACTTATTTTAATTCATATTTTTAACATAAAATTATGAATTAAAAAAAGCGATTTGGAAAAATGAGAAAACTCAAAACTGAATTAACAAAGGCTTATGCTATTTCATTTTTAAAACACCTACCTTAATTCATTTTCAAAATGAATTAAAAAAGGCACATTTTATTTCATTTTAGTTTTAAATAAAAATGTATTTAAATGTAATATAATATATTATTTGTTTTCTATAGATTTCTATTTTTATAATTGTTGCATCGTTTATATATTATTTAATATTTAATTAATTTTAGTTAAATATCTTCATTAATGAAAATAAGATATTCTAATGTCTGATTTTCAGGAATGAAAATGTCTCTGGAAATCAACAGTTTTATTTGCTTTTTCATAAATGAAAATACAAATCAAAAATTTTCCAAATTTTTACGTGCCAAAGTTAAATTTAAATTCCAAAAAATTTTCATTAATGAAAATAATAGTTGCATGGATTTACATTGCCTAAGAGATTATTAATGATTCAAAAAATTTAAATGTAAGGATCGGAAGGATTCAGCAAAGAAAATTATTTCGTATTTCGTAAATCCTAACAGTTTAAATTTATATTTATTTTACAAAAAATATTTTAATTCATGTATAAAACGAAATAAAAAACGCTTATATTATTTCATTTTATAAACATTTATATTAATTCATTTTAAAAATGAATTAAGAAATGCCTTTTTAAATTCATTTTATTCAACTTTTTTATTTCCATTTCAACTCTGACTTTAATTCATTTTTAAAATGCATTAAAAACACTTATTTTAATTCCGAAAAAAAAACTTTTTTAATTCAGACTTTTTTAATTCATGTAGCCGGGAAAATTATTCCCAATTTAATTTTGTTTTGAAAAAAATTAACACTAGCTTTTTACCTATGTAAGCCATTACATATAAAATCTTTCCCCAATTCCCTATTCCCGAGGAATTACCAGAAAAGTGCCACCTAATTGGTGTTTTCAATGCCAGTTGCTTTAATGTGTACCATTGCAGCATATAAGCTGTATTCATTGGCAGCATAAAATGGATTTAATGATTTACTAACTTCAGGAAATTTTCGAGCTCCGTTGCAGCTAATAATGGACTCACTATTGAATTGTTATGCTGCGATCATTGGTATTGCTTTTTAAATTAAAAATTTAATGGGGTTCTATATTGTTTAGGAGGCTGAGGAGTATTTGGAAATTTCCGATTACCTGAGCATTATAATGATAGTATTTTTTTTTCTTAGGTACTGATCAATGTCATTGTTAACCATTAAACCTATTTAACCTATATCCGTGCTTCTGGTAGATTGGAGTTTTGTTGTCTTGTATCTGAAACCGGGTCGTTCCATCCTACAAAAGGGGAAAAACCTTTCCTATCCTCCTCTCTTGGTATGGGTAAGTAGCCTGTAGAAATGTCTGGTATCTGGTACTTACTTCCACTGCTCAATCAGTCAATCACAATGATGAGGTATTATTTCAGAAAATTTACCATTATAATGGCAACTTAATGAATTAATTAATTTTTAGGGTGCTGATTGCTGATAATTTGTATTCAAAAAACCAAAAATAATTGTGCTGTTTTGTGCTAACCGCCTTTGTTTTGTGCTGCCTATTGACTAAGTAGGTGCATGTAACCGGGTCAAGGCTATCATATTTTATAACCTTTCCTATCCCTCCATCTTCTAAACTGTAAAAGGGTGTGCGGTAGGTCTGGAGTATCCGAGATCCCTGCTACTCCACGGCAGAACAACCCCATCCGAAGGACGAAGTTATGAAATTAGATTAACAACCAATGAATGCCTTATACATATTCAGTATGATGCACGACATTCCTCCAGTCAAGCAAAAATACCGTTCGTTTAATATGAAGAGGTTCAAAAACTTTGAAATGTACTTGGTTGAAATCACCAAGGTAGACATAGCCAAAATAAGGCTATAGGGCTAGTCTTGCTCTGTATACATACAACCAAACGAATAAACCTACACAAAAGTTAGCGTTACAAATCAATTTAATCTATATTTGTTTTCACCTTTAACTCAATTTTTGTAAAACAGCAAAATTAATTTGTGCTAGACGATGTATTGCGTTAATATATTTACAATCTTAATGACAACATTACATCTCTTTAGAAACTTTAACTTGACCCACTGCGCGACGTTAATCTACAATTTTACCTCTAGCAAACAATTCTGTTTAAAGAGTGTTTGAAAACTGCCTGTGGCACTATTCTGGTTTTCCCTGGGAATAGGGAATTGGGAAAAATATTTTCATAGTATTTTTGTCTAAATTGTGTTTTTCTGGCCTACTGAGGAAATAAGTTTGGTGTAAATATTTTCGAAACAAAGTTAAATGGGAAACTATTTTTCCCTATAAAAATTTTGTGGAACAAAAGTTTCCCAATACACTTTGTTTTGAAATTTTTTGCACCAAACTTATTTTCTCAGTAGGTCAGAAAAACACAATTTAGACAAAAATACTATGAAAATATTTTTCCCAATTCCCTATTCCCAGGGAAAACCAGAATAGTGCCACTGGTTGACATGTTGAAAACTCCACCCTAGACGCAAGTAAAATGTAAAAAATTACAAAGACGGCTGTACATTGTACTAATTTAGAATTGCGTGACATTCTATGATTTATATATCTATCCAAAATTAGTACTCCCAATAATTTATCTGTTTCTCTAATTCAGACTCATTTCAAAGGTCGAATAGGTCAGCTATATATATACGTCGCAAATCACAATAACGTTTAGCAATTATGGTTTGGTTTAAAATAATTACTGAATTGTAACCAAAATATACGAATCTTCTTTATCTTCAATCTAAGAAATTAGGGTAACATTGTAATTAAACTGTAGAAGTTTAGATGCACGCGTGCACCATTAATTTAGACCTTGGGTTTTCGTGTGCTCCAAATATTTTATCGGATATAATTTAAAATATGTGAATGAAGAATAATGTGTTAATTACCACACGCATAGCAAACATATAAATAAATCATTTTTAATTAATTAAAATTTATGCGAAAATTCAGATAAACGCCAAAAAAACAAAACGGGAAGTTCACTTGGAATGGAAGTAGCATCATTTTCAAATAATCTCCATCAAAAACTAAACAAAATTCAGAACAAATTCTATATACATAATTTAGAAATAGAGACAGTCCATGATGTGTGTATCGTAATACATGCTTACATTAATAAATTCATATTCAATAAAAACCGGAAGCACGGTTTCTGGATGACTATCACTATATCGTCAAAAATAAACTCATATATGCGAGAATGAACTACGTATCAGTTGTATGTTTATATGACAACATATTCGAAATTATTATTTTTTTACCATAAATTTGTATTTATTATTTGTTGTTGTCACCTGAAAAGTGCGATTTACTTTCATTATACGTTTAGTGCTCAATTGGAAATGATCGATATAAGCGTAAAAGCTTAACCAAAGTTGTATGTGTGTGAAAAATTTGTGGTAGAGTGGTTCATTTTTTTCTTAACATTTAATTGTGCGATTGTGAGACCTATAAGTTCTTTGTGATTAATCATTCAGTGCATTATTTATAAATAAGTGTATGTGCAACAAGCTAATGGATTAAAAACATAATTTGAAATTGGTAATATTTGTAATTTGAATAATTATATGTATAAGGACTTTTTAGGGGACATTTCAGACTTAGTTCTCTTTGTGAAATTTGTGTTTGTGTAAAGTTGAAAGTAATTTTTAGAAAACTCATCCAACAAAACTAAATGGACTAATGAAAACTGTAGTAAATTAATATTTCATAATTTCCCGTTTAAATGTTTAGCCAAGTCAATCACCGTAAAGGTTCAATTTTGTAAAATATAATGTGTTTGCGGAACACTGCGAATTGTATCCAGTGGTTTTGTTTAAAATCGATAAAGTAAATCAAGTATTTTCTTTAATTAAACAATTAAATATGTTGTAGTCATGTGTAGGATGTATTCTACTTAAAATATTTTAATAAATCTTAAAATATTTTGAGTATTATCCGGAAGGCCGTATTATCTTTGGTACTGAAGAAAGATTGGCAAGGGAAGCTAGTGTTAAAACCTCGTACATAGTATTATAGGTAGCGCGATAAAAACGGAATAGCAGCTCTGTGAAAAGGATAATTTACCTAAGAGGGCACGATATAGCAATTGACCAAAACAGATTATTACCCGATACGGACAAGTCACCCGACCTTTAATAAATTAAAGTCAATAATGGGGTTGTTTTCTCCCTAGTTTGTGGAATGATGTCCCTTAGTGGTAACAACTTATAGTTTCGAAATGTCCTGTATGGAACATAAATTGGATGTGTTTTCCTTAATGTAAGCTGAATCAATGTGACCAAAGCAAACCGTTACAAATAAAAGCCGCACCAAAGCGAAGTTGACTATTTTCACGGGTGCATATTGTGTAATCCGTGCATCTTTTTTGAGTATGGAGGTAACCGAGCGAAATTTTCATAAAACGGTAAATTTTGGCAATAATCGAAGTTACCTTTCTTTAACAAAAAATCGGAAACTTCTGTTTCCTCGTTAATATATTAACCGATCATGAAGAAACTAACTAAGACGGAAGGAAATTGGATTCTATTCGCTTGGAGCTTTGATTTAACTGCCATCTTGTGTCTACATAAAGTAGAGCGCTTTTATATTTACAAACTTTTAGATAGCAAAAAACATCTTGTAACACGGCTTCCTCGAATAATTGCATGTTTATTATAAAACATAATGAAGTTTGTTAGAATAACATATATACATATTATATACTTACGTCTAAGTTTTCAAACAATTTATCTATTCGCAATGTTTATATTCAATGTAATTTTTGTAATTAGTATGAGAGTATGACGTAACCTTACTTGAATTTTTTATTTGATTTCTCACTACACAGAATGAAGATGAACATTGTGATGAGAACCAGGTTTCAAAAAATAACCCACAATATAACTTTTCAACCACAAACAATTTTCAAGTGCAAAAAGTTTCTTGAAGCTAAATATGTTGTTTTTGTTGAATATGTAAGAGAAATCTCAGTTAATCATCTTATACAAGCATAAAATCAGACAAACGTCAGTATCTTTGGCCCCATACAAAGTGAGATTAACAATTAATGAAGAACGACAAATTATACGCGTGTCTTGTGAATGTGCTTACAATAAAAGTGGCAAATACAAGCATACAGATAAACACAATAATTTGATACACATTATCAAAAGTAGGTTATGTGACTAAGAATCTACATACCTTATTCTTCTCATTGCAAATATCCACTATTTTCTTTGCTCTTTTCTAAAAGAAGCTTTCGGAAAACTATAAAACTCAGATTTACTATTTTGCCACGTATTTTTTCAATTAACAACACAACAAACAGTAGGAAGCCAAGAATGAAAATTTAAGTATGTTGGTGATATTATAACGGCTATTCCTGAAAACAAAATTGATATATTTTTGAACAGTTTTAACAAAATTTTTAATCGAATAAAATTTACTTTGGAAAAGGAAGTTGACAACAAAATTCCATTTTTAGATTTACTTTTGATCCATGAGCTTGATGGCAAAATTTCATTTGATTGGTACCACAAAGATAGTTGGTCTGGTAGATACTTAAATTTTCATTCTTGGCTTCCTACTTCCTATAAAATTAATACAGTAAACATTTTGGCTCAAAAAACTTTAAAACTTTCAGATCTCAAATTTCACAATAAAAATTTTAACATATTAAAAGAAACATTGTTAACTAATCATTATCCCGCCAAATTAATAAATCAGTGTATTTGGAAACAAAAAAATTCTATTACAAATTTTGAAATTCGGCCCATTAACAATGATAAAAATTGCTTTTCAATTCCTTATGTTAAACATTTATTTGAAAAAATAAAACACTTGTTAAAAAATTATAATTTCAAAATTGTCGGTAATTTTCTTCATCTTGTTTAAATGATTGTCTTTTTTCTAAACTTAAAGATCCTATACTCAATAAGCAGTCAAATTTAATTTATGAAGTTAAATGTGACTGTAATGTTGTTTATACGGGTCAAACAAAACAATTTTTGGAAAAAAGGATTTATCAACATAAAAATGGTGTAAATAAAGATGAAGAACAAGGTACTAGTGCACTTTCTACACATTTAAAGAATTCATGTCACATAATTAGCCTAAGTAATGTTAAAATATTGGAAAAAGAACGAAATTTTAGAAAAAGATCAATTTTGGAGATGCTATATATTAAATCTAGCATTAATTCTATAAATATAAATAGTGATTGCGCCTACATTGGCAATTGCTACAATTATTTTGCCTAATTTCGTTTTTTGTCTACTTTATTTCTTTTCTAAATTTATTTCATTGTTTAATTTATATATACAATTTTCATTTATATATTTTTTAATAATTTTAAAATCATATTCATATTTTATATACTTGTTTGTAAAATTTACTTTAAAATTTACTTTGTATTTGCTATTTGAAAAAATTGTATTTACTGTATAGGCTTTTTATATTTGTAAAAACAGAAATTTATATAAAAAAATTTTCATTAGCTTTGAAAATGATGTCGATGAGACATCGAAAGCTCAGTCTTTAAATTTGTTTTACTTCATTTAAAATAAAAAACGAACTCTAAACCATTACCAACTTTATTATAATTATGAGACATATTTAAAAAATTATGTATGCACCTGTACTTACTATATAGACGTCAAATGAAATTTATAAAATGTCCTATTTATTTCCAAATTTCGACACGGCGAGCAGTACCTGTATTTTGTTTATCCCTTCCACACAAACGCTCTAAGCGAATACTGAATTTTGGAGGGAATTCGGGAAAATTCTTAATGAGAAAAAACTGGCTCATTCCTTACACGATTATGTTAAAATTTGGTATGTTGGATGGGAATGAGGTTCTATAATAATGTTTAGAAATAGTTCTGGAACTTACAAAGAACTTTGCAATTTATTAACGGATCATGAAGAAAAATACGGTGAAGTGTTGTTATGCGATCAACTGGAGTGGATCTAGACCATTTATTAACATTGTTCATGGAACTATATACATGACGAAACGAATGTCGAAGATAGTTGGAACAGAAAATTGTTTGCTTTTGCCAAGGGTTTTTCATTCCAATATTTCTTGTTGTTGTTGCATTGTATTTATTATCTTGTTCAGTGAATTTTGTGATTTATAATGATGCTAAAAATTATTTATTGATGTGAGTTGAGGGTCCTGGAAATTAATCAATTAATGAAGCTTAGCCGTTCAATAATCAATTTGGATGAATCTAAGATTTCAAAATGAGTTCCGGATTTGGTTATTCGAAAATAGCTAGCACTTGATACTGGCAATTGTAATCAGATTATTTCTAAATAGATCAGCTCAAACTCGGCTTGTATAATAAAAATTGTATTTTACTTTGGTTTTTTTTTTATTGTAATGGTGTTTGTGATTTTCCCGTATACTGGTCTATTTTCAGTACTCTCGAATTAAATACACAACCGTAGGAAACTCTTCCATATGGCGTGAATCTGTATGACAACGACTATGATAATCGACACTTACTTATACACAATCAACTTCCCAACCACCCCATACCAATTTTTGACTTATAGATGGAAAATGTGTAAGAATCACAACAATCAGTTTCGAACGGATGAGATTACTGATTTGAAAAAATCAGCCTTCTCATCAGGTCGCGACGACTGACGTTGTATTATTTTACATTGGAATATTGTCTATAGAACAATACCATGTAGTTGTACTACTAGCGAATTACATTAGCGTACGAAATTCGATTCTGTCAAGGCTGCTGCACGACTGTGAGATTTTACCCGCACTCGCAGTCTGAAGTTATTAACTAATAGTTTTTGCTCAATAAATTTTGTCTACATTATTTGACGTTTCCTTTATTCGATGGAAATTGTTGTCATTGTGTGTTGAAAGTACCATTGAAAGACTTTTTGCGTATTGTGTCCTACGATTGGAATCCCTGTATTACTCCAACTGCAGTAACATTACGATACCAAAGCGGATCCGTACACCCCTTCCCTTCCCTCCCCACTTCCCCCTACACCGGTAATCCTGAAATCTATTGATATGCTAATTTTGAATGCTTCCATATCAAGTCTCGGAGTCCATGTGATAAAAGCGGTTGAGCGAAAAAACAACTCTAATGTTTCAAATTCGTTTTACGCGGGGTGCCTTTTATATTTCGGGATTAGAGAACAAAAACAAATATTAATCATCGAAAATCGCTTTATTGTTTTTCAAAATATTCCCCATGAAGATCTATACACTTTTGCATGCGTTTGAACCAATTGTCGAAGCACTTTTTCCACTCCATGCATTCTGAACGCAGTAACCGCTTCTTCAGGTGTCGAAAAACGTTGACCTCTCAGTTTGTTTTTTACGTACGGGAATAAAAAGAAGTCATTTGGTGACAAGTCAGGACTATACGGCGGATGACTCATCATATCGAAGTTTTGAGTGCTCAAAAATGCAGTTGTTTGAGCCGATGTGTGAGAGCTCGCATTGTCGTGGTGAAGAGTGATCCGTCTTCGGATCACTAATTTTTTGGAAGACAACTGGCAAACAAATGATTGTGTACCACTCAGAATTGACTTTTCTGCGTTGTTCTAGTGGTACGGTTGCGACATGTCCATTTTTTCCGAAAAAAACAGGCGATCATTTGCTTGCAAGTGCTTCGTGCGCGAACGACTTTTGTTGGATTCGGCTCATCTTGAAACACCCATACAGTCGACTGCTGTTTACTTTCGGGCTCATACGCGTAAATCCACGATTCATCACCTGTCACTATGTCATAGACGTGTTTTGAAGCACCGCGATCGTATTTTTTGAGCTTTTATTTCGACCAATCGACACGAGCCTTTTTTTGAGCGATTGACAAATTTTGTGATCCAACGCGAACAAATGTTTTTGACATTCAAATGTTTATGCAATATTGAATTATGCTGGTCCCACTAATGCCTAGGTCACATGACCATCTTGCAAAATCAGTTCGCACACAGCATTAATGGTTTCCGGAACAACAACTGATTCTGGACGACCTTCACGAAATTCGTCTTGGAGTGAACTACGACCTCGATTGAGTTCACCATACCATCGATAAACACTAGTCCTTGATGGAGCTTCATCGCCAAAAATTGAATTAAGTTCATCCATGCACTCTTGCTGCCTTAATAAACGTCGAAAGTTGTAAAAAATAATCGCACGAAAATGTTCACGATTTAATTCCATTTTTTCGCCGAGATGTTGAGTTAATGAGTACTGTAAACAATACAAATAGCGCTCGAATGTCAAAACGTTCTGAGTACGTATAATCTCAAAAATGTCAAACTTTACGATAGAGCGGTCAGTTGATAGATTGCAACACTAGGGTTGTCCAATCCCGAAATATAAAAGGCAACCGTATTAGTAGTGTAAATAGAAACCTATTGGTCAACTGATTAAAAATAAAATAAAATATTTATGGAGAGAAGGCTCGATGGCTTCAGATATTATAAATACGAACCGGAACCTAGTAGTAACAAAGCAAGCAGTCTCGGATTCTAATAAAATTTCTCAATGTAGTTCTGAAAAATTCGACCTTATATTTTATGGAAATGTATACGTTTTATCAGTTTTCTCCACTACTTCGTAATATTTCTGAAAATACTTAATATAATCATTTTCAGGATTGCACTTTGATTATGGACACGGTAATCAGTGAAAAGGAAATTATACATAGTTACAACAATATAATATGGCTCGACGTAGAAATCTGTTACTATAGTTTTTATAAGAATACAATTCATATTTACCACGCTACAAACATCTTGATAATTAGTCTTGCGCACATGTAAACTTTTGATGAACACCTTAATTAAAACATTAACCCTAACCTTGGTATTGTCAAACCATTGTTTGTTGTTGTCATGTAATATGTATTATTCCGTCATGAAAGAGTCTACATCATACAACTAACAAAATAGGTTGAATATGCATAACAAAACGTTAAAAATAATAATAATTTTAATTTGGCAATAAATTCATAAAGTCACTAAAAATTTATTTCGCCCCGCAATTGAACAAAAAATTTGTAAATTTTATTTCACGGCTCAAAAACTTTTCAACATTTGTTGTTGCTGTTTGTTTTAATTTTATTGAATAAAATTTAAACACGTACTCCAACAACACCAATAATTAAACATGTGCACTTTTTTATCTAATTACAAGTACTTTAGACGTAATACATATATAATGTCTGTAGGTCAACGCACTTCATATAACCTACATTAAGTAAAAGTGAAATTTAGGTGTTCGAATTCGTTATCGTTAATCGTTATCAATGAGCATGTTTATCTCTTGTGTAGATTATCTTATTGAGTCTACATATTTTAACGTTTTAAAAAGCTTATATTTTACCGAAGAATATCTCTCTTCCTTTCTATCTGTTTATCTCTCTCTCTCTCTCTCTGTCTTTCTCTCTCTGTAACTCTCTCGGTTCACTGGATTAACATCAAATATTTACTTAACAGCTTGCTCCATTACTTTAAATTAAATCGCTAATTACAATTACTACACGATTATTTTCCACAATTCACATTCGATTGTAAACCTTCTCGTTTGTAAATTATACCCAGTTTAAAAAGCTCGTACCATAACATGCCGATGAGTATTTTAATTAAAGGGAAAGGATAGAATAAACATAATTATTATTTTACATAAATGGTTAACCAACGCATTTTTATTTCAAAACAATATTTGGGAGCATATTGCAATTTTGTTTGTATAAAATATATTTTCTAGAAACTCATTCGCCATATTTATTTATTTCCTAATATATACAGAATTAAATGTTTAAAATAAGAACATAAATATAATAACAAGATTACAATAAAATTACTAAGATTTTAAAACTATTACTACCATTACCACTACTACTACTCATAATAATAAATTTAAAAAAATAATAACAATAATATTTAAATTTCAACTTTGAAACATGTGAATAAAGTTCAACACATTTTATGTAATAACCCTGAATAAAAAGGTGATCTCAACAGTTTCAAATAGCCATTGTTTAACTCTAGGTAAAAAGGACTTCAAATGAATGTCCTTCCTAATATTAATTGGTAACGCATTAAAAATATTTTCGCATAATTCCGTGTTATTTGTTTAGCACAAACCAAAAAATATTATTTACCTTTTCTGTCTTTGCTTTACCCTACATTTTAGTACAGTATTTGAATTTACCGCATACACTGTCAAAAATTATATTTACCCTAGATTTACCTTTGAATTGGTCCACAGCCAATCTGCACCATCATGGACACACATCATGGCAACAAAAAAGGTAAATTAAACGACTGTCCGAATTGTTATATTTTTATTCTAAATTGTTTAATTGAGAAACTACAAACAGCCTAAAAACTAATACAATTATGACGGACACTCGTTTAAATGAACCTTTAAAGTTGTCATGATGTGTCGTGTTTAATATACGCGTGGAAAGGTCGAACGATGATGATAACTCTATCAGAAATACATTTTGTTTTGATTTTCTATGGTATAACTATACCATTACCGAAAACAAGCACCCGTAAAGTCTTATCAACTGACAAGTATTTATAAAATGTATTGTGAGTAGACCTTTCAGTTTTCAGATATCTTAAAATATCAAAATATTTAATGTATATATAGATTAACGTACACAATCGGCTTCTGTAAATTGCATAAGTCATCGAAAGATAAGACAAATTATATTTATGAGTAATGTGTGCATGTGACAATGCGCAATAAATTATCAAGTATATTGTTTTCCAATAATTTCAACAAATTTGCGAAATAACTTTTATTATCATTATAACAGCAGAGCTACAGCAATGACCATCTGGCCATTTGGCCAAAATTTTAAAGCATACACAACATTTTGTGTAATGTGTGTATCAGCTAGAAAGCAACGAGCAGTGTAGTTTATCCTTTTAGGCCAAAGATTCAAACTATTAGACTTGAAATAAAAGTGGCTTGGCAATAAATTGCAGAGAACGACAACATTAAATGTTCACAAGTTATTTTAAGTTTACTACCGTCTTTCTTCAGTTGAATTTTGCTACTGTTTTTATGTATATATTATTTCATTATATCATCCTCAAAGCGACTTCGTGTTAACCTGCGTCAAACTTTTCCTAACAAATATATCTGACAGCATTGAAAAAGAGTAAAATTAACCAACCAAAACATTTTGTTTGTTAAACAAACTTCCCCTTTATATTTCGTAGGTCCCCTTTGCATAAATATATTTTATATTTATTTCGAGTTAATTTTCGACGCAGGGATACCTATTTACAAAACATGTGATAGAATAGAAGCAGGCAAAAGAAGTTATTTGCTCTTTAACTTTGTCATAAATTCTTCATTTTTGTTTTAGATTTGCTACAAATGCAAATAAAATAAATAATGATCCATTCATAATATATATTTTCTGAATACCATTGAACTGGTAATAAAAGAAGAGATCACTGCAACCTATAAACGGTACTATCGGAACTTTGAAGAATATCCAGAAGAACGGCGGAGGTCAATACAAAATACCAATAGAACTTTTAATTGTCTGTTTGTTATACAGAACTTCAAGGAGAGTGGTGGAGAAAACACTTTAAAAAATTAATCAATATGATGTTTTTATTGTATGTCAGTGCACGAAGAAGAAAAAATGTCAAGAGAAATATAGAAAAATAATTAAAAATTAAATTCATATATAAAAAGAAAAACATAAAATTTGAGTGATTAGTTTAATTAATATTATTTATTCTAAAAGAAAAAGTTTAAACTACAATAATAATAATAATAATTAATAACAAATTTAATAATTAATAGAAATCTAAGTTTATTTTTGTTGACGTATTTTTTTGGTGCGAATTCTACATGAGTCCTAATTGTGAGAAGTGTCTCAAGGGAATTTCCAAAGCTCGGTTTCCTGGTGTTAAATGTGGAGTTTGTTCGAGTTTATTTCATATTAAATGTGCCGGCATATCTGACGAGGTGTTCAGAGAGCTTAATTGTGGTTCTACTTCGTGGCTGTGCCCTGATTGTCGCAGCAAATCCAACAGTTCCATCTTGGATGATATTGGCGATGCCAGTCACAATCCAAATTTACTTAATAGCGATACCCCAGCTTTAAGCGATGTGGTTATTATCCTGCAAGCAATGAAAAACCAGTTAGACGCACTTGAAGCCTCAGTAAGTTTCTGCTGCAAAGTACTGGATGACGTAAAAATTTCAATTGAGAAGCTAACCATGACGAATGAAATTTTAACCAACAAATATGAACGCCTTGAAAACGAGTATAAAAAACAAGACATCCGTATCTGCTAACTGGACTTTAAATGTGATGGTTTTCAGCAACGCGAATTGAATTCAAATCTGATTGTTGCTGGTCTTCCAGACAATTCGAGAGATCCAAAGGCTGTAGCTGAGGAGTTATTGAATCACTTACAATGCCAGGAATTAGTATTCAATATATCGAGTTGCGAATACATGTCGTCCAACAAATTTATTAGACAAAATACATATAAAAGTAAATTTGGTGATGTCAAATTAATCATGAAATTTAAAGATCAAATTTCCAAAACTAAGGTGATGCAACAAAAAAAGCGTTTAAAACCTACACTATATGCCAACGAAATTGGATTTAAATCGGAACAAAATATTCAGTTATATTTTCGCGACCATCTCACATCTTTACGTCACACATTATTTCGCGAAGCACTTAAACTCAAAAAGTTATCAAAGTATAAATACCTGTGGATTTCTGAGGGCAATATACTCATCCGTAAATCTGAAGGAGCTACCATCAACAGGATCCAGTCAAAAGCCGATATCCGTAAACTCGAAACATCACACCAGAACAGTGAGCAGGCACAGGATTCCTCAAATTAATTGTGAAGCACAAATAAGTATAACTCTATATTATTTATTAAGACATGTTAACTTACATTCTCTAGTCTCGCATAATTATATTACTAGCTTAAGCCCACAATTTTTCAAGTTCAACTACTAACTTCTTCTTTTTATTCACCAAACTTTTGTTTTTATTCACCACAGTTACATTTCATTTTACTTTTCACAATTTATCACAACTTATTATTAACAGTTAGTGCGTGTTTCAAATGGTTTAAATGCCGCATAAAAAGTTAAAAAGTTAAAAATTGTGGTGAATAAAAATGTCAAACTTTTTATCTGCTTCAAGAGCTGATAAAATTTTTATGTGGAAAACATTTTGCTGACAAAAATATTTGTTTGTAAACAGAAAATTTTCATGTACAAATTTTGAGAAAAATCGTAATAATTTAGATGTAAACTGACCATAATTAACTAATATACATTTAAGTATTTATTTTACATTTAAATATGCTATATATGTTCATAATTACACATAAAATAAGCAACCATGTTATTGTCAAAATTTTAACCAATTGAAACAGATAAAAAGTTAAAAAAAAATTACCACAAATAAATTTTTAACTTTTTAACTTTTTATGCGGTATTTAATCCAATTGAAACACGACCTTATATAGTTTTTCAACTTAATTTAGTGACACTTTTGTTTTTACGAGTATTAATGTCTTCGTTTTTATTTTTGATCACTGTCACATTTTATTATATCAGATTTCATTTTGAATTTTATGTTAATCTTACATTTCATATACATTTTCATTGTAAAATTACTTTAAACCCCTACAAATGTTATTTTATTCACCTTAAGTTCTACAATATTAGTTTGAATCCTAGCTATTTTATTTTATATCGACCTAATTTTAAATATTTTTTATTGTTCTTACTACCATTATTATTAATGCTATTATTTTTATTTCATAAACTATTTCTTATTTTCATAATTATTACATTTCTAGTTCATAACTCAATAATTTTAAGTCTTTTTTTGTTAACACTTTTAGGACTTTTAGGCGCATCTAATATTCTATTCGTTAATTCAGACTGTGCTTTTTGTATGATACTTCCGTGTATTCATTTTGGAATATCTTCATTACCTTCGTGTGATGTAATAACTTTGAATTCGATATATCAACAGATGAATATAACGTTAACTTTGCAAATTAATTGGCTATCAGATTTTTATTTGTTACAATTATCTGCTTATTTAGACGTATTGATTGTATTTGTAATTTATTTTTCAGTACATTTCTCACGGTTCAATAATCTGTTTAGTTTTTAAGGATAATTGTGATTTTGCGGATTTTTTAATTGTACATCAAAATGTTCGTAGTCTTCGAAGGAATTTTGACGTACTGGTTGCCAATATTAATGCATATAACACAAGGCCCTCGTTTATAGTTTTGAGTGAAATTTGGATTCATACTGATGAAATGTCTTCATATAATTTAAATGGTTATACGTTGTTCGGTGCGTGCAATGATTCGTATAGAGCAGGTGGTGTTGCCGTGTTTTTTGATTCTAATTTAGATTGCTCAGTTAGTGCCCATAACTTACCATCAGCCGATGTCATAAAGGTTGAGTGGAGATTTTCAAATGATTTATATGTCTTTTTATGCATCTATCGATTTCAATCTATAGCTGTGAGTGTCTATGTTCGGGAAGTGGCCGAGGTTTTGGGCAGTATTAGGTCAAAAAACCTTTTTGTTTTTGGAGACATTAACATTGATATTCTCGGGTTTCCACGCAACAGTATTGATTATCTAAACCTTATGCCATGTTTTGTCATTGATTGGTACTCCCACGCGGGTTACTGCTTCTTCTTCAACGTGTATTGACCACTTTTTTGCTAGACTTAGGTCTAATGATCTTTCAGGTATAAGAACATCGGCTGTGGACTTAAAAATTTGTGACCACCACTTGATTGAGATACGGTTTAAGGCTTCTCAGATACTGTTACAAAGGTCTAATTTGAACCAAAATTCCACGAGAAGTAGAAAGAAACTCAATCTGTTGTTGTTATATGAAAGGTTGGATCATATGGACTGGGGGTTCATTTTTAACATCGAAAATCCATCGCTAGCTCTTGAGGTATTTTTGGATAATATTTTAACTATCTTGGAAAGCTGCTACACATATTGCTCGTCTAAAATTAAACGCCTGCAGCCTTGGATCTCCTTTGACCTTGCGCGACGTGTTAATAAAAGGAATAAACTGCGGTCTAAATTAAATAGGCGTCCTGATAATGCAGTGCTTCGTGATAGCTATAACAGAATGTGCACCATAATTAACGCAGATATCAAAAAAGAAAAGGAAACCTATTACTCTAAGCGTTTTTCTGCTAACCGCGGTGATATAAAAAAAACTGGATTTTAGTGAACGAGATTCTGACTCGCAAACATAAAACTTCACTAGTCAAATCTATTTTAGCACAGAACGGAGAACTTCTCACGAGTGATCTAGAAATTGCTAATGAGTTTAATTGTTATTTTTCTAGTGTTGCTAAAGATTTAGGTGCTAAATTTAACTCTATCAACACGTCATCTAGTTTCGATTTGCCTTTCGATTTCGGTCCGACAACGTTTTTTATGACCCCAGTATCTAGTAATGAAGTTTTTTCAATTATTTGTGCTTTAGAACCTAAATACTCAATTGATAACGTTGGCCTGAGTAATTATATATTAAAAGCCATTGCTGGGCATATTATTCCCGTTCTTGCACACATTTTCAACCTTTCCTTTGAGATGGGAGTTGTACCCGATCGACTGAAAACAGCAACTATAATTCCCCTTTTCAAGAATGGTAATCGCCTTGATAAAGGTAATTATAGAAATATTGCCTTGCAGCCAGTAATCCTGAAGGTTCTTGAAAAGGTAGTTAAAATAGGGTTTCCAGTTTTTTAGATAAAACAGTACCGAATCAGCCTTGTTAGATTTTCTAAATACAATCAACGTTGGTTTAAATAAAGGTAATAGTTGCGGTGCTTTATTTATTGATACAGCTAAAGCCTTTGATATGGTTGATCACAAGCTTCTGCTATCTATTATGTATGATATAGGGTTTAGGGGAGTGGCAAATACGTGGTTTGCATCGTATTTAGATGGTAGATCGGTGAGAGTTAAGATTAATGATAATTTAAGCGATCCGAAATTTATTGACGTTGGTGTTCCCCAGGGTTCAGTATTAGGCCCTCTGCTGTTTCTCATTTATACAAACTCCGTATTTAAATTGAATCTTCATGGTTATTCAACCGGGTTTACTGATGACATAGCTCTGGCTTACTGTGGGAATTCTCCCAGCAACGTTATTTCGATGATCAATTCTGATCTAAAAGTGTTACTCTCATGGTTCGACAAGCATCGCCTGATCTTAAGCCGGAAAACTAAATTCATGTTGTTTAAATTGTCTGGTAGCTTTAATATGTCTATTTTGCCGCGGGTGACTAATCACAGCAGGTATGAATGTGCGTCTAGTGGTTGTCACTCTGAGTGTTTTGATATCGAACAAGTTGACTCGTTTAAATATCTTGGTGTTCACTTGGACACTTGCCTTAATTGGAAAACGCATGTTAATTCTGTCAACCAGTATCTGTCATCAACTGCTAGAATTTTCTACCTTCTTCGTCGGTTCTAAAAATAGCTTACCATGCACTAGTTATGGCTAAATTGGAATATGGATTGTCGTGCTGGGGTGGTTGTTATGCTGCTACTTTGTATCCTTTATATGTTCTACAGAAAATGATTTTGAGAATATATCTAAAGAAACCAAGAACTGAACCATCATGGAATTTATTCTTTACGACGAATATTTTGCCGTTGAAACATTTGTATGTTTATAAGGTATTGAGAGTTTTTTTAATCGAAGTGGTCAACAAATAATGAGAAGCGATTTTCGTTACAATTTTCGCGGTAACCATCAATTTCTTTGTAACATCCCAAGATTCTTCAATGACCACTTCCGACGCTCTATTCAGGTGACTGCACCAACCTTTTTTAATGCGTTACCAATTTATATTAGGAAGGACATTCATTTGAAGTCCTTTTTACCTAAAGTTAAACAATGGCTATTTGAAACTGTTGATATCTCCTTTTTATTCAGGGTTATTACATAAAACTTGATGTATTTAGTCACATGTTATGAAGTTGAAATTTAGTAGTAAAAGTAGTTGTAGTGGTAATAATAGTAATAGTAGTAGTAATAGTAGTAGTATCTTAGTCATTTTATTGTAAGCTTTTATCACATTTTATACTCATTTTTATCATTTAATTTTGTAAATATTAGGATTATGTTGTATTTTTATGTATTACGCGAATTTGCTTCTGTCGTTTTTTCGGCACAAAATTCGTTATATTTTTTTTTTTTTGAATAAAATAAATTTGAATAATAATAATAGTTTTAATTATCTAATATGGAAAAGGAGATGTCGATAGTTTAAAAAATACATTTTTAAATGTAAAAGCACGAAGTAGCGCAACGATCTAAAAACTCAAGTCGATGTTAGCAGTAGAAAATTAAATAACAAATGAGTTAGGGTAGGTTTCCACCAATGTTATCTTTGTTATTTTAACAAAGGCGATTCACACGAATAGTATCATACATAAAAAATCGTGTCCCAACACAATTATTTTTATACACACATATAAGAAAACATTAAAAATAGGAACCAAAAAGGGCCTACTAATGCCTAGATGTTTTTCGATTGTATTTTTACATTTAAGGCTGTGGCCAATAGTCGGGTAAAAGTCAATTTTATGTAAATTTTTCAGTAAATTCAACTATTTTTCAAAAACTCTATGGCAAAGTGATCGAAAAATCTGTCCTAAAACCAGTTTTTACCGTAGTAAACAATTTATCTTAAGTAAATGTCACACAACCTAAATATGTAATAGTTTTTGCTACATGCCTAAAAACATACAAATATAAATATTTATAATTTATTTAAGATAAAGGGGGTCCGGGAGCTCTACAAGAGCATCGGATTTAAATCTGCCGCCATTTTGTTAATACGAGTTGTGCGGTGATTTTTTTTTTTTTTTGTAAAAACTCATTACAAAATGGTGAAAGTTTTACGAAAAAAGTTCGCCAATTACATCAAATTTTCGGTCGCAATAATGTGCCTAATGAATCGACAGTGAGTTTAATTACAAAATTTGAGACCACATTTATGCTAATGGATCAGAAGATCATTGTTTGTCGTCATCCTTGTGGGTCACTCGAAAATATACCCTACCAAACAGGATGTGAAACAGTGGTGTTACTGCAGACTTAGTTTCCAGACCGTGTCATTTCTCAATTTGGCGATCAATATTGGCCACCAAGATCGTACGATCTAACACCGATAGACTTTTTTCTTTAGGCCTATGTGAAGGAAAAGATGTATGCGAATAAGCCTGAAACAGTTGAACATCTTAAATAGGAAATACGGCGCGTTATTGGTCTAATACAGCCACATTTATGCGAAAACGTTATTGAAAATTTCAACAAACGTTCGCGGTGGCTATTTGCCTGATGTTGTATTTCACGATTAATCGGAACTATTTTTCTTTATGTTGAAACAAAAATGTTTGCTTTATTCAAAAATAAATATGTTTTTGTTTAAAATTAAATCCGGCGCTCTTGTTGGGACATCATTTATATCCTAAATTATTATGATGTGACCCTGAAAGTTAGCGCCAGTCTCGTGGATGGATTAATGCATAATTGGTATTTTATCTTGAAATTATAGGACCAATTAATTTTAGCAGCTTGTCAAATGACGCTAGAGACATTCTGGTATAATTAAAAATGATTAATGGGCATTTAGACTAATTTTATCAAGCAAATTATGATACCTATAATTATTTCTGGCTGCTTCACTAAATATAGGTCGAACCCACCATCTGGGGCTGTTTCTCTTCTGCTTCTCTACTAACTCGCTTGCTTTACAAAAGATGACAAACATTTGTTTCATAATCTGAATCCATTAATTTATATTATTAAATGTTTTTATATAAAAGCAAAATAATGTATCATGTATTTTATATTATTAATTTTGTGGTTATGAGAAAATAGCTTTGACATGCAACGTCAAAATTTTTCTAATATGTACATGAAAATATTCAGACTAACAGTACCACAACACAATTAAAAACACAAAGATATCTTGGTGGCAATCTACCCTTAAAGAGGAACAAAAAATTTATTTTTATACTCTCACATCAAAATATGTTTTTTGCCTTTTCTTTCTTCTAAAATATGTAACACATATAATACGGGCAATAATCGTATGTTATACCACGGTTCGATTGCGATAGGCCTTGTTTTTGGTAAAATGCGTTTACGGGGTCCTACAGTGAGGCCCAGGTTCTTTTTATTCAGATTTTTTTTTTGTTTAAAAGCAAGAAGCGATTTCTAGAGCGTGTGCTCGTTCACCCAAATTTTATATCCAGCAGCTGTGGATATTGAGTTTTATATAAACATATTTTCATAACTGGAAAACAACTATTTTAAGTTACTTTCAAATGTCATTAGGTATGATAATTATCAAGTATATACTTGAGATGTTTATGTAGTGCGTACTAAATTTAACAGTTAACAATAAAGTATTAAAACTACTCAAACGAAGTTTATTACAAAAATTGTAGGAAATCCTCTGCCCTCCATTTAGAAAGGGCGTGTAGTGAGAAAAAGATTTGATAATAAATAATTGAAAATATAAATTTGAAAAAGAAAATTAGAAGATTTTTATTTATTTATTATGTGTCAAAATCTAAATGTTTACTTAGTAATGTCAAGAGAAATTTCATTTAATTGTCAGGGTTGTCCGAATATTATTGAGCAAAATAGATCCATCTATTGGCAAAATTAAAGGTTGAAAGGTACCAACCTAAAGATAATTAATAATTTTTAAAATATGAAGTAGCTTGTATTAAACAAAATTTTCTATATAAAAAGAAAATTTTCTTTTTAGAGAGGATTAGTATTTGAGTGAAATTCATATTGTATTTCTGTTAAAAAATCAGTTAACATATTTTTTTGTGAATATAATATTGTAAAAGAACAATTTGTGCATTAAATAATTTTTATTGCTAACGCAATAAGTTGTCCTAAAGAACGAGTAATTTGGATTATAAGCTGAATCAAGGCAATTATTTAATTTGTGTGTGTGGTGTGTTGAGAGTGGTTCTTGGGAAGGACTCCCCAAGATTGATTAAGCAGTCCAAACTGGTGACCCCGACGTGATCCGGAAGTTAAATTTATAGACGCAATCCGGAATTTATTATATGAGATCCATTGTTTTTGATCCATTAAAAATTTGACCAACCCACATCACAATATATATATATGTATCAGCAGCACAGCTGGTTTAAACGGAAGAATGTGGAATAAGGTGTAAATTGGTATAGGCTATAGAGGCATAGCAGATTTTCACAGCCAGGTTTCCAATAAGCGGAATTAGTAAACAGCGGTACCACAGGATATAATTTACGACTCAAGAGAAGTCAGTTTCTATCAACCTACATTTGAATCTTGTTTTAAAAAAATTGTAAGTACCCACCAATTTTTAATTTTTGCCAAAAAAAAAAAAAAAAAAAAATTTTTTTTTAATAAAGAATATATTATCTATTTTGTTCAATATACGTAGTATTTATTTGTCCTATATTTTTCTTGGCAATTTTCACCTTGTTTTCTTTTGGGATTTCTCTTGTCATTACAATTGTTAAACCTTTCGATTTTATTTTTTTTTCATTGTTAGAGCGTTTCTTATATATATTAAAAATGTTTTTTGCATCGTGTAGTGTTTTCTTGTTGTCATTTATATTTTTAAATATTTATTATTTAGCTCGCAAATTTAAAGTGATAGAGGCAATTCCGATTCTCAATCCGGAAATTGAAGAATCGTCTTCATCACTTTTGTTGGAGAATCGTAATTCTTCCATAGAAAATAATAACGAGCAACTTATTACGGTAACTAACGATCAGTTACAATTAATGATCGAATCGCGTGTTAGGGATATGTTATCGAATTTGGCGTCAGATACTAACGTATCTTATGTAGACGATACATATCACGTAGCAAACACTCCTAATATAGACGCTAGACCAATTACTGAATATAATACAACGCAAGTTGCTCATATAGCTTTTAAAGCGCCGCAACCATTATATTCGCAAAACCCGGAAACATGGTTTGCCATTTTAGAGCAACAATTTAATATAGCATCAATTAAGACGGAAAAAACTATGTATGCTCACGCCGTAAGTGCTCTCGACGCACGATTACACAATCAATTCGCACATTTAATCACTCGCGACAAAGGTATTAAACCGTATTCATTTTTTAAGCAGGAAGTGATTCGTGTTTTAGGTGAATCTGAGAAAACAAAACTGAATAAATTATTACATGGATTGTCATTAGGAGACAAAAAACCATCTCAATTATTGGAGGAGTTTCAAGTGAATGCTATCGGATTTTCAGCTATGTCCATCAAACAATTGTGGATGCAAAGACTACCACCACAAATACAATTAGTGCTAACACCACTTGAACATGATGTTGATATCAATGTTCTTGCTAAACGAGCAGATGATCTGTTAGAAACTTTATCCAGCTCTAATACACAAATCGCATCAGCATCAATTAAATCCAGTACAACGGATATTTCATCGGAAGGGTCTAATAGTTCAAATATTTTTGGCATCATGCAGTCTTTCAAAACGGATATTTTAGCTGAGGTAGCAGAAATTGTCAAACAAGCAAATTCCTCCAATGTCGAACCCAGACGACGAAATTCCAATCGTTCGTTTTCCCCGAGAAATCGTTCAAAGTCTCGGGATAGTTCAAAACAACGCGATAAATGTTTTTATCATTATAAGTTCGGTGACAAGGCTCAGAAATGTGTAACCGGTTGTAAAATGCACAACTCGTTTTTAGAGAAATCACTAAAAAACTAGATATTCATCAACATCCGACGGTGTGTCTTGATGAAATACACGTTTCGAACCGTCTATTAATTCGTGAAAAGCGTCTTAATATTAATTTTTTAGTAGATACAGGTGCTGATGTATCAGTGTTACCAAAGAAATTCGGTAGCAAGCAAAAAAGTGAACAAATTTTTAAATTGTATGCGGCAAACGGCACCACCATAACAGCTTATGGAAGGCAAGAATTAGTTTTGGATATAGGTCTCCGTAGAGAATTTAAGTGGAGTTTCATAATTGCAGATGTCACAATTCCAATTTTAGGTGCAGATTTTCTAAGTAATACAGGATTGTTGGTAGATATAAAAAAAGGAAAAATTATTGATCCCTTAACGACCATATCATCAGTTGGTCAAATCACAAGAACTGACCTACCATCTTTATCTCTAGTAGACAAGAAGAGTTTCGAACAAGATATTCAAGAATTACTAATCAAATTTGTAGACATCACGCAAAATACAAAAAATTTAGCAACGACAAAACATATTGTTACTCATTTCATAGAGACAAAAGGCCCACCCATTTCAAGTAGAGCAAGGAGATTAGCCCCGGACAGGTTAAAAATTGCTAAAGAATATTTTGATGAAATGGTTCAACAAGGGATTTGTAGACCAAGTAATAGCCCTTGGGCCAGTCCTTTGCATATGGTACCAAAGAAAAATGGTGATTGGCGTCCTTGCGGTGATTATCGTGCGCTAAACAACATCACTATCCCAGATGCATATCCTATTCCGCATTTACAGGATTTTTCGTTCCAGTTAGAAGGTAGTGTAATTTTTTCGACGATTGATTTAGTACGGGCTTATCATCAAATTCCGGTGGAGCCCAGTGATATTCCTAAAACAGCGATAACAACTCCTTTTGGTCTGTTTGAGTTTATTCGAATGACATTTGGATTTCGGAATGCCGCTCAAACGTTCCAACGACTTATGCATAGAGTTTTACAAGGATTGCCATATTGTTTCGTTTATCTAGATGATATTTTAGTAGCGTCGAAATCCAGAGATGAACATTTACAACATCTAGAGCAAATTTTTCAACAGTTAAGAATATATGGATTAATAATTAATCAAGATAAATGTGTCTTTGCTCAACAAGAAGTTGTATTTTTGGGCCACTTGGTCACTTCTAGGGGCATTTTACCAAACCCAGATCGTATAAAAATTATAAACGATTTTCCGTTACCTACAGAGGTACAACAATTAAAACGTTTTCTAGGTATGATAAATTTTTATAGAAGATTTATACCTAATGCAGCACAAGATCAAATGGTGTTGAATAATTATTTAAAGGGTTATAAGAAAAAGAGCAAAACAGTGATACAATGGACCGAAGAAACAAAGCAAGCTTTTGAGAAGTGTAAAGAAAAATTGAGTAATGCGTCCATTTTAACTCACCCTATTATATCAGCACCATTAGCAATTATGGTAGATGCATCCGATTTAGCAGCAGGAGCAGTTCTTCAGCAACATGTAAATGATATTTGGCAACCACTTGGTTTTTTTCCGTGAGATTTACAGAAGCACAAATTAAATACAGCACATACGATCGTGAATTATTAGCTGTATATCTGGAAATTAAATATTTTAGAATTTTTGTAGAAGGTCAGAATTTTTTAATCTTAACGGATCATAAACCGTTAATTTTTGCCTTCAGACAAAATTTAGATAAAGCTTCTCCGCGACAACGTAGGCAATTAGACTATATAGCGCAATTTACAACAGATATAAGACATATTGCTGGTATGGATAATATTGTAGCAGATACTTTATCACGCATCGAACCTATTGGAATTATGGAAAATATAGATTATGAGCAAATTGCTTTGGACCAAAATTCGGACGATGAATTGTCCAAATTAATCAATATGCCAAATTCCAAATTGAAATTCGAATCAGTTCCGATAGCTTTTGGTTCTAACATTAAAATAATTTGTGATCAATCGTTAGGTAAGTCCAGACCTTTTATTCCACACAAATGGAGGCAAACAGTTTTTAAAGGTTTCCATAACTTATCACATCCGGGCATAAAAGCATCAGTAAAATTGTTAACTGATAATGTAATTTGGTCGTCGATTAAACGGGATGTGAAATTAATGGCGCAAAATTGTATAGAGTGTCAAAAGGCGAAAGTGCATAAACACACGAAATCCGGTATTGGCATATATCCCAGCACTAAAGAAAGATTTGCTGAAATTCATATAGATATTGTAGGACCATTACCATTATCACATGGACAACAATATGTTGTAACCATGATTGATAGATACACCCGATGGGCAGAAGCAATACCCACAGCAGATATTATTGCGTCAACAGTGGCGTTTGTGATTTATTCAAGTTGGATTGCAAAATTTGGTGTTCCTGAATATATTATAACCGATCAAGGAAGACAGTTTGAATCTCTTTTATTTCACGAATTATCGAAACTTTTAGGCTTCCAACGAAAAAGGACCACCAGTTACCACCCACAAGCAAATGGTATGATAGAAAGATGGCATCGTTCATTAAAAGCGTCATTGATGAGCCACAATAGACAAGATTGGACGGAGATCCTTCCTACAGTTCTTCTTGGGCTAAGAACTACTTTTAAAGAGGATCTTGGAACCTCTCCAGCAGAACTAGTGTATGGAACCAATATACGAATTCCAGCCGAGTTTTTAGAGCCTTATAAAGAATTTATTCCACAAAATGATTTTGTTTTAAAATTAAAAAATCATTTTTCAGAATTAAAGCCGGAGACAGCATCGAGACATAATATTGGAAAAACTTTTATAAGTGCGGATTTAAAAAGTTGTAAATATGTTTTCATGCGAACAGATGCTCTACGCAAGGCACTGCAACCACCATATACTGGACCGTATCTGGTGATCAATAGAAATGACAAGCATTTCGATGTTTTAATTAATAACAAAATAACGAAAATTTCGATTGATCGACTAAAACCTTGCTACAGCGAAAATATAGAACCGGACAATGTTCCTATTTCAACAAGTAATGAACACAGTAAAAACTCGATTACGATTAGTCACGATAACAATAAGTTTTCCACACCAAATAATTCATTAAAACAAAACACAGACAAAAAAGTAACATTCAGTTTACCACAAACAGATGACGTAAATCGAACACAAGTCACGAGAACTGGACGAATTGTCAAACCTCCATTAAAATATTTGCAACATTTAGTAACACAGAAGGAATAAATTTCCTGTAGCAAATTTATTTTTACATGGATGGTTTATATTTGATGTCGTAGAATTTTTTATTTTTTTAGCAGCAATTCTACTGGAAGGGGAGTATATGTAGTGAGAAAAAGATTTGATAATAAATAATTGAAAATATAAATTTGAAAAAGAAAATTAGAAGATTTTTATTTATTTATTATGTGTCAAAATCTAAATGTTTACTTAGTAATGTCAAGAGAAATTTCATTTAATTGTCAGGGTTGTCCGAATATTATTGAGCAAAATAGATCCATCTATTGGCAAAATTAAAGGTTGAAAGGTACCAACCTAAAGATAATTAATAATTTTTAAAATATGAAGTAGCTTGTATTAAACAAAATTTTCTATATAAAAAGAAAATTTTCTTTTTAGAGAGGATTAGTATTTGAGTGAAATTCATATTGTATTTCTGTTAAAAAATCAGTTAACATATTTTTTTGTGAATATAATATTGTAAAAGAACAATTTGTGCATTAAATAATTTTTATTGCTAACGCAATAAGTTGTCCTAAAGAACGAGTAATTTGGATTATAAGCTGAATCAAGGCAATTATTTAATTTGTGTGTGTGGTGTGTTGAGAGTGGTTCTTGGGAAGGACTCCCCAAGATTGATTAAGCAGTCCAAAGGCGTATGGCCCAATAAAACGAAAATGTCTTTACTTTTGCTGAGGGCTCAAACATATGGCTCAATAGATAAAAAGACATTTGATTATTCCTTTCACAAAACGTAATCTTTAAACAATTCCTTAAACTTTTGTTATCGCTCGAACCTTAACTAATCAACAGGAATTTTGTTTAATTGATTTTGTTCAAAAGAATTCCCGTTCTCTGTTCGTAAGTGTTATATGAAAATCGTGCGTTTATAGGACTATTTCATTCGTATTGCTGTATTTTAAAACAATTAGTCAAGTTTTTGTTATCACTAAACCTTTTCTTTTATTTTATTTTTTAATTATGCAATTAATCAAAACACGAAATCACTCATTTGCTGTAATAGTGACACTACCCGGAATTCACTGATTTCTAAGATATTCGAATCACACTGTCCCCAACAGTTTATATTTTTCATTATTTTGTATCAAAGCATACTCTCTTATTTATAGTTATTTCTAGCAAATTAGGTAAAACTGCACATAAAAAATCACTCAATTCGCGAATTAAACTAACAATTTAAGGTATTGGAAACTTTTATAAGAAAAATTGCAAAATATTAAAGAATTATAAAAACTAAGATCCGATAGAAGATGTAGGAACAGAAAAAAAATAATAATTTTACTATCAGAATTTATTTTTGTTTACTTTTGAAAAACGCCGTTTTTACAATCAATTTTGAGCGATATTTTCAAATCGGTCTACTAAGAAATTAAAAATTTTTAGTGATGGACAACCAAAGCATTTTCTCGGTTCTTTTCTCACGATTTATTTTCATGTAAAAATAAACTGCCAAATTCAAAGCAAAGCTTACAAATCTGTTCAGATCGCCCTTCTTAGATTAAATCTGTAATAACTGCTTTTCTTGACCCTTGATCTGATCCGGTCAGTGCAAATTTCATGAAACAACGCAAAACCGCTCATACTACGTTTCAAATCAAACTTTGTGATCTATAAACAAATTTGGTTTCCAAAAGCAGTAAACAGTCGTTTTAATGGTCAAGGTGCAAAATATGAAGGCATCCTATACAGCGTAGATAGTAAAAGGTGGACGTAACCTCATGGAGAAAAATAGCACGATAATTTTAAATATACAGGGTGCCATTGATCTTGCAGCCATAGCAAGAAAGAATCTGATCTATTTGAAAGTTTTACAAATAATGACGGCGGCCTTTTGTTGGTATAATTTACATTTATTTGGAATAGTCGCTTGACAGTGAAATATGGGATGATTCGATAATAATTCCCTAGACAGGGTATATTTTTAAATTGGTTGGGTTATCTAAAGCTTTCTCAAATTCAGTTTTGTAGATTTAGCAGCTCCGTATATTTATCAGTTTGATGTTTGAACAACAACCAGTTGATGACGATATTTAAAAAAAATCCGTTAAAAATTTAAATCTTCTGCGTTTGAGATGTTAAATAGCAACGTGTCATTCAAAGTGAACCTATGCACTCGAGGAGTCACTGTTTGGTATGGTTTTAAGCTGGTGGAGAGATTAGACTTCTTCGGAAATGATGTCAGTAATATTGCTATGGAAACCCTGTTAACATTTTAGTGACATAATATACAAAACTTTATAGATTGAGGGGGATTCTTAATTTGTAGGAAGGCTTAAGCTGGATTCTTACTATTCTGGTAATTCCCCGGGAACAGGGAATTGCGGACAGAACTTAAATGTATTTTTTATTTAAACATTTTTTTCTGGCATACTAAGGTAAGTAGATAGTGTTAATTTTCCTAACAAAATTAAATGGGGAATAATTTTCCCTGCCCATTCTGATATGGAAAAATTATTCCTAATTTATAAATATTTACATTAAACTTTTCTCCTCAGTAGGTCGGGAAAAACTATTTGAACAGAAATTATATATAAATGCTTTCCCCATTTCCCTATTCCCGGGGAATTATCAGAAGAGTGCCTCAGGATGCAATATACATTGCGACTACACCTGAACATCGTTGCGAATCTAAGAACGGGTTATTAAAGGAATATTAATCAAAAGTTAAACCGTTTTGTGAGTTCTTGCAGAACAGATTACAGTTGATAAGTGTTCAGAATTCGGGGGTATTCTAACAGTATGAGTCCACAATTATTGGAAATTATGAATGTTCATCGTAGAATAAATTTTTTTTTTCATTCCTTTATAATATAAAGTCTTTTAGCCATTTTCGACCTGCATTTATAAGGTCTTCTGTTAATTCAACTAAATATTGTTCGTCTAGTCCATCCAATGTAATAGGTGTTGTTCCGGGTGATTCAATTCCGGGTTCCGGGTTTCCTTTATGATACGAAAATAGTTTATTCTTTTAATCTGCGGCTTTTCTCCGCGTTTTTAATTTGTTTCCGATAGATCACTTTTATAATTGAATTATAAAAACTTTCATGATTTGACATAACTCAGTAATGCACAAAAAAAATATCACACTCACACTCACATCGAAGGATCCACGAGAACGAATCGACTGCGGGTTGAAAACAACACATAAAAAATCTATAAAAGCAAATGTTAAATCATAGTATCTTACAAATTCTTATGGATTTTAATACAATTAGTAAAGTAAAATTTATGTTCGATCCGCAACTATTCGATTGCGTTTGTGCGGGGGGAATCATAAAACATGATTTGTGTGGAAATTAATAGATATTTTAATTTAAGCAATTGTTTTTAATTTTTTTATATGCATTTTAAAATCCGGATCCCATAATCGACGTGACTGTATTTGAATTAGTCTGAGGACGCCCTTGTTGGCTCAGTTTTACTAGGTAGTATAATTTCCACTATATTCACTAAATACCACTACATACATATCAATAAATACCAATTACACATTTTTCTTTTATAAATGAATTTTAGCACGAGTTTGAAAAAATTATATTCTCATTTAATCTTTTACGGAAAAAATAAAAACAAAAAATCAAGAGAATCTATAAAATTGCTAAATTGAGACAAATGATTTTTAAATGACAATAAAAATAGCGTCCCTTAATCGTTAAAATAAATATTTTATATTTATAAGTACTCAAATTTAACATCCTTGATTTTACTGGATCGTCAATTTAACCCACTATTTTTGTTAAATTTGAACCTTGTATTCATGTTGATCTCGGTAACATGTTGGTAATATAATTAACGTAAGTTAAATTAATATTATACATTTATTATTTTTCGGTAGTGAAATTCTGTCATAATAAAACATTATTACCCGAATTTAACTAAGAAAGAATATTATTGCGTCGAATACTGCAAATACTGGAAGAAAGTTAAAAATATCGTATATATTTTTTTGGAAATTGTTTGACTATCCTTATTTTAACCCCCAAAAAGGGAAAACGTAGGAATTTTGACCGTGTAGTGCGAACAAAATTGAAGGAGGGGGAGGGGGGATAGAGCAAAATATTTGTACATCGAATTTTAACTAAAAAGTTGAATGAAAAATCTTAGTTAAATAAAGTAATTACATGCAAAAATAGCGCGCTAAATATAAGTTTTGACATAGAAAATTGGGTGTTCCGGATAAATCTATCGGGCGGACGGGCGCTAATAAAAAACACGGCTAATAATGATTTCAACCAATTTTGCTGTGTTTTATTTAAAAAAAAGGGTTTGATGTCCCTTTGAACCACCCTATAAATTATGCAAGAGTATTAAACAGATTGCATTAAGATTGGTTATGATTTATTCATTTCAGTTTTTTCCTTAAACGGCAAAACAGCCAACCAGGGAGTCAATTCGTGTTCCGTGAAATAATGAAAATTAAAAATTTTTTTCATTGGCAATCTAGTAGTTTGAATTAATCATACGAAATTTTAAATTTTACTGTGTGAAATCAAAATTTCTTATGGGTAATGCAAGCCTACTCGATTGTTAATGAAAAAAACTTTTCATTTTCATTATTTCACGGAACGCGAATTGACTCCCAGGAAGTCACACTCACAAGCTCAGTATAGTAAGCTTTGTAATTTTTACTTAGATTCGAACTTTTACAATGGATAGCATTCTTATACCCAAAGCTTCTCGCAACCAAAACTCTACGGCGGAAATCGACTGTCAGATAAAAAAATTTTTGAAGTTTAATATTCGAGAGGAATATTTAGATAAATTGGGGTCAAACCATTTTTCGAAAAATACTGACTACGGGTAAATACGGCTCCCTGAATTAAAAAAGGCTGACTTATAAATGGTGTTTTTTCGGACTTAAAACCAGTGTTGTTATTTCGTTTTAAAATTGACTTAAAATCTCTAATGAAAATGGAATAAAAAAAACTGACATTATAATTATATTACAATATGCAATAAATATCATAAGTCACTTTGAAAATGATTTAAGAAGTGTTTAAAATGAAATAAAATGTGCATTTAAGATCGAAATAAAACGTTAAAATGTATAACAGCTATCTGGCACCGATTATCTGGCATCCAATTAACCGGAACATTCTGTTAACCGGAATTTTAATTTTTAGGAATATTTTTGCATTTTGAAATTTGCAATTGTTTTTTGCACATTTTCATTAATGAAAGCATTAGTTGAAGATTCGGAATGGCTTTAATTTTCATATTACAGTAAAATCTCAATTATCCGGCATCCAATTAACCGGAACACTCAATCAACCGGAATTTTAAGTTTACGATTTTTTTTTTTTTGCTTTTTTCTCTTTCATATGCATTTTTTAATTCATTTTGAAATTTGCAATTATTCCTTGCACCTTTTCATTAATGAAAGCATTAGTTGAAAATTTTGAATACCTTTAATTTTCATATTACAGTAAAAGTCCGATTATCCGGCATCCAATTAACCGGAACAGTCAGTTAACCGGAATTTTAATTTTTACGATTTTTTTTTGCTTTTTTCTCTTTCATATGCATTTTTGAATTCATTTTGAAATTTGCAATTGTTCCTTGCATGTTTTCATTAATGAAAACATTAGTTGAAAATTTTGAATGGCTTTAATTTTCATATTACAGTAAAAGCCCGATTATCCGTCATCCTATTAATCGGAACACTCAGCTAACCGGAATTTGAATTTTTAGGATTTTTTGCATTTTTCTCTTTCTTTTCTCTTTCATATGCATTTTTTAATTAATTTTGAAAATTGCAATTTATATTTGCACCTTTTCATTAATGAAAGCATTAGTTGAAAATTTTGAATACCGTTAATTTTCATATTACAGTAAAAGCCCGATTATCCTGCATCCAATTGCCAGAAAACTCAGTTAGCCGGAATTTTAACTTTTAGGATTTTCTTTTACTTCTTTCTTTTTCACAAGGGATATTATTTTTTTATTATTCCGCCGGGATTCATAGAAAATAAGTATACTTCCTTTTTATTTTTTTCTGTTTTATGCATTATTCTATTTGAATTGAATGTGTAAAGACGTATTACATAGTTAGGTTAGTGAAATATTGAATATATGTATTATTAAATTTTGGGTACTCGTATGGGTGTACTCGTATACATAATATGTATGTATTTCTTATTTGCAATAAATTCAATGAACTGATATATAAAAAATTGTTTTTTGGTACATAATTTGAAAATAAATAAACCAGAATCCTAAAAATAATGAAATCAAGCGAATTTCTCGTAAAATTCCTAGTTTTAATGAAAAATTCAATTATCCGGAATATTCGATTTCCCGGAATGCTCGCATACCCTACGATTCCGGGTAACAGGGTGTTTACTGTAGTGTATATTACAGCAAAAGCCCTGTTACCCGGAATTCTTGGGGATGTGAGCTTTCCGTATAATCGAAAATCCCGGACAATTGAATGTTTCATTAAAACAAGGAATATTACGAGAATTTCGCATTTTATTATTTTTTAGGATTCTCGTTATTGTTTTCAAATTATGTACCAAAAAACAATTTTTTATATATCAGTTAATTGAATTTATTACAAATAATAATATAATAATATATTATACCCAATATTGATAATACATATATTCAATATTTCCCTAACCGTAGTTGGGGTACGACTTTACACATTCAATTTAAATAGAATAATGCATAAAACAGAAAAAGTAAAGGAAACTATATTTTCTATGAATCCCTCAATAATAAAAAAAATATTTCCCTTCTGAAAAAGAAAAAAGCTAAAAACTATTCCAAAAAGTTCCGGTGAACTGAGTGTTCCGGTTAAGTGGATGACGGATAATTGAGATTTTACTGTAATATGAAAATTAAAGCCATTCAAAATCTTCAACTAATGCTTTCATTAATGAAAATGTGCAAGAAACAATTGCAAATTTCAAAATGAATTAACGAATGTATATGGAAAGACAAAAAAAACAGAAAAAAACAAAAAAAAAAATCATAAAAATTAAATTTCCGGTTAACTGAGTGTTCCGGTTAATTGGATGCCGGATAATCGGGTTTTTACTGTAAAATGGATATTAAAAATTTTCAGCTAATGTATTCGTTAGTGAAAATGTGCAAAAAACAATTGCGAATTTCAAAATGAATTAAAAAATGCATATTTTAATTCATAAATGCATGTTTTTTTATCTTACTCTGCAAGACAACAAAAAACTGTAACAAGAAAAACTAGAAACCATTTTCTTAAAAACATGAAATTACGCATGCATTTCTATGCGTATTAAAAACAAATGTAATTTTTATGTTTATAATGTGAAATAAAATATGCCTTTTTTAAGTCATTTTGAAACTGAATTAAAAAATATACATATTTGTAAAATGACATAAAATATGCCTTTCTTATGTCATTTTGAAATTAAATTTGTTTTTGTAAAACACCTCCTGACTTAAGAAAGTCAGAAAGTTCGTTAAAATTATAACTTAAGAAAGGTCCCATTTTTTCATATAAAACACCATTCTTAAGTCCACCTTTTTAATTTCAGCTTTTTTTAATTCAGGGAGCCCGGAAATACATCCCAACATTTTTTCTTACACAAACACGTACAAGCATTTTCCATGTAACTAATTGCAGTTAAATAGCAATTCACAAACTGTTCACAGTCGCTTGCTATGAAAAGAACAAATTACATCTTAACATAGTTCTTAAAAATATTTCGATCATTTTTGACGGGAAATTCTTCGTATTATAAGACATATTTTAAATCAAGCACGAGCAATATTTGCAATCTCTTCCATTGGGTAAGTAATAGTTTACCATGATGTGACCTATAAAAAAAAAATTGTTATCATTGGCTAACATCATTAAATTTTTTCCAGATTATAAAATGCTTTAAAAATGATTTTGAGAGCTTTCCAAAATCGATTATTGGCATTAAGCTTGATTTTAAATTTCTTCGCAATAACGTGGACCCAACAGCCGACGATTACCTTAAACCAAGGAACGATAATCGGATTAAAAGTATTCCCAGAAACATCCAAAGTACCAGTTTACACATTTCTTGGGATCCCCTATGCACAACCACCTATTGGTAACTTACGGTTTATGGTAAAATATTTGAAAGTCTCTTAAGTTCGAGATTTTTTTTGATTCATTATGATAATTTACTTGTAGAAACCTCAACCGCATCCAAATTGGAATCGAACACTTTTCACGCGAGATTTTAAACCGATATGTCCACAAATATTACAAAATGTATACGATGAGATGAATGAAGGATTTCACCCTAGTGGAGAATTTTATCGTATGCACGAAGATTGCCTATTTTTGAATATCTGGACGCCGGAGGTAATAAACAGCATTAACCAGGTAAATATTTTTATAATACTAAATTATACTTTATTTTAAGACTGCTTTGCGATATGGTAACCTTCCAGTCCTTATAATTATCACCGGTGAGGAGATGGCATTTGACTGGAAAAATAATCGACCATCCGGTTTAGATTTAGCTTCTGAAGGCATCATTGTGGTAACAATACAATATCGCACCAACATATTCGGTTGGTTTGGATTACAGAATGAAGAATCACCAGCCAATTTAGCACTGTGGGACCAACGCATGGCATTCCAATGGATTAATGATAATATCGTAAAATTTGGTGGTGATAACAAAAAATTAACTTTGTTGGGTCATGGAACAACCGGTGCTCCTTGTGCAATGATTCATTTAGTCAGTAACCAATCAAAACATTTCTTTCATTCAATGGTCATTATGTCGGGCACGATATTTTCACCTTACTCGTTTCGAATTTTAAAAATGCCAAAAAATAAAGTAACGGGTAACATTAACTCACAAAAAATTATCGAAAATCTTGCATGTGATAGCGGTGAAATCTCACAAATACTCGAGTGTATGCAAAAGAAAAGCATCGAGGATCTACTTAAGGCATTTGAAAACGTTTATCAAAATGGGAACTACACACAAATTCTCGGACCCACCGTCGATAATTTTTTACCACGCGCAGGCAACCAGTTCATTCATGATGATCCACGAAAACTGATTCGACTTAATAAAATCGAAATTCCAATAATGATCGGGATTACAAATAATGAGGCGGCATTTATACACAACCAATGGGTAGATTTGGCGAAACAAGGATTCAAAACATTTAAAAATTATATAAATACCACAATTATTTCGAATTTAATCGAAATGGAAAAGCTGAACGATGTTCCGGGTGGTGATAAACAAATACGTGACACTATTTTCTGGAAATTTTTCGATGAGAATCCAAAAACAAATTTACATTTAATGTTGGCACTGCATAATATTTTGTCAGAGGCAAAATTTGAAATTCCATTTTTTGAAACTATTGAAATATTGTCGAGTGAATTTTCTTCGACTCAGACGGTCGATAATAATTTAACTATGATTCGGGCAAACAGGCGTGATAATTTCAATGATCGTAAATTGTTTGTGTATTTGTTTCAACAAAAGAGTTCGGTTGATATGCGGGGCAAAGAAAATTTATTTGGTGGTTCGGCGCATTCCTCAGATTTACCTTTTCTAATGGGGCCAAGCCTATTTCAACAAATTAGCCGGCGACGATTGACACAAAATGAGGAAAAATTTTGTCGGAAAATGAGACAGATTTTTGGTGATTTTATTAAAACAGGGTAAATGATTTATTGGTTAAGTTAACTGTACAAATTTGATTTCACATATTTGCCTTATTATTATAGGAATCCTACGCCCGGCCGGTTATTTGATGCGTGGCAACCTTACACCCAGAAAAATAAATATATCCGGTTCATCGGCAGCAACCAAAGCACCAATAACCGAATGGAAGTTAATCAAGATGTAACCGACTTATTCGAAAACATGAATAAAATCGATGAGTTATTTCAATCGGCAGCAGGTGCAGCCGCTCTCGACTACAGTCCAATAGCAAATGTGACGAAACTCAACAATTACGATTTAGGCAATTTTAAAGGCAACCATGAACACGAAAATGAATTCAACGATAATAAAAACTATTATTACCACAGTGATAGCAACAACAATAATAATACAAGCACGTATTTCGTGTATCTGACCAAAATTTATTCATTTTGGAAAATTCTTTTGCCGAAATTTTACAGAAATCTACACGAGATCAACAGCTACTATAATAATCTAACAATTACAGGTGGCGCTCCACTTGATGCAAATGGTGATGACCTTGTTGCTAATTCGCGTATGATAAACGCGACTAGTTCGAAATTTAAGCACGCGTTTTACTCGATGCTCGCTCTAGTGTGTTTATTATTGATCATTTTATGCTTGTGCTTATATATATTGAAACGGAATCATAAAAATTTGGATACAAGTTTTTTATGACATAAATTGTCATTTCGGTCGACGCTTTTCGATCGAAAGGGATGGCGCAAAAATCAAAAAATTATTTTGTACAATAAAAGTAGTACTAACATAAGTAATAGTGATAATAATAACAGTCGCAATACCGATAAGATTTGTATTATAAACAGCGATCAGCATATTTCGAGCAGTTATAAAACCGAAAATATTTTAGATAATATTGAAACGGAGGTGAATCAAATGGAAATTAGAAATTGGCGATATCATTTAACAAATGAAAATTTTTAGTCAGACGGTCGCCATTTATTACTGTAACGTTAGTTTCATTAAATTGTTAAGTTTAACAGTGTGAAAAGTTTTAAACTATAATTTAATTATTTGTTTGTTCAATAAACTTCTTTTAAATTTCGATTGGTTTTATTCTAATCTGAGAAAATGAATTTACCAGCAGATTCATAATTACTGTGCCATTGCTGTTTCAGAATCCCGATTCCAATAATTGGGAACTGCAGTAAAAGGGCAACTTTATAAATCAAGTAAAACAGGTTTGGGTTCTAAAATTTTACAGGTTATTTTTATTACATTTTTTTTTACATATTATGGTTTTAAGTATCTGTGAAACGGTCCAGATTAAACAATATCTCTTACGTTATGAGACATCTTACGTTCTGAGACACCTCTTACTTACGGTTTTACGGTCACATCTCGGATTGGTTTGACCATGGTTAAATCGGTCGACAATCGGTGAAGAAGTATACCAACCATTTACATGTAGATAAGGTTCCAACCTGCCACCTGATACGATTGTATGTTAGGATTTAGTCCAGTTGGTTGGACCAGTATTCATTAGTGGCCTTTATTGTTCTAATTATAAGCACTAAGTATTGACATGGAACTAATGCCGGGATGTGGTAATAGTATAATAATAAAGTTGTCAATCGCATGTCGGGGGGTCGAAGAGACGACTGGTTAGCCCGTTCAGGTTTACGCTTGATTTGAAGTTGAAATAAATTATTGTAATTTATTGTCGATAATGTGAATGCTAGTTGTGCGAATAAGTTAATATAACCGAGATGCCGAAATTTTTGCTGAACACGTTTTGATTTTAACGCAATAGCTATTGTGTGAGGTTTATGATTCATAAATATAGAAAAGTTTATCTTGGACGTAATCAGGAAAGTATTTGAACCAAGAAGTTCTCTATAACCAATGTAAAGTATTTAATTTCCGCAGGAGAGGGCTTTAAAAAGAATACTAATGATCGTCAATAGACAGTCAAGACTGTTCCACCTGATGTGCTGAAAGCAGAGAACCTGAGTGGATGTTCTAAAAAAGTTGGTAGCGAAAAGGGAAGGCTAGATAATGTCGTCATATGCTAATAAATAGGCCTATAATTGTGGTATAAACTGGTGGTAATAGTTCATCGTGGTTCAGCTGTTTCGAAGTTTTAATGTTAATTCTACATGAGTAGAACCGCTAATATACTAACTCGTGTTGTTTGACAAGTTTCATTTCAAAGTAACTCGCAATGAGGATCTAGGGTGACCAGACATTCCCGTTTCCAGGGTAGTATACCCCATTATGATAAATAAATTTTAGATAAACTCCAATTTGAAATGATAAAATGTTGGTCAATCATATCCATATTTGGGGTATTAGGCCCCAATTTGAAATTTCAATCAGAATCTGGCTGTACCCCAATTTAAAAAATTAGATCTAGCCATTCTAATCTCATCGGTTCAAAACACTTCGGTATGGAACCAGTGGAAGGTCTAGGCTAGAGTTGCGAAGACCTAAAGAAAAAAGGGAGTAGTAGCCATGGTTTATAAATATCTTCAAGCACCATGGAAAAACTGCGTGATCGGGTATCTATGTGAGACTGTGACTGTGTTTACCTGTCAATAGTCCCTACAAGAGTGTCAGTTGTTGTCCTACTTTTTCAGCATATATATAGGGAAAGAGACCGGTAATGATGAAAGGATAATGGCACAATATACGACGAGGATAGTAAATGAATATTCTCTTTCATGATTGAAATGAGAATGTTCTGTTTATCAAATTGACAAGGAGACTGTATTTCGACAGAAACTCAGCACCTATAATAGGGCGACCATTTGCGACCGAGATTAACCTTCAAACTCCCATTTAGCTACGCAACACTTTATATAGCGGATCAGCAACAACAACAAATATGATAACGTTTCCAGATTTTCTTTTATAATTTATCACAAATTTTATTTTGGAAAGTGATTTATTGTTTTCAAACTGATTTTAGATTAACTACTCACTTCACCAAATATATTATTTATATTGAATATTAATTATTTTTTAACTATAATTAAAAGGAGACTATTTTTTCATGCATGAGCGGTTTGACAACACGCCTTTTCTTCTGTTTTTTGTTGCATTTTTCCAAGGTTGTTTTAAGCAAAGATTGATTCGCCATGAAGTTGCTTTGCTAGTGGACGGCTAGTTGATTGCAGTAATTGATTTGGGTTCTCTGGATTGGACTTAAATAAGATCGACATCGTAAAGATTTTCTCCGTGCCTTTTTTGATATCCAGTATCGCACATCAGTTATCTGGCAAATACTTTAGCCAGAGATTTTTGAGAAAATCTTAATTTATTAATTCAAAATCATCTACTTTTTTCATGCAAGCAGTAAAAGTAGGGCAAGTCTATTAAGGTGTTCTAGCTTCAAATGATTCTGTCGCTTGCGGTATCACACCGAGAATAGAAACAAACGGCTCATCGTCGTCAATAATTGACAGCACATGATGGGACAGCAACAACTTTTATATCTGTAATCATAGATCGTTTCTAAAAATTATTTTGGCTGGTTTAACCCGGATCGAGTCGTGTACTGCTGATGGATAAGCTATCAGAAACAATTGTATATGTCGATCCCAGTCGCATTGACTTTTATTCACAATCTTTGATAAACATTTCTTCAGTATACTAAAGTTACGATCCGGTTTCAATAGGGAGAAAAATACTCGCTATCGATCATCATTGCTTGCATCGGTACCCAAAATAAATTTCACGTTGAGTATAGAGTACGAACGATTCCTCTTGGTTTTCTTTCGATTCAAACGGCTTGTTCTTCCCCATTAATTCGTGTAGCATGTGTTCTTGTAACATTGGCGAATCCTGCCACGAATCGTCTGTGATAGGTACACAATCCTATAGAATGCTTCGGTATTCAAATAAATTTGTGGGTCTTCGCAAGGAATAGCAAAGATATTTAAAATACCTTTGATATTTTAATTTCGTCTGTATGAATATTGACCCAAATACATTAACTCTGTTCTGAAGAGTTAACATTTCTTAGAACTAAACTTTAACCCGCTGGATTTTATTCGTTCGAAGACTTCAGGTCGGCTCCTTATGTGCTCTTCGAAAGTTTTTCTCATGACAATAAGATCGTCCAAATATACAAGACACGTTTTTTAGTGCAATCTTTTAGTATGTGCTCCATTAATCTTTCAAAAATCGCTGGACCATTACATAATCCAAATGACATTACATTAAATTACCATAAACCGTTTACTACACTAAATGTCGACATTCTCACGATCTTCCTCTTGCACTACTACGTGCCAATAGCCATTTTGAAGATCCAATGCGAAAAACAATCTAGCTCCCGTTAATGTTTAATCATTTCGTGGTAATCGGTCGCTATCCTTTTTCTTCACATCATTAAGTTTTCGATAATCTACACTAAATCTCATGCTAAATAATCTACACCAAGTCTCCACGATTTGTTCGATAATTCGGTAAATATTGCTGCTCGCATGTCCATAATCATTCGATCCACTATACTTCTAGTTTTGTCAAAGGCCATTTTCTAGGTGCTGGGCGAATCGGTGTCTCTGTTCCAGTGTCAATTATTGTGTCTTCCATTATTTTCTGGTATACTACGGAAAATAGGCATGCATAGTGCTAGTAATTGCTGCACTTCATTTTACTCTTCCTTAGTGAGATCTTTGGTCCAGTTCTGCAGAAGTTGTCCTAATATTCCCTTTTGCTCTGCTGTGTCGACTGTTCTCACAAGATTTTTTTTGTTCGCATTTCACGTGGTACTTTCTTGGTTGTTTTTGACTTATTCGAGATATTTAAAGCACAGAGTTCCAACTATCGTCATTATTTGGTATTACTATGGCTTTTCAGATCAGTACTTTTCTATGGCTTGTTCTGGTTCATTAGCTCCACCAAGTCACAACTTGAAGTGACCCAAAAAACCACCCTTCCATCATCCTCAAATGAGTGTTTCTGTATTTTCTCGGTGGTAAATTATTACTCTCATGATGGTTTCTTATATTTGAACCGTTAGAGTTATTCGTGTTGAATACTATTATCCCAAATTCTTATTTTCACTACTTGCTTACCTAATGAATACACATTGTCGCCAGTCGCTGTTTCAACCTGTTTGTTGGCTGGATGTGTGCTTCCACTGATGAGATCCTTTCAAATAATCGTGTTTGTTGCTCCTGTGTCTAATTTAATCTCACAACTTTTCCATCAATATCACCTGTTATTGCTAAGCTACCACCACTTCGTACTAATCTGGAAGTAAGGATGGAGGTCATTGGATAATCAGGTTTCGTCGATTTTTTAAGCAGTACCGCGAGATATGCGATAAACCTTGGCACATGGACAACAAGTAACCCTACTGTCACAGAATCTGGGTGTTGCCCATTCGATATTCCTCTTGGTATTTATTTCAACCCGCCGTACTCTAAGTGATGGCTTAATTATAGCTTTACAATCTCATTAATTTTAAAGAACGCTTTGCGTGTCTCTGGATCTCGAATGCCGTCAACGAAAGCCTCCATTTTGGCTCTCTCCACACTCAGAAAAATCTCGTAGATGAAATTGAATAATCGATTTCGTTGAACTTTGAAGATATGATATGATTGTTACAACGCAGGGTAGCGGTTAAGCTGGTGGCCTATGACGCATACTTTCGTTATGCGTCTATGCCAAATGTTCTCACATTCCTCTATATGTCTCAGCAACTGAATTACTTGAGCACATGCATACTACCACTACTGAATTCGATTATCATCTAATTATATAGAACAATGAGATACATATAAGACACGATTCGGTGACCGAACTGACTAGGAATCCTGAACCTGCGAGGGTCTCTAAAACTACAGAATTAGGAAATGTTAAATGTTCAAACTTTAAAGGACTAGTTGAGCGAACTGTCGTTTACAATACACAATCCGGAGGCTTCCTTTAAAGCTGTCATCAACAATTCAAACTTCCCTTAACTGGTTTTTGGGATTTGTTAGTAATTTGTTGTTAGGAATAGTTTCACCCTCCTCCCTTCAACCCATCCTAAAAATGAGGAGGGGTTTATGTGATGGAAACACTTGCATCTTGTCTGCTTTTCTAGAAATTAAAATTTTATTTCCAATTAGAAATTATTATGGCTTCAAAGATCTTCTGATAAACCTCGACAACTCTAAATTGCTAATCTAATGAAGAAGATTAAGTAATAAATTATTAAATTGTTCATATTATAACAATTTAATAATTTATTACTCGAACGCTGAATAGCTGGATGAAGGAATAATTCTTAAAATTAGCCAATCTCCGAATCCAAGCTGTGGAAGGAATCATTTTTATGAATAATATTAGTAAAATGTACGAAGAAAACGTGTAACGTTTATCCAGGAGTACTACACGGGAAAAAATAAACTGACTATCTAAGAAAACTTTCTCTTTCTTTAAGGCTGTATGGTACTCAGAAAAAATTTCTGTTTTGATGTCGATATTTAAATGCCCAAGAATGTGTCCAAGCTAAACATTTTTTTTGTTCTTTTTCATCTAAACGATATATTATTATATACATACATACTTGTTTTTGTTTTATTTTGTTATTGTGGTCTTTGTGTATTGTATTGATTACTATGAAGCTCTGATAGTATTAGTTTTGCGTACATAAATGGGACGAAATTTTATGAACGAGAAACTAAAAGCGAAGCAATTGCAAGAAAATAATTCAAATTTCGTTTAGTAGTAAAATATGTATATTTTAAACATTGGCTTTTATAGATGTTTTTGATATTTTAAATATCGATATGAAATTTTAATTTTATTTTAAATTTTGTCAAACAGTCGCACAATAAAGTTTACTGTTTATAATAATAGTAATATAATCTAACTCTGATGATGTAGCGGTTATATGGGAGTTATATTTATCATAGCTGTGAAATAAACACAGCAATATGAAAATGGTCTTGATTATGATTTTACATTACTAACTTATTTTGAGCTATTTTCAAACCAAATTAATTGTTAATCCCTGTATGGTTGAATTTGAAACAAGGCAAGTTTGAATGGGATGCAATGAAGTGGAACCAGTTTCACCAGTACAAATAGACCGAAGTGTCTGGGTTTCATCTATGACAGAAAATTAAACTAGACACCTATAAGTTATTAATAAGCTGAACTAGTAATAATAAATAATACTCATTTGTTCTAAACATATCTCTAATACTACCGACTACTCCTCAAAACATGTTTTGATGAGAGATTTGGAACTCATATTTGGCTAAATTACACTAAAGAATTACGCTAGAATAGAGAGCAAAAATTCACGGTAGCTTATTCTTATTTTAAATCGTATCATAAACTCTCTCGATGAATTTAGACAATATGATTGAAATATGAAAATTAAATTAGTGCCCGATTAATTGAATTTGACATAACAACCAATTTAACTTCAGAAGGTTTTATAATAAGATAATTATTCAAAAGCCAACTGTGTTGACAGAATATACAGGGTTATCCAATCCGAGGTTGATAAAGTAGAAATCTGTATACCGACATCTGTCAAAGATAAACGTCAAGTACGCTGTCATTTATTTAGTTGACATTCTGCCATATGGAGCATTATGGAGCATTTAACAATCGACCAACGCGTTAAAATTATTAACAGAAAAACAGGCCGTCGATGCTGATTTTTCGAACAAAATTTTCTTTAGTGATGAAGCTCATTTTTCGCTTGGTGGATACGTTAATAAGCAAAACTGTAGAGTTTGGGGCTCAGAAAATCCACAATTGATTGTAGAGAAGCCATTACACCCGGAAAAAGTCACTGTTTGGTGCGCATTGTGGTCTGGTGGTGTGATTGGGCCGTATTTTTTTGAGAACAACCATGGACGAACCGTTACCGTCAATTCTGAGCGCTATGGCCGCATGTTAACCGATTATTTTTTTACGAAAATCGAAGATTATGATCTTGACGATATGTGGTTCCAGCAGGATGGAGCAACCAGTCACGTAACACGAGCAAATCGAGATCTTTTGCAAGAGAAATTTCCTGGACGTTTGATTTCGCGATTGGCTGATGTCAATTGGCCTCCAAGATCCTGTGATTTAACGCCTTTGGATTTCTTTTTGTGGGGCTACGCGAAACATCGTGTTTACGCAAACAATCCTCAAACTCTTGACGAATTGAAAACTAATATTCGTAAGGTAATGGCCGAGATACCGCCCGAAATGTGCCGAAAAGTCATTGAAAATTACCTCAAAAGAATCAAGGCCTGTAAGAAGTCCCGTGGAGGATATTTAAATGATATCTTGTTTAACTAAAAATGGCAAGGATCAATCTGTAAAATGAAATAAAAATTACAATACATTCCGAATATTTTGTGTGTTTTTTTTAAGTTTACTTTATCAACCTCGGATTGGATAACCCTTTACTTGCTACAGAGATTGTCGAAGATCGCTTTACTCATTATTGTATTGGTCAGTAAGTTTTTCAAAATACAACGAGTTACCGTCATTAGTGATGAAATAACAGTTACTGCACTTACTACATTTTCCACTTGGTCATGTGGCTTTTTAAATATTTATTTGAATAATAATTCATGAATCATTGTATCAACTATACCTTTGTCATTAATATCGAAGACGAGCTATATATTTTTATTAAAGCAACACTTATTGTGAACTTCAAATCTAATTTAAATCGATCAAAGCGCATGGTTGTCCTTAAAATATAATTTTTTAACAAACCTGGATTTATTTTGATTCTATTTACTCTATGGTGCTGTATTTGTTTAATTAAACACAGCAACCAACTCAATGTAACGGAAACGGGTCGACTGGTCCACCGTGTAGGACCTCCTAGAAGTTTGGCTTAAAAAAGTGCACATCGAGCCAAAGTTTAAGTATTACCAACATACAGTCAGTAACGAAAATGATGTACACACTGATTTTTGAGAAAATTTTACAAAATATAAGGATTAAGGAACTTATTTTGAAGTTTTTATTAATTAAATTTTACAAATTAAATCCAAAAATACAAAATAAAATGTCATTTACCGTTTATAATAAAAAAACAAAAAATAATCAAGATTTTTTGGAACGAAAATTATCATACACTTATTGTATGATCCTTGAATTTTTTTTAAATTATTTACATAAATTATGAATGAAAATGTAATGATTGCGAGTTGTTTGGCCGGTGTTAGAAATCAAACTATAAACGGAGAACGCCAAATAGTAATTAATATGAAACGTACTGGAAAATCTATGTACGAAGTTGGCAAATTATTTGGCCGAAATTATTCTACGGGGGCATAAATAATATCCAGATTCAAGGTCGGCTGAAAACGGGCAGCGAACAAGGCGAAAAGCAACATTTTCCAATCGGGACGAGTGAAATATTTTGGATTTGGTGAGAGAAAATCCAAATTCAAGCGCTCCAAAACTAGCTTAAGAAATAGAGAAGGTACTTAATAAAGCTACCCGCCCCCAAAATATTACAAGGGTTTTGTGGAAACATGGATATCATGGCCATTCATTTCGAATGTTAATTCCAAAAAAGAATTGAATTTGCAGAAAAATTAAAAATAGAAGACCTCAACTTCTGGAAAACGTTTTTTTTACAGAGCCGATTTTCAAAGCCGATGAATGAGGTACAATTCGGAGAAAACCCCAACTATTAAACATGATGGTGGTTCAGTTATGCTAAGGGGTTCAATTTAGGCGAGTGGGGTAGGTAAACTTGTTTTTATAAATTAAAATTTGGATCGCTGGAAATACATGGTATTCTAAAGGACAATTGGAAACCATCCGTGGAACAATTGAAGCCAATGCCATCATGAATCTTCTAGCAAGACAACAATCCTAAGCATACGTTACAAATACCGTACAAAAATACGGAAAGAATGGATTCTGAATAACGTCCCAAACCGGTTACATTTGCCACCTCAATCGCCTGGCCTGAACTCCAGTGAACATTTATGGGATCACCTGGAACGCCAAATTAGAAAATACAGGATCACCAGCAAAAAATTTTGTAAGAAACAATAATGAAAGGATTGGGTAAAATTTCACCTGAAGTTACCCAGAAGTTAGTAGAATCGTTTTTTGAATACTGAGTTCTGTCGCTACGTTTGGTTAATGTCTCTACTAGTCACATGTATAGGATGTTCCAACAAGAGCGCAGGATTTAATTTTAAAGAAAAACACATTTATTTTTCAATTAAACAAACATTTTTATTTCACCTTATACGCGTGCAAATGCAGATCTTTTACCAAAATTCGTTGCACAACGCTTCTGGAAATGTTTAATTATTGACCACGTTGCCGAGTGGAAGTCCATGGATTCTCGGCCACAGATTCCCTTACTGTGGCTATATTTTCGAGTGACCAACAAGAAGATGTCGAACAATGATTTTCTGGTCCATCAACGTAATTTTGGTCGCAAATTTTGTAATTAAACGCATCACTGTCGATTAATTTGGCGCATTATTGCGACCGAAAACTTGACGTAAAACTTTCACCATTTGTGTGTGTTTTTACAATAATTAAACGTTGTTGGTTTGACTACTTCTCCATATTCTTAAATCGCGTGGTCTGTACGTGACAATTGTCAAAAAAAATCACCGTACAACTCGTATTAACAAAATGGCGGGAAATTTAAATCCGACGCTCTTGTAGAGACACCCTTTAGATAGAGGCATAGTTGTGCGAGAGTGGTTTTTTCTTTCTAGCAACATAAAAACGGAACAATTGAATAAAATTGTTTTAATAATTGTTGTTGTTTTTTCTCTATAAAAATTGCATTTGTATTGTATGTATATCAACATTTTATTACATAAAAAAATATTATTTTGAAATGTTACGACTGTTATTTCACTTACTCTTATTATATACAATTGTACAGGCTCTGATTGTACCATCAGTATATAACAAAATAAATATAAGGTTGTATGGAGTTATCATTGACAGAGTCTACACTATGCAAATTCACTGATATTTTCTATCAGGGTATCGATGTATGTGTGGGTATTTTATATAAATTTTGACGCTGACAGAAAATATCAGTGAATTTGCATAGTGTAGACTGTAGGACCCAGATGAATGAGGTAACCTTAGTTTTAATTTGTTTCGAAAAATATAAAAAATAAAATTTAGTACTTAATACAGATAGCATGTGCTACAGAATTCTTTGTCACATGAAAAGTCAAAAATATGTCATTTATCTTCCTAGAGTCGCTAACAACACAACAACGCGTTTTGATTATCCAAATTTATTTCGTTCAAAAACAACAACATTTCGTAAATTACGTGAGAGTTTTGGTCGATATGAACTTCTTACTGAGCGTACCATTGGCAAAACTATGGATCGTTTTGAAAAAACTGTTTCAGTGGAAGGTTGTAGACTGTATCAGCTTGTTCATCTAGTTCCTACTCTTGATGCAGTGCCAGCTGTTACTCAAAGTGTTTGTAATCCAAGCCCATCAACCAGGCAATGTTCACAAGAACTAAACATTTCACGAACCACATTACGACGCATTTTGCATGTTGGTGTTCATTTGCATCCATAAAAATTCAACTAACTCAAAAATTGAAGCAAGGACCATTTAAATCGTCGTCGTTTTGTTAATTGGATCCTTGAACGAAATGAAGGTTTTTAATCAAAAATCCTTTTAGCGATGATGCAATGAGCTTCATCTTAACGGATATCCGTCAATAATGTACGTCCTTAATGGGTATAAGTCAAAATTGTCGAATTCGGGAAGCGGAAAATCCGTGTGTTATTCAGGAAGCAGAAGTTAATCCTCCAAGAGTCACTGTTTGGTGTGGTTATGGGGCTTTTGTGACCGAAATTGAATAAATTGCGTGTCAACGACCTTTGGTTTCAACAAGACGGAGCGACATGTCACGCAAGTGGTGCAACAATCCATTTATTGTTAACAATATTTACTGCACGCATAATTTCAAGAAATTGTGAAGTTCCTTGGCTACCAAGTAGCCCGGATTTAATGCCACTTGATTATTTTTTGTGGGGTTATTTAAAAGTTAAGGTGTATGCTAATTCGAGAATATTGAAAACAGACCAATATACGGAACAATCACAAACACCATTACTATCGAAAACCTAAAGTAAAATGTATGCTAATCACCCACAAACAATTCAACAACTTAAAAACAATACTCGAGCTGAAGTTGAGGTCATTAATCCACTTTTATTGTAAAAGTTTATCGAAAAATATGATATTTGGATGCGAGGCTGTAGACGAAGCCGAGGTGAGCGTATGACCGATATTGTTTTTCATACATAAATGGCATTCAAGGTGGTTGCCTTATCAAGAAAAATGTTTGCACCTTTCTATTGATATATACTTATATATTAGACCTAATTTAGCCAGTACAACGTTTTAAATTGAAAATCTATTCCTTTTATCTTCGATTTTATTATAAAACCAGAGTAAAAAGAGAAAAACTTTCTAAATTTGGGCTTATTGACATTGGTAGATAATTTACCTTTATTTGAGGTTAGGTTTCAGTGGTTTGACACTTAGGCCAATTTTGACCCATTATGATGATACCACGCATTCACGCCACTTCATTAACCCATTCGCCTACTCACCCACTCTCACAACTACAGTATACCACCTGCACATTGAAAGCTCCATGTTAACCTGTACATTGACGTAGACGGTGGGTCGGCGCTGAATTCTGAACTCCATCAGAGGGTCTTAGTCGTGTTTATTAACATCACCGATTGTAATCGATGATGAAAATTCGATTTGCATCTAGCCTCTGATGGGATTCGAACCCAGTACCTCCCGGCAAGTGCCGAAGCTTTAACCACTGCACCACTTGTCCGGTGACCTTTCTTTAAAATGGGTAAACTTTTGAAACATAAAGTGTTTATTTCGAGCCTACATTAGAGCCTCCAAACTTGAAATAATTTAATTTTTGACACTCTTTTACTACAATTTAGTCACAGATATACCAGTAGATAAACAAACAATGACGTAAGAAATTTATTCCGTACATTATCGAGTGTTATTTTGAAAAGAAAACAGACACGTATATTTTTGTTGGTTTGTGACCTTCAGTTATCCCGTTATACGGTTAGGGAATTCGTCGGTTTTTCCAATTTTTAATAATTTTATTTACCAGTTAAATTGAACTGATGTATTTCCGGTTTTACTGAAGAAATTGTTAAAATTAGTACAACTTTAGAAAGACCTTAGATGGTGTTAAAAAATTCAATAAACAATTTCATGAAACTACCATTATTTTAAGAGCTTTTGTGAAATGAATGTAGCCAAATGTTATGACGTGTAGGGGGCGCAACTGAATTCTATAAAGAAGTGTGACCCACCGTTCGTAAGGTGAAGGTTGTACCTTTCTAGATATTAACTTTGAATTTGTACAAGACCTAGTTTCGTCGGTACAGCTGTTTTTATATTGTAAGTATTTCAAAACTGAGGTATTCCAATTTACTTCCAACATTATTTTAATGTATCGGCTAAACTCATAAATTAATTTTATATTTATTAGTAAAATTTTATAAATAAATTTACTTTAAATTTTAAAAATAAAATGTTAATTACTAAATATAAAAAAAAATCGAAAATATGTACATAAATTATTTAAAAAGTAACACTGTCTTATAAACAACACAAAAATATCTCGTTTTATGAATAAACAAAAACAATGACACGTGACTTGCATGTGCAGTAAAGCGATTCGCGCAACACAAATACTACTACCATATCTGCCCGGCTACACACATTTTGGAAAAATCGATATACAAAAATAGGAAAAGACGATTCAAGGATTTATATATGTATATTTATATACACATATAATATACATATAATATACTTATATACAATAAGGCACTAAACGCAAATGTTTTACAAAACGTACTTTTTCTTAAATTATATAACATTATTTATGATTAATTATAGAATTATCACAATAATATTTTAAATTTGAATGTGTTATGTACCTCAAATAAAACAAAAAATCAACATCTGTTTTCTTATTATAAAACCACCAAACGATAAGTTTCAAATCGTGTCTCCGCTAATTTTTTGTTGTAATATTAAGAATTTTTGAGTACGCCATCTATATTATAATTTAACAATTAATTTTCAGCCGAGACATTGTACATGACAAAATTATCCTATCGTTATCAATCGATAAGTATAATGATGTTGATAGATTTTTAATTATATCTTTGTTATTTTAATGTTAATCTTTATAATCATGAATTAATCCCTCGTAAATATCATCCTGTACATGTCAATATAAGATTGCAACATTTTTTAAAAATTCGTCAACTTTGAATAATAATTGCGGATTAAATATACAGAATTTTAAAATAATCATGTATTAATCCCTCAAAAATACCTTTAGCTTTGCGTTAAAACCATTAGCTAAATTTTTGTAGCCACTAGGTGATTTGCGCGTAACCCTTATTTTGATAAAATGAGTACCATACAGCCTTAATGAAAAATATTTTTGCTTACTTTAAAAACCAAATTTCTATGCCCATACCAGTTTTTCTAGTTATAAAAATGGTTTTCTTACGAAGAGAATTATTTCTCGACGGAAATTTTAACATTAAATTCCATCTTGAGAATTATTTTTCTTGTATTTATCGTTGCTATAAATTCTTTATAATAAGAGAAAAAATTTAGTGTGAAGAGAAATACTTTTAATTTAATCTTACATTTTCTTAAAACAAGAAATTTAATACTTTCTTAAAACAAAAACATAAATTTTATTAAAATGCAACATTTTAAAATCGAAAACGTTTCTTGATAATAAAAAAGTAATTTCTCTTTCTGATAAACAAATGAATTCTAGGAATTGCAAAAAAGTTATCTTGATTGAAAAAATAATAAATCTTCAGTCATTCTATGTTTTCTTTAATCAAGATAAAAATTTCAAATCCAATTTACTATGTTACTTCGAGAAAAGTTTTTCTTATCACAAAAAAGTAATTTTCTAAACTTCAACATAATATTTCTTGGTTTAATATGTATGTCGCGCTCTCAAGATGAGAAAAAACTTTTAATTATAAACAGGATTTTTTAATGTACACTCTATATTTTGTAAATTAAGAAAACGAGTGAAACATTTGAGAAATATATATGAAATAAGTAATATTCATTATTTCGTAAACAGTTTAATAGAAACAAAGTATGTTTTTGTGGTTGTCAAATTAAATATTTTCAAGTGGTTTCGAAAAATAAGTAAAGTGAAGCTAAGCAGTTGTATTTGTATTACACATATTTTTAATTTATATCAACAAGTGATATTTTGTGAGTTTTGTGTGAGTTGTTTGTGCATAATGATTTTATTGTTTTATTTTAATTTTTTTAGTTAGAGAAATTATTAACGAAAATGCTAAATTTAAATGGCAACAATAACTGGTTCTGTTAATTCATCGTGGTCTGAGTGTATCAGGACACATCATCAAACAACCTTTTCTTCTCCATCAAGTCGAAAAATATCATCAGCAGAATTTGTTAGAACTGTCCAACTATAGATAAACGCTACTATTGATTTTGATTTTATTTCACAGAACTTTAAGCAGTTTCTCGCCTCAACTAAAGGGTTTAAAATCTTAACCACAGCTCGACAAAAGGACCCGCAATCTACTAGTATCTACAGTTGTGGATATATTGGTCGAAGACCCTGTATCGGCTGATTTATTTAATACAATTGCTAGTGATATCAAGCATTTTTTTTCCTAGAGAAAGAAAGGTAACTAAGAATGAGTTATATATAAAAATGATTGCTAATTATTGTCTTTTTTTCAGGAATTAAGTTAACAAAATACTAATGTGTAGTCTGGAATTTTTTTAAAACCCACTTTGTATTTTTTTCATCCTTAATAATTTTTTCAAAACTTACCGACGTTTATTTGTTACTGCATGTTAAAATTAAGTGTGAGTTAAGCTATCAAAATAATGAAATTTTCATTATTGTTGATCGTGATATTGTAAAAACTAGTTGTAAAGTTTTCTTAAAACCTTTAGTTTTTCATAAACTTCCCAAAGGAACAAAAATATTGAAGCAAATTATGTCTTCTATTTAATTATATTTGTATTTTATTACTGTAATTTGTATGATATAGCTAATTAATATTAAATCGAATCTTTAGATTTTTTATAATAAAATAAAATAAAAAATATATAATAAATTTCTATCGTTATTATTTTGGAAATTATAATAAATGTTGCTCTAATAAACAGGAAAAATACCTGCAAACAAGAAACACTACTACAGCTTTCAAGAAGTTACTTTCTGTAATCTACAAATTCAAAAGCTTTTCCAAGAAGGGCGATTGAAGTATTTAAGCAATTCTTTCTCTACAACTGATAAATGGGTTCTTCTACCAAGGAAAAAAAATGATTTTTGACAGAAAATACATTTTAGTTATTAGAAAATAACTCTAAACTAAAGAAATGTAGATCATACAATTATATGTAATATTTCTTAATACAAGCCTCAATTTATTGCATTTTGTGATACGGTTACCTTAAAACAAGAATTTGTTATCTTTAACATCTTTATATTATAAATTAAGAAAAGCGATTTGCTCTACAAAATAACATTTTCTTACTTTAAGAAATTGAATTTCTTTCAAGAATAAAAACTATATTATTTTAATATTTAAATAAAAACATCAAATGAAGAAATTTGAAGTTTGCATTATGAAAAAGTTATCTTAGCTGAAAATCAAGTGCTCATTTTTCTTGAATCATTCGGTTTTTTCTTCGTTGTACTAGTTTTTTTTTCGTGTCACTCGCTCTTCTAGAGTAAAAACCCACACAAATTGCGACACAGTTATTCTCGAAACAATCCTAATAGCCGGCGCGAATCTTCTCTCTGTGAGACCACCACTATCCACCAAGCGATCCGAACTACACATGCACGAGCTCACAGAACTACACACGTGTATTGTGTGCATGCAGAAAAAAACAATCAATTAATGAAATAAACCATTCGTCTCTTATTATATATTCATTCCGTCGTTTCACACTGTACTACTTTGAAGCATCTTCATCTTCGTCTCTTTTCCCGTTTACCCATGACACTGGTTTTAGTTACGACTGATTTTTTAACCAAATTTTTTTCGGTGAAGCAGCACTAAAATATCATGTGTACATTTTACCATTTAGTAACATATATTTCTGTAAATTATTTTTGATAAATTATATTGCATATAATGCGAAAACATTTCAAAAATGATTTTTTTTTTGAATATTTTTTATAAATAAATGCATAGAGATTTATTTATGACGACTTATTTTGAAGCAAGAAGCAGTGCTTCAAAGAAGCCCAGTGAGGAAGTGGCCATTTGTATGTATATTCATTCCTGCGCGAGCATCACACACACACACACACACACACATAGCTTGAAAAACATTTTTACAATAGAAACATTTTTAATACATTACATATTATCACGCCACACTACCAAACAAAAACGCAAAGAGAATAAAAATGCAAAATATTTGAATTTTTACTTAACTTTTATGATTAATTTGTACATTTTTTATATACTCACAAAATAGACGGAAACAGTAAAAACTTAAATGAAATCAACGAAAAAATCAAAAAACAAAAAAATTATATATGGATTGTCGGGTGGTGAATCCGGTAGGAAAACTACACCAAAAATCTATGATTCTTGTGTGTAACAAAACGTAAATATACAATAATAACGGATGTGAAGTTTCCAAAAAAAACCAAATTCAACAAAAACACACACTTACACAAATTTGTTAAACTATCAAAATAGTACACTGGGTAAAAAATTGTCACAAACAATAAATTATCAAAACAGTTAGATACTTAATATAACGGGTGATTTTTTTGTGGTTAGGATTTTCATGCATTAGTATTTGACAGATCACGCGGGATTTCAGACAAGGTGTCAAAGAGAAAGATGCTCAGTATGCTTTGACATTTCATAATGAATAGACTTACTAACGAGCAACGCTTGCAAATGGCCCTAGAAAAGTTGGCAGAAAATCCGCTTTTTTATCGACAAATTTTGTTCAGCGATGAGGCTCATTTCTGGTTGAATGGCTACGTAAATAAGCAAAATTGCCGCATTTGGAGTGAAGAGCAACCAGAAGCCGTTCAAGAACTGCCCATGCATCCCGAAAAATGCACTGTTTGGTGTGGTTTGTACGCTGGTGGAATCATTGGACCGTATTTTTTCAAAGATGCTGTTGGACGCAACGTTACGGTGAATGGCGATCGCTATCGTTCGATGCTAACAAACTTTTTGTTGCCAAAAATGGAAGAACTGAACTTAGTTGACATGTGGTTTCAACAAGATGGCGCTACATGCCACACAGCTCGCGATTCTATGGCCATTTTGAGGGAAAACTTCGGAGAACAATTCATCTCAAGAAATGGCCCGGTAAGTTGGCCACCAAGATCATGCGATTTGACGCCTTTAGACTATTTTTTGTGGGGCTACGTCAAGTCTAAAGTCTACAGAAATAAGCCAGCAACTATTCCAGTTTTGGAAGACAACATTTCCGAAGAAATTCGGGCTATTCCGGCCGAAATGCTCGAAAAAGTTGCCCAAAATTGGACTTTCCGAATGGACCACCTAAGACGCAGCCGCGGTCAACATTTAAATGAAATTATCTTCAAAAAGTAAATGTCATGGACCAATCTAACGTTTCAAATAAAGAACCGTTGAGATTTTGCAAATTTTATGCGTTTTTTTTTTAAAAAAAGTTCTCAAGCTCTTAAAAAATCACCCGTTACAAATACAAACATCATTTATTTAAAATAAAATATTTCATTCCCTAATAAGAAAAAAACACTAGATGTCAAATAACAAAAATTATATACATAATTATTTTTAACTAATAGTAATAACTATTTTTAATGTGTGAATAAAAAATAATATCGAAATCTTGGGTGCTCAGCTCACAGAGTTATTCCGCAGATGTCACCTATATGACCAGTTAGGTGAGGAATTGTCCCATCGACCGACACTACCAACATATGGATGCGATGATCAGAAAGGTTTTGTTGATGTGTGTGAATAAACAAAATTTCGAAATCTTGGGTGGTCCGCTGAAAAAATAATTGGCCAGCTCGCAGAGTTATTCCGCTGATGTGACCTATATGGCCAGTTAGCTTAGGAATTGTCCCGTCGACAAACACTACCAACATATGGATGCGATGATCAGAAACATTTTGTGATCCATTGAAAAAAATATTGGCCAGCTCAGAGAGTTATTCCTCCAATGTGACTTATATGGCCAGTTAGCTTAGGAATTGCCTCATCGAACGCCACTACCAACAAAATGGATGCGATGATCAGAAAGGTTTTGTTGATGTGTGTGAATAAACAAACTTTCGACATCATGGGTGATTCACTTAAAAAAAATATTGGCCAGCTCACAGAGTTATTCCGTGGATGTGATCTATATGGCCAGTTAGCATAGGAATTGCCCCATCGAACGACACTACCAACAAAATGGATGCAATGATCAGTAAGGTTTTGTTGATGTGTGTGAATAAACAAATTTTCGAAATCTTGGAAGATCCACTATTTCGCGGATGTCACATATATGGCCAGGTAGCTTAGGAATTGAATTATAGAACGACACTTCCAACATATGGATGAGAGGGATATAACTTTTTAATGTGGAAAGTACTTTTATTACATTCCAAAATATTTCACTTAATACTTAATAAACACATTTTTATTAATCACTTGTTTTTTGTTTCGCAGAATATTTTGAATATTTTTCAAAAAGTTTAAAAAATCACTCGATCGATTTCGACTTGTTAGGTCATCATCAGGAGTATCTACTGATATGTATTAGTAAAAGCTTTGTTATATAGTAGAAAAAAGCAAATTATAAATAAAAGAAGGAAGGAAAAAATAAGCAATAAAAATTAATCTACGGATCGCGCAGGTAGGCGATGAGTCATAGGTTGAGTAACAAAATTCAAGGTATATTATTGCGTACGTGAGAATAGAAAAAGGCGGGGTCTGTAATTGGTGAGAACCGGATTTCTCTCTGTTCGTTAAGGATATTATGGTTAAGAAATATTGATTTTCGAATTTCGTAAGATTCTAAGGTATCTAAACGTCTGCCTTTGGGTTGTATATGTAATATGTCTAAATTGTTCAAGCTAGCTGTATGATTTTCTGAAGTTAAATGGTTATGGAAAGTTGATTGATTGCAACCAGATAAATGTTCTTTAGCTCTAACTCCAAAATTGCGCCCAGTCTGACCAATATAGGAGAAACTACAATCATCGCAATTGATCCTATAGACACCAGATTTGGAAAGGCGATCAACTCTAGGTTTATTGTTAAAAATCATTTTCTTTATTGTGTTATTATTATAAAAAGCAAAACTAATATTGGTATAATTGGACACGATGTTGCTAATCCGTTGGCTCGTTTTTCCTATATACTCTAAACGACGCCTATTTTCCCGCGTTGGACTATCCGGTGGATAAATACCCGTTAGAGTTTTACGCTTTAGCTTTTTATTTAATAACTTTAATATAGTCCTAGTTGCATATCCGTTATTCGTTGCTATTTGAAGAATTATGTTAAGCTCAGTGTTATAATTTGAATTTGACAGAGGGATGTTTATTAGTCTATCTATGAGTGAGTGGAAAGCTGACATTTTAATATTATGGGGATGGTTTGAAGAACTAGGGATAACAGCGTCTGTATACGTGGGTTTCCGATAAATTTTGAAGTCTAAAGTAGAATTAATCCTGGTTATTGTTATATCTAGAAAATTAATACATTTATTTTCTTCTTTTTCCAACGTAAAATCAATGGTGGGGTTTTGAGAATTTAACCAAGTAAGGAAAAAGTCTATTAGTCTATCAGTTCCATTCCATAGATTTAATATGTCATCAACATATCTATACCAAAAGATTATATGACGAAAATAAGGATTGTTATTTGATATGATCATTTGTTCGAAGAAATTCATGAAAATTTCAGCCAACAAAGGTGACAGAGGGGAGCCCATGGGTAGACCATCAGCGAATTTGAAATATTTATTATCAAAACAGAAATAATTTTGTTTAATACAAGTCTCAAAAACTAACTTCAGTTCACGACGTAAGCAACATCAAATGAAACTAGTTTTGAATGTAACGGAATGTCGACGTCTTGAATTTTGTTAATCAATTCTACCGAGTTCTTAACCGAGTAAGCCGAAAAGAAATTAGTATGACAATTGAAAAAATTTATGAAACCCTTACATAGCTTGTAGGCAGGAGCATTGCAATACGCTACTATTGGTCTAATCGGAATGCCTTCCTTATGGATTTTTGGTAAACCATAAAGGATCGGGGCAGATGGATTCATGACAGAGTACTTCCAACCAGTTCCATCAAATAACTTCTGGCATTGGTTGATACACTTACTAACCGAAGTCTTAAAAGACTTAGTTGGATCTCTGCCAAGCTCTATTGCTTTACTTTCTGTAATAAAATCAGAAATTTTATTGCAGTAATCGACTTTTGTGAGCACGGTAATTGTATTGCCTTTATCCGCTTTACACGCTATAAGGTCCTGGTCACGTAGTTTTTTCTTTATCGCACCAATCACTTTGAGGTTAGTATTAGAAGCAGCAGAAGAAGAAGAGTTTATCGGAGAAGAAGAGTTACCAATACCTTTCTTTATTTGTAACGCACACACTGATTTTATTTGGGTTATCTGGCCAGATAAGGCTGTTTCGGCATCTACAGCCAGATTTTCGAATGATCGAAGGTCGATTTAGCTTGGCGTAGGGGCAAAATTCACTCCGTTGCTAAGCATTTGCACCTCTGTATCACGGAAAACGACTGAGGACAAGTTCTTAAAACGTGGATGAAATTGGAAATCAGACGAACCACTATTACCTCTACGGTTAAATGGATAAGCCTTATCTCGCAACACATCCAGTTTAGCTTTTTGTTTCACATATTGAATATGTGAAATTTCAGCTACCTCTGCACGAACTTTTTTGTCCAGCCAATCGAACTCAACAGAGTGCAAACGAATTGCTAACTCAGTGTGAACAACTCTAAGATGGAGATATAAGTTGTTCCTGGTAGCATACCATTTACGCAGCTCGTTATCCCTCCAGCTACGACGCGCTAGATTGATAGCTCTTCTTCCCTCCAAAGAATTACTATTGCATTTAATGTTATTATAGTTGGTCAAGAAGACAACGATCCAAAACACCATAGCCTCTTTTGTTCGAAATTAAAACTCAAAAAGGGCGTCACAACATTGGATTCGCCATCTCAGGTACCTAATCCCAATCCGATCAAAATTAATGGGCGTTCGTGAAGATTAAGCTGAAAATGTACCACATAAAAAATTTGAGCGATCTAGCTCGAGTTGTCCGGAAGATATGGAAAAATTATCACAACATGTTTTCGTTTGGTAATTTAACGTGAAGTTTAGGACCAAGTGTTTCAAGTTTAGTTTAAAACGAGAACAGCAAGAGTTTCGTTTATTCGATTGAAATAAAATTATAATTTTTATAACTTATTACCGTGCATTTCTTAAAAATAACATTAACTAGTTAATTTAAATTAAGAATAAGATAATATCTTTATTTTTAATAATTTTTTGTCTAAAATTGGTTTTACTTGTCATCTAAAATGAGGAAAAAATTTATTTATAAAAAAAATAGAGGCAAAATAACTGCTGAAAATATTTACAATGCGTTAATTAATAACTTCTGGGATCTCATCCAGAAGATTTTAAATTTTCTAGATCGAGTACAACTGGAATGAATAGATTGTGCCAGATAATGCAGTTAACAAACAACCGAAGTAATATTTGTAAGTTATACAGCAACAGTTTAAGAAACAACCTTATCCAACGCGAATCTAAAAGTTCAATGAATCATGAAAATATGGATATTCACCCTAACGTGCATAATATTAAATTATTATCTGATGTTAATTTTGCCTCAAGTACCTCAGAAGGTGATACTGATTTTGATTTGTGCAAGGATACAAATATTTCACTCGATCCTAATGGGAACACATTCGAATTCGAGAAACTCATGTATATTTCCTATTCAAACCATGCACAAATTTTCTAAAATTAATAAAAATATAGTTGTATACGGTTCATGTAAAGATACGTTACATAAACAAAAATATAAAATCGAATTGTTTAAAAATAATAACAACTTGCGGGTATACGAGTATATACTAAAGGAAACGATAAATTCATTCATTCTGGTGATAAAGTGTACAGACAATATAGAGGTTTACGTCGAGATACAATGAAGGAACTGTCTAAATATAAAAGCGCTCATGTTACTTACTTGGACTTAGTGGTGCTTACACTAATTTGGAACTATTCATAATAGGAAATACTCGAGACAAGACAACTCCTCACGTTTTAACAAAAATAAAATCTGAATTCTATAAAACTAAAGACTTGGTTCAGGATTGTGATATGGTCGATATTTATTTTCAATGCTGCATGTAACCTCTAACAAATCGGTATGTATATTCAGTGAGCGAACCTTTACAGATAGTGCTCTTAAGAAATCAACAAATTAATTTATTAAAACATGACAAAGTGAGAGCGATTCATTTTGATGCCACTAGTGGAATTGTTAAAACATGCCATGAACTTACATGCCATGAACATGATTACAAACGAATTTTGTATTATGCCTGCGCGATCAAAATAAATTTTAATATAATTCCCATAGCTGAATTTATTTCATGTCAGCATGATGTCTATACAATTAGCAAGTTCCTCTCGAATGTAAAGAAAGAAATGGAAATTAATATTAAGCACGTGAAAGGCTACTATTTTGTAGTCGATTGGTCTTGGGCTTTAATTAATTCGGTAAATTTTGCATTTAACGCTCTGACTATCTCGGAATATCTAGAAATAATTTTTAATTTTTTAGAAAATTATGTTGAAATAAAAAAACAATTAACTCCCATTTTCATTTGTTGTTCACACTTTATAAATATAATCACAAAACAAATAGCAAAAAAAAATCCTAATATTAAAGCAAACCACAGAAATCTTATTCGAGGTATTTCTTGTGCCATTCTTTTCGCTCCTTCCGTAAATATCGTAGATAAACTGTTCCGTCAATTTTGCTACATTATAATAATAAATATGCGGGTATTGAAGCTTGTAAATCAGAAGATATTATTAATTATAATATCAACACATGGCCCGCGGATACTGAAAACCTTTTTATAGAAAATATAACAGTATCTACCAAGAAGTAAAACATAATATAAGCCAGGAAAGCGGAGACAAAATTAATAATTTTTTCTGTGACGCCTTCGTCCAGTTTACAATTCAAAAATATTTTTCTTATATTATTTTGTGGGCAAATTATTTCTCAAATATTTTTTGAGTTTCAAGGAAACATTTCAAGCGCAATAATTGAAAATTGGTTTCATGTTGTCAAAAACCATAAAAAAATTAAAATCGGGCGTGTGGTAAATACATTAAAATTCAGATGTGAACAGACTCACTTGAATTCATTGATATGCCGGAACCTCTCATGAAAACTTTAAAGGACAACAAACGCAAAAAGATTAGTTATATCCCAGATAGTAAGGAAAATGAAGAACAATGGAATAAAAAATGAGTAAACAGGGCAATTTTCCAAAACATATCGGACAAAAGGTTTTAAATCGGTATGAAAATCAAAACATTTTAGTTCAAACCAGAAATTTAAAAACAAAATAAAAAAAATAAATGTCGAAAGCCCTTACTAAAGAATGGCTTTTCGGGGAAAATCGGTAACAATTGCGTAACTCTTACAAATTCTTGCGGATTTGATGCAAATGTCGGACGACTTATATCAATGGAAAACAAATTTATTGCTTCAGGCGTTCCAAGAGTTAAGTGCTATTACAGAAGACGAAACTGGCACTCAATTAAATGCAGAATGTCAGATAACTGTCTTAATTAACAAATTCATACCTCCACCAACTGATGTGTACCAAAAGTGTGAAATTGAAAGCACTATACGACTGCGAAAATCATTAAGTTGCTACCTACCATTCGACACATTTAACGTCTGTATGAGAATACTATTCGCAATGTTCAAACTGCTTTGTCTTTCGGATCTCTTACATGTTTTGAGTGTAGAGCAAATATTAAAATTCATATAATTATAAGCAAATACGGTATGGCCAAAGCAGACACGCAATCTCTCCATAATTTAAATTACTCAATACAAATATGCAACATTCAGAAAGAAATTAACTTAAATGATGAAGTTTTCTTTCTTAAGGCATTTATAAATTTCAATTATAACATTAAACATTACACCGCATTTGTACATCGGCCCAATGATCGCTGGGAAATCTTCAATGATTTAAAAAATTTGGCAACGGGAACTATAGATAAACTACGAGTTAATCCGGCAATATTGTTTTATTGTAAAAAATATTTTAATTATAAAATTAACAGTTCTCAATATGATCAAAAGAATTACGATACAATTAGTTACAATTATGGAACTCACGATAAGCCGAAAAAATTATTAAATTTTTAAGCGAAATTAAAGCGGGTTAGGTGGGTGGGAAAAGAGGGAAGCGAAGTTCGAGATTCAAACCTCGACGTGGTGCTTCCTGGATTACGCCAGATGAATCAGGCATAAACTTATGTGAGTACAGAAACATTCCAGTCAGTTGGACAATTTTTATGCCAAATCAATTGCAAAGTGATTTAATTTTTTTTTCCATAAAGGTTTTAAAAATAAAGGTGAAAGAGAGTTTGAATTTCCTTATTTTTTTTTTGTGTAATAAGTGTTGAAGTGATTATTTGTGCATAGTTTTTTGATATTAATTTGCGTAAGATGGACGTGCAATTGTTTATAATATATACGTAATTTATAATTCTATTAATTTCGTATATAATTTGATATCGGTGCATGAATACATACTAGCATATTTTATGTTTAAATTACTATATATGTACAGAAAGTTTCCACGTGAAACTAACGGATCCAAAAGAGAAGTTTTTCATTTTCATTTAATTTTAATTTTTATATTATATTATTATATTTGTCATTATATTATATTGTATTTAAGGATATCCGACATATTTGTTTGACCGTCCACGTGGTTTTATGTAAAGTTGGAGTGAAAGAATGGTTGGTGTTGTATCTTGTATGTCTGTTCTATTTTATTTTGTTTTGCGTTCTCTTCAAATTTTTAAAACAAAGCAACACACGATCACAAATTTACTTGTTTTGTTTTACTTGGGGTAAATGAATTTGTGAAAAAACAATTGATATTAATTAACATTCTCTCTTCTCAGATTAATGATGTTGCGCTCGATATTGTTTTCAACTTTGATTGCAATAATTTGTATTGTGTAAGGTACGTACATGCACGTATGTACGTACCTTTTACTCACAAACAAGGGATAAGGATAACCATGTTTATATGTAGGGTTATCTCTTTTCGTTTTCAATTTGTTTTAATATTTACTCGTTTTCTTTTCCTTCGTCAACTTGTTTTCGTGTACATTGGCTGGTGATGAAAATGATATAACCCTATTTGTTTCGTGTGAGTGTATGATTGGATGAAGAAGGTTTATTCTCATAGTGTATTGGAATAATTTTGTGAAAATAATAAAAACAAGAGTTTAGAAATTTGATGGTATGTTATTGAACAATATCAAGTTGCTAGGGATTGTGACTTAGAAATTTGGATCTGTACACTATCGGATATATTGAAGTTTTGTCATTGAAAGGTTATATTTTCAACGTTTTGAACCACGAGATATTTATCTTGGCTGATTACCTCATATTTTTTATCTTTATGATTTTTCCAATTGAAATAGGCGAACCAATTACCTCTTGTATTATAATGTTGTTCGCGGTGACCTTTCCAAATGAATTTATATTACAATTTTACTAATTTTGATAGATGATACTTTGTACCAGACTATTGTGTTCCTAACTAGATGAATGAATGCACATTTTTAGGTAGCTATTGCATATGACACGCTTACAAGATTATATTAAAATAAAATTAATATTTCACCACATGGACTAAAGAATTTTTAGGTCATCATATGTATAAATATATGCTGTCGGGTCTTTACGAACAAATAACTCTCGGGTTAAATGGTGTTGGGTTAGATTTAAGGCGAAAATATAATAACAGCATAAGATGAGATGACCCCTAGATGACAATTGAAATAATTATTCCAGTCGTACTATGTATGATGACGATAAATACGTATGATGAAAGTTAGAAGTTCCTATACCATTTCCCAATTAACACAAACTAATAAACTAACAAACTTTCTTCCAAGGTATGATATTTATTATGGCTAACTTAACTAATCTATTAATGTAGTTAGACAATAACTTTGCAGCGGTTATCGCCCTGGTTATTTCTGTGACTAATATTCTATCCCCATAAACCATTTATGTCGAGGATGCGGGCAGGGCCTGGGCCCGCATAGTTTTGGAATATAGTAAGATGCAGGATTTTAATACTGTATCGCTTATATTCCAGGAATGTGCTATACATACCTAGGATCACCATTATGGTTGGCCTGTACGTCTCTATCATATCATATCATATCATATAAAGGTTTTAAAAATAAAGGTTTTAAAACAAGTTCATAACATATGGATGCAAAACCTTTCTGATCATCGCATCCATAAGTTTGTCGATGGGGCAATTCCTAAGCTAATTGGCCATATTTAGGTCACATCCGCGGAATAACTCTGTGAGCTGGTCAATATTTGGCCAATATTTTTTTAAGTAGTTCTTCCAAGATTTCGAAATTTTGTTTATTCAAAAAAAAAACAAAAACAGGTTTATCAACAAAACATTTCTGATTATCGCATCCATATGTTATATCCATATGTTATATAGGTCGCATCTGCGGAATAACTCTGTGAGCTGACCATATATTGTTTTAGTGGGTCACCCAAAATTACGAAATTTTGTTTATTCACACACATCAACAAAACCTTTCTGATCATAGCATCCATATGTTGGTAGTGTCGGTCGATGGGACAATTCCTCAGCTAACTAAACATATATAGGTCACATCCGCGGAATAACTCTGTGAGCTGGCTAATATTTTTTTTAAGTGGATCTTTCAAGATTTCGAAATTTTGTTTATTCACACACATCAACAAAACCTCTCTGATCATCGCATCCATATGTTGGTAGTGTCGGTCGATGAGGCAATTCCTCAGCTAACTGGCCATATAGGTCACATCCGCGGAATAACTCTGTGAGCTGGTCAATATTTTTTTTTAAGTAGATCTTCCAAGATTTTGAAATTTTGTTTATTCAAAAAAAAAACAGATTTGAAAAAACCCTTAAATTTTTTTTCTTTTTTGGGAAATAAAACTTATGAAATATGTAATAAAATATATATTTAAAAAATGTAAAAAACACTTATCTTGGGCATCATTTGGAATCAAAAAAGTCCTATACACATTGAAAATTTACATATGTACAATGCATATGATGCATTCAAACAACGGTATCAAAATAAATATAAACGAAATTGTTATATTATACATATTCTACGCCATTGCAAGCGCATGATACACAGAGCAAAATAATGCCCCTATTATGGTTCTTCACCTCATCTCTCTTTCGCCGTGACAGTATGATTCGTGTGAGTAGTATTTTGGTATTATGGTTCTCACCTTTATTTTGACGAATGAGAGTATGCGGTAAAAACAACAGAAATCTTGTTTTTAAATTTTTAACTTTTTTGTGGCTGGCTACAGTGTTTTTGTTAGCAGTTTTGACATATTATGTGTTTGTTTATGTATTTTAGTTAGTTAAAATAATTAAAATATTCTAAAACTAATAATAATTAAAAATATTAACACGATCAACGATTATTAAAAATGATCAGTAGTATCGATTTACTTTTCCGTGATAAAATTGCCTGAATACAATATTTTGAAATAAAATAATAATAATTATTATAAAATACACAAACACATTATTTTTACTATAAAAATAATTTAAAAATAAAACCTACATTATCACTTCCAGCCATTTTTATTTATACTATTGAATTAAAAAAAAAATCGCACTATATCACCTAAAAATTTTAGGTGATCATTTTTGACATCACTGTTGCTCACTTCGTTTTCACGGCGAGAATCATAATACGAAAATGTGAACGCGGCGACTAGACGTCGCCAAGTGATGCATATGTGATAACCATAATAGGGGCATAAATATACAATATGTAAAACTTTTCACTTATTATTAATATTATTTTTTTATTTATTTATCAACACATATTATATTAGTTATTTAAGTTAAGCACATTTAAATTAAATTATTTATTTATTTCGACGACGCTCTCATAAAACTCCGATTTCGTTGAATTTTGAAGAAACGATTTATTCAATTTGATGGTATTTACTACTGATTTGATTATGAAATATTCAATTGATTGCAAAAAATAAAAATTGTAATTAAATTTTATTTAAATTAACGAGAGATTTCTTCAAATTTGATTAATTTTTAATTAATAATGCATTTGATTAAATTTCTTCATTTTAAAGAAGTTATGATTGAGTTGAAGAATTGACGTTTAAAAAAATTCTACCAAATTTCGTTGAATCAAATATAAATTCGGTTATTTTAACAAAATTGTTAACCAACTCTAGGAAACAAAGATACTTTTGAAAAAATATCTTCAAATTGACGAAAAGTCGGTTGTATTATTTTAAACCATGAGGAAAACAACTTTTAAGTCAGTTCTAGGCGCATTGTGTATTTGGAAATATCTAATACGAGTTATTCTTATTTATATAAAATATAGAAATATTATAAAAAAAAACATATTTCGCGGTAAAATTAGAATAATAAATTAATTTAAAATAGAAATTAATATTTGAAGCCCGTGAATTACATAATAATAACAATAAATAGTTAAGCAAACACTTGAATAGATTTTATTCGATTTTTATTATATTAAATTGTGGCCATTTTTTGAGACAAAATGTGGTTTTACTGTTATTGCTAATAAAAAAAATGTTTAAGTGTTTGCAAAAAATAACAAATAATTAAGCATATTATAAATAAGGATTACGCATCACTACAACATCGCAAAATGTATTTCCGAAAGCATTATGTTGATGTTTGCTTCAGAATTTATGGTAATTTTATTTCTAAGAAGAAACTATCCAACCCATCCAAATAAACAGATTATTGAATGGGTTGGATAGTTATAATTTTATTATACATTATGACCAACAATTACTCTTGGGCGAACTGGAACACCATTGGCAAGCAACAAAATATTAAATTCACTATTAAAATATGGAACAAATGGAAACAGTATAAGAAACTAATAGACTACAAGTTTATTTATTTATTTCATTCCACTTCGAGGATAACATACAGTATAAATACTTTTTAAACGGTTATCACAACAACAAGGTTTAACAAAACGCAAAAATAAATTTATAGAATAGATTAATAAACTTGAGTACATAATAATAACATATAAATAACAATTTTCAATTCATATAGATTGTAATAATAATTATAACAATAATACATTCACAACTCCTTTCATGTTGAAATAAATTAATCGTAATACTAGATTGGCATGACATTTCAAACCCACTGTCAACCTGCTGAGATTGCAAATAAGTACATACAATTTTAAGTATATTGAAGATTACAATAATATTAGTACCAACTATTGTAGTAAAACCCGACACTTACGCTTAAATACTAAATAAGAATTGCAAAATAGATCAATACTCCTAAAAATACTATCATGGTTGTATTGCATTCTAAAACATGGAGAAGAGAACCCAAGATTTGTGCACGGGATGGAATTATAAAACAGTTTGGTTGGTCTTGTGAAATAGGCTGGTGCATAAAAATTAATTTTAGAACCAATAACAGAATCAATCATGTTATTGATTATTTTAAAATGCAAGTACTCATCTAAAAGCAGCCTTCTATTTCCCAACGATTCAATATCAAATGCACCAAGTTCAATATCAAATGCACCAAGTCGTTTTCCGTGATACAGAGGTGCAAATGCTTAGCAACGGAGTGAATTATGCCCCTACGCCAAACAAAATCGACCTTCGATCATTCGAAAATCTGGCTGTAGATGCCGAAACAGCCTTATCTGGCCAGATAACCCAAATAAAATCAGTGTGTGCGTTACAAATAAAGAAAGGTATTGATAACTCTTCTTCTCCGATAAACTCTTCTTCTTCTGCTGCTTCTAATACTAACCTCAAAGTGATTGGTGCGATAAAGAAAAAACTACGTGACCATGACCTTATAGCGTGTAAAGCGGATAAAGGCAATACAATTACCGTGCTCACAAAAGTCGATTACTGCAATAAAATTTCTGATTTTATTACAGAAAGTAAAGCAATAGAGCTTGGCAGAGATCCAACTAAGTCTTTTAAGACTTCGGTTAGCAAGTGTATCAACCAATGCCAGAAGTTATTTGATGGAACTGGTTGGAAGTACTCTGTCATGAATCCATCTGCCCCGATCCTTTATGGTTTACCAAAAATCCATAAGGAAGGCATTCCGATTAGACCAATAGTAGCGTATTGCAATGCTCCTGCCTACAAGCTATGTAAGGGTTTCATAAATTTTTTCAATTGTCATACTAATTTCTGTTCGGCTTATTCGGTTAAGAACTCGGTAGAATTGATTAACAAAATTCAAGACGTTGATATTCCGTTACATTCAAAACTAGTTTCATTTGACGTTGCCAGTCTTTTCACTTCTATTCCAATTAATACTTTGTCCCAAATAGTTTGTAATTACTTAGATAGGGATGTTGTAGATGAGAGCTTACGTCGTGAACTGAAGTTAGTTTTTGAGACTTGTATTAAACAAAATTATTTCTGTTTTGATAATACATATTTCAAATTCGCTGATGGTCTACCCATGGGCTCCCCTCTGTCACCTTTGTTGGCTGAAATTTTCATGAATTTCTTCGAGCAAATGATCTTATCAAATAACAATCCTTATTTTCGTCATATAATCTTTTGGTATAGATATGTTGATGACATATTATGTCTATGGAATGGAACTGATAGACTGTTAGACTCTTTCCTTACTTGGTTAAATTCTCAGTATCCCACCATTGATTTTACGTTAGAAAAAGAAGAAAATAAATGTATTAATTTTCTAGATATAACAATAACCAGGATTAATTCTACTTTAGACTTCAAAATTTATCGGAAACCCACGTATACAGACGCTGTTATCCCTAGTTCTTCAAACCATCCCCATAATATTAAAATGTCAGCTTTCCACTCACTCATAGATAGACTAATAAACATCCCTCTGTCAAATTCAAATTATAACACTGAGCTTAACATAATTCTTCAAATAGCAACGAATAACGGATATGCAACTAGGACTATATTAAAGTTATTAAATAAAAAGCTAAAGCGTAAAACTCTAACGGGTATTTATCCACCGGATAGTCCAACGCGGGAAAATTGGCGTCGCTTAGAGTATATAGGAAAAACGAGCCAACGGATTAGCAACATCGTGTCCAATTATACCAATATTAGTTTTGCTTTTTATAATAATAACACAATAAAGAAAATGATTTTTAACAATAAACCTAGAGTTGATCGCCTTTCCAAATCTGGTGTCTATAGGATCAATTGCAATGATTGTAGTTTCTCCTATATTGGTCAGACTGGGCGCAATTTTGGAGTTAGAGCTAAAGAACATTTATCTGGTTGCAATCAATCAACTTTCCATAACCATTTAACTTCAGAAAATCATACAGCTAGCTTGAACAATTTAGACATATTACATATACAACCCAAAGGCAGACGTTTAGATACCTTAGAATCTTACGAATTTCGAAAATCAATATTTCTTAACCAAAATATCCTTAACGAACAAAGAGAAATCCGGTTCTCACCAATTACAGACCCCGCCCTTTTCTATTCTCACGTACGCAATAATATACCTTGAATTTTGTTACTCAACCTACATATGACTCATCGCCTACCTGCGCGATCCGTAGATTAATTTTTATTGCTTATTTTTTCTTCTCTCCTTCTTTTATTATATTTTGCTTTTTTCTATTATATAACAAAAATTTTTACTAATACAAATCAGTAGATACTCCTGATGATGACCTAACAAGTCGAAATCGATCGAGTGATTTTTTAAACTTTTTGAAAGACATTCAAAATATTCTGCGGAACAAAAAACAAGTGATTAATAAAAATGTGTTTATTAAGTATTAAGTGCACCAAGTCTAATGTTATAATTCAACTTCGAAGTAAACGGTACGAACTTGAAACATAAAAACCTAGTAAACTGTTTTTGGATTAGTTCAATTTTTGTAGAATATACTTCATAATAAGGATTCCAAATTTGACAACCATACTTTAACGCACTACGCACTAATTTATTAAATAGTAGAATAAATACTGCGGGTGACCTAAATTCTCAACCTTTTCTAAGTATAAAACCTAAAATTCGAAATGATTTTCTACATATTGTATCAACATGAGCGTCAAATTTCAATTTTTCATCAAAAATTATGCCAAGATCTTTTACATTAAGGTCCCTGTAGAGTAACACGGCATCAACATTATAACCAAAATTAATTTTGTTAAGCTTTCTGGTATAAGATATAGTCTTGCATTTATTAATATTTAAAGGTAAGTCATTAATCAAACACCATTGAAAAACCCGATGAAGGTCACTTTGCAACATTAATGAGTCTGATAAATTTCTTACTTTAAATATCTTTTATGTAGGAGAAAAAGACTGGGATTTCAGTCCATTGAACAATACATATTGACTCCTACTTATCAAATATGACTGGAAAAATAATATATCTGATTGAGATAGTCCACCAGATACACAAGTTTCGAGTACATTTGGAATGATTGACCTTATAGAATGCTTTGCTAAAATCCGTATAAATACAATCAACCTGCCTGTTATTGTCTACGGAACCGAAAACAAAATCAGTAAATTCTAATAAATTCGTAATTGTAGATCTATGTGGGTAAAACCCATGCTGCTTGTGAGAAATTATATTTCTAACCAAGTAGAACAATTTGCTACGCAAAATCTTTTCGGATAATTTAGCGAAAGAATTTAAAATAGAAATTGGTCTGTAGTTCCAAATATCAGAATGATCACCACTTTTATAAATTGGGATTATATAAAACTGCTTCCTTCTATCAGGAAAACAGGATTGTTTGATGGAAAAATTGAAAATTTTCGTAAGAGGTTTGCATAGGATATCCTTTAGATTTTTTATAAAGTAATTAGGGATTGACTCAGGTCCACACCTTTATTTATTTTTAAGTCATTAATTACATTAACTACATCTGATTCAGAACAAAGTAAATCTGAAAATTCTTCAGTTTTCTTTAATGTCACGCTCGATGGTCCTGCGCTAAAGATACTTCTAAAATTGTCTGCAAATAAATTGGCAATTACAGATCCGTCAGAAGAACTACGTTGGGCAAGAAACATGGAAGATGGAAAACATTTATTAACGAATTTGTGTAATTCCAAAACTTTTTTGGATCAGATTTGATTTCTTCTTCCAGAATTATATAAATGATTTTGAAAGCAACTTTTCACTTACAAGTTGGTATGAAATGAATATAACAAACTCACACACATTTGAATTTTTTATTTCATTGGATGATTTTTGGAGGCTTTAGTAACTTGAGTGTTATTGATATGAGGAAATTAAAAATTAGCTTATTGAGCTTCGATTGCCAAAAGTTCAAAATAGCCAAATTAAATACAACTCTCGCATAATACGTTTTTCTAAAATATACCTTGCTTTCTTTCTCTTTTATTTTTGAAATTTTCATATAGTAATTTCTTAACTGAATTTATATTTTATGTGCTTAATTTTATAGTCAACATATTGAATAACCGAAGTATGAACGTATCAAATTATTTAAACGACGAATCAAATAAAGGGTTCTACATGTTTGCCACCTCTGGTAATTGTGTTAGGAAGTAGGAAAAGTAACTCAAAAAATAAAGGGTTCGAAATCAGTTCGAAGAAATTTCGTCAAATTAAAAAAAAATACTCTGTAATTTTTAATTTGAATAAAAAATAATTACTCGATTATTCGCCTTCGTTGACGCTATATTAAACGCTATTTCTTCAATTTGACTGACGATTTATTCAGATTAACCACTTTATTTTTTTGGGTGCATATAATCAACGACGCTCTGTTGCGCTAGTCACTCGATCTCTACGCCTTTTCATTTCGATGCGATATAACTGTTGCTCACTGTAACTGTTGCGATCATTTTCGGGAATTGTTTGCAATGTTTCGGTTGCCCCACCTTTAAATGCTACTAGTCTTGCCACACGACCTACTTCAACCCATTCATTTCTGTTGGCAGACTTTTCAAATTGGAATTTGAAAATCCCAAACGAAGTTATTCCTTAGAATATTGGGGGCTTAAGTTTGTTCGAGTGTAATGCCTGGACTAACTGATATGCTCTCAAGCAAAGAAGATCTTTTTCTGTTTCTCTCTTTCTTTTCTAACTTTCTCGCATCTTTCGTTTCCTATTTTCATTTCATTAATTTCTTGTTTCCTTTTTCGCGTCAAACCTTTTATTGTTTGTTGCGTTCTTTACCTTATTGATCAAATTTTTGATCCGATTTTTGGTTTTGTTGATCAACTTTTACATACAATAGTGCTAAATATACATCGTAGAATCATACAATAGTGCTAAAATTAGTACCCCTTATTGTAGGTGGGGCGGAGGGTAACTTAATTGAAACTAAAATAGGAGCCCCTATTTTTTGTTGCAGATTCGGATTCTTCGGCTTAAAGGAGTTCGATTTGATCGTCGTACAAGAAAAACGCGTTTTTGTCTTTCTCTGTGTAGTGAAAGTTAAAATTTCTTTTAAAGTGATTTAATTTTTTATTTTAAAGTGATTGCGGTTATAGTTATATAGTTATATAATATAAATTATAATAAAAATTTGTTTAATTTTAATTTTAGTGACATTAATATTGATAAAGAGATAAAAAAAGATTATGGGGTGCGCGGCAATGTGGGTGTATTACACTCATTTTTGTGTACGTAGTGTTTGCTGTGCGATTGCAAAGGATTTTTAAGGGAAGTGTTTTTATTAATTTTTTTCATGTTTTATTGAATTTTTAATTTAAATTTTAAATTTTAGTTTTATTTATTTAAATGTGTTTTATTAATTGTTGTAATAAGAAAAACGCATTTATAATATATCGTCGTAGTAGTGATATGGTACGGTTTGCGTGTGTGTGAGTGAGAGTGTGTCCTTTGCGTTAGTATATACAAGAAAAATATATATTTAAAAATGTAAAAGAGAAAATATTCTTGTTTTTATGTACATAGATTTTTTTTGTATATACTGTTGTATGTATAAAAAGAATGCGGTGTGTTTTATCGTGATGATCAAAAATAAAAAGGATCATTGAAATTACGAGGCGTATTCGCGCGTGTGTGTTTTTGTTACTATGGGAATTGTATTTCCGAATATTTTTTTTGTTTTGAAATGAATGAGCAAATTTGTATGTGATAATATGGTATATACATATAAGTGGGTGTGTGTATTACGTATGTATGTAAAATATATATCCAGAATCTTCTTAAATATAAGTCGTGCTAACTCGACACATATGAAATAAATAATAACTAAGTAAAGATGTATTGGACAATTTTTTTTCCATAGTAATTTTTTTTAAATAACTAAGTATGCATAAGTGTGATGCAGAAACAAAAAAAAATGAACAAAAAAAAAAACTCAAATTACGTTGCATTGTTAGTGTAACCAACACACTCTTTGTTAGTTTTTTTTAAAATAGGTATCTGTCAATGAGAAGAGTAAGCAGGACTTATATTAAAGTGGATTCTGATATATCCCTTTTCTTGTCAAATAAATTTTTTTTTTGTTTTAATTTGAGTCGAGCCTACACAAATGTGTGTGTAAAAAATTACAGGTTGTATTGTCTTTCGGATTTTAACGGATCTTAGTTAAATCGGAATTATTTTTGAAAAACATTATAATTTGATAATACATATATAAATTATGTAACATACTAATTATTTGTTTTTGATAACATATTAATTATTTTACTATTACGGTTTAAGTGTTATTTTTCGGACGATTTCAGTGGAATGCATAAATGTGTGTGTTGGTCCAGAATTCATTCCAAAAATAAGTTTTTGACATGATTCTTTTGCCTTACCCACACAATTGTGATGGCAGGCAGGAAAGGGGATGTGGATAATATGTATATGTATATATAATTGACTGTTTTTATTTATAATTTTTTAATAATTAGTTTAATATATTATTGTATATGTGTAAAATCCATTTATCATTTATGTTATTGTGTAAAATATTTTCGATGTGCATATCCATATTGCGGTTGCTTGAATCCGGTAGCTTCTTCGTTCGAATAACTTTGTACTTTACCTATACAATTATAAGTTTTATGGGTGGGGTGATCGAGACGGGCAGGGGTTGCCGCGGTGTGGAGGTACACGATGTTATATTGGGTGAACTATGCGACGACTTTTTGAAGTGATTTTTTCCGACATTTTTTTACACATACATAGAAATTTATCGATGAGCTGGGACTCATGTGACGTGTGTGCGCGTGAATGTTTTTTTTTTGAGGTTAGAAACCGGTCTCAACTCAAATGTGTCCTCGTGTGATTTCCCCAATGTAATTTAAATGCATGTATGTATTGTAATAATAATATGTACATGCATTGGTAGGTGTTATTATTATTTATTTATTTTTTTACAGTCTATTTAACTGGTTTATAATTTATTTAATTAAATTATTTTACTCCATAATAATTAATAATGCGCGGTAAAAATTTGTATTTGGAAAAGTTTTAAAGATTTGTTTCGCCGTGGTATGGACGGGTGACACAACTCAAAAAAATGAACTTTTTCCGTTAATTCACTAGAAGGATGCGCAATATTAGTATCCATATCCCTCAATAAAAACAGTTTTATTTTTCCTTCATCGAAAATGATAGAGCACAAAGTGCCATTCTTCGTTTTATGATTTTGAAATCTAATAACGTAATTAGCATTTTTTGTTTTTGCTCTCCTGCAAAACTTTAATTTTTGAGTTGTGTCTCTTTTTCATGTCATGAGCGATATGTGTTACGGCATGGCAAAAGAAAAATGGTTTTTAATTTTTATTTTCGTTGTAATTGTAACGACAAGTAAATCTTTGATGTGCCTCGGGCTATTAATGTTGGTTATTTTTTTAGATTGCTTACTGCTGGCACTCTTTTCTATGAAAGAATTTATCCGACTCAACAATATTTCTCGAAACAGGTTCACAATTGCATGGGAACGTCAGACACAAGTATTGATGAGTTCTAAATTCTATTCAATGACCTGCTCATGCACCAATTATGTAAGAAGCATTCCGCGTGGTTTTATTTTCCGTTCGTGCCATCACCTCACGTAAACCTTGATCGTTTTTGAATGACTGAGATGTGCGAAATTGTCTCAGTAATCTGTTTCTAGACAGTATACTGCAGATGATGCATAAATTAGTTTTTGGGTATGAATTGGGCTGGATTGGAATTCTAGCAAATTTTAGTTTTGGGAAGCTGGATTTGACTGGTTCATCTCTTAGCGGGTTCAGCGAAGTTTGTTTCAGCTATGGTGAATAAACGAACTGGATAGTTAATTGGCCGATTGCTTTCGGATTTGTTTTGTGGAAAGATCCAGAACTTCATCCGGGATTTATGTTGGAGTCGCAATTTAGCTCAACATACCAGATTCGAACATGATTGATTAATAAATTGCTTAGGACGGTCGAATTCCAAAACTTCGCTAAATACCATTTTTAAATCCCCACCCAATTCTGAATACCTGATTTGACAATATATATATATTTTTTAATATGATTCCCAAGGTCCATTCAGAATGGTCGAATTGTAGAACTTCATCAAAAAGACACGTTAAAATCCCAATTTAAGCTGACCTTTCTTTTTAGAATCCTAGCCCAGCACTGCAAAATGAATTTTAAAGTTGTAAGTTAGGAGGCGGCCTGGTTTAATTCGTTATATCCGAATCCCAAAATTTAGTCACATTCAGATTTGTACACTGAATTTAACCATCATTTGTTGAGAAATGGCCTAGTTCCATTGAGCATAATGTTATAGTGCCAATCCAATTCTACATACCATATTTGACAGAAATTGGTTGAGGAACGATGAAGCTCCATTGCCATGCTCGGCATAATATGTCCTGTGCAGTATAAATTACTTGGTAATTAATCGAATATGTAACATTGCCTTTGGGATGCCTCACATATTTTTTATTAAATACTTATGGATTTTAGAGTAATTTTTAATATAATTTAAACAATTATGGTTTCAGGAAATTCTATTTTAAGTTGTGGAATTGCATTAGGATTAAATTAATAAATGTTTATATTATTTAGGAAGCCGGAAAATATTAATTTAGAATTAAAGTTCAGGAAATCTACCGATGTAGGTGAAATAATATTCCTTTGATGGTTCACAAGCCAAACCGATTAACTCCATTTTTTGAATATTTGTAAATTTTAATATCAACGTACTTGATTGGCTCTATACATTGAAAATAAATTACAGTAATAATAAGTGTTAACACCATTAAATGACAAAACTAAAAGTAACTAAAGTTGCAATTTATAACGAATTTTAAAACCATTTTTGTATTTTCTCAGTTTTTATCAACTTTTTGCTTTACGGAGTTAATCGTTTTGGCAAATGAAGCATCCAATTGTAGATTGTGTAGATTAGAATTGCCTATTGTTAATGTGTTACTAACTATCGACTTTATCTAGGTGTCTGTAACCGGGCTGATTAAATCAATCAACTTGTTTAGGAAGCCGGAAAGCATTAATTTAGAATTAAATTTCAGGAAATTTCCAGATGTACGTGAAATAATAAAAGTTTTCCCTCAGCTTGCTGATTTAAAGAAGCAATTGTTGAAGACCAATACCATCGTTATCCAATAAACCTATTAAGCCTTTATCCTCTCTCTAGTAGTTAGAAGTAGATTAGAATTGTGTTGTGCCGTACGATCGCTAGGTGTGTGAAACCGGGTCGTTCCGTCCCAAAAAAAAAAAAAAAAAAATTACCTTTCCTATCCTTCCTATTGTTATGTGTAAACAGGCTGTAGGAATAGGCCCGGCGTTATCCGGGACCACCTGTCAAGTACTTGGTTCTACAGTCCAATCAATCAGATTCGGATTCTTCGGCTTAAAGTACGTATGATTTCTTTGAAACATTGAAAAAAATTATTTGATTTTTTTTTCCTAATTTAAGAAATACAATTTGTTTAAGACTAGCATTGAAAACGTGTTAATTTTAATACAAGCGTATTGCAGAATTGTATGCATATGTAAATTTAATATCGTTATTAGAGCGCCATCTATCATGAATCGAAAAAAATGTTTCAAAGAAATCGTACGTATTTAAGGTTCCTATTTTAATTTCAAAGTGACCCCCACCTCACCTACAAGAAGGGGAGGAGGGGTACAAATTTTAGCACTAATGTGTGCCGCCCTATTTTTTGCCTGTTTGTGAGCAACCTTAAAATTAAACTGTTTTAATCAAATTAACGTTTAAGTGTTTGATATTTACACATCTTCTTCTTATATTTTAATACGCTTAATTTTTAGTTTGTGCTCCCTTTTTAACCTATTTACCATGCGCGTATCTTATGAAACATATATCCGGTGAAAGGTATTTTTTCATATATGTGCTTAATATGTATATGTTTCTTTAAGGAACGTGCACGGGAAATAGGTGTAATGGGCTAGTTATATAGACGAAAACGAAACGGACTGAAATGAAGTGAAACGAAAGACGAAAGAGATATAGTTATATAGACGAATTGGTGAAACGGGTTTGACATTTTCATATTTGTTTTTAATTTTATATTATTTGAAGTTTACTTCTCGTATGTATAAAAACTAGCTTGGAAAATCCATTTTATATTTGGCGAACTAAATAAAAATATACAAAATATATGAATTTATACAAAATATAAAATATTTTGACAACTTGACGTAAGTGCTAGTAAGGATAACAAAAAAAACAACATACCCGATAGTGTATAACCGCCAAGACAAAACGAAAGCAAATTGAATTGAATCAATTTCTCCGTCCGTTTTCGTTTCGTTTCTTCTATATAATTGGTTTAGTGTGTTTTCATGTATTCAATTCGTTCGTTTCGGTCCGTTTCGTTTTCGGCTATATAACTAGCCCTTAAAAGTCAAGAAACGTTTTTCTTATACTGTACATCTTATATATTAATCACAACGCCAGAATGCCATGACAAAATATGTTGGTTATGAATCTGATCACGCGCATTACACCGTGACAATGACAAAATTTATTAAAGTTGCTGATGTTTTTGTCATAACACTGTGACGACAAAATGAGTAAAGAAAATTTGTATTTTACTCTCAATTAAACAAAACAGAGAACATAAAATGATTTTACATTCATTTTGGTGTTAATAGTTGTGAGTGTAAAAATATAATTTTGTCATGGCACTCTATCGTCATGACAAAATTTTGCGAGTGAAGATTGACCTTAATATATACACAAACATAATATCTATGGAAAGTTTGGAATAGTCATTTCCGGCCGATTTCAGGCAAAAGTCATGGGATCTCGTAATTTATGAGAAAAGGTTAAGTGGGAAGTGTCGTCCCGATATGCGGTTGATTTGTGCCCCACTATATTTCGTTACCGGATAATTTAAAGACTATACATACATGAGTACAGTAGTTTTGGTTATGTTGTTAATACGAGATTTGTGTTGGAAAACGTCAAAATTATTCATATACAAATGAAAATAACACACAAATACAGCGGTCCTTTTGTACATTTCTTATTAAATATTTAGATTAAGATTGCGCGCTACGGCAATTGTGTGTTTTTCTCTTTTGAGATGTTAATCTTCAGTTTAGGCGCGTAAGTGGTCATGTGATCTCGAGCGCGCGCTTCCCGTTTGAGATTTGAATATTTAGTTTGGGCGCGTAAGTGGTCATGTGATTCCGAGGGCGCGCTTCCCGCTTCAGATTTAAAAATTGACCGTGTATATGAATTTACTTCATTTTTGATAAAAGTGCATCCAAATTCAATAAAATGTATTCACGTGACTGACTATTCAGTCACAGGTCAGCTGATTTAATATTAGTATCACTACAGAAGAACTACATATATGCCAAAATTCCACATTACTTTTAATTTATACTAAACTAACTTATCAGAATTAAAGTTTTATCATTATAAATAGATAGAATACGTCTTTAAATTTTATCAAGCAATTATACAAAAACTTAATGATATTTTCATATTAAAGGTAATCAATAAATGCTCGTAGTTATTTCTGTAATTGAAGAATTGATAAGCTATATACTCGAAGAAATTACAATTCTCTATCAAATATCGTTTTAGAATGTCAGTCTAATTTTAATAATTGTCCAGGCACCTTGCAAAGTAGAAACAATATATTAAAAATAAATAACGGCTTTAGATACATTACATAAAAATGTCTGGCGTTAGAGCAACTAGCTCCATTGACATGTCAATAGCAAGTGATACGGTAAGTAACGTTATTATTGTGATTTGAAAGTAGACCTACCGGTTTAGTAAAATTTGATTTAAAATTTATGAAAGCAGTATCATTCATTGTTAAATGTTACAGTAATTGAGCAAAAAGTTTTAGTGAATTTACACCAATTACAAAGCCATCAAAATAATTATTGACAATCATTTAAGACGCAAGCAATTGTGCCATAATTCAAGTCGAAATATTACAAATAATCTATAACTGCGATTAGATATAAAAACAATATAAATTCAATTTGAGATTGGCAGTGAGGGTTTCTGATAAATGGTCACTAAATTATTATACTTCGTCAATTTTTTTAATTCTTGTTTCTAGGATCTATTAACGCCTAAAAAGAAATGGAGTTATAAAAAAATTGGTTTAATTACGGGTGGTATTCTTGTTGCAGTAGTGGTAATTACAGTGCTTGTCGTCGTACTAACAGGAGACGACGACGATGATAAAACGACATTGGCCCCAACAACCGCGACTACAACCACGACTACAACCATGACTACAACTACGGATGATGGAAGTACAGCACAGACTGGTAGTTCTTCTGGTGGTACTGAGACAATAGATCCAGGAGAAACTACACCAACCACGGATGATGGAACTTCAACACAGGCTGGTAGTTCGTCAGGTGGTACTGAGACAACAGATCCAGGAGAAACTACACCAATTCCACCGGAGCCAGAAGAGTTAACTCTAAATGATTTTCTACAAAACACGTTGTCATCGAGACGCTTCTCTAGCAGATGGGTATCTGGAGCAGATGTTTTAGTGAACGATGCCGTTGGGCTAAAACTGCGCAATGTTTTAGATGACACAGAGAAAATTCTGCTTGCCAGAGAAAGTGATGGTTTACTAGCAAAAGCGTCTACATACACACTATCACCAGATAATACAAATCTTCTCGTTGGGTATGATCGTATTAAAGGATATCGACATAGCTATGAAGCATCTTATAGTGTAGTGGAATTAATCGGCGATGATGTGAAATCTAAGGTGGCAGGAGAAGAGACAAAAATTTTCATTAATGATGAAACCGATAAACTTACATTAGTAGAATGGAGCCCAACTGGCCAAGGACTTGTCATTATCTTCAAAAATAATATTTATTATAAACCAGATTTAGTGACCGATCCGATTCAAATTACGTCCGATGGTGACAATAAAATATTTAATGGTATTCCAGATTGGGTGTACGAAGGTAAGCGAAAAATAAAATTTCATGAAAATAATTAAAGATCATACATTTTACAATATTTTTGTCGTAATATAGAGGAAGTGTTCGGGTCAAATTCAGCATTGCGATTCTCGCCTGATGGCACCAAATTAGCATATATTCGGTTTGATGACTCAGGAGTAGAAACATTTGAATACGCATACTATGGTGAGCCAGGCTCGTTAGATGCTCAATATCCGGAAATTAGACAAATCACATATCCAAAAGTTGGTACAACAAATCCAACCGTTACCGCTTTTCAAGTTGTTTTGCCAACGACCGAATCAGCTACAGTCACCCCAGTAAATATTCCTGTACCTACACCACTAGCTGCTGCTGATCATATAATAACGACACTATCGTGGGCGAATGACGAACAGGTTGTAGCCACGTGGATGAATCGTGTCCAAAATGATGCTTACATTCAAGTATGTGACATCAGTCCTGACTGTTTCAATATTCAGCATGTACAAAGCAATGACGGTTGGGTGGAATTATTCAGTAGTCCACTATACAACGAAGATGGCAACCAATTTGCATTAATTTTGTCTCAAGACCAGGGTAATAATGCTGGTGGTTACCGACATCTAACACTACTTTCGACCAATGACAACAACCAAATTGTATTGACAAAAGGAAAATATGTCGTAACTCAATTACTTCATTGGGATACAGAAATTAATTACATCTTCTATTCTGCAAATACCGAAGAAGATTCCCGAGTTTCACATATTTACGCTATTAAAGCGGAAGAAGATGCCGTACCACAATGCTTAACTTGTGATCTTATTTCATTGGGCGGAGGAAATTACCAATATTTCTCTGCATCATTTTCAAATGGTGGAAAACTATTTGGATTAAATGCATTGGGCCCAGACGTACCACGGGCTGAAATATATTCGTATACATTAACCGAAAATTTGATCTCGTTAGTACAAGAACGAGTGTGGGAAACAAATGAAAACCTTCGTGATCGAATTTCTAAATTGGACATGCCAACTGTGGAGTTTGACGACGAAATTGTATTATCATCAGGGTATAACGCCCAAGTATCGATGATCTTACCAAGAAATCTCGATAAATCGGGTGACACAAAATACCCTGTATTGATTAATGTGTATGGTGGTCCTGATTCCTACAGTGTAACATTCCAATGGGGTACCAATTGGGGTACTTATTTGGCATCTGCAAAAGACATCATTTATGTTCGAATAGATGGGCGTGGCTCAGGATTACGTGGTGATAAATTAATGCACGAAATTTATCGGAAACTCGGTACAGTAGAAATTGAAGATCAAATTGAAACTGCCAAACTATTGGCAGACAAATATCCATTTATTGATCGTAATCATATGGCAATTTGGGGTTGGAGTTACGGTGGTTATGCAGCTGGTTTAGCATTGGCAAAAGATACCGAAGCCGTATTTAGATGTGCCGTTTCGGTCGCACCGGTGACGGACTGGACATATTATGGTGAATTGATACTTATTAGGTAAATTGAATTATTTAATTACTACGATTAATTATTTTAGACACAATTTATACTGAACGATACATGGGCCTCCCAACTAACGATGATAACGAAGATGGTTATGCTAGTTCACGTTTGAGTACTTTGTACCAGGAGTTCGATGGTAAAAACTACTTTTTGATTCATGGTAATTTGGACGATAATGTACATTATCAGCAAGCTATGGCATTATCCAGAACATTAGAAACAAATGGAATTCTATTTAAACAAATGGTGAGAAAATTTGAATCAAATGGCTTGAAGTTTAAACTCATCCTTTTTCTATTTTTAAATTCTAGTCATATCCAGATGAAGATCACAGTTTATCCGGAGTTCTACCACATTTATATAATACGCTCGATCATTACTTAAGTGACTGTTTTCATGTAGAGGATCCGGTTCCGCCGGAACCAGAAGAGTTAACTCTAAACGATTTTCTACGAGGCACGTTGTCATCGAGACGTTTCTCTAGCAGATGGGTATCTGGAGCAGATGTTTTAGTGAACGATGCCGTTGGGCTAAAACTGCGCAATGTTTTAGATGACACAGAGAAAATTCTGCTTGCCAGAGAAAGTGATGGTTTACTAGCAAAAGCGTCTACATACACACTATCACCAGATAATACAAATCTTCTCGTTGGGTATGATCGTATTAAAGGATATCGACATAGCTATGAAGCATCTTATAGTGTAGTGGAATTAATCGGCGATGATGTGAAATCTAAGGTGGCAGGAGAAGAGACAAAAATTTTCATTAATGATGAAACCGATAAACTTACATTAGTAGAATGGAGCCCAACTGGCCAAGGACTTGTCATTATCTTCAAAAATAATATTTATTATAAACCAGATTTAGTGACCGATCCGATTCAAATTACGTCCGATGGTGACAATAAAATATTTAATGGTATTCCAGATTGGGTGTACGAAGGTAAGCGAAAAATAAAATTTCATGAAAATAATTAAAGATCATACATTTTACAACATTTTTGTCGTAATATAGAGGAAGTGTTCGGGTCAAATTCAGCATTGCGATTCTCGCCTGATGGCACCAAATTAGCATATATTCGGTTTGATGACTCAGGAGTAGAAACATTTGAATACGCATACTATGGTGAGCCAGGCTCGTTAGATGCTCAATATCCGGAAATTAGACAAATCACATATCCAAAAGTTGGTACAACAAATCCAACCGTTACCGCTTTTCAAGTTGTTTTGCCAACGACCGAATCAGCTACAGTCACCCCAGTAAATATTCCTGTACCTACACCACTAGCTGCTGCTGATCATATAATAACGACACTATCGTGGGCGAATGACGAACAGGTTGTAGCCACGTGGATGAATCGTGTCCAAAATGATGCTTACATTCAAGTATGTGACATCAGTCCTGACTGTTTCAATATTCAGCATGTACAAAGCAATGACGGTTGGGTGGAATTATTCAGTAGTCCACTATACAACGAAGATGGCAACCAATTTGCATTAATTTTGTCTCAAGACCAGGGTAATAATGCTGGTGGTTACCGACATCTAACACTACTTTCGACCAATGACAACAACCAAATTGTATTGACAAAAGGAAAATATGTCGTAACTCAATTACTTCATTGGGATACAGAAATTAATTACATCTTCTATTCTGCAAATACCGAAGAAGATTCCCGAGTTTCACATATTTACGCTATTAAAGCGGAAGAAGATGCCGTACCACAATGCTTAACTTGTGATCTTGTTTCATTGGGCGGAGGAAATTACCAATATTTCTCTGCATCATTTTCAAATGGTGGAAAACTATTTGGATTAAATGCATTGGGCCCAGACGTACCACGGGCTGAAATATATTCGTATACATTAACCGAAAATTTGATCTCGTTAGTACAAGAACGAGTGTGGGAAACAAATGAAAACCTTCGTGATCGAATTTCTAAATTGGACATGCCAACTGTGGAGTTTGACGACGAAATTGTATTATCATCAGGGTATAACGCCCAAGTATCGATGATCTTACCAAGAAATCTCGATAAATCGGGTGACACAAAATACCCTGTATTGATTAATGTGTATGGTGGTCCTGATTCCTACAGTGTAACATTCCAATGGGGTACCAATTGGGGTACTTATTTGGCATCTGCAAAAGACATCATTTATGTTCGAATAGATGGGCGTGGCTCAGGATTACGTGGTGATAAATTAATGCACGAAATTTATCGGAAACTCGGTACAGTAGAAATTGAAGATCAAATTGAAACTGCCAAACTATTGGCAGACAAATATCCATTTATTGATCGTAATCATATGGCAATTTGGGGTTGGAGTTACGGTGGTTATGCAGCTGGTTTAGCATTGGCAAAAGATACCGAAGCCGTATTTAGATGTGCCGTTTCGGTCGCACCGGTGACGGACTGGACATATTATGGTGAATTGATACTTATTAGGTAAATTGAATTATTTAATTACTACGATTAATTATTTTAGACACAATTTATACTGAACGATACATGGGCCTCCCAACTAACGATGATAACGAAGATGGTTATGCTAGTTCACGTTTGAGTACTTTGTACCAGGAGTTCGATGGTAAAAACTACTTTTTGATTCATGGTAATTTGGACGATAATGTACATTATCAGCAAGCTATGGCATTATCCAGAACATTAGAAACAAATGGAATTCTATTTAAACAAATGGTGAGAAAATTTGAATCAAATGGCTTGAAGTTTAAACTCATCCTTTTTCTATTTTTAAATTCTAGTCATATCCAGATGAAGATCACAGTTTATCCGGAGTTCTACCACATTTATATAATACGCTCGATCATTACTTAAGTGACTGTTTTCATGTAGAGGATCCGGTTCCGCCGGAACCAGAAGAGTTAACTCTAAACGATTTTCTACGAGGCACGTTGTCATCGAGACGTTTCTCTAGCAGATGGGTATCTGGAGCAGATGTTTTAGTGAACGATGCCGTTGGGCTAAAACTGCGCAATGTTTTAGATGACACAGAGAAAATTCTGCTTGCCAGAGAAAGTGATGGTTTACTAGCAAAAGCGTCTACATACACACTATCACCAGATAATACAAATCTTCTCGTTGGGTATGATCGTATTAAAGGATATCGACATAGCTATGAAGCATCTTATAGTGTAGTGGAATTAATCGGCGATGATGTGAAATCTAAGGTGGCAGGAGAAGAGACAAAAATTTTCATTAATGATGAAACCGATAAACTTACATTAGTAGAATGGAGCCCAACTGGCCAAGGACTTGTCATTATCTTCAAAAATAATATTTATTATAAACCAGATTTAGTGACCGATCCGATTCAAATTACGTCCGATGGTGACAATAAAATATTTAATGGTATTCCAGATTGGGTGTACGAAGGTAAGCGAAAAATAAAATTTCATGAAAATAATTAAAGATCATACATTTTACAACATTTTTGTCGTAATATAGAGGAAGTGTTCGGGTCAAATTCAGCATTGCGATTCTCGCCTGATGGCACCAAATTAGCATATATTCGGTTTGATGACTCAGGAGTAGAAACATTTGAATACGCATACTATGGTGAGCCAGGCTCGTTAGATGCTCAATATCCGGAAATTAGACAAATCACATATCCAAAAGTTGGTACAACAAATCCAACCGTTACCGCTTTTCAAGTTGTTTTGCCAACGACCGAATCAGCTACAGTCACCCCAGTAAATATTCCTGTACCTACACCACTAGCTGCTGCTGATCATATAATAACGACACTATCGTGGGCGAATGACGAACAGGTTGTAGCCACGTGGATGAATCGTGTCCAAAATGATGCTTACATTCAAGTATGTGACATCAGTCCTGACTGTTTCAATATTCAGCATGTACAAAGCAATGACGGTTGGGTGGAATTATTCAGTAGTCCACTATACAACGAAGATGGCAACCAATTTGCATTAATTTTGTCTCAAGACCAGGGTAATAATGCTGGTGGTTACCGACATCTAACACTACTTTCGACCAATGACAACAACCAAATTGTATTGACAAAAGGAAAATATGTCGTAACTCAATTACTTCATTGGGATACAGAAATTAATTACATCTTCTATTCTGCAAATACCGAAGAAGATTCCCGAGTTTCACATATTTACGCTATTAAAGCGGAAGAAGATGCCGTACCACAATGCTTAACTTGTGATCTTGTTTCATTGGGCGGAGGAAATTACCAATATTTCTCTGCATCATTTTCAAATGGTGGAAAACTATTTGGATTAAATGCATTGGGCCCAGACGTACCACGGGCTGAAATATATTCGTATACATTAACCGAAAATTTGATCTCGTTAGTACAAGAACGAGTGTGGGAAACAAATGAAAACCTTCGTGATCGAATTTCTAAATTGGACATGCCAACTGTGGAGTTTGACGACGAAATTGTATTATCATCAGGGTATAACGCCCAAGTATCGATGATCTTACCAAGAAATCTCGATAAATCGGGTGACACAAAATACCCTGTATTGATTAATGTGTATGGTGGTCCTGATTCATACAGTGTAACATTCCAATGGGGTACCAATTGGGGTACTTATTTGGCATCTGCAAAAGACATCATTTATGTTCGAATAGATGGGCGTGGCTCAGGATTACGTGGTGATAAATTAATGCACGAAATTTATTGGAAACTCGGTACAGTAGAAATTGAAGATCAAATTGAAACTGCCAAACTATTGGCAGACAAATATCCATTTATTGATCGTAATCATATGGCAATTTGGGGTTGGAGTTACGGTGGTTATGCAGCTGGTTTAGCATTGGCAAAAGATACCGAAGCCGTATTTAGATGTGCCGTTTCGGTCGCACCGGTGACGGACTGGACATATTATGGTGAATTGATACTTATTAGGTAAATTGAATTATTTAATTACTACGATTAATTATTTTAGACACAATTTATACTGAACGATACATGGGCCTCCCAACTAACGATGATAACGAAGATGGTTATGCTAGTTCACGTTTGAGTACTTTATACCAGGAGTTCGATGGTAAAAACTACTTTTTGATTCATGGTAATTTGGACGATAATGTACATTATCAGCAAGCTATGGCATTATCCAGAACATTAGAAACAAATGGAATTCTATTTAAACAAATGGTGAGAAAATTTGAATCAAATGGCTTGAAGTTTAAACTCATCCATTTTCTATTTTTAAATTTTAGTCATATCCAGATGAAGATCACAGTTTATCCGGAGTTCTACCACATTTATATAATACGCTTGATCATTACTTCAGTGACTGTTTTCATTTAGAGCATTAAAAATATCCTTTACATTCTAAACAAAAAACTGCTGCATTATTTTGCAAAATTAAAATAAGTTAATGTAGAAACTTTCATTGCGTTTGAATTTTAAAATAACATGGAGGTAAATGTGTACTATCGGCTGGGATAGCTAGCATCCCGAGCAATGTAACAATTACTGGGGACATATGATAAAATTTTTGAACCGAGAAAATCAGCCTATAGACTTGTTTACTTATCTGTCAAAATCGACCAATTTTTAGGCTCACACTTATAAATATAATTCAGTTTGTTATTAAGCGTCTTACTTTGGGAATTTTACAGCAACAATGGAATACATTTCATTCCAACCAAAATAGTTTTATTCCAAGTTTTTGTAGGAATGGGAATAAAATGTACCTACGTAGTTATCCTATTGACCGCTAGAGCAACATTTTCAAAAAATTGAATTTTATTGGTTGGCATCTTGACAAGAAAAGTAAATTTTGGTTTTGTAAACAATGTAAGTTACCAGATTTTTTATTTTTCTTGCAAAATAAATTAAATAAAATTAACTAAACAATATTGTACAAAAAAAACTTCATAGCGCTAACAAAAATTTACAAATAAGAAATATTTACGTCGAAAACTTATTATAAATTTTTCAAAATTTTTTAAAACTATTTTTATTAAAGTATTTAGGAATCGCTAAGCTAAGTTAGTACAAATATTTTTATTTATCAAAATAACAAAAAAAAAACAATGACCAACCCAAATCTGGCTCCAAAAACAGCTAAACATATCAATAATGGATCTTTGGCTCAATTTTAGAATCCCTATTACCTAAACAAATTAAACCCGAATTAAATAAAACTATTAAAGTATTTAGGAATCTGTAAGAAGACAGAATTAATAATAAGTAGCTAGCATAACTGGAGGATCCTTGATAACCAAATAACCTAGTCGATATTTCAACGCTTGGTTTATAAAATAAATGAAGTAATCCCATATCCCAAAGAAAAAACTATCTAAGTACAGAAATAGTTAACTGCATTTCAAATTTACTGTGTAGCTTCCAAGTTATCTATCTGTAATTTCAAAAAATCATAAATCCTTTTTTCAACAAAAAAAAAAAATAATGGCTCAATTTAAGTCCAAACCACACAAAAGTGCGAGTAACAAATCACAGTATGTAATGGGGTTTTTCATAGAAAATTTCGCTTGATTTGAAGTACAATCAACACAATTGTGTGTATAGTTAGTGTTTTTTTCGGATGAAATAAGTTTGAAAGGAATACACAAATGTGTAAGTTGGTTCAAAACACATACAAAAATAAATTTTTGACATGGTACTTTTGCCGTACCCACACAATTGTGTTACCGGGCAGTAAAAGGGATATCAGCTTTAAAATAAAATTCATTAGTAAACCCAATATTCATTATGATTCTAATCTTGTATGCTGTTTTGACTTTTGGATTAAAATTTTATTTTTAATTAGAAAGTACTACTACTTCAAAGATCTTCTGTAATCAAAAATCTTCATTATAACTTATTAAATTAGCTTAATTAATAATATACACCTGAGTGTCAATTTTGTACCAAAAATTAGAGTGCGAGCTAGCGAGGTGAACAATTATTTTGTGTACATATACAGTGTATAATATACAATTTTATATTTGTATTGTATTTTTTCTCTCATGTGTCTTCTGTGCAATTTGTTCGACAATTTTGCAAAGACAAGTAGTATAATAAAAAGTTCCGGTTGAACCGGTTGACTACTTATGATTATGATGTATACATCACCTCTTCTATTCGCTTGCGAGCAATGGAACCAATTGTTTGCTATATGATTGATTTTTCATTTTCAAAAATTTGAACAACATATGAAACCGCATTTGACACATCAATTAAAAAAAATATATAGAAAATGACGCGCATGCGCCCAAGCAAACCAATATTAATAAAATAACCACTACTATGTTTTTCCGGTTTGATCACCTCGCGCTGTCAATTTTGGTACAAAATCGACACTCTGATAAACCTCGGAGAAAACTCTAAATCACTAATTAAATAAATTAGTTTATTACTTAAACGGTGAAAACTTGGATGATGGAATATTACTTAAAATTAGCCAATCTCCTAATTAAACTGTGGAAGGTAACATTTTTAAGCATTTTTGTTAAAAAAAATGCTATATGGTTTCGGTTTGCCGTCTGTCCGTCTGTGTGCACAATAACTTGAGAACGGATAGAGATATCAACTTAATTTCTTCACTAAAAGTTCAAACAATTCATGGGAATGAGCCCTATTGTTTTGAGCCCTACATATCTCCGAACTCTTTTCTGAGTTTTGTCAACCCCCTTAAAATTGATAGATTTTTTTTATTTTCTATTCTATTTTGGTTTCATAGAGCATGTGAATGTGGAATAAAAATACATCTCGTGTGGATGTGGGTTTGTGGTTATGGGGGCGGTAGGAGTGGTGGTATGGGAGGAGGGGTGAAATGAGATGTTTTGGGTTTGGTGTGGGAATATGGGATTTGGTGGATGAGGGTTTGTGTGAGTGGTGTGTGTGTGTGTGTGTGTGTGGGAGGGAGTGGGTATGGAGGTGTAAAAGGGTGATGATATGGATGGCGCGGTATAGAGGGGTACGGGTGAGATGGGTTTTGGGGGTTTGAATTGGATTGGGGTGGTAATAATGTTTAGGTGTGGTGGTTTGTGTTTATTTTTTGTGGAAAAGCTATTTTCTTATATTTTATAGGGAACAAAAATGCTTGTAGAGTTCAGCTCAGAACCTTTCCCGTCTTTTTATGAATAATCATAGTAAAATGTACCAAGAATAATGTGTTATGTATCCAGGAGTACTCGATACTCGTTCTTTTAGAATAAAGAACAAAACAAACTGCAACACAAGAGTTCCGAAATGATTCCAATAAACGGCTCGAATCCTCTCTCTGTGAAACCTCTACTATCCCCCAAGCGGTTACCCACAAACATCACCAATCAACAAAACCCATGATTCACAAAGCCCTGATTAATCCATGACAAATCACGCACACGTGCCGTGTTATCCTATAGCTCAAAAATTTTAGCGTACGACCGATCATTCTAAAATTTCAAAAATGATTCCGCTCTTGCGAAGTTGACGGCAAACTTAACGGCAAACAAAAACATCTATAATATTCAGCAAAGAGATTAATATGGACGTACAAATCTAAACTACAAAGAAGGGTTCTATGTAACTCTGCAAATTTGAATACTTATATTAACAATTGACAACTAGATCAAGTCCTAAACAAAACAATTTAAAATAGCCAAAAATATCTTAGAAATATATATAACAATAGAGTATTTTATATGAATACAACCTCCCATAAGTAGAAAAACATAATGTTCAATGAAGAACAACCATCACAAACCGCTGAAACCGATCATAATGAACAAAGCCCAATCAAAGTACTCTAATATCAAATAAAATTTATTGCAATATAGTTCCACCATATCCTCGCCGCCACTGTGAATATTGATCACACAAATACCCAATGCAAAATCTACTTTTAAATTAAATCTGTAAATATTTTTACACACTCACAAAATAGGCGAAAACACGTTGAAACAAGTTGAATTCGAAAAAAGTCGAATCGAAAAAGTGAAAGTTGTATCATTTTTGCTTTTCGAAAATGATACAACATACCGCCATTCGACTTTTTTCGAATTTCGATTCGAAATGATGGTACAACATACCGCCCTTGATCTCGTACATTGTTAATTCGTATGCCTATTCAATCTTTACACATAGCAGATAGCACAGCTAGGAGCATACAACAAGCTATATACATCGAAAAACCACATTTTCGATAGTTATCGAAACGTACATCTCATTGTACAGTATACCTCCAATACTAATCTCCATAAATACTATTACTTTCTTCGTTTCTTTCCTTGTTTACCTATGATACGGGTTTTAATTGCGACTTAAACAAATTTTCGGTGAAACTACACTAACATAAACATAAATGAAATAAAACAAAATTTCAAGGACATTTTTGACATACATTTTGGTTTAATTTTTTTTTTTTCAAGAGAGCAGAATAAAACAAAATAAAATACACATACATATACATTATCTATTACGACTAGTTGGCCTTGAATAAATAACCAAGAAACCAGAACCCTCGTGTGGCATAGTACGATAGTATTCAAAATTGTAATACTAATACTCTACGCCTCTATGAGATAAAATATGTACAGTTATTAAAATAAATTATGGTTATACACTTAAAATTTATTAGTAAAAATTTGTATTAATGTTTTAAAATATGTTTTAAAACAATGAAAAACAAAAACATTAAAAAACACTTATCTTAAGCATGAAGATAATTAGTTAATTAAAACACATTTAATTTTTTTATTTTTATTTATTTAGAGAGACTAAAAAAACACGTCTTTCCTCTACAACGTTCAATCGCCGACCCTCTCATAAGGTATAAACAGAACCAGAGATACAGCGACAAGATACATCGGCAAAATACATTTGCGATGTCGCTTTAGTAAACACAACAAGCGCGTCAGCGTTGAAGCGATAAAACAAGAAAAATAATACCAAATTAACCCTAAAATATTTCATTTGTCTTTTTATCGTCTCTATTTAAATTTTTTTACATAACACATTGTGTACAACATTCCGATTTGGTTGAAATTCATTTAAAAAAAGTTGTAAAAAATGTTTACCAACATAATAATCTGAAAATTATATTGGTGGCACTGCAGCGCCGGCGACAAAATTAGAATAGATTCTAAAAAAATTCGGCGACAATGTCGTCGTCGCCAGCGACTTTGGTTGTGTTAGCATCCTATGGTTTATGTGTATTTTAATTTGACAGGCGTTGTATCTTGTCGTTGTATCTCTGGTTCTGTTTATACCTATAATTATTTATTATGAAATAAAAAAAAATTGCATACTTTGTTTGTTTTTGTTAAATTTGTGTACCAACCAGTAAAAATTAATAAAAATCGCTTGGCTCTTATAGCAACAAAACAACAATACAACAATATTCGATGACATTTCGTGCAAATTTATTGCATTGCCACTTGCCAGTCATTTTTTCATCAAAGATCAAAATTGTGTTTGGGAAATACGCGTGAAATATTTACTAAATTACTAAATATTTACTAAATATTTCCTAACGAAATCCTGTGTATGCTAGGGTTAGTGATGTATTGTCTTAAAAGCGCACACTAAGGCGAAACGATATTTTAGGGAAACTCCCATTAAAAAAAATATGGAAAAGATACGAATTAAAACGAATTAAAAAATTTAATTAAATTAAAGTTAAACACAAAAAACATCTTCAACTAAACTCTGCTGGAGATTTCGCCTAGTAATCATCAATTCCACTAGGTTTGTCGGTTAGCCGTATCAAATATCAATTTAATTTTTTGAAACACCATCTACCATCAACTTTACTTTTTACCATTTCAATTTTATTGAATCATCAACCAAATGGGGAAGGGAACTTACTACAGGTTAGAGACTGTAAGACGATTTCAAAATGCCAATGTCCATGTTAATTTTCAGAATTTTGTCATAGTTTTGACATTGTGAGTTTTGATTTACAGTATTTTTGCAATTCAAACGATTACTAATCGAGATTTTGACCGGTTCGCATAGATCCCTGTATGTGTATTTGCCCATGCCAGAACTATGCCAAATTCTGAAAATTAACATGGACATTGGCATTTGATATATCTTCCTGGAAAACATAACGGGATCGATGAGAACCGGGCAAAATCTCGATTAGTAATCGTTTAAATTGCAAAAATACTGTAAACCATAATATTTGCTCATGCCAAAACAATGACAAAATTCTAAATTATAGTTTCGCCTAAATGTTGATTTTTGGTGTATATTTACTAATTCTTATACAGATTTTTTTTATACTTAATAAACACATTTTTATTAATCACTTGTTTTTGTTTCGCAGAATATTTTGAATATTTCCAAAAAGTTTAAAAAATCACTCGATCGATTTCGACTTGTTAGGTCATCATCAGGAGTATCTACTGACAGCAGTAGATACTCCTGATGATGACCTAACAAGTCGAAATCGAGCGAGTGATTTTTTAAACTTTTTGGAAATATTCAAAATATTCTGCGAAACAAAAACAAGTGATTAATAAAAATGTGTTTATTAAGTATAAGTGTGTTTCGCCAAGTGCCTACGGCAAATAGCGTAAAAAGATATTTTTTACTTACGATTTATTTAGGAATTATTTCACTCCGGTGTTTGGAAAGAACTTGCTATGACACAAATTTCATTCGAGTAGGAATAATTGCGGTCTTACTTTGGGAAATATTATTCCTATTCGAATATGAATGAAATGTGTGCCCAAAGCAAAAGCCAAGCAATTTCTTTTTACTTTTATCGGTTGGTACAAAAATTTAATAAAATCAAACGAAGCATGCGATTTACTTTTATGTCATAACAAACATTGGCTTATTTTTCAGATTAATTTACCGTCGGAGTTCATTTATTGTATCGTTGATTTATGTCATTTGGTTCTTTATGCGATAAAAATAAGAAACCTAATTTATTTTATTGTTGACAAATTTAAAATTAAATTTTCATATCAAGACGCCAATCCATAAAATTTTTGAATAAGTTTCTCTAGCGGTCCATATAATAACTTTGCGTAGAATAATTTTATTCCTATTCCAACAAAAACTTGGAATAAAACTATTCTGGTTGGAATGAAATATATGGCGTTGTTGTTGTAAAATTCCTAAAGTAAGACCACATATAACCATTAATGGTTATCTGTGGTAAGACGCTAAATATTTTCTAAAGTAAGACCGCTATTGTATTGTTTCTCTTTCGAACATTTATGTCAAAGTTATAAAATGAAACTGGTTTATTAAATAGAAAAACCACAAATACTTACTAAAAGTTCGCCTGCCCGAAAAAATTCGTCGCATTTTCGGGTAGTATATTGAGAAACGCGATCGCGGATTTACCGGAAACTTCAGGCTACCAATTAAATCCTGTTTAATTGGTAGCGTGAAGTTTCCGCTAAATTGACGTATACCTAAAAAAGGTTGAAAAGTGTATATAAATAAATATCTTCGTTAAATGTGACCTATATTAAACTTGAGAAGAAATGATCAATAGTCAATGGACAGGCATCACAGAGATGTCTACGTCGATATAGAAAATCATGTTAGTTTTGTTGTGCAGAGCGGGTTGTGGATAGGGTGTTTTAAAAAACATCATCTTCTTCACTGTTGCGACTAAATTTTATTTACTTTTTACGCTATTTGCCGTAGGCACTTGGCGAAACACACTTATACTTAATAAACACATTTTTATTAATCACTTGTTTTTGTTTCGCAGAATATTTTTCAAAAAGTTTAAAAAATCACTCGATCGATTTCGACTTGTTAGGTCACCATCAGGAGTATCTACTGAATTGTAGTTATTAGTAAAAAATTTTTGTTATATAGTAGAAAAAAGGCAAAATATAAATAAAAATAAAAGAAGGAGGGGGAAAAAAAATAAGCAATAAAAATTAATCTACGGATCGCGCAGGTAGGCGATGAGTCATAGGTTGAGTAACAAAATTCAAGGTATATTATTGCGTACGTGAGAATAGAAAAGGGCGGGGTCTGTAATTGGTGAGAACCGGATTTCTCTCTGTTCGTTAAGGATATTTTGGTTAAGAAATATTGATTTTCGAATTTCGTAAGATTCTAAGGTATCTAAACGTCTGCCTTTGGGTTGTATATGTAATATGTCTAAATTGTTCAAGCTAGCTGTATGATTTTCTGAAGTTAAATGGTTATGGAAAGTTGATTGATTGCAACCAGATAAATGTTCTTTAGCTCTAACTCCAAAATTGCGCCCAGTCTGACCAATATAGGAGAAACTACAATCATTGCAATTAATCCTATAAACGCCAGATTTGGAAAGGCGATCAACTCTAGGTTTATTGTTAAAAATCATTTTCTTTATTGTGTTATTATTATAAAAAGCAAAACTAATATTGGTATAATTGGACACGATGTTGCTAATCCGTTGGCTCGTTTTTCCTATATACTCTAAGCGACGCCAATTTTCCCGCGTTGGACTGTCCGGTGGATAAATACCCGTTAGAGTTTTACGCTTTAGCTTTTTATTTAACAACTTTAATATAGTCCTAGTTGCATATCCGTTATTTGTTGCTATTTGAAGAATTATGTTAAGCTCACTGTTATAATTTGAATTTGACAGAGGGATGTTTATTAGTCTATCTATGAGTGAGTGGAAAGCTGACATTTTAATATTATGGGGATGGTTTGAAGAACTAGGGATAACAGCGTCTGTATAAGTGGGTTTCCGATAAATTTTGAAGTCTAAAGTAGAATTAATCCTGGTTATTGTTATATCTAGAAAATTAATACATTTATTTTCTTCTTTTTCTAACGTTTATTTTCTTCGTTTCTAACGCGTTTCTAATTTTATTTATTAAAATTAACTTCACATTATAGTTACACTTAAAATAATTTTTGTTGATTACTGCTCTGACTAATACTTTATAACTATATCTATATATTAAAACTAAAATGTCTTATATACTAAAATTTTGAGGAAATGAAAATGCACAGGCACTACGGAAAACAAATGTACATTTTCCGAGGTTGCAAGATTGCATTTTCATTTCTTGTACGCAAATGTGATTATTTTGTTAAAATTGAACGACCTTACTATTTTATTAACAATGCGGAAAACAAATAAGTGAATCGACTTTTCCGGTATAAAACACAAACACAACAGTTTGTCCTTTCGTTATTTTTCTCGCCAACATAACATATTTATGCGGTGGGACAGCCATAGATTTTTTTAATTGCACTATATTAAAAGTGTAGTGAAGTTTCGATGGTCAATGACAATACATCGTAGAGATGTCTACGCTTAACGGTGCATGAAATCCTTACACTTAAAATTTGTTTCATATTTTCTATAAGGCAATATATTTAAATGCTGTATAAGATAGCAGAAAATTTCCAGCAGAAAAAATGTATTTTGCTATTTACCGCTAGAGGCATCACTATCACAAAAATGAAATTTTTTCTGCTGATATTGTTTGACATCAGCCAAAAATTTTTGAAATTTTTATGCAAATTATAAATTCTGAGCAGAAAGTTCTATGAAAAATCAAAGAATTTATGAAAATGAAGAGAAAATATATGTTTAAAGGTTTTGAAGCGATGAAAGTTAATTTTGTTTAAAAAACGATTTGCGTATTTAGTGTGTAAGGACTCTCAAAATATACTAAAATTACCATAATCATCATTATGGAAATACTGGACAACATCAAATAAATTGCCACCGTTCAAAGCACTCCATACAATTGTGAAGTCATTTTAATGTGAATGTTTTCAGTTTTTTAACAAAAGTGTTAGAAAAACCCCCCTGTAACTACCCTGGGTGTATGTTTTTATGGTAGCTGAGATCATAATCTATATACATGAGCAACATAAGATTCACACTTGGCGTCAGTAGCCTTCCATACATTTTTGAAGTCATTTTGATGTGAATGTTTTCAGTTTTTTAACAAAAGTATTAGAAAACCCCCCCTGTAACTACCCTGGGTGTATGTTTTTATGGTATATATACATGAGAAACATACGATTCACACTTGGCGTCAGTAGCCTTCCACACATTTTTGAAGTCATTTTGATGTGAATGTTTTCATTTTTTTAACAAGTGTTAGAAAAACCCCCCTGCAACTACTCTTGGTGTATGTTTTTATGGTAGCTGAGATCATATTCTATATATATGAGCAACATTAGATTCACACTTGGCGTCATTAGCCTTCCATACATTTTTGAAGTCATTTTAAAGTGAATGTTTTCAGTTTTTTTAGCAAAAGTGTTAGAAAAACCCCCCTGTAACTATCCTGGGTGTATGTTTTTATGGTAGCTGAGATCATAATCTATATACATGAGCAACATAAGATTCACATTTGGCGTCATTAGCCTTCCATACATTTTTGAAGTCATTTTGATGTGAATGTTTTCAGTTTTAAAATTTACGTGTCTGTAATAATGTAAGCTTCACCAACAAAAAGGATACCAACTGGATACCAGTAGAACTGAACTCTAAGTAAATTCCCTATGCGAATACGACAAAATATCTAAGAATGACTCTAGGCGCGGTAGTAAAATGGCAGTAAAACAGCATTCCAAAAAGAAAAAAAAGGATTCAACATTAAATACAGAAAGGTGGATTGGCGCGAGGAAAAAAATACTGAGCTTGTTACAACTGATGAATGGGCCGCAAGCTGATTTCTACAAAAGATAAAGCACAAAGGATCAATTCTTAATTTAATACTCGACAGAATTTATACTTATCTGAAATCAACAGCTGATTTTGCGACCTCCAATTAACTTATGTAATATAAGTTAACAGCACCTTTATACTGCTGCAGATGATCATTACAACCTAAAATAATAAATAATTTAGAATATTTATATTTTTGCATTATTTAAAAACATTAAACTTTCATTATTAATATTTAATGGATTAATTTTAATTTACATTATTTTATATATATATTTACCTTAAATTGTCACTATTGGATTTTAACATTGTTGTTTACGACACGACAGCTGATGTTTATTAATCGGTAACAGTAATAGATATTATTTACGAGCCTCAATTATGGAGTAACTATAAATTTTTATGGTTAAGGGTATCAATTTAGATTAGTTTAATGTTAAAATTCTAGATGTCACGAATTTTAACTTTTTTTTATATAAACTGTAGCGTTTAGAATGCTATGGAGGGTATTTAAATTGGAAACATTAGTATGGGGAGGCCAGGTTTAACCGCTACAAGATGGGAAGTTAGGAAATACTAATTACCGATATATTACCGTGATTGACACTCACCCTAGTTTATCCTCAATTTATGATTTAATTGTTTCTCATATTTGTGAAATTACAACGCCACAAAAATTGAATTTTTGCAATACCGTTAATAAAAGAAGTTTATTGCACCAATAAAAAAAATAAGTAAAAACTAAAAAAAATATAATTGAGAAATTCAAAAAAAAAATAATTTTAAAACCAACTAGCTATAACTAAAAACCCTACCCAACTTAACTAAACCTTAATTACCCGCCACCAAGTTAATTAACAACGGATTATTACTATAATTTAATATTTTCAATTTAAATATTTTTCTTTTATAATATGAGGTGTACAAAAAAAATGAAAATAAAATTATAAATAAAATTCTTACTGTTGATAGTTGTTGTTGCGTGATGCTTCCAAAATTAATAAATTGATGACGTGTTGAATGAAGTAATGCTTGATGTTAAAGATGAATGAATATTTAATTTTTTTTCAGTATATTTTAGTATGTTTCACTATTATTATTGTATTATTATTACTATTGTTGTTATTATTATTTCCCGGCTTAAATTATATCGGTTAATATAGTTATTAAGTGCCGCGATAATTTTTCAAAATTATATTATCTGTTAATTATAATTATTTTATCGGATTATATCACTATACGATTTATGATTTTATATAACGGCGGTTTAGGTTTTGCATTTTCGTATTGAGTTATATTTACATTAATATTTTGTTTTTCACTAAGTTTGGCTGGGACGCACATTCAACTTTTTTGTACTTTTCGTTTCTTGTTTTCATACAGATCATACCATCAATCAAAACAAAAAAAAAATTGTCCATTCACTTAAAAAAAATGGGCCACTTGATGATGGTCACTACACTCATAGTCTCTTTTCGTTTTATCAATCGTCCATTATCACTTCACCAAAAAAAAAAATTTAGTCTTTTTACTTATATATAAAAAAAATTTATGATATAAACTTAGTACCAATAAATTAAATAAAGTTAAATGGTAATATTATTTCTCACAATATTTTCTTTAATGTTTTTTTTAAATTCACGCCTAAACTTAACTTATCAAAAAAATTATCTTTATTTTTCCATACTACTTTGCTATTTTTAAATTTTTTCATCCTCACGAATTGATCGACAAAACTTCACTGAACTCCCAAATTTTTTTTTTGTTTTTCAACCTCGCAAAAAAAACAAAAAATCAAAAAATCTTATTTTAGCTAATGCCTCAACCAGTCAGCCTTAAGTTCTTAAGTTGTGCTCCATTTTGGACCACTTAGGAGAGCGAAAATTTTAGAGGTCAGTTGTTTATTTGTGACGAGAAGCCTATATAATTTTGGTGATTGTAGCACTAACCGAAGTGGTGCAATCAGCGTTTAACTTAAGAACTTAAGGCTGACTGGTTGTAAATTAACTGACTTGAATTATCGCTCGATCGATATTTTACTTTTACGATCGCTCTCAATTACTGATTCGTACATCACAATATCAGAGTCAACATTTAGGGATTTTAAATGAAAATTTTCTGATTTACACGCAACGTACTTCAGGCGATTCACATACAAAAAAAAATTCAAACACAAGTTAGAAACTTGTAACGATGCCATTAGCAATCGTTACAAAACGTTAACTTGTTTTTGAAAATTAAAATTATATGTCAAAGAAAATTATATTCTCGGTTTCAACTATCTCCTATAAATTTCAACATTTTTTGAATGAACAGTTTAGAATTTCTCCAAATTCGACAAATAATATGGTGGTAGTAAATCGCAAAACAAGGGCAAAACTTCACTGGTTGTTTTCTACGTTTTAGCAAACAACTAAATGTTCCGAGGAGCGTTGGACTCTCGATTGCATGGTCAATTCGCAGACCTTAATCTCTGTAATAAGTAATCAGGGTTTTAGGATAATCTATGAGATATCTCAGTTAACGTATTAATTAATCTTACATTAGGAGAGAGAAAACCACAGTTGTTAAATTTGAGTCATTTAAATACCGATAAAATTACAGTGAGAAAATTCTAATCTATTTGCGGATAAAAAGGTTACCACCTTAAGTTCAAGTGCGGTTTTCACCACTTTTAAAAATAATGTAACTCTTAACGTTTTGGCTGAACGAGCTGACAATATGATGGAGGTGATTCCTCAAATTAAGTTGAACCCGATCAATTCTGGTAATTCTTTTGATCCTTCATCATCTGTCACGTCTTTTCAAAATTCATCATCAAAATTAACTGACAAAATTACCGATTTAAATTCAAAATTTGAAAATTTTAAAATTCAGTTACTATCAGAAATTAAATCAATGATTGACCCACGTTCTAGTTTGTGATCAAATTCTCGGGGTAGATTTAGAAATACATCACGGTCCAGATCAAACAGTCGTTTTAATCCAAAATACCACAAAAACTATTTTCATTTTAAATATGGTAGAAACTGTAAACAAGGCTAGAAACTGTAAACAAGGTAATAAATTTTACGACCAATTTATCTATTCCAAATAAAAACAGCAGCAAAGATTTTTAAATTTTCATGGGGATGTGGCGGCCATTCCTGAACAAGCAAATACCAGTCGTCTATTAATTTTAAACCTTTTATCAAGGGCAAAACGTTTAATAGATGCTGGAGCTGATGTGGTGGTTGTTCCTCTTAATTTAAGTAAAACTTCCCAAGCAGTCACGACTTCTAAGCTATTTGCGACAAATGGAACACCAATTTAGGCAAATCGGAACGACAAAGTGACCCCTGTTCGGGCTATTGCACCATAGGACGAGCAGACCGTCCCATACTAAACAGTTTAAGAAATAAACGTAGGAAATAAAAAATTATAACATGGAAAAGTACACGGTTTTGATGTAACCTCTGCAAAATTATTAAAGCATGTAGAAGTTACTCTTGTGTGTGTCTAATCTATATGAACTTCTGCGATCTGGGACCAGGAAGAGTTTCTTCGATGAATGGAAAACCGCACTTACATGGCCGCTGAATAAAATAGACAACCGTCTCAAATGTGAAAGTTACCGTGGAAAAGGTCTTTTAAACACAGTCAACCGATCAATCATCTAACCAGTGTGTCATTTTAAGGCTAATCCTGGAAAAATGTTGCAATTACAACATAACCATTCACGAGCGCTATATAGCGGGAACACATTTTGCCCAGATGTGTAGGAACTCGAGAGAAGCGTATTTGTCTCTCTAAGCTAACAACATATGGGTCGCTGTGTAGAATTGTAGTTGGACGAGACTGTGTCTGATCCTTTCGAGATAATATGAATTTGCAGATGATATTGAGCTTCTTGGTCGGAGACCAAATGTTATTAAGAATTATTTAATACCATCCACGCTAACCGACTGAGCCTTAATGTGAACATCAACAAAACTAATCGTGTGTAAATCTCGGAACAGACGACCATAACATTGAAAACGATGTTTAGGAGATGTAAAAGCCCGCATCACAGACGGACATCAAATGGTTTACACGCAGTCAAGATGTTTGAGATCAAAATATATTTCGCAGTCGTGTAAGCCCGCACTTTACAAAACACTTATACGACATGTGCCAACTTTTGGAAGCGAAAGTTGAACCTTGACCGCTAACGATTGTAGAAGATTATCTATATTAGATCCATTTATATGGTTAAGTTGAGACTGCGCGAACAACAAATATCTGATTCGAATGAATATCATTACAGAAGAGTGAGTGAGAGAAAGAGAGCTTCATGCCACTGACATGGAAGATTGATCGGCTTTGTTAAATCAATCTGTAATATTCGGTAATTAATATGCAATACTATATGGAAATAATATCGCATCATCAAAAAATTGCCAAATTATTTTACACAAAAAATATGTACATTACAATTAAATAAAAGAACATCCATCATATTATGTTGACACACTTTCTGATAACGCACAGTTAGTAGCAATCACCAAATCTCTGTAAACTTTTCCTAATTAAAGCAGCTCAAAGTCTAGATAACAAAAGAGAGAAAAGTATAGACAAAGTATAGATAACAGAGCAAAAGCATTGCGATAAAAACCACTTCGTTAGGCTTAATCATTTCAATTAGCATTTGATACATTAAATTAACATTATTAACCGCCTAGTCAAAATGAATTGTGCATAAAGAAAACTAATAAATGTAGTCTTAGGGAAATGAAACGAAAATCTAGGCGACCAACTCGTAATTATCCTCTGTTTTCACAACATAGAAGGTTTTCGCTAGAATTACATCCGTTATCAAATTCAATTTGTACCTACCTTCTGTTTCCATTGTATTTACATTTTAGAAAGATAGTAGCGTAACACTAAATTTCGTTTCCCTTCATAAACAATTTTATCAATATTTTATTTTCACAGCCTGATATTAGGTGCATTTTCACATCCATTATAAATGAAAACCGGAAGATTGTATCAAATTGTTATAATTAAAAATATTTCACTGATAGTCTTTAATTGTTTTCGTTGGAACGAAACGCAATTAATACGAACTGCCATATTTTTGTTTAATAATTTTATATCCTTGTATACTAAGCTATATCGAACCCAGCCACAGTTTTTAAAGGCTATATCTTGATCTAACGACAATTTTGGGAAGCCTATTAGATAAACGACTAAGATCGATGTGAGTAATAGTGACCTAATTACCTATTTGTAATCAAATCACAGTCCAGTTTTTATCACTTAAACTCTGTTTTGTGTATTTCAAATGCTAATTAAAGCTTATCAACTCAAGAGTATTACTAAAACGACTAGCCTACGGCCAGTCGAATTTTGGTTATCATCAAAATAACTTGTAAAAGTTTAAAATAAAAATTTAATATAAATTTAACATGTCTACAATTAGAGACACTAATTCTGTTGATTTACCTTCAAGCGACGGTGTAAGTTATTTCACTAATATTAAGTTTCAAAGTATAATTTGTTTAGTTTTCGTTTTGGTTAGGCCTTATAGTGATTAATTTGTGATAACATTAGTGATATTATATTCATCAGTAATATTACTTCTTACATTTTAATTAAATTTTAAGTGACTTGATAACATGCAAAAAATTAAATACAGTGAAAATATTTTTTTTTGTTTAAATTAATTAAGTATTTGATTCATAAAATTGGTTCAGTTTGCATTTAAAACAGCCTCTGCTTTGCAAAAGACAAAGAGATGGTCAATTTGGTTAAAACTCATGCCCATCATGTTAAACGGTTCGTTGTAACATTAATTTGTCCTCTGTTTATTTACCTACAGGAGCTCAGAATTTCTTAAGGTGCTTTTGTAATACGATAACTCTTTATCATATTTCAAGCCATCCTTCCAATTTAAAACATATTCTTTTGTTCAGCATACTCTCTATGTCACGAATATCTACGTTGTTAAAAACAAACCGGGCTCTATTGAACTATTACGAAAATTTTTGGTACGAGTTAGTGGCAAAGTATAAGGAAAATCTTAAAATGGTATTCTTGAAATTGGATTCCGAAAATGTTGTTCTGTTTTCATTTTCGTAATAAAATTATTTAGATTGTTTTTTAAATATTCGTAGTTAAAACGCAATGATTTCACACAGTTCGATGTCCCAAATTATTTATTTAGAGCTGTACTGTAATGGACATTTTATTACATAGGTAGTAAAAAAGGTGATTTCATTTTTTTCTTTATTACTATGGGTGATCATTTGGGAATTTTGGATTCATTTTAGAATTACCCCGTTTTTAATTTTTTTTAACACGTTCGCGGACGCTTTCAATATGTGTTTAACACAAATTTGATAACTTTTGTCATTGCCATGATATTTCGTTGCGGAAAGGAATGTATTGTTGAGAATTGACAAATATTTCGTCTTATTTTTTAAAAAAACGAAAAAATTGTATGACTGATTTGAGCGAAAATGTTAAAAAACGAAAAAGTTGCATGAATGCTATTGCATTCACGTCCGCGAACGTGTTAATAAAACTCTCTATTTGATGTCCAAAATAATGTTTTGTTCGAGATAATAATAAAAATTCTGTTTTTTCCTTTACATTTTATTTCCTAAAACAAAAGACATTTTTGGTTTTACCCGCCTCTATTCTTTAAAACATGAGTTTTTTTTAAGTTTGACCATTTTTATCTTCTGTTTACTACTACTAGTATATATTTGGGAAATCCATAATTTTTATTTAAGCACAGCTGATTTAACTACAAAAATTTAAATATTTTGGCATTTCGTTGCAACAAGTATTAATGAAACATTTTTACGTTATTTTAAATTTTTTATTTTACTATGATGGTTGAAGACAATAATTTATATTATAATCACAAAAATTTATATTATAAAATAAAATATTAAAAATTTAATAATAAAATATTTAACATTTAATAGTATTAAGCACAAAAATACACAACAGTAATTTAAAAAACGACCGTTTCCCTTAAAGTTTTCAATTGAATTTTTAATCATTTTATTACGAAATGTCATTGTTTTTTATTCCCCTCTTTCTTATTTTCGTAATGGTTTCAAGAATACCAATTTATGTTTTCTACGTTACGATTAGGAAAATATAGTTCAAGAATAGAGCCCCAGACAAACTCATATAGGTCTTTAAACTCATACTTTTTGTAGATTGGTACCATTTACATGGTGCTGTTGGACAACAGCATTCGTTTTTCTATGTAAAGAAATGGTATTACACTTATTGATGTTGAGACTGGGCTGATTGGAATCAATTGGTGGCAATTTGTGGGTGTCGTTGATGTTCTCTAAGGTTTTAAAAATTGTAAGGTCATCTACAACCGTTAGGACCTTTGAATAATGAATTATTGCGGTGATTCAGTTAATGAAAATGGTGAAGATCCAAGGACAAATAGGTGAGTCTTGAGAAAAACCCGAGCTGAAATTAATTCATACCTTTTGTATCCGATTTCGATGTATTGAGGGTTGCTCATGTATGAATTAAACCAGGTTACAAACCGACTGCAAAAACCAAACATGTACAACAGCATGCTAAGGCTTTATAATGGCTGATTGAGTCAAAAGCCTTAGGAAAGTCTGTGTATACCACATCAACCTGCTGGTTATCGATTTCCTTTATCGCGCTGCCGTTGAACTTTGCAAGGTTGGTTGAAGTTCATGTTTTTATCATAAAATCATGATGACCTAGTGATATGTATTGTAGTACCGTGGTTCTGAATTATTAGCATATTACTATTCAAATAACTTCGGAATCAATGAAATTGACGTTATACCTCAGTATTACATGAAATATTACTGTTTGTTCCAATTTTGAATATTGGTGTCACTCTGGTTATTTTTCACTTCTGGAGAAAAATGCTTACTTTTGATGATTGATTGAAAAGAAGACACCGAGGAATTCCCAAAATTTTGTAACATTTTAAGAACATTTCTAGAGAGTGATGTATATCTTTCGTCGCAATTTGTCGAATTTGCATGGATACTTTTTTGTTGCTATCACATAGTTTTATGTATTTATTGATGTCTTCCGGCTAGACCAATTGAAAAAATTGGGTGAACATGTTTGATATGACTTGTAGATCACTAGAGTTTTGCCCTTTAAATTTCACATGTTATTCGTTTTTCATCGTACCATGGACGATAACAATCAAATTTAGTGACAGCGTTGGGGACAAATAAAGCTATTCAGTTGGGGCAGAAGTGTGGGGAATTTCTATACTTTTAATTTTATTTGTCGTCGCAGTTGATGTTCACTGTGTCTGCTCTTCTGTAGTTGTAATGTGGCCTTTCTTCAGAACTATTTCGATAGCTTTGTGATTAATATCGGTAATGACGAAGGGTGATAATGATTCGTTTAATATATATACACAAACTGTTACGACCATTAATATATTCGAACTTTGACTCAGGTTAGAAATAACTATATGGTATCTATTAACAGGTACTCAGTTTCCCAAGACACATTAGTGTGTACATTTTAGCCAATTTCATCATCATATATCTCATATTAATTGATGGGAAATGAAACCACCCGTTACACTGTGCTAGTTGAAAAAAGTGACAAGCAGCCCACCCAGGGGTAACCCTAATTGGAGTGTGCTGAATTCAATGGTGCTAGTCCCATTCCAAAGTTAGTCCCCATTTTTGAGATATATGTCTATAAGTCAAAAATTTGTCAAAATATATACTCATTTTTCGTACCATTAAGATGTTCGGTTTGCTTTTTTCAGTGAAGTCGGCATACCACAGGATCCTATTTCCCCTTTACCCCTGTTCAAAACCATTCGGAGCTACGTACGTACGTAGCGCAAAATATCTCGCACTCCACAGTCCGCGAGATCTGAAAAGCTGGGTAAAGGCTGTACACGCCTAAATACCTATGCCTTCTGGATGATAGTGCCGGACATGAGCATAGGAAGTTATCTAAAGCCTCTTCCTCCTCTTCGTCCATGCAACTTCTACAAAGTCATTCGTCTGTAGGCCCAGCCATCTCGCATGTTTCCCAAAAAGGCAGGGGTTTGTCAGTTTTGGCAAAAGCTTCTTACAGCAATGACTTCGGCTCCTACATTGCTCTTTAGAAAAACATGGATCCACCAGTGCAGAAATCCGTATACACAGGTAAGGTTAAAAACAACAGAGGTTGGCATACTTAGGCCAAACAGGACGCTCATTTCAAATAAGATACAAAGAACACATCAATGGCATATTGGCATAACCAAATTTAAAAAAATAGTAGTAAAATCAAGTTTCGCAGAACACATATAAACTGAAAATAATATACTAAATTTAATAAAATTTTAACCATTTTGCACAGAATCAAAAAAGGACTGAAATTAGACAGGTTAGAAGATCTAGGTATACATTTTGGGCACAATTTGACTAATTAGTCATTTGTATACTGTACATACAGTATGTTCAACAAGAGCGTGTACGGCATAACTGTACTTAAAACTATAGGAACAAATATGGGCGGGTGTTAAATCGGTTCTCTATTGATCCTTCTTGGACGCTCTAAAACAAACATTAGTTTAACTGCAACTGTTTAGCGGATAACATGTATGAAAGAAATGAGTGCGATTTATAAAAAACGATTTGAAGCGGTGTCTTTAAGTGCACATCCGAAAGGACCAAAAATGTCGGTTGCAGGTGCAGCTAATTATACAAAAAAAATTGAAAACATTTGTACAGAAGAGGATTACACATTTTTCAATGTATAAAAATATTGACGATTGGCCAGATAGAGGCAAAATCCGAACCACTACAAAAAAGCAGGTTGAGGCCATCATACAGTTATTTGATGAAAATTCTTCGCTTACGATGGATGTAGCTGTGGCAAAATTGGCGAAAAAGGATACTATTTTACCAAAAACAACCATACGCAAGAACATGGCTACGTATATGGAAACATTTTTGTCAAACCACGGGCAACATATGTATTTTTGTAAAAGCGGCTACAGTGGGCGAATGAACATAAAAACAAAGATTTTACGAATATTGTGTTTACCGATGAGTCATGCTTTTGGGGTTTTAATGTTAAAAGGCGTGTTTGGCGAACTAAGTAAAAAACATGATTTTCCGAGCTGTGGCGCACCTGCATTAGCTCCATTTATGGGGATGATTCACCAAGCATGGTTTTGGTAAATTAATCGTTTTCACACGGGACCTAGATGCACTTTTCATGAAAAAAAAATTATTCAAGAGGTTTGTTACCATCTATCCTGAAATGGTTTAGAGAGGGGAACTCTAATTGGATCTTGCAAGAAGACAACGATCCAAAACACCATAGCCTACTCTGTTCGAAATTTAATCTCAAAAAGGACATCACAACATTGGATTTGCCATCTCGGGCACCTAATTCTAATCCGATCAAAATTTATGGGCATTCATGAAGAGTAAGCTGAAAATGTACCACATAAAAAATTTGAGCGCTCTAGCGCGAGTGGTCCGGAAGATATGGAAAAATGTATCACCACAGTATGCAGAAAAATTAGTTGATAGTATGGACAAAAGGAGCCAGGCAATTATTAACAGTAATGGTGACTTTACTAGGTTTTAGTTAATAGCGCCCTAGAAAAAATAACAAACTTTCATAATATAAACAAAAAAAAATCGTAGTTTTATTTTTACTTAGGTTTTTGCCGTACACGCTCTTGTTGCACATACTGTATACAAATTTCTCATAAATCATGAGTCAAATTGCGGCCAAAATTCACACCCTGAAAATATTCAAAAACAAAAACACCAACAATTTACTTAACGACATAATAAACACAAAAACCAATAAAATTTACGACTTATTATCCATAACTTAAAAACAAAAGAGGTGCCAAACAGCAGCGCCTATCTACAGTATATAAACAGCTTCAAAATAAATTATGTAATAGTAGTAAAAAATAAGCCGAAAAAGAGATTATTCTAGAAATAGACATTTCGATAAAATTTGAAAAATTGGCACAATAAGTAAGAACTAAAAACAACAATATAAAATTAAAAATAAAAAGTTTTCAGTTAAATAAAGGTTAGGTGAAATAGCCTTTTTCCCGGTAGATGGCTTTACATTCATATATCTCAGTAACCATTCATCGTATCGGACAATTCTTATGTATTTGAAAGGTGACATTTTAACTTGCACTTTGACATACAAAACATTAAAATCGGTGAAGTGAATAAAAAGTTACAACATTTTAAACATGGAGATAAATAATGAATACAATCGGTATTTTTTTCAATTTTATTAAGACAAAGGTAAAACGCATCTCAGGCTTGCGAGAAAATTGTTGCTGTTTATGGAGAAGGTGCTATATCAAAATCAGCACCAAAGAAGTGGTTCGCGCCTTTCGTTCTGAAAATATGAATGTCAAACTTGCACCTCGCTCTGGTCGACCAACCATTGGAAAAATCGATGAAATCATGCAGAAAATTGATGAAGACCGGCATATAAGCAGCCTTGTAATTGGTAAAGAACTAAATATTGATCATAAAACAGTTTTAAACCATTCAAAAATGGCTGGATATAAAAAAAATCTTCACGTTTGGGTACCACATGAATTAACAGTTAAAAATTTAATGGACCGCATTTCTATCTGCGGAATGCTACTGAAAAGGAACGAAATCGAGCCATTTTTAAAGAGAATGATTACTGGTGATGAAAAGTGAATAAGATTGGACAACTATGTGCGAGAAAAATCATGGACGAAACGAGGTGAAGCTTCCCAAACGATATCAAAGCCTGGGTTGTCGTCAAGAAAGGTAATGCTATGTGCTTGGTGGGATTGGGAAGGAATCGTGCATTATCAGGTGCTGCCACTGAGCCACACTATTTATTCTAATCCTTACTGTCAGCAACTAATGCGTTTAAGACAAGCAATTCAGTCATAACGCCCAGAATTGATCAGCAAAAAGGGTGTTGTGTTCCATCATGCTAACGCTAGACCACACACATCATTCATGGCCAGGTAGGAACTGAAAGACCTTGGCTGGGAAGTTTTGATGCACCCTCCATATAGTCCTGACCTCTTGAACTATCGGACTACCATTTGTTCCGGTCCACGCAGAACCATCTTAATGGTTCTACATTAAATTCATAAGAGGCCTGGGATGTTGTCTCGATTTTTCGCCTCTAAACCACAGAAGTTCTACAGTGATGAAATCATGGCTCTATCGAGTTCATTTAAAATAGCAAAATTCCTTGTTTCAATGTCACCCAAAAAACCCCACGAACTTTTTTCCCATACCTGTTATATAAACATAAATTGTTAAATGAACACAAAAAACAAAGTGAAAATCGGCTTGTGAAATCTGGTGAAATAAATAATATGGATACGTGGTTTAAACTCAAGTGCTTTTGTTATGTGTGTTGAAAATTTACAATTATGGGCAATTGCCGCAAAATAAGTGACGAAACCGCTGATTTATATCAACTGTACTTTTCACAAAATGTTCATAGTGGTGTAAATTGGACATCTTCATAGACCGCAAAAAATTGGAGCCGCAATGTTATTTTGTGTCCCGATGATATGGATAGATCCACAAGGACAAGAACATGATCCAGTTCAATGTTATGGGTGTATGAATTATGTATATTCTCGTTACAAACAGAAAAAAATTGGTTGTTTGACATACACTGCAACGACAAATGCTCAACTACCGCTGTCGCATTCAGATGAAATTCCTGTTCCGGAAAGATCAAAGCCAACTGAAGAATATTTACGACCAACATTTGAATTTGATGAAACCGGAGAAATATCTGCATGAATATATGTCAACCATTAAATGTCACTGCGCCATGCAATCACATTGAAATCGAGCAAAATCGTTTTGGATATTATGGTACGACGCCTATAAAACTATCGTAGCGGCAAACCATTATTTTGTCAAAGGATTTAAAACAAGAGAATATTTTCACTCCAAATGTCCGTATATATGGAGCAAAAAATAGTCATCGTCATTTTACGAGTTTTTCAAATCAATTGAGAATAATTCACCCGCTTTTGCACTGATATCCGTGGTTTGGTATCCACAATGCATATAATCCAGAAGATTGGCGATTGTTTATCAATTCCTATAAAAAGCGGTTTGAAGGTAGTTCTCCTTCACGTTACCAACTCAAAAAATTCCATTTGAATTCCACTCACCATATAGTTTTTCGACCTTGATATGTTCGACAAAGTTGTTTGTCTTGGCTTGCGCAACAACTTTGCTAAAGAAAGCATAACAAAAATCTTAATGGTCCAAGAGCTATCATCGTGAAAATGAGTGTATATTTTGACAAATTTTTGACTCAGAGCCAAAACATGTCGAAAAAATGAGGACTAGCACCATTGAATTCAGAATACTTGAATTAGGTTTACCCCCTGGGTGCCCAGTTTGTCACAAGATAAAAATGTGTCATTCAAGCACAGTGAGTACCGGGTGGATTGGCTTTGTTTTGGTTTCTACGAAAGTGTCGCAGCAAGCAGTAAAAGATGTCAATGGACGAAGGAATATATGCAAGATAGATAAATAATGACATTTTCTTGATCGTTGCTGGCTAGATTTTTTGTTGCTTGTTAGGGGTGAGTGATCACATTTATGCACGACGTATTGGGATGGAAAGATTTCGGAGCAGCACATAATATGTAAACCGGAGACAAAGTCATTTTGGTTACATTATGCAAGTAGCTCACAATCGCTTTTATCGTTAGTATTATAACTCTATTATAATTGTGTGGCAATTGCCTATTAAATAATATTGGCATTAGTCGCTCTGCATTTTACAATAAAATCCCAAGTTTGAGCCTAAGGCTAAAAATTTAAACATCGAAGATGGGGCTTGAAATTTTGCTTAATGCCTAAATAAAAAGCTTAAGCCTACTGATTTGTTTTGGGCTAGAGTACTTGTATTTATATAGTAAAAATAAAAAAAATTGAACCCAAAAATTAATTTTCGGTGCCCTAGCGTGTTTCGGTTCTCTCGTATTTACTTTATTTTTTCGTTTTTTATTTTTATTTGTAACGGGTGTTTTTTTAAGCCCGATAGAACTTGAAATTGTAAAAAATAACACGAAAAATTAAATTGAATTGTAATCAGATTGTTTTTTTATTTGAAAGATCAATACATGGTATTACTATTTGAAAATGATTTCGGGCACTGCTTGCCGTATGTCACGAATAACACGAACAATGCTGGCCTCCAAGGTGTCAATTGTTGCTGGTTTATCAGCATAAACCAATGACTTCACATAGCTCTACAGGAAATAATCGGGAGGTAATAATAATACCACCTTAGAGGTCAATTGACAGGTCCATTTCTCGAAATCAACATTATCGAAAGATCTGGATTTTAATAAGTGGATGGTTGCCGTCGCCGTATGGTACGTAGCGCCATCCTGTTGAAACCACATCTCGTCTGGATCAATGTCATCCATATTTTCAAACGATCATGGTGAGGTAATGTCGTCTATAAGAGTTGCGCGAATCGGCGACTGATTTTCAAAGTAAATTTTAATAATTTCGTAGCGTTGTTCAAGCGTCAGCCTATTCATGATGATTTGCCAGAGTATATTTTTCCTAAAAATTTAATTTTTTGTTTTATATTTTACAATTTCAAGTTCAATCAGGCTTAAAAAAAACACCCGTTATATTACGCTCACTAATTGATATCGTAGATGAGAAATTGGTGCATAGAGAGAGCACAAAACAAAATTGGAGCACCACCGTGTTTTGGTTCTCTCGTATTTACTTATTTACTTTACTTTTTTATTTTTTTTTTAGTTCGTTGCATATTCTTGGGACAAAATTTCGTTGCATTTTTCTATGTAATGCGACGCCAAAAACACTTCGATGTTAATATATTAATGATTCCGAAGATGAGCTTTACTGGCCGTACGTTAAATTGAATATAGCTGGCATGCTGTATATACTTTCAAAAATTACGTTAGCCATGTTACACCATGAGACACACATGTATAGTCAATAATTTACTTATAATATGGTAACTTAGGTTTAATACTAACTGTTTTATGTCGAGGAATGTTATATACAGTTTGTTTGGTAATACTTGAATATCAGCAATTGGTAGACTTTGATCCATTGTATAGTACTCATGGTATGTACGTTGCGTACACAACATCAGCAGACATCTATCTATTGGCATCAAAATAGCGCATGTTGATGAAATTTAGTCTATCGATATAGGGTATTTGTTTCTGATAGTACAGAGCTACTCATGTAGCAGAGCTTCCAGCCCTAAGTACCGTATGAGGCAATCGTGCGGTCATAGTTTATCACAGTATTCTTACATTGAGACGCAACTCTACATTTTATATCACCGGTCCCATATTTTGTAGAACTGAAGTTTTCGTTTTTCCGTTTGTAACGAAATCGAAATAGCTCTTTAACATATTTTTGGTCCAGTATTACTTCCAGCATTAGAATATATACATTTTGGTATGTATAAATCAAATTCGACCATTATTTCTAAATCGTAGCCCCAGAGATCACCAGTTCCAGTACCACCTAAATATTTCAGGTATCATTCATTGTAATTTTATTCTTGTTCTCAATTTGAAGTAGCTTTAATTTTTAAGGTAACGCACCAACCTTTAATTATTTAAAGTATGTATATAGAAATATATAGAAATTTATCAGGAAATGGAATTAATTCTCATTTGTGGCATGCCCGAGATGAATCGTTTATGGCATGTCTGAGATGAGTCGTATGTGAGAAGTCATACACGAATCTTATGTGACATGTATGTGACGAATTGTACTTGATATATTTATGAATGGTATAACATGTGACATGTTCATGTACATACAAACATTTTTATCTGTATAGACATCTTGTATTTTGTGTTGTACATAACGTCCATTTAACCTACCCAATGAAAACATTTTATTTAAATTAAAATTATTACTAATTTATTTTTAAACCCATTAATATTAGGCTGTTGCTTTAAACGACGTTAGAATCATCTTCCCGGCATATGTGTTGGTGTTTCTGATGGCTAAAATTTACATTTGTGTCGAATATAAAAAAATTTGAATATATTATTTTAAAATTTTCGTAAATCAATTACAAAATGTTTACTTACCTGTTCGGCAAACAGATTTAAACAACCGTACACAAAATCAAATCAAATTTATTTATTAAAATAATTACGATGATGTTGCGACGAGGAATGAACATGAAATGAAATGGAATTATTTATTTCTCTCGATTGTTTATCTATGCTATTTTAATACGTATTTAATATAATAAGAAACGTGGAAGACATGTCATACGTGTTTCGATTTAATATCGATAAAACTCTATTTGTTTTCTTTTACTTATACACATTTAGAAAAAGGTAAAGAATAGAAACGTATAACGTCTTTCGCAAAAAGAAAATATTCACATGCATGTCGACAAATTGGGTAGTTCTGTTCTAATTGTTCTTCCTAGTTTCCAAGATGGTGGGAGGTCCAGCTCAACAAAACTGTGGCAGAACCACTTTGTCGTGTACTGTTAATATGTCAGCTCAAGTTAAACTCGTAGAACCCGTGCCTGACATTGTAAAACAAAATTTCATAGATAGAGAAACAGAATCATTGAGAATTTTCTAAAGCACCTTCGCCATGTTTTTATTCATTTATCATTTAAAAATTTAACTAATTCTAAACATAACCATTATTTCAATTTCTTTTTTAATTCTAGGATCTAGATAATACAAAGAGAAAATGGAACTATAAAAAAATTGGTTTAATCGCTGGTGGTGTTATTGCTGCAGTAATTGTAATTACAGTGCTAGTCGTCGTACTGACAGGTGATGACGAGGATGATAAGACGACATTGGCTCCAACAACCACAACTTCAACAACAATTACAACAACAGATGATCAGAGTTCCACAAATACAGAAACTGGTACAGAGACAATAGAACCAGGAGAAACTACAACTCTTCCAACGGAGCCAGAAGAAATAACTCTAAATGATTTTCTATCAGGTACACTATCATCGAATCAATTCTCTGGCAGATGGATATCCGGAAAGGAGATTTTACTAGAAGATTCTGAAGGTCTCAAACTTATTGATGTTTTAACAAATACAGAGAACCTCCTTCTGGCCAAAGAAATTGACGGCTTATTAGCAAAAGCGACTACCTACTCCTTATCACCTGATAATACACATCTTATCGTTGGTTATGATCGTATTAAAGGCTACCGACATAGCTATGAGGCATCATACAGTGTAGTCGAATTAATCGGCGATGATGTGGAATCAAAGGTGGCTGGAGAAGAGAAAAAAATTTTCATCAATGATGAAACCGATAAACTCACATTAGTGCAATGGAGCCCAATCGGCCAAGGCCTAGTTATTATTTACAAAAACAATATTTATTATAAACCAGATTTAGTGACCAGTCCTATTCAAATTACTACAGATGGGAATAATAAAATATTTAATGGTGTGCCAGACTGGGTCTACGAAGGTAAGCGAAAAAACTTTATTTGAAGTATTTGATTAAAAATAATTTATTGTACTATATAATTGTAGAGGAAGTATTCGGATCAAATTCCGCATTGCGATTTTCACCTGATGGCACAAAACTAGCATACATTCGGTTTGACGACTCAGCCGTGCAAACATTTGAATACACGTATTACGGTGATCCGGGCACTTTAGAAGCTCAATATCCAAAAATGATGGAAGTTACATATCCAAAAGTTGGTACATCCAACCCAATTGTAAACGCGTATCAAGTTGATTTACCAACAAACAGCCTCTATCCAATCCGAAAAGTAGAAATTCCTTTACCGAACGAACTTTCCGGTACAGACCATATAATATCGACACTATCATGGACAAATAATGAGCAAATTGTAACCACGTGGATGAATCGTGTACAAAATGATGCTTACATTCAAGTGTGCGACTTTTCGGCGTGCTTAATACGTGGACATATTCAGAGCAATGGAGGTTGGGTGGAATTATTCAGTGATCCGCTTTACAATGAAGATGGTACTCAATTAGCCTTAATTATATCGCACGATCAAGGTGCTGGAGCTGGTGGATACCGACATCTAACACTTCTTTCGACAATTGATGACGCACAAATCGTATTAACGAATGGGAAATATGTCGTAACTAAACTGCTTCACTGGGATATGGATCTCAATTATATTTTCTATACAGCAAACATAGAAGAAGATTCCCGAGTTTCACATCTTTATGCTATTAAAGCGGAACAAAATGCAGATTCACAATGTTTGACTTGCGAACTTGTTTCATTGGGTGGCGGTTATTATAAATATTTCTCTGCATCATTTTCAAAGGAAGAAAAACTATTCGGATTAAATGCATTGGGCCCAGATGTACCACGAGCAGATATATTTTCTTATAGCTTAGTGCAAAATGCGATCATGTTGGTTCATGAACGAGTGTGGGTAACAAATGATAGGCTTGCAAATATGGATATACCAACTATAGAGTATGACGATGAAATTCAATTAGGTTCAGGCTATAATGCTCAGGTGTCAATGATTTTGCCAAGAAATCTCGATAAATCGGGTAACACAAAATACCCGGTATTGATTAATGTGTATGGTGGTCCTGATTCAAACAGTGTAACATTCCAATGGGCCGCCAATTGGGGTACTTATTTGGCATCTGCAAAAGACATCATTTATGTTCGAATAGATGGGCGTGGCTCAGGATTACGCGGTGATAAATTAATGCACGAAATTTATCGAAAACTCGGCACAGTAGAAATTGAAGATCAAATTGAAACTGCTAAATTATTGGCCGCCAAATATCCATTTATTGATCGTGATCGTATGGCAATTTGGGGCTGGAGTTACGGCGGTTATGCAGCTGGTTTAGCATTGGCAAAAGACACTGAGGATGTATTTAAATGTGCCGTTTCGGTTGCACCAGTAACGGACTGGACGTACTATGGTATCGTATTTAATAAACTTTGTTCGTTCCTTACGTAAATTATTAATTATGATTTCAGATACAATTTATACTGAACGATATATGGGTTTTCCTTCGGACGATAATGAAGTTGGATACGCTAATTCACGTTTAAGTACATTATTTAAGGAATTCGAAGACAAAAATTACTTTTTAATTCACGGTACTTTGGATGATAATGTACATTATCAACAGGCTATGGCCTTGTCAAAAACACTAGAAAAAAATGAAGTTCTTTTTAAGCAAATGGTATGTGAAATGTAAATGAATCTTTTATCTAAATTAATAGTAACCCTTTTTATGAATTTAAGTCATATCCAGATGAGGATCATAGTTTATCCGGTGTTCTTCCACATTTCTACAACACGCTGGAACGTTATTTTAGTGACTGTTTTCATTTAGAACGTAATAAGTTTAAATAAATTAGTTTTTAAAATGTTTGTGTTAATAAACTTACCTTTCTAATCATTGGTCTTTTGCACGTGAAATCAAATAGTCGTCGTACGTAAACAACAAACCAAATATCGCTAAAGTACAAACAAATTGATATTATGTTACTCATTATTGATGAATGTAGTTGATTCAAAGCAATGTAATCGGATATCACTTCGTTATTTTAAATTCAAGAAGATATTTCTAATCAATCAATAAAAACAATGCCTATACAATTAATCAATTTGGATCTGTTGTTCCTGTCAATTTTCACCCACTTGTACCTACCTAACACATCACAAAGACTTATACGAATTATATTCAGCTACTCAGATTATATTCAAGTGCTTGCAGTGCTATTTTTGTAGATTATCATATGTAGACTAAGTCATAAAGATAAAATATTTACTTATCGGTCTCTAATTTAATTAGTGCTGGTTCGCCAGTATGTAAAGTATTTACACTTGATACTTTTTTTGTTTAATATGAGGGGTGAAATTAGAGGGGACCCTGTGAACTGCAACTTTTAGATCTATTGCCCGTTCCAGTCAGCCTATCACGTTATGTGAGAATTTTGTTCCTTAATAAGTGCTACTACCCAGCAGGAAAGTCATTAACGTAACATTAGTGACTCATCAGCGACAGTCAATGAAACGTATATAGAAATTTATCAGCAAATGAATCTGATTTTCGTTTGTGACATATCTGGGATGAATCGTTTATGACCTAACTGAAGTGAATCGCATATTAAAAGTCGTAGACTAAAGTTATGTGACATGTCTGAGAAGTATTGTATGTGATAAGTCTTTTTTTTTTAATAGTACCAATGGCTTTATTCTTGATTTCTACATAAGAAACTAACAATAAGTGTTCAAATCTTAAGCTAATTACATTTTTTAAGTTTTAACCAATGTTAATACTTAATATTAGTATACACAATTTAATTTAGATCCTACTTATAAGCGTAATCTACACATTTAATGATTTTACGGGTTCATTAGTCCGAGTGGATCTGCTCTTCTCAGTCGTTTAAATCGAGGCTGTTTTAGTATATATCGGGACAATTCGTTGCGATGTCCCTGAAGTTTTGAGTAGTATTTCGAACTGAATTCCTTGATTGTTGCTTTAACGGTATTAATACCAAGGTCGTTGTATATGTTAGTATTAACAGTACAACATTAACAATCGCCCAAATCGAACGTGTTTTTTTTAAATTGTCATATACAATAAACTTTTTGTATATTTTTTATAACCTGCAGCCCTATTCCTGAATACGATACGAAAACGAAAGTATAAGATTCCTATTCGATTTTAAATAAGAATCGTACGAATCTGATTCAATTCAAATACGATTTTTGCATTTTCGTTTTCGTATCGTATTCAGGAATAGGGGGGCTGTATTTTATAGTTACTTTTTCCTGACCAATCAATTTTTTAAATTGAACGTATAAACTGTATTTAATGCATAAAAATATCAAACAAAATCTTGACCTATTTTAAGTGTGTTTGTGTTACGGTCATATAAAAGTGTTTACAAATTAAAATAAACCAAATCAGTGAAATGTCTGTGGAAAAAAAATGTGTTGAGTGCTCTGTGATAATTGTGAATGAATGGTTTCTTGCGTGCAAGGGATTTTTGTGCGATAAAGTCATTAGTTACACGTGTGCTACATCTAAAGGATGAAACACACCAAGCAGCAGCAGCGAGCAGCAAACTTTAATTTTGGCTTATTCGCTTATTTAATGATACAAAATCATAGTTTGCTTATAAATATAGGTATTTCCATTAAAGGACATTAAGTATTTTGTAATTATAATTGAAAAATTTAAATTTAAAGAAATTGTATTGAATGAAGTTGCATCTGTCGCGGCATCAATAGGTTCCACACCCAGCAGCTTCAATTTGCTGCTCTTTGCTGCTACTCATAACCGCAATAAAATTTGCACAATCCAATTTTACTACTAAAACAAAACAATCTGCTGCGCTGCTTGGTGTGCACGCCCATACGCAGCCGTTAGTGTGGATTGCTTGGGATATGTTGCGCTGCTCTTGGTGTGTTTCATCCTTAAGGCGAAAAAACTAATGACCAAATTTCCCACTGAGGTCAAGAAGGCGATGAAATTTATATTGAATGGATTGCCAGGTTTGACTTGGTTTTGCCCGGAATGCATAACTAACATGAAATAATAAACATCGTCGTCTCACCAAAAAAAATGCGCAAGAAAATGATAATTCGAACAATGATATTCATGTAGTGTGCGAGGTATCTAATAAAACTGTCGTGAACCGCAGAGTAACACGATTACAATCAAAAACTCAATGGGAAAATGGCACAATACTACAAACTGCCTATTCTGATATCCTGATACCATCTGTATTGAAGTTCACCGACCAGCTACCTCAAACATTTATATCAAAGCCTATACCATCAGTAACCACAACTGCAGCTTCACTAAACTCACATCTTACACATGAACAACCATATCAGTCAGCATTTGATGAAATAAAAGCAGTAGAACCCTGACGATGGCTCTTCGTTAGTGGAATTGAAAGTTCTGCGACGAAAGAAAAATTCGAAAACTTTCTAAAAATTAAAATGAAACTGGATACCGCAGTGTGTATCAAAATTTCCCGCAACCAGGAAAACAGTTATGTGTATGACTATATATCATTCCGTGTTACTTTGCCAGTAAATCAATTTTTGACTACATTACATTCCACGTTGTGGCCTTCTGGACTACTGGTGAAAGAATTTGAATGGAAACGACGTCGCCATAATTTTCGACTTGGGAGCCCAATCAACAACCATTCTGAAAATGAACTTAATAGCAAATTCTTTCGAAACAAAATTTTGATCTTAGATCAAAAAAATGACTGGCAATGCGATGTATTTCAATGACATTTCGATCAAATTTATTGTATTGCCAATCATTTTTTTGATCTAAGATCAAAATTTTATTTCGAAAGAATTTGTTATAAGTTTCCAAATAATCAATCGGATTTTCGCAATTCAATAAACAACAACCAAATAACCTCCAAACTAAGCAACGCAGCCTGTAACTTCAATGATGATTTTAATATACGTACTATGGATGAGGTTGAAGATGTCAATGCTGACTTGATGAATTTTTCACGCTACGAAAACCTCGTCAAGACAGCGAGAGTTAAAACCATCAAAATGAGAGATGCCGTGTGCGATTCAAATGGAGGCTTATTTTATTTTTCATCTTCTGAAAACTACTCAAAGACTCCAAGACTGAGTAATAAGTGCACATCTAAACACTGCTAAACTCAAACTGATATTGACATCAATTCTGCTACTTACAACAAATCAATCATCTCCTCATTTAAATTTAAGCTTATGTTAAGAAGAAGCATAAGTAACAACCACCATGAAGATTATATAAACCGGTATGAGTTTGTTAAAGATATCCCATCTCAAAAATTTCTGCATGCTGAACCACAGATTTTAACCTGGCTAAATGGCAAACACTTAATAAAATCGTCTACTTTTATTTGTGTTGCTTTAGAAGAAAAATTGGAAAATTGCAATCTTAAAAAATATCTATCCCGAAATGGACTTATACTACATAACTTCTACATTAAATCAGTTAATGAAGTTACAAAAGTTTATAAAATTGGAGGTAACTACGTTATTGTGGTTACAATCAAAAACTGATTGCAGTGATCTAATCTACGCTTTAAAAACTTTAACCTCCTACTTGCAACAACGAAAAAATGAGCCGTTCATAATTACCTTGGATGTTAGCCACCATGTCAACAAGCTTTTGTCAGTGTTGGATTATGTTACAAACTTAACAACATCAAATGGATTTTAAATATTCCTTTCAATATGTCACTTCAATATGAGAGAATGTTATCTTCCCGTTGGATTACAGGTGATCCCTCGAAGTTCTCATATGGAAACAGTACGGATTTTCCATCTACATCTCCGACTTTTCACAAGGTGTTGTCTGCAGAGTCCAGCTATAAAAATTCGATCATGGAAATAATGTTTTACATGAAACACTCAAACAGCCTAATAAAGAGCCACTTAAAGGATCACTACATTAAGAACATAAATCTACTGCCTTTCTGTGCTTCTTCCTTAAATCAATTAAACATATTTGTATTTGACAACGCTACCAAACAATATCTTGAAGAACCGACCACAAAACATCAGTTTGGCTTCGATGGGAATAATCTGGTGCAACTGTGTGAAGACACAAACACATTTATTAGCCCTAACAGATATATTTTTTGTTCATCGGGTACGGTAATTATGTTAGATCATCAGACTTACAACTCGTTAAACAATTTCTATCTTAAAACAAACATAAAGATGCCGGTCATTACAAATATTCAAGGTGTACTTGGATGTGGTAAATCAACCTGGATTATAAACAACCATAATCTGGGCACTGATCTTGTTCTATGTGCTACAAAAGAAGGACTTGCTGATATTAAATTAAAGGTAAAATCTCGTTGCGAGCACGAAAACATTGTTTTTATTAACATCAAATTAAACTACAAAACGATTGCCTCGCATCTAATAAATGGTAACCGGACCTACGATACAGTTTTTATCGATGAGTACATGATGGTGCATGCTGGATATATAGGGCTTGTGGTTATCAAAAATAAATGTTCTAAATTATATCTTCTGGGTGATAAAAACCAAATACAATATATTGACAGATTACATCATGTCAATATGCAATTTTCCGATGCAAGTGCTTTCATAACAAAGACTGAATACTTGAATGTAACGTATAGATGTCCAGCTGATGTTACTTCTGCTCTCAAAGAATACTACCCTAACATCACTAGTATGAACACAGTTGAAACTTCTACCGAATTTATAAACCTGCCACCAACGTTAGCGTCATTACCTGTGTAAGAGAACGCTTTTTTTAGAGCAAATTTCAGGGTTTTGATAGCTCGATTTACTTTGCATTTCAACAATGTTGATTTTGTTTGTTGCCATTGCCGTCGAATTTGCCGCTTTTCCTGGATTTGTGACTAGATATTATGTGATAATTTATTAATTTTTTCAGAATTGTTGATGATTGGTGAAGCCTTTTCAACTGGTAATTCCAGTGCCTCTTTTAGCTTTTCTGCAGCCACATCAATATCTACAGGTGTTATTAGCGGGATATCAATATGACAATTTTGTTCGACTAGTCTCCTATATTGATTCCAATCAGTTCGCGTGTTTGTCAGACGTTTCGCTGTTTCTGATTTTAAGAGAACAGTACTCATTGTTACTATTATCGGTGAAAGATCAGACGACATACCATAACAATCGGTGGCCTTAACATATATACGTACGCACTATGTCTTTGGTTACGCAGAAATCAATTAGATTTTATTTTATCCATGGGCCAGTAAGTAGGATGACCGGTAGATAAAAAATCAAGGGACTGTTCAATATAGCTTCATAAAGTTGTTTGTCTTTAGTCTTGAACCCCATTGCGTATGTGAGCAAATTTATGTACTGGGTTTATGTGTTGGGTGAGAAATTTTTTACACAGCTGAAGGAAAGATGGGATCAGTCTGTAATACAGATTTGTAAATTCGAACGAAAATCCCAAATTTATTTATCACAGAATAATATACATTGTAGTAAACTGTCCCTAACAATCATCTTCATTGGCACATGTGTTGATTTCCAAATAGCTGCAGCATGCAATTTAGTTGAATATAAAAAAATTAGAAAATTGTTAAAATTTTCAGAATATAGTCGCAATTTCGTTGCGCCAAAGAGTGTAAATGAAATAAAATGCAAATTATTCCATATCTCTCGATTGTTCACCAAGTGATTTAATAACGGGTGATTTTTTTGTGGTTAGGATTTTCATGCATTAGTATTTGACAGATCACGCGGGATTTCAGACAAGGTGTCAAAGAGAAAGATGCTCAGTATGCTTTGACATTTCATAATGAATAGACTTACTAACGAGCAACGCTCGTAACGCTTGCATGAATAGACTTACTAACGAATCCGCTTTTTTATCGACAAATTTTGTTCAGCGATGAGGCTCATTTCTGGTTGAATGGCTACGTAAATAAGCAAAATTGCCGCATTTGGAGTGAAGAGCAACCAGAAGCCGTTCAAGAACTGCCCATGCATCCCGAAAAATGCACTGTTTGGTGTGGTTTGTACGCTGGTGGAATCATTGGACCGTATTTTTTCAAAGATGCTGTTGGACGCAACGTTACGGTGAATGGCGATCGCTATCGTTCGATGCTAACAAACTTTTTGTTGCCAAAAATGGAAGAACTGAACTTAGTTGACATGTGGTTTCAACAAGATGGCGCTACATGCCACACAGCTCGCGATTCTATGGCCATTTTGAGGGAAAACTTCGGAGAACAATTCATCTCAAGAAATGGCCCGGTAAGTTGGCCACCAAGATCATGCGATTTGACGCTTTTAGACTATTTTTTGTGGGGCTACGTCAAGTCTAAATTATCTTCAAAAAGTAAATGTCATGGACCAATCTAACGTTTCAAATAAAGAACCGATGAGATTTTGCAAATTTTATGCGTTTTTTTTTAAAAAAAAGTTCTCAAGCTCTTAAAAAATCACCCGTTATATGAGAAACATCGAAGGCTTTTCACTCATGTTTCGTCCAAGACATTACCATGAAAGAGCAAATATATATGACATGTCTCACACGTGTCGTCGAAGGTCGACAGTCAAAGGGCAATTCATTTGAGGAATTATTGTGGCGTGTCATTAAATAGGGATTTAGTCAACATATAATCAAAAATAGTCCAACATTTATTTTTTGTTTTTTCTTACACATTTAGAGCAAAAAGGTAAGAAATAGAAACGTATATTTGTAGTAAAATAATGTTCACATGCATGTTCACAAATTTCCAACTAGGTACGTTTACGCAAGTTGGGCTACATTTCCCTCGTGGAATGTGGAATCTGTAGATGTTCATCTGCAAAAAGCAATATAAGCTCCATATGTTAGATTAGCTACTAATTCTGCTTCGTTTTTTCAAAATTATGAAGATCTCAGTTTTCTTGTATCTTCTTCTGATACATTCAAATTTGGAGAGCGATAATGTGTAAATTTTCGATTGAAATACGTTTGGGGATTTCCTTAGGGTATATGCGGAGTGTCGGTCTAGTCCAGATTTCTCCCGCTGTAATCCGCAAAATTGCTTTCGGTTTGTCCTCAACTTCCCGTTCGGGAATCCTGTTCAAGAGATTAGTGGAGTTTAGGTTTAAACTATACAGGAAATTGACCGATTTGAGATCAATTTCCTTGCACTAAACAGACAGTTACTAGCCTAAGAGCATGTTGCTTAATCTTTCTCTAGCTTCTAATCCCCATTAAGGGATTTTGCTGTAGTTTCATCATAGTATTATCATACGGTTTGATGAAGACTGTTCAACGTGTTGGATTTGGAAACATGCTTCTTCAAAATTAGACTTCTGGATCTAAAGCGCAGGAGGAACTTCGTCAATCCAAGCTAGTACATTTATGAACTAGGTTTGCCTTACAGACAGAACATCACCCTCGTTCATTTTCAGCTCTCCATTCGTGGTTTAGATGGCTGTAGTTCGAGGGTGGAATTCCCTAGTAAAATTTCAGGTGTTGGCAAAATGATATCACGAGCTTAGCGCTTGGAAGCTGATGTTTCCGATGAGCTCCTAGTTATGGGGCAACCTTTTTTCACGTAACTTTCGTTTATGTTCGTCGAACCATTCATTCCGAGTTCTTGGTATTCTTCCTCCAATTGAAGTTTCCACTGCGCCTGGTGACTGACTGAATAGCTTGCCACTGCTCCTGGATGTTTTTCTGAGGCTCGTGTTTTTCGTTCTGCTTTAGTAGTTCAGTTTAGTAGTTCAGTGACAGCTGATTGGTAACTGTGCAAAGAGTTATTTTTTTCTTGTTTATTAAACGTCATTGATAATTTGCACTTATATTTGAGAATAACAAGCATATGACCACTGTCAATATCGATGCCTCTACATTATTTTACGTCAGTTATGCTGGCGAAATGTCTCTTCGGTATCATGACGTGATCAACTTGATTTTCATTTTTTGATCATTCTGTCGCCACGTTACCTTGTGGATTTTATTACGCTGAAAGAATGAACTCGATTCGACTAGGTTATACATCGTAAATTATAGCGAGTTCGGCGACGTGTTGGCCATTGATGTTGCTACGCTTATGTAAGCTATATCTACGGACCATATGTGATATAGTTTTCCATCCTATCGATTTTTGCAATAAAGTCGTCCACGACGATTTTGATACCATGGTCCAGGATGTTATTGTTGATATTTTCCGATTCAACAAAGAACAAATCTTTCACATTGAACTTTTTTGTGCGTAATTTAATCGTGCATTTCCGCATTTCAACTGGGAGGAAGTCGATGATATGCTGCTGCATTGGACGGTGAACGAGAAATTTGAGTCCAAATTATTCTCTATTCTTGAGGGCCGGCCCAGGTTTAATGTGTAAATTTCGGCCTGGTTCGAAAGGTTGTAACATAGGCCTTGCGGTTACGCCTTGGTGTGAGTGCACATGCTGGTTGCGAGTGGCTCAGGGCTAGGGGGGGGTTCAACACCAATTTAACGAGTAACCAGTCTACTGTTCCAAAAAAAAAATCATGTGCCGAAAACAAAACTAATACCCCAAAAAAAAAAATACAATAAAACGGCTTTAACTCCGCGTGCCCATGTTGACTTCTCACCACCCTCGATCTCCCCTTAAATGCTTGTCTATCTCATGATTGTAATTTTAATAACGCCAAAAAAACAAGAAAAGAAGCAATTCAGTGACCGCTGCCGCAAGAAAATGTTTACAAAAAAAAAAAAAATTACTTGCAAATCTTTAAATTTATGTCGCCTAGTATAGTAAACAAAATCAATTTCTTGAACATGTGAGGAACGTTTCCTTCTATTACCGAGGTAAGTTCCTTTGTAAATATTCTATTAAGCAAATGTATTCTAAGGTAACATAACTTATAACAATCATAAATCATCAAGGAAATAAAAAATTTTAAATTATATATAAAAAAAAAATATAAAAAAAAATCGATTTACCATTTGGTCCGTTGCTGGTTGACGATGTCCACCTTCCGTTTGGTTCCGTTACTTAGGGCACTCCTTACTCCTTCTTTAATATTAATGCGGTTAAGTACCGGTACAAATGTTACACCCCGCTTTAGTTGTTATGAGGCCCGGCGATTAAAATTACGACCTCACCGGTATAATTTTCTTTTGTTCTAAGACAACGCTGTGTATTTGCAGTAGACGTTCTGCTGATTTTTTTATTTCACGCCACGTAGTAAGAGGTATAATGAGCCACAATTGCAGATATGCTCAATACCAACGCTCTTTGTTGCCCCAACTGTTATAATCCCGTTGATTCGACGCGCTTGTAACCCCGCGTGTTATGTTTATTATCTTTTTTTTTGCAGCTTAGCAATTTATTCGTAACCACAAAATGAATAGGCTCTAGTTCTCCACGAGTATTTTATAGTTTTTTGGGGTTTCTTTTTTTTGTGTTTTATACGTTTTATTAAATAACACTATATTCACTTTTTGTTTCCATAATACATTACTGGTTGTGAGGTTTATGAACCACCGACTATGGATTTCTTCCAATCAAAACATGCACCGTTTTCTTAATGTTTATAAACTTTTTATTGTATAATTTATTTATTTATTTATTTATTTATTTTTTTTGATCTTACAATGAGATGAACAATAGGTTTTACTAATTATGTTTATTGTTATATTTATATAAATTTATATAAAGCAAACTAAGTATTATCACTAATTATAATGTTTTTTTCTATTTGGGAAAACTCCCCACAAGTTCAATCTCAAATTTTCTCTTCGATCGACTCCCCACTTGCAGTCAACTTCTTTTCTTTTCTCTTGTTTTCATTTATTTTTATATATATATATATAGACAACTCTTTCCATCCAACACTACTGTTCCCTTTCCGTACCATAATTATTGATATTTTTTTATTTTGTTTTTTCGTTTTGCTTTCCTCTATCCCATCTGTATTCGTAATTATCATTTAATTATATGGTTCGAATCCGCGGAAATTTAAAGTTTCAATAATTGTACGCTTTACGTCTACAAAGCGATTAAAGGAATTGATCAGAGGAAAGATGTATTCCCGAAATTCGTAAGCCAACCGTTACAAGGTACTGTGGGCCTTTAAGTTTTAGAAGATTGTGACGGCTCATAACTTGAAGGTTTTTGTGACAGTAGGTAGGATCGCCGCTAATGCTACGTATTACACGTATAGGTGATACATGCAAAGGCATTCAGTTCAACGTTGAACACGTTTATATAGCGAACCACTTCAACAAGGCATACGCCAGTCTTCCTAACCTGGGGAACAGACGCTAATATGGTATTGCTTTTACGACGCTCAAATCTCAACATGTAGTTGGCTATCAACATAATTTCCCCTGCATCGACTTCACTATATCGCCTGATTTACTAACAGTTACTCAAGGAACATCGCGAAGAGGTATGAATTTATGACTTTCCCCCCATGTTGTGTACGTTTACCTATTTTGCACTCCGAAATTTGCCCCGAACCATCAGTACTGCAGGTCATCAGCATATTAGTAATGAGGGTATTTTTATGTTTTAAGAAGGGGGCGTAATGTAGTTGACAAGGCAATGTTTGTACTGTATTATATAGATCCCTTATAAGTACTAGACCCTATTATAATGAAATACAGTATCGAAGGGAATAACAAAATATTTCACGCTATGAGAATTTTGTCTTAAGCGATAATATCAATGAAAATATTTAAAGTTAAATGCATAGCGTGATTTAAAGGGGTTTGAAGATGGTTGCGGTCTTGACGATATACCTTCTTCTATTCTGAAGGAGTACGCTGAAATTTTAATAATTCCATTATGCTATCTATTCAATCATTCCTTAAGTACCGGCGTGTTTCCCGAAAAATGGAAAATTTCAAAAATTACTCCAATTTTTAAATCGGGTAAGCGTGATGATATCACATGCTACAGAGGAATATCAACTACATCTTCAATTCCGAAATTATTTGAGTTAGTATTATGCAACAGCTTTAAATCCACAATTGCACGTTATATATCAATAAACCAGCATGGGTTTATGCCTGGCCGATCCACATCGACTAATCTGGTTGAATTCACCAGTAAACTAATTAACGAGATAGAAAGGCATTGTAAAGTTGATGTAACGTACACGGATTTCAGTAAAGCATTTGATTCTATCTGCCATCATAAAGCACTCCAGAGTTTATTCGATTTTGGGTTTTCTCTCGATTACATAAATTGGTTTAAGCCATATCTATCAAACCGGCGACAATTTGTAATAATGGGAAACGAGAAATCAAACGTTATTAAAGTTACATCTGGTGTTCCCCAAGGATCATACCTCATGCCTTGGATTTTTATTGTTTTCAAAGACCGAATATCCGCGATAATCAAAAACTCAGACGTGCTCATATTTGCAGATGATGTGAAAATTTTTCGGACTATTAATGGTTTGTTGGATTCGGTGAAACTTCAAGAAGACTTAGATAGATTAAGTGAGTGGTGTGCGAGACTCACTATATACTTAAATTTTAAGAAATGCAAAATCATGTCTTTCCATTCTAAAAAAAAATCTGGTTATTACTTCATACAAAGTCAACCACGAAGTATGCAAAGAGTCAATGAGATTATAGACTTAGGTGTTGTATTTGTCGAAATCGCCATATTTGGATTTGTTAAAAGATGGACAGGTGAATTTAAGGATATTCAAACCTTTTTTTTTTGTTAAAGAAAAGTGACTGGGATTACGACCACAACTTACCATTCCATGAAAATGTGACTCACAAAATAGGCGACTTCTGTTGGGTGCGGCTTTTATTGGTAACGTTTTGCTTGGTCACGTTGATTCAGCTTACATCTTGGAAAACATATCAATTCACGTGCTATGCAGAACATTTCGAAACCATGAATTTTTAGCACTTGAACACCATTCTACTAACCATGGAGAAAACAACATATTTGACTTTAATTTATCAAAGAACAATTTTAAAAATATCTTGAAGAACTATTTTTTTAAATTTTTAATTGTTAAACTAAAATTTGGTTTATATTTTCTTTTTTTTAAGTTTTTTGTTTAAAATTACTGTTTTAACTATTGTAAAAAATCTGAAATCATATATAAAAATTACAAAATAGATTTCTTTAAATAAATAAATAAATAAATAGACACTTACTTACATCATTACACAATCAAATCACATATTTATATAATATCTCATTTAAATAAAAACATTGTATCATTATGTATGTATTGAAAATAAAATTCATACCGTTATGAATTTTATTTTTCAATACCTACATAATGATTAAATGTATAAAAAGTTGTTAAGAAATTGAATATTTGTACCTACTTTTCAAAAACACATAAATAAATAAAAAAAGTCTGTAATTTTCTTTTGTACCATTTCATTAATTATGGTTTCCTCCAAATAATTTTCCAAGTCACCAAGAATGTTGTGCATACTGTTTCTCCATCTGAACGCCTATTTTGATCCATTATTGAGAGACGAAACCACAAATTTGTGTATACGTATACGACGTATAATACACAATTTTGAGTAAGTGTGCTGTCATTTGTTACGCATGTATGTGTGTTGTTTTTGTGACCATATGCATCAAAATTTATCGAACCGGGTGGAATCGGTTCAAATTTTTGGTGCTTCCATTCCTGTTTTGTGACATTTTCCCATGATATCTAGATGGGGAACAAATTTGTTCGGACGTAACGCCACACCATTCGCAATATTTTTATTTTAGGTTAATAATTTTATATTTTGTAAATTAACAAATTTTATATTTTATAAAAAAAAAAAACAATTGTAAAACATTTCGTGTTTATTTATTTTTTACGTGTCGTTTTATTGAACACGAAATGTTTTACAATTGTTATTTTTTTATAAATTATAAAATTTGTAAATTTACAAAATATAAAATTATTAACCTAAAATAAAAACATTGCGAATGGTGTGGCGTTACGTCCGAACAAATTTGTTTGTTACTAATACAAAAACACATATATTCTACACTATTGCGTTTCGGTAATTCTTCTCTCCTGTTATTATTTTCGGATCAAAATAGGCGTTCTGGTTGGGCTTCGGTAAATCGACGCAAATCCAGTAAGCGCTTACGAATGGTTTCAACTGAAGATATCGAAACTGGAACATCATCTTCATCCTCTTTACCACTATCCTCATTTCCTTGGGCGGTTGTGGATTTTAAAATATGTATCACAAATTTCGCGATCACTTAGAAGCGGAGTATCAATGCGGAGCATCACCTAGTATCAATGCTTAAGTAATCTTCGACCGTGATATTTTGAGGTAAATTTGTAACCAATGAAATACGATCAAAAATATTATTCACGTCATCGTTTACAGTAGTCTCGCATATTATCTCTGGCTGATCCTCGTCGAAAGATTTTCGAATAGTAAACTAGAATAACGTAACATGTACAACGCATCTAAGACTGATACTTGTGTCATATCTTTCTTAATGCTGTATGATACTCAACTTGTCAAAAACGATGTTTACTAAAAATCAGTTTTTGACCATAAAATATTACCAATTGACCTAGTTCTTTCTTTAGTATGAACTTAGACGTACAATTGAGCGATTAATACATGATTATCACAATAAAATGTTTAGTATGTCTACGGTCAGGTTTCAAAGTTTATCGTTTTAGAGAAACGCAAAAATCAATTTTTTCAATATTTTACTTCTAAACGATAAGTATATTTGTTTTACGCCGCAATGCCAATTATTTCTGGGAAAATTTACTGTCGCTAGATGGCAAATCACGAAATAAAAATTGTGTCCAAGATAAGTGGTTATTAATTTTATTATAATATTCAGTGTTTAGAACAAAAATAATGAAAAATTGTAAATTTATTAATTAACTTTACACATATATATTAAGTAAAGTTGAATAAACGAATCATATAAAATTTTGATACTCATATTTATTAAAGAAACGAACCACTTTAGATACATTTAAATATCGATACTAAAAAATAAATTTGTATTTTCAGTATCATACAGCCTTAAGCTCAATACTTTCTAAATATTTTCCCAATATGCAATGCCGACGGAATTCCATTTACATTCGCGTTCTAAAACCACACTGCTTCTATGGAAAGAACCATGTGTATCACGCGGAAATTCGTACTCCCAGCCAAAGAAAAGTGTCACAAAAATTCCGGTGTCGGTGTGAATCCCAACTAAAAAGAGAAAAAAATCACAGAAACAAAAGGCACGTGTTTTGTACATATTTTCCAATTGGAATAAATAATAATTCTTATCCGAAATAAAACAAAATTTTCCATTTATAATAAAATAAATATTAATTTTTTATTCACATTATTTTTTATTTGTGTACTAAAAAACATAGAAAATTTATTTACATATTTAAATTTCATAAATTGAATTTTGTATTACACCCGCCACGTTGTATTGCATCCGCCAGCATATTGAGATCTTGAAAAAAAATCATTGAAAATTTACTACGTAAATGTATTTCGCGCCGAAGCCATTGTGAGACAGATCTCTATTGCCTTTTTAGTCCAAATTTGCACATCACGATCACTAAATAAGTTAATAATTATTATTATATATTTAAATTTAAAATTATTTACTTTAACAAATCGAAAAACATTATAATGAAACACAACACTTTAAAGTAAAAAAACTAGTTATGTAGTGCAACCGTGCACGTGCAACCGTCAGTTTCTTCTGACAAGACGGTCAGAAGAAACTGAAAATAAAAGATACAATCGGAACTTGTAAAACGAAAATAATATTACCGCGGAATAGAAAGAGAAAAACAATTATTTTTCTAGGAAATCAATATTTTTGTGTCTTTGATATTTTGCAGTACGGAGTTTTGTACGACATTTGAGCAGTTTTTTCCACACCGTGGAATAATTGCATACTGGGTTATTAAGAGGAAGTTTTTCTGTTCCATCGGAATTACCTCCAACAAGTACACAAGTTTCTCCTTTCAATGTTCAAGTTTTGTCCGGCATGCAACGAAAAAATAAACCGAATTCATCCACATTTAAAATGTCTTTTTTATCGTAATCAATCAAAATTGTAGGTAAAGTTGAAGATATCCAATTGGCAGTCATATCAGCTGATACTTGTCTTGCCTCTACTAATACACTTAAAAACAATTCCGTGTCTTGTTTTGAAACGTTCTAGCCATCCAGGATTACATTTAAAGGTAATTCCCATTTCAATGGCTCTTTTATCAGCCTTTTCCATTATAGGTTCCATTATTCCATTATAGGTCCAGAAATAGGAACATTTTTAGATCGCGCTTGTTTAAACCAAAGCAGCAATCCCGAATCTAAATCTTCAAAAATTGGTAAAGGCAAACATTTCCGGCTTCCTTCGAAATCACCCTTTTCATATGAAGATTTAATTTTTATGACGATTTTTTTATAATCGTTGGTAAAGTAGAGTTTGGAATCCCAAATAATTTACAAATTTTTGTTTTTGATCGACCTCCTCGATCAACATTTTCCAGAATTTCAATTTTTTTACCGCTAAAGCGTTTTGTTTTTTATCTCCGCTAGCTATGATTTAACTTATTAATCAATGAAGAAGCAACAGCAATTTTAAAGAATTCTAGAGATCACAGTTAAGACAACAAGAATAATTTTATATCTCACTCACCAAATCGAACACGGTCACTGCCCCCTCCCCCCCGCGGACCACACCAATAAATTCAATTTTATGATAACAAACAGAAACAATTGTACGTTGAACAAGAATTATGTACTCACTACTACCAAGTACAAAACAATCTAAAACCATTTCTGTCCAACAAAACACAATTATATTTCGGGGAATTTCCTAAAACTGAACGATTTTTTTTGTTTTATGACAGCAGAGGTGTTCAATTATAAAATTTGTGTTAAGCGAATATTTCTGTGCTAATTGTATATAAAAGGACTGAGAAATTTGTTGCGTTAAACGAAAATTCGTGTTAAACGTTTCGTCTTAAGCGAAAAATTTCATACTAAAATAATATGAAAAAGCCAAGTACTAAAAAAATAATTCTTGTTATCCGATATTTCGTGTTATCCGTTTTTGTGTTAACTGAATTCCACTATAACTAATTTTTAAGAACATCTTCATGCTGCAAACAGTTTTAACCCAATAGTTTAAGGTCGGTTGTAAAACAGGTTTCGATTAATTCAAATTGAGCATTTCCAAAGCCATTGTTCAATTATTTAAATCAAGCAAACTGTATTTGATGTAAATCGGTCGAGAAATGGTTTAGTTATATTCAAATTGGTCTTTTCCTCAAATTCGCATACTCATATTGGGATCCCACTTAACATTAGAACTTGTCTATCTTAAATGGCTGAGAAACGGCTTAGTTCCACTATAGTTTGCCATTTTCTAGCGCTACAATATCAAATCTATATTGGAATCCCATTTTTATTGTGCAACCCGAGTTCCAACCAAATCGGTTAAGATTTTGATTTCTGATGACTTTTAGGGTTTTGCGGCATCCAATTGTAATTGTAATAAAAATTTTTTACGATTGCATTTTCCTTGAAAAACTTATTGCTTGTTTCCTCGGGAATTTTTTAATAGTCTTTAAATTTTAAGATAGGTATCAACAAGCGTAGATACGACACCACTTTATTAAAACACTAATCTTCGCATCGAGACGTCAACATTTATTTATTCAATTTACATATTTAGGTACCAATCATTAGATAACTGTGTTTTTATTTTTACAATAAAATGATTCTTTGTACTGTTTAAGATCAAACAACTAATATTTATAATAATCGATTCTTGCCCCAGATCTCGCCACATCTTAGCACACATTCATTCTATAATATTATCTACATAATGTATTATGCCTATACAATCTTCTCTTAAAATAAATTTAATTTAATTATTTTTAATAAGTACAATTTAATTATTATTTTATTTGGAATGGCATATAATATAAGTAATACTAGTTTATTTATTTATTTATAGGTAAATTAAATATTTATATAATTATCATAATCTATAAAATCTAAACAAAAAATTATTAAATAAAATTTCCAAAAAATAACATAAATCACATAGTTATCAAAAAATATTGGGAGACTTATGAATTCTTTATACCAAAACAATCAAAGAAGAAATTCCCTAGAGTGTGATATAGATGTGGGCGAACCCCTGATAAGCTGTGGTCTTCGTCAGAGTACGACTAAAATCAAGAAGAAATACGTAATTGTGTAATAAATCTGCAGATAGCATAAGTTTGATTATATTTACCATTTGTTTAAAAAGAACATCGTTACGTTCTAATGTTCGAGAGAGTGCCATTGATTGTTGGAAATGAACATTATCGTCCAATGTGCCATGGATTAAAAAGAAATTTTTATTCCGGAATTCGTTGTATAAAGTGCTTAATCGAGAACTTTCGTATCCCTTTAAGTTGTCTTCCGGCGTTGGTAGTCCCATGAACCGCTCCGTATAAATTGAATCTAAACCAATAAAAAAAATTATTTTACCCCTATGTTCAATCAACAATATAGTCAATATATTTACCATAATATGTCCAGTCAGTTACTGGAGCCACTGAAGCTGCACAATTAAATATGCTCTGATTATCTCGTGCAAGAGCCATAGCAGAAGCATATCCTCCATAACTCCAACCCCAAATACCAACATGCTTTTGATCGATAAATGAATATTTTTCACCCAATTTCTTTGCTGTTTGTATTTGATCCTCGATCTCTACTGTACCAATGGCTCGATAAATCTGATGCAATAATTTATCACCACGCAATCCTGAGCCTCGCCCATCAATTTTAGCGTAAATAATTTTTTTAGCCACCGTCAAATAGTTGCCCCAGTCAATTGACCATTTATATGTGACACCATAAGAATCTGGGCCACCATACACGTCGATCAACATGGGATATTTTGTACTTCCTGAACGATCTAAATCACGTGGCAGCACCATCATCACGTTCGCTTTAAAACCTGACTCGAGCAGTATTTCATCGTATTCGGTAATTGGAGTGATTTTGTCTGACGTAATTTCATGTAGCTCAGGATTTATTTCCCATTCATATTCATGGTGTACAACCAATCTATCACCATCTAATTTATACGAGAAAATATCGACTCGCGGAATATCCGGCCCTAAGGAAGATAGCACAAACGAGTTTCCTTTTGTTGAGAACATTACCTCGAAATAATTTTGCTTCCGTTTGTTTGTATGATTTAGATTAGCGTCCGGATATTTTAGATCACATGTTAAACATTGGGCTACAGAATTTATTGCCGCTTTTACACCATACACGTGTAGTGCTTTTGAATCACCCGCTACATTTGATGTATAAAAAATGTAATTTAAATCCGTGTCCCAATGTACGATTTCCTGTACGACAAAATTTCCTTTGGTTAGCGCAACATCAGTGCCATCTTCAAGAGATATTTGCGTCAAATGCCGATAACCACCTGCATCGTTTTCTTGTTCTTGCGATAAAATTAAAACAAGTTGTGTACCAATTTTATTGTATAATGGTGCACTGAATAACTCAATCCATCCACTTGTTGATTTTAAATCTCGCGTAGCTCTGCATTCACCTTTAGTACATACCTGAATGATTGCGTGATTTTGTACACGATTCATCCATGTTGCAACAACACTATCGTTGCTGGCCCATGAGAGTGTTGTAATAATTGGCTCGGTGTCAACAAGATCGTGTGGCATTTTAATTTCAGCTAGTGGCGGTTTAGTTCCATGGACCAAATTTTCCAGATTTACCTCAAACACCTTGACTTTAGGATTTGGTGAACCTGATTTTGGATATGGTATGACCACATTACTTGGATACTGCGATTGTATTGTACCGGGAACACCGTAGTATGAATAACCAATTAAGTATGTTGGTGTATCATCGAAACGAACGAATGCTAAATGTTTGCCATCAGGTGAAAATCGAACAGCTGAATTTGACGTAAACACCTCTTCTTCATACACCCAGTCCGGAATACCGTTTGTGACCTTAAATTCGGTATCGAAGGTGACCTGAACCGGCATTGCAGATACATTCGCTTTGAAGTAAATATTTCGTTCAAAAACAATAATTAATCCATTTCCAACCGGACTCCATTCGACCAAAGTTAATTGATCGGTTCCCGATTCCCGTATAAAAAGTGGTGACACCGTTTTTGTCTCTAAATTCATTATACTATATTTGGCATTGTAACTATGACGAAATAATTTGGCATGTTCACGTGCAATTAAAAGGAACTTTTTATCGGCCGATATCTCAAAATTGAAAGCTTCAAGTAACGTTTCATATTCGCTATCGATAAGGGTTGTAGATTGTTTTGTTTTCACATCGAATATTATTACAAAACCGTCCAGGTCTCGATACAAAATTTCATTTTCCGATACCCAGCTACCATTAAAACGGCGAGCTGTAAGTCGACCTTCTAAAATATCTTCGAGTGTTATGGTTTGTGGTGCAATTGCCGGCTCTTGTGTTGATGGTAATACTAGCGATTCAGCATCTGTTGTGCCATTTTTAGTTTCGGCATCATCGCTCAGCAGAACGACACCGACAACAATTAAAATTACAACAAGTAGGGCGAATCCCGTTATTAAACCTACTTTTTTATAATTAAGCCGTTTCTTCGAGCCAACTAATTCCTGTAATAAAATAAAAAAAAAACATGGATTAGGAAGGGTTATTTATAATTTATAAAGCAAATAAAAAATTCGAACAGTTATACTGTACGAATTATATTGTAGTATTTCTATTTAACGATAGATGGCAGCGCTATTCTGAATCAATCAAAATACATTTGGAGCAAAAAGTACATTTTTTTGTGTGTAGTAAAATACAATTTGAATAAATTGTTGTTATTGGAATAATTATACATAGTTGGGAGCTGAAGCCAACCCTAGATTTGCGCATAATCTTTATATATGCAAGTAGGTACCTAACTGTTTGTTTAACCATACATATATGCAACAAAACCAAACTTTTAGGTTGATATGTCTAACAATGTAGCTGTGTACTGAAATGTATTATAGAAAACTACTTGAACGCAAAATAGCAACACTTCTCGTATTTCCTACAGACTAATAATCTAGCTTAATTAATAATTACAGTAGCTAAAACTATAAATCAAAATACTAAGCAAAGAAGTAAATGAGCATACAATAAAATGCTTTTGAAAAGTCATTTTACTGTGCATTCGTTTAATTGTAAAAGGGTTAAACTAATAAAAGAACATGCACATTTGTGCAATAAAACTTGCCTCGTTGCTAATTGTGTTGTCATACAATCGCAATTGTTAATTTACATAATATTATTAAAAACAGTTATTTAATTTTATCTGCATATGAGCTAGCTACACGGGGCATTTATAAATATATATATAGCTAACCAGATTTACTATAATTTGTTCAAAGTTTTTAATAAGAAAGTGATATTCAGTTACAAAAAATCAGCGTCAAGTAAAATGTTAGAAAACAGTGATTTTGAGAATTATTGGCAACCACCGGTTTGGTTAAATGAAACATTCGTGACAAAAACAATTCAAAGTGTTGAAAATGATGAAACGATTAAAATTCGTTCGCTAAGTATTAAGCCCGCTATTGCAAAAGGTGAACATTTTGCAAGCTGCATGTATCGTTTAAAAGTTGAATATAGCAGCGACCGTACCGACAGTCATTTTAAAACAGTGTCATTAATATGTAAAACCATTAATTTGGATGAAACAGTTAACAACGTTTTGGAGGAGTACAATATTTATGAACAAGAACTGAAAATGTATAGTGATGTTCTGCCCGAATTCCATACGATATTGGAACAATCCAATATTGTGACAGAGTTGGCACCGCGTGCAATGCACATTGATTTTAGTGAAAATTCCATTTTGTTTGAGGATTTAATGGAGAAAGGATATACTATGGGACCAAGAGCGGAAGGATTAGATTGTAAACATGCAAAATTAGTGTTAAAAAAGTTGGCATACTATCAGGCAGCATCGCTGATTTACAATGAACGGCACAACAATGCGTTGGCCGAATATTTTACTCGAGGAATGTTTAACCGGAAAACGGATGGGATTAATACGCATTTTACTTCAAGTTTAAAATATTTGGCCGATGAAGTGAATACTTGGAATGGATGGGAATATTTTGCAAATAAGTTGTACAGCATGAGAGAACGCCTAATTGAAAATGCAAAAAAAATATTTGATCCCGTCGAAAGTGATTTTAATGTGTTGTTACATGGTGATTTATGGGTGAATAATGTTATGTTTCGTTACGATGAAAATGGGGAACCCAACGATGTCTTAATGGTAACTAATGTAGAATAGTAATGCATATCGATATTAATTTTGATTTACTTTAGGTTGATTTTCAAATGCCCACATGGGGATGTCCATCAATTGATATCTTGTACTTTTTGGCAACATCGTTATCTGACACGCTTCGTGAAAAGAACCAAGACGAATTAATCCAGTATTATCATAAATATCTTTCGACAACACTCCAGAAGCTAAAGTACATGGGCCACATTCCAAAACTGCATGACCTTCAAATGCAACTATTTCGAAAATATTTCTATTCTTTTACGTCGACGGTACTAGTGCTTCCCGTGGTTTTGTCGGAAAATTCGGAGGGTATTGATTTTGGTACATTAATGGGAATGGATGATCGCTCAGATGATTTTAAAAGACGAATTTATGCATCGGAGAGATTTAAAAAAGTTTTAAAGACGTTTTTGCCATACTTTGATAAAAAAGGAATTTTAGATATGTAAATGATTATAATTACAAATGGCGCATTTTAATTTATAGAACAAATCTAATAATATACGTATACTGGTTACGAGCATAAATAAATTTAGTACCGCATCTACTTTTAACCCATATTAGCCCAGCGATCTATTTCTAGATCAATACAAAAAATCTTTTAAAAAGAGAATTGGATAAATTATAACGGTATATTTTTACTGCAATGTTCTGTTTAAATAAAAATCCTTTCGAAAACATATTTAGTATAGGTTTTGCAATCGCACCTGTGCACAGGTGAATTATTCAAATTACAATAATTTTACAGAACACATTTGCAATTATATTTTGTTACATAATTTCAAGGACTTTAAAGGTAATTTGTTATTTTTTGCAGTTTTTTATTTTCTTGCATTTCAGTTACCTAACGGTTGTTTTTTATTTTTCCAACATATATTTGTTTTCCAAATTCATCATACGAAATACTTACTATATTTTGTATTTTATTCAAGAAAAATTAATTTGGGCTAATATGGGTTAATCACATAACCTTGTGTTTAAGATTTATTTCGTAACATGAAAGGATGAGTCTTGAGGTAAGAACGTTTCGTATTGATGGAAATTGGATTGATGATTGAAAATCATAAACAGAAGTTTGGCAGTGTATTTATGAATGGGGATAATAATTGCAATTTTTCATGAGTCTGGAAAGAATAAGAAATGCCTCCGAAATTTATTTAATGGTTCAATTATTATAACAACACAGTCATATAACTAAACTTAATCATCTGTAGTAGATTTGCTTCGGTTTTATGTGCTTTCTAATGTTCATGCAAAAGGGCGCAAATAGTGAGGTGTTTTATTGATAAAATTACATTTACGTTTACAAGAAATTTTTCTATGTAATGCCGACATATTAAGCAGTTCAATATTATACGAGCTACTGAAAGTTAATGAAGAGTATTCCTTAAAATCACATATCATAAATACAGTCCTAACGTTTAGTTTGTTGAGTTTTGTTTTGAATAAGATTCGATAAATTTCATCGGCACACATATGACAGTATTATTTTCAGATTGACTCTTTGCTACATCGCCGAAGTCCAAAAATAAATTTTCAAAGTGTTCGTTGCAAACTAAATATCTACAGATCGAACTGCTACCTTAGCAGCTTTTCATTTACTTGCAAATAATTTACAAATTATGGGACTTGTGTCAAAAAATGTGAAAATATTAATTTATATCATCATCGTTACCATCGTCGAGAAGCAGTAGTTGCTTTGGAAAAGTACACATTTGGATGGAAACGAGAACACCCCCAGCATTCCAGTATGCCTAATATAGCAGCACCAGCACTATGCCTCTTCCAGCAGCCTAGATCCTGGCTAAGATGCAATGGACCACTCACACATTTATACGAATATAACAGATTATGTAACCTCAAATACGCTGCCAAATCTCTATGAGATGTAACGCCAGCATAACTACAGAACTCGTATAGTAATTCTCTTTTCATATATGCATGTTATTACAGTTTTATCTGTTTTGATGATCGATTTCATCATACAAACACATTTTTATCAAAGTCGCTTGAAAAATTGTTTAGTAAAACTATTTTAGGGGCCACGACCAGATCTTATATTGCATTGCCACTTTCTCAAATGACACTTAGCTTGAGTGGCAAAACCACATACAGAGCTTATTTAGTGAAACTTAACGGAACATGGTGCAAAGGGAAATATTTCTCTCCATTTTTTACAACATCTTTCGAGCTCAAAAAATTCATGATAAGTCATTCGGGTGCGGGTCTCTCCGGAGGACCACTTAAACGATTTTTGCCTTAACCAGAACCCATTTTACTTGCAGGCTAGCACTCGAAAACATTGCTCACCAATTTTTAGCAAAACCTTTCGAGCTGAAAGGAATAGAAACAGACACCCGAGCCCCCTCGAAGAAACCCCATTCGAAAGGCTAATTTGGTCGAAAAAATTATTAATTATATATTGCGAGTGTCAACAGATTTAGATGGGCAATACCAGACTAATTGGATGTAATTTCTAAAATCTGTGAATATCTGTTATTCCTGTATCAGTGAGTGAGATTTACTAATCGAATATTCCCAGAAGCAGGATTTATTGAAATCACTTTCTGATACTGGACTCATCCATTTTTCGGAAAATCTTTCATCTAAAAAACAATAGAAAGGTTACCAAGACTTACCGAAGGATCCCTTTAAAAAAAAAACCGAAATCCAAAAATATCTAATCGTTTATCTGACACTCTAGAGAAGTGGGAAAAATACTATCGGAGCACTTTTGCCTAAATTGTACTTTTCTGGCCTACTGATGGAATTAGTACGTAGTAAATATTGTAGAAACAAAGTTAAATGGGGACTATTAATAGAAGATGTTAAAACTGAAGTGTTGAAAGTATCTTCCATCGAACCTATTTCATTCTACAGATTTGTTGACGATATTATTACGGCAATACCAATTTCGGAAAATGAATTTTTTGGATGCATTTAACATTTTTATTCTGCGTATAAAATTTTTAAGGGAAATTGAAATTGATAATCGGTTGGCTTTTCTAGATGTCGTAGTGATACGTAATGAAAATGGTAGTTTGTCTACAGATTGGCATCATAAAAAAATGTGGTCAGGCCTATATTTACATTATGACTCTTGGCTTCCACAGTCGTATACAAATAACGTATGTTATGTTTATGCTAGCAGAAAAACATTTGATTTGAGTATGTCTGATTATGTATTTCATATCAAAAACTTCAAAATTTTAACGGATGTTTTAGCGAAAAATGGTGTTTCGGGAAACGTCACTAGGAATATAAGAAAGGCTATCGATAAAAATACCTTTTTGGAAATTACTTTAGATAATACGTGCGAAACTCAAAAATTAGCGGTTGAAACTAACCGTAAACGATTTATTTCAATTCCATACGTAAAAATTCTTTTTGAAGAAATTAAAGTTATGTTACAAAATTATGATATACATCATCATATAAATTCATATGGAAAAGAATATATCGGACAAACCAAATCATGATTATATTTCATCAAAACATCAAATAGTGCAATGACCAATTATCTTAAAGGAAGTGGCCACTCAAAGTCTATAGATGATGCAATAAGACTGGATAAGGAACAAAATTTTACAAAACGGCAAATTTTGGAAAGTATTTATAAAAACAAAATTGAAAATTCATCTCGAAATTTATTAAACATTCAAGAAGTTTCCAAAAAGTTGTTAAATTACTACGATAACGATAACTTTATTTTATAGATACCAAATATGGTTATGTTTGGTAAAACATTTAGGGGACTAGTTTTGGGTTCATGTTACAGGCTGTGTTAAATACTGTTATGTTAAATGTTTCGTTAAATTGTTTCGTTATGTCATGTTATACAGAAAAACTTCGATTTAACGGACTAATTGGGAAGTCCGTTAAATCCGATTGCCCGTTAAATCCGAATGTTTTTAAATTTAATCTATTCGATAGAATTTATTCTGGGGCGAAACTCAGGCATTTCTTAACCGATTATGTTGGGTATGGGTTTGGTGGATGGAAATGGTATTTTAAATGATTTTTGGAAGAAGTTCTGGAATATGGCCACCTGGGACGGGAATCGAACAATTCTTAGCCGATTGTGACGGGATTTGGTATGCTGGGTGGAAATTGTATTCTTAAATGATTTTGGGAGGAAATTCTGGAATATGACCACGAGCGAATAGAACTCGATTAATTTTTAAACGATTATGATGGGAATTGGTATTTTGGATGGAAATGGGAATTTTAATTGATTTTTGAAAAGTTCTAGAATATCCGATTATGCTAATTGGATATGGTGGATAGAAATAAGATTCTGCAATAACTTTTGGAAGAAGTTGTGGAATACGCCCACCTGGAACGGAACTCGGAAATTTTACTAGAACAGAACTCGGTAATAAGCCGGTGTTTTTCTTAAAGTAAGAGGCTCGTGATGCTAACATGTTTCTGATAAGGCTGCGTGCCTTAACATCTATCACCAGTACGTGACCCACTCATTTAATTAATGAGTTAGGCGGCAGGCCAACTACCTACTCTCACACAAAATCACGGTATATACCCTACACAAACGGCTCAGTTAAATTTAAAGTATTCTTATCAACAACGACCCCGAAAACTGTTCACGGGAACATGGAATATGATGTCTTCTAAGACCTTGAGATTTCCGGAACCTTTCGAACCAAGCGGAAAATTTTAATTTTTAGGTACTTGCAATACAAGAGCATAAATGGTCTGGGAGTTAATTCCATAAAACAACCAACACCACACTCTCCACTATTGTAATAATCAGGAAAGAGGAAAATTATGATTCGGTTTCTCATCCTCTGACTATAGTACAGGTGTTTATCATTTTATAATCCCATATATATCCAACGTGCCGAATTCCATCATTATCGATTAAGTAATAGCCGCTTCCGGTTCCAGGTGGCCATATTACAAAACTTCTTCTAGAAATCATTAGTGAATCTAATTTCCATTAAACAAATCCAATCCCATCGTAATCGGGTCAGAACGCCTGAGTTCTGTCCAGGCTGGCCATATTCAGGAATTTCTTCCAAAAACCATTTAAGAATCCTATTTCCATCCAATATACCAAACCTCATCATAATCGGTTAAGAATTGATCGAATTCCGTGCCAGATGGCCGTATTTCCGAATTCCTTCCCAAAATCGTTTAAGAATCCCATTTCCATCCAGCATAGCCAATCCCATCATAATCGGTTAAGAATTAAACAAGTTCCGTCCCAGGTGACCATATTCTAGAATTTCTTCCAAAAATTATTTAAGAATGCCTAAATCCATCTATGATAATCGGTAACCGAAAAATGGAAAATGAAACGTTGTCTGTTAAATCGAGGGACCATTAAATCAAGCGTCCGTTAAATCGAGCGTCCGTTAAATCGGGGTTCGTTAAATCGAGAGTTTACTGTATATCGCTGAAAACAATTTCAAATGCTTCCATCGCCTCAAAAATGCCCGAACTCCGCAAGGAACTGTAGTATTTGGATAACCATCGACTTCTTGTAATTACCGATGACATACGTGATTTTTAATTTTTGTCCTTATCTTTTACTAAACATTTGCGGTTACCAAACATTTGAGGTGGAACTTGAACCTCGTTGGTTTTTTTTAATCAAAATTCTAAAAGTTTTAGAGGTTTTTCGATTATTGAATCATTTTTCTTTCAAATTTTCGATTCAAACCATTTTTCAATAATTTTTTATAAAAATTATTTGCCAACTTTTCATAAATTATTATATTCCTTGTGAATGACGAAATATATATTCTGTCAAAAAAGTAACGGGAATTGGTCAATAAAACATAAAATATTAATTACTCATTCCAATTTATTGTATTGCCTTCAAATTAGACCCCTGCCGAAATAATATACTTGTGCCAACGAATAATCCAATCAAAACATTTTTCCGGAATCGACCAGTTCTCGCCGTGAAAACCATGAAACTATAATTAAAAACACAATTTAAGTTTTTGTAATTAGTTTTATTTTTTATTATATTAACGTTTTCGATCACTGAGTGGTCATCTTCAATTGTAACACTTTTCTGTGATCGAGAACGTTAAAGTTTCGAGGTTTTAATAAGGAGGTTGCGACGGTAAAGTGTTTAACAAACGTATAAATGAAAACCACAGTGACTGTGCAGTGCAATAACTTTCAGATTTCTATAAAATTTGGTTTTCAGTTTTTTGCTGTATACCAGTTTATATGAATAAATATAAATGCCTCAATAATTATAATTATATAAAGTTTAGATAGAAAAATCTAATAAATACGTTAATGTTGTACTTGAACTACTTCCGAAAGTTACATCAGGGGTACTCATATACAAAGTGACATCTGGGAACAAATAACGCAACACTTTTATAACTCGCATTAAACTACATATTTTACATCTAATGCACGAATGACTTTTTTAAATGCGCGATAATTTTGCGATTGTTATTTTTAATTAATAAACGCAAATAAATATAAATTGGCAGGGAAATTAATACACAACTAGAATTTCAATTACCAATTACATAAAACTAAACTATATGCATCGTGTATACGCGCAATGAATATAAATCAAGCCATCAGTATGCCGAACACTATTTAAAGTTTAATTTCCTTTGTTTAAATTAAAAATTCGACAATTATAATCATGTGTAAATATAAAAACTATTTGCCATATGAATTTTTGTCTACGGCGTAGCTCGTTTATATTTATATGCGGAAAAATACACCTAACTGGCGAAAAATAAAAACTTTCACTAGCAACAACATTATTATAACGTAGGTACAGACTGTTTTGTTGGTACTCGTAATTGTATTTACACTGTACAAGTACAAAAAAACACTTTGAAGATTTCCAAAACTTAAGTAAACTTATTATTATGTTTCATCTCACATTCTAGTACGGTATCATCATATAGCATGAACATAATAAATACGTGTCGTGTATTCACTTGAATTAACATAATTCCACATCCAATATTAGTGTTCTTCATAAATTGTCTTAATTTTATGCTCACACAGTCGTATACATGCAAAATAACAAACATGAGTGGTTTTATGTTATACATATATTGTTATCATTTTGATGTACGTAATACATCATCATATCACATGTTGATGATTTCCGTGATACATATACAATGTGAGTTTAAAATGATACGATTACCTATATATGCTTATATGGAGATATGTATTAGAATGTTGGTTTCCATGGAATTAGAAAACCTGAATATGATGCGGTTTAACTACGTATGAAAATTATTTTCCTTTTAATTTCCGGGATCTTTCAAAAACCAAAATGAATCCGATGACAATAAAGAAAATTTGTCATTGTAATATAATAAAATTGAAAGAGTTTTCTATATGCGAATCAGGTGCGATAACATAAATCACAACAATGGCATTTTTCATATATTAAAACGAAAGTTAATCTGTTATCTGCTGTAAGTACATTAAAATCGAAAGTAAACAGCAATGGCAATAAACTATCTTTATTTCGAAATCAACATAAATGCACAAACAATTACAAATCGTACAACAAACTACTTTCCCATAAAGAACATAGAAATTTCGAAAGTGCGAGTAAGCATCTTCAATTCCAATCTAATTTTGTAATAGACAAGATAAAACTGTAATTGCTCGACAGTTTAAATTAATACGGTAATTACTAGAATTACTAGTAGATAATTTATCAATTAACTTTCAATTTAATTATAACGTATGAGTGAATGAGTCGATATAATAAGACATAACACATCAGCTTGTTGCATTTTTTCTAACTGTTTATATCGATTTTACAAATGAGAAGAAGATCGAGCAGGCTTCAAAAAGGCCGGAGTAATTAAGAGCAAAACGGACATACGTAACTTGTTGCAGATACGCGATTCCTGCGATTAACAACCAAATGTTATTGTGGATGTTAACATCGCCGAAATCAACAACTTCAGCAACGGGTCTAATAAAGAAATGAAAGTAGTGTGAAATTTTTGTTCACAAAATATTCAATAAAAGATCGGGAATTCTATTCTTGAACTATTACTAATATTTTCGGTACCTAAAATTTTCGTAACACTATTTTTATAATCGTAATGGAGAAATCATAAATTTGTATTCTTGAAACCATTACGAAAATAAGAAAGAGGGGAATAAAAAGAATGACATTTCGTAATGAGGTGATTAAAAATGTCATTCCAATGGAAAACGTTAAGCGAAACGGACGTTTTTTTAAATTATTGTTGTATATTTATGTGCTTAATAATATTAAATTTTAAATAATTTAATATTAAATTTTAAATTTTTAATATTTTATTTTATATATAAATTATTGTGGTTATCGTGTCTTCAACTATCCATAGTAAAAAAAATAATCTAAAATAAAGTAAATATTTATTGATCACAACACGATTTATTATCAATGTTTCATTAATACTTGTTAAAACGAAATGCTAAAATATTTAAATTTTTGTAGTTAAATCAGCTGTGCTTTAATAAAAATTTTGTATTTCCCAAATATAAAGTAGTAGTAGTAAACAGAAGATAAAAGTGATCAAACCTAAAAAACTTCATATTTTTAAGAATAGAGGCGGGTATAAAAAAATGTCTTTTATTTAGGAAATAAAACTCCCAATATATCTACAACAAAAAGTAGAAAAATGCACTCCCCCCCCCCCCCCCAATTTTACCCGAAAAGGGACGTGTAAAAATACACAAACCCTTACAAAAATGAGAACTTTCTAAAGTCTATTTTGGCCTTTCTTTTAAAACTTTTTAGTTATATTGTGTTGGCTTAGTCAGTGCCTCCTAAACTGCAGGTCGCTTACACCAAATGATGACGACACGCAATGTCGACGTTTTTGTTGCGTTTTTGTCTCTCTTCACTCCGCCTCGTTCTCTTAAGGCGGTTCAGCGGTGCTTTCATTCCTTCCTTCTGAAATTTTTTAAAATGAATCTCATTGGTTAAAAATTACGTTTTTTTCTTGAGAATTTTGTACAGCAACTTGGATTGGTTTAGAAAAAAACAGAAGGACAGAAGAAACTGACGAACGCAACACTGAATCGGGCTTTAAAATTAAAATGAGGCATGCTACACACTTAAAAATTTTGCTGCGATTTATGATGCAACCCTTGCATCGGGGCATATACGATGCAATCGTGCATCAAATTCTGATGCAAAGCATGCATTGAAAATATTTACGATGCAATTGCGATGCAAATAAAAATTACGCAAACAAAAAATTACTAGTTAAAAAGAGACAGCCATATGTAAACAACATTTCCCCTAATTAAAAAGAAAAGCACCCAATTTTATTTTACTGGAATTTTGTTCGTGCTCCTCTCGCAAACGAAAATCGTAATATACTTAACCCTTCATTTTTTACTGGAAAAAAAAATTGGAACATGTAAATCGTTCATTAAACTAATGCAGTAGTGTGTGGAAAGAAAATTTCTATATAATCTGGGGTGATTTATTTTTTAGCGAATTTATAATAATTCGCTAAGGCAGTATGTATACTTTTAATATAAGCTTGAAATGTTTTTCATATATTTGCAGTTTGGTGAGCGCAGTCTGGTCTGTCGTGACTATGACAACAAAAATTTTATACAGAGATTTTGAAATCTCATGAAGTATATAAAATAAAACTAACCGGTTTTTGCATCGGTTTTATTTTATATGATACAAATTGCATTGGAATAATTTCGTTGGTAGGAAACATTTATAATGTAAATTTGACGCTATTGCTTTGCTATTAACATCGAAATTGGTTCTGATACAATTTTCATTGAAACGCTTCTTTCAGTGTTGTTGTTAGTAACATCGAAATGTTATTAGATTTAATTTTGCATCTTACATTATGTTGCAACGCAAGAAGCTTCGAAAAAAATCGATGCATTTTATTTTTCATTTCGAAGCAAATTATATTCAAATTATTTTCGATGTATAGGTTACATCTTACATCGAAATTCGATACAAGCAAATGTCGGACACATATGCGATGCTAATAGCATCGCATATCAGAAAAATTTTCAACTGTATACACACGGTTTCATAAGACCGGCTTCACGTCCCTTTCTTTCCCTTTTACCTACAAAACCCGTTATAACTGCGACATTAAATTTTTCGATGAAAAAATAGAAATGAAAATAAAAAAATTTAAGGCCATTTTTGAGATGTAGATTTTTTTAAAATTTTATTTTCGAGAGAACAGAATAAAACAATACTAGAGCACTACGGAAAAGAAATGTAAAGCGTGTTTTTTTTAGAGGTCACATCCTTAAGTTGGTAACACTGTTTTGTTTGACATCCGATTTGACAGCTGATATTTGCTTTGTCATTAGTTTGATTTGCCATTTCATAATAAATAGGCTGACGCCAGAACAACGCTTGCAAATTGTTGAAATTTTTTATCAAAATAATGATTCTGTTCGCCAAACTCATCGTGCATTACGTCCATTTTACAGTCGTAATAATCGTCCATCAGAGCGGGTAATTCGGTTAATTATAATTATATATGGCATGGATCATTCTCACACCACATATACTTTAAATGATCATACGCATCCAGTAAGATATCGAACAGTGGGTACCGAACAAGCGATAAACAATGTACAGCGTAGCTTTGAAAAAGACCCAAATCAATCAATTCGACGTCGTTTTCAGCAACTAGAGATGTGTGCATCCACTTTATGGACGATTTTACCGTGCTTACAAAATTCAACCTGTGCAGGAATTAAAGCAATCCGACCATCGAACACACCGCCAATTCGGTCAATGGGTTGAAGCACAAATTGATATTGATGTTGATTTTCCAAACAAAATTTTGTTCAGCGATGAATCTCACGGTTGAATGGATACGTTAATAAACAGAATTGTCATATTTGGAGTGAATATTATTCACAAGCCTTTGCCGAAACATCATTACATCCAGAGAAAATCACTGTTTGGTGCGCTTTATGGGCCGGCGGAATCGTTGGTCCATATGTCTTCAAAAACGACTATGGGCGGAATGTTACAGTCAACGGTGAACGGTATAGAGCCATGATTTCTAACTTTTTTGTACTCCAATTGGCATAAATCTTGCTGATATGTGGTTAAAACAGGACGGAGGCACATGCCACACACATACAATTAATTTAATTAAAGAAACATTTGATGAAAGACTAATTTCATGTAATGGTCCTGTTAATTGGCCACCGAGATCGTGTGATCTAACTCCATTAGATTATCCTCTTTGGGGATATGTTAAGTCACTTATCTACGTCAATAAACCAGATACCAGAGATACGGCCGCAATTGCTGCGAAAATGGTGTTGACATCAAATTGACATCGAAATTGCGGCATACACACGCCAGCAGCGGCGGCCACTTGGCCAAAATCATATTCAAGCATTAATGGTATAAAATTATCTATCCAATAAAGCTAGTTTCACTGATATTCAAAATGTTTTTCTTTGGTCTATTTTAATTTAAAATTGTGAACCTCTAAAATAACACAATTGTGTTTATTTTGGTAAAATTTCATAGCCTTACTTAACAATGCAGAAAACAAATAAATGGATCGAGTTTTTCCGGTATATTATACAACACTATTATGATAAATCACCTTGATCCTTGGTAACATTGCTAACCACATGGTGACAATTTTTAATATGGGTGAAATCTGAAATACCATCGAGATCTTCCGATTTATTACGTTTAAGCATTTACCTAACGACAACAAGAGTGGATTATGTAAGTGATTCCAAACCAACATAGTCTTAAGGCACAAGGTTCGTTCGTTCATTCGTTCTGACAATTTGTTTGACCGATATTGCTCAAAAATTACTTTTTTCCTTACGGATTTTTCCACAAGAGATGATTGGTCGAAAAAATTACCGAACGAACGCAACCATAAAGGCGCCTTTAGATGCACAATTTAGAATTATCCTGTCGATGTAGGAATATATACGTAGCACTTTCTCGAAAGCCAGTTATTGAACTGAAGAGGCACATGTGAAAATTGAAAGCGTCTAACCAGTTCCAACTTATCTTCTTAATCTACAGTGTCTATCTACAATCAGTGTCCTCAATAATATCATATTGTCATCGACAATTCAAAAAGATAATTTGCATACAATAAATCATTGTGAAGTATATTTACATTTTTCATTAAAAAATTATTACATCGCATGTCTTTTTCTTATTAATTAAAAGCAAAAAAGATAAGATTAAATTATTCACAGTTTCCCAGCTCCGAGTACAATACGAACTGAGGTGTGAAATATTAATTACAACATTTAATTTTTTTCATTATTTGATTATTTAATTACACGTAGACAAAATGTCTTATTTCATTCTTTTATTTTTCAGTTCTTTTATGAAGTAAATTAAATTAAGGAAAATATAATTGGTCTCATAAAAAATATTTCAAATCTTTAAGACGTTTATAAAATTAAAATAATCTAGAATGGGGAAGTAAATTTACTTTCTTAGAACGAAAATTATTTAAAATTCTGTCCATATGTTCATTAAAAATCTAATGTCAATAGAATTATATTATTACTGTGTATGCATACTTCCATCTCTTATCAATTTTGACAATATAATTCCAACATAAATCATAAATAATTCTTGAATGATGACAGAATAATGTAACAATATTTTGTAAACTGATTTTTTATCAATTACAACTTATCTTATCGATCTGTACACATTAGCATAACAATTATAAAAAAATACAAAAGTACTGATTGATCGATTGTCGGCACTTCGGCATAATCTCAGACATATGTCAAAAAATTTTAGTTGAATGTCGTGTTTTGCTATATGTATGAAATACTTACGTTGGGTAAACTTGTATTTACTAACTTATTTCATATATACTCGTATTATTATAGTATGTACGAGTATATACAAATTCATCCAGCTTCAATTAACCTCCTACATAATCGTAAATTATATTTCTTTACATAAATTAATAACTCGCGTGCAACTAAACTACATCGAAAATTCCAGGTAATTAAGAAACAAACAAAAAATAAAAAAACATTTTGATGTGAGACAGCACACGACTTTCTAATTATTTGCGTATCAACACAGATTTTATTTTAATAATCATTACACTCCCTGGGTTGTCTGAATTAAAAAAGATAGTATGTATTCGAAAAGTATGCGTTTCTCCACATCCATCTTTACCACTACAGGCAGAAGAATAGAACTGAGAGTTTATTTGTATTATATACGAGTACTGTTGGAAAGTTTTTACCCTACTTATTCAAGTTTCACTTTCAGTTATTCAAGTTTCTCAAACAAAGTTGAGAAATCTCCATTTAGCATTTTTTTGTTCTGGGCTCATATTGCAATCATCATATTGCAAACATTTGTTTCATATTGAATTATTCTCGAGCTCCATTCTTCGTTCCGATTGTATAGTTTTATGATATCTGGAGTGAGTGCTGTTAAAACCTTTAATTTATGCTAGTTCTACCCCGTTTAAAATCAGGATTCGAACATTAACCGTAGAGCTTAGTCTTTAGAACAAGATTTAGTTTAATTTTAAGGACATCACAAGAATTGAAACAAAAAATAAACGTTTTCGTTGCCCGTTTATGTACAGGTTTCGTATGATCATTTTTCGTATGGCTATTTTTCTAAATAGATTCTAATTTGAAAGTTAATTATAAAATGGGTCAGGTTGTTTAATAACCTATACTGTTACATCTAGAACAAGCTAATTTTGACGAAGAATGTCAATTTAAAACCCAATTTATTAATTTCATGTAACGGTACCTAAAAATATGTCCTACTTTAATCAGAAATAGGCCTTTGTGTAAGTTCCGCCAAACTTAGAATTCGACAACAATTTATTATCGTCAAAATTTTATAAAACTCTTTTAAAAACGAAAACTTATCCAGAATATACAACACCATTATCTGTCAACATGAATTAAAAAAAATTAATATAAGAAAAAATCCAAATACGGGATTTTAATATACGGGATTTAGAAATAAGGGATTGTTGGATCTAGGGGTTTTTGTGCACTCGGAAAATCCTATCTTTTTCAAAACGGATAATTATTTGTCACTATCTTAAATAAGTAAACAAAATCGTTGGAATTGGTTTTTTTAATTATTTTGACAAAAGTCGAAATCAAAAATCACCAAGAGGTCATAAATCGCATAAATCGTAAATTAAAAAATTACAACAATAATTATTTAATTTTATTATAGCAAATAAGTTTCAAAATTATATGAATAGAAGAAGTTTTATTCTTTTAATAAATGATTTGAACAAAACACCAGACTTTGCTTGAAACTATTACAAAGTGAGAAAGAATTTTCTAAAAAAATGCGAAAGGTATTTATTTTAATACAATGCGCAACATTTCTTGATCGGTTTTAAATGCCCCAACAGGACCAGAATCGTATTTTCGTTAGTTAACCCAGCATATTTAAATTAAATTATTAATTTGATTTTGAATATATGTCAAATAATCTTGTCATCATCACTTTCTGAAAATTTACTGTTTATGAGGGCTTCTTGAAACCTCTACCTAACGTAGAGCTAAGATTTGTTAGTCTGTCGTATTGGACACATTTATTGGACACTGTAATACTATTATTTACATTTATTGGATACTGTAATACAAAAGAGATTTTTTATCTCAAAATCAATTTAAATTAACTTAGTAATTATTAGATGTGTTACGAACTACATATATATGAGCAAGGTACAAAAATTCAGACAACTCGAAATTCGGAAAATTTGAAAATCAGTTTCAAAACCTTGTGGCAAACAATTTTTATATAGTAATTACTAAAATTATTCCTTTACTATTAGTCAAATATGAAATATTGTAAAAGTGCAATTTCATCCAAAAACTTATACCAAAATTTAATGCACCATCGATTGGATTTCACTGTGAATGTAAGAATAAAATGAAAATTACGCTATTACCCTACCTTTATGTAAATAGAACCAAAGAGTATCTAATGTCATAAAGAGTAACGAGAAAAAGGAAAAATTTTCATCAAAAAATGCATGGGTTATTTAATTTAATTGCGTTAAAACACACTTCCACGTCGTTTTCTATCAATAGTCATGAGTACCACAATATTCGGTACAAAAAAAATGAAAAATTGTTGTGTAGGTGTATTGTATAACCCATTTAAATTGTGTAACCCATGCATTTTTTGATAAAATTTTGTCCTCTGTTTCGTTACTCTTTATAAAATTACATCTTCTTAGGTAGAGGACGTTATATATTCCAAAAGGTTTAATTGTTTTAGTTATGTAAAGCCACTAATGCTGTTTGGTTGTTTCAATCGATTATTGAGATAAAGCTCCTTACACTTGCTGCAAGATGATGTTAGTCATTGTTTATATTTCACGCAATAAAATTGTCTTTTTATATGATTAAACAACTTTTTTTTAACCATGAAATTACATTTAGCTTCTATCGGACAACAAATTTCATTAAGAATTTCTATAAAATTTCAAGTTAAAGTATCAATTCTTAAAACCAATCGGAGCCAACGTGGAAAACATCGTTGCCAAATCCGTTAATCCATTAATTTGAAAAACTTTAAAATAAAATTTCTTTTATTAAGGGGTTGATCGAGTATCTGATCCGCTAGCAAGCAAGCAATTTCCTAGCCAAAATCCTGGCTACTCAATAAATTTTGCCAAGGAAATTTAATATAAATTTTTTCAAAAATTTTTTGTTTTTTTTTTTGTGATTGCACAGTAAATTTTGCGGCTTCAAAAAATTAACAGCAAATTTTTGCGTTGTTTTACTGTGCAATTGCAAAGATAAACCAAATAATTTAAAAAATATAATATGAAGTTCAAACTTTTCTGGTAAATTTGTTTGGGTAGCCAGGATTTTTGCTAGCTAATTGCTTGCTTGGTAGCTGATCGAGTATCTACCTCTAATAATTCCATTAGTACATAAATTTAATCTTAGAAGCCGGCGAAAATGTCATATGTATTTTTCTACACATACCTATCTCGGGAAACTGCTTGAAATTATCATTTTGTTTTTCTACAAGAAAACTCGCTTTGGTTGGTTTGGTTAAATCTTATAACTTTAAAACGGATTTAAATAAAGTGTAGATTGCTCTCGTGATTGATAGCTACAAACATCTGTGTACTAGACTAACATCAGAACAGTAGTTTTGGCGTGAACGTATTATTATGTAAAATTAGGTAAAATCAGAATATGCCGAAAACACTTTCTACGACTACCTCGAAAATGTTTTAAACAAAATTATCCCACACGATGTAAAGATTCTTTTTGGTCACTTCAAGGTGAATTTATTTGACTCTGTTACAAAATTTTCTGCAAAAAAATTTGCAGGAGAATACAAATCGAAGAGAGAGAGAGAGAGAGAGAGAGAGAGAGAGAGAGAGAGAGAGAGAGAGAGAGAGAGAGCAAAAACAACCAATCAAATTAGCTAAATTGGTTATATTTTTATAAACAAATTTCCCCTACATTTCATTTTGTAAAACTTATTGCCCCTTCAGAATAAAAATTATTTATTCTGCAGCAAATTTTTCTGCAGAAAGTTTGTTATATTTCAACAAGTTTCGAATTCTATCCTCATCCAAGAACATATCTCATCAATATCATATTGCCGTATTTTATAACTCAACAATTCAGTCTAGAATCCCGATATCAACATCAAACACATATTTTTATAATGAGTAACGGTTGAGATTCATCACGAGGACTAAAATCTAGAATCTCAACACCTAAGATTTTGATGCTAAGAAAAAAGGCAGAGTTCCATGTACTCATAGCATGGAGTTTAATGGGCATACTACAGAACTTTTCAAGATATCATTTAAAATGTTTAATTTTAACAGAATTTTATTAAAATCGTTAAAACATTAAAAGTGAAGATCCAGATTCCAGAATTTTTCTAAAATAATTACGTTAGAATCTTATTTATGCAAACCGACTATATGAAAAAAATTGGACAAAGTATTGCCAAACCTGCAATGGCCACCAAAATCAAAGCTGCGTTTTATCAAAATCATTTAGAAATTGATGAGTCCCATTTATCTTACTCTGTGTTGGCTGTATTTCCGAACTTAACTAAAATTTAGAATCCTTACACACACAAGCCAAAATTGTATCCAAATTGTTTAAAAAGTGGCCGAATTCAATTTAGTTTCATTTAGAATGGAATATAATAACCATATTCCAGAAACTAACTGCCTTCTTTCAAATCGCATGAAAAAGTCGAGTTTCGCATAGCGCCTGATGGCCATAATCCAAAACATTCCTAAAAAATTAATTGTTAAGGCAACCAAGCGGGCTCTAGAAATAAAATATGTAATAAAACATGTATAGTTAAAATCCGAGCTTCTTTTATGCTCGATATTATTTTCGTTATTAAGTTTGATGTAAAAATTTTCATTTGATACAAACAAAAACAACAAGCAACACCAGCAACCACAGAAGAAATGCTGGTGCATTTCAGTGCAATTCCATTCAAGCAACAGCAGATGAGTTAAACTTTGCTAAATCATTTTATTCGACCAACAATAAGCTTAAACAAGATTCGTTTTTACTCAGTATGCAAGCGCACTAAACCCGCGAAGAATAGATCAAACTTCGACCTCAAAACCTTCCATTTCAGTGGTGTACTAAGTCGGAAAAGTGAATAAGCATTACACCCGGGTATGCCAGGTTGCTTGCTTTCTGTGGTATCTTAGGAGTAAAAAAAGATCGATTGATAAGATTGTTGAAACAGCATTTGGAGAACAGGTTGGGTCCTGTTGCACGGCGAGGAGGGGTCGAAGCACAGTGGTGCTATACAAATAAGTTCTAGACCTATAGTGTCTAGAAGAGCAATAATGCCACTATCGAAGTCTACATGCATCACTATAAGTAATCCGTATCCAGTGGCATTAGAGTCCACGGTTTTACGTGACTTTAAGAACCACGTCTAGACGAAGATATGCAAAAGAAGCTCCTGAAATTTGAAAAACAATGTGTGGGTCGTCGGCTCGTACGTAGCGCCCTTTCATTTTGGTAGTAAAGTAGTTTGTATTATGATCCGTACTGTTACGCCTATCTATAAAATTCTTTAGAAACGATGGGTAAACAGAGTAGTTAAAACGTGACATCAAAAACCGTAATTTTGAATGAAGCATTGACAATGTCGCATAACATTTACTCAAATTGAAGAAAAACCAGTTTGAACTCAGCCACTTTACATTAAAATTTCAATAAAATTCTCATCTTTGGAATGCTTTTGGACTGAATCCGCAATCTTATTAGAAAATTGGTTTTATTTGAACTACTATTAATTATCTCATTCAATTTAGAATGAAGGTCATCGAAAAGTTTGTTGACCTTCCAAAAACATTTATTCTTGCTAAAATTACTGAGACAACGTTAGTATTATTGGGAATAGTCTCCTCAATATTCCCTACTTGATTCGTAATTAATTAATACTGAGCTTTTAATTTGAGCACCAAACATGAATTTGAAACGTTATAAACGATAGGGGCTAGATTACTATTTAAAAAGTGAACTAATACAATATCAAACTACTTTCCTTACTTCGTAATTGGAAAGAAAACGTTTTAAAAATAACTTTAATACTATAAAATAATTTTTTTTTTTTGGTTCAAATCACAATATAAAATGTAATCCATTATTCGAGGCGATTACAATACGAATTTGACCATGACCCCATAAACGACCATAAATACAATTTTTGTTTTGTAACTCATTTGATTTTCAGACGAAAGGCAAACCCAAACATGTTATAATAAAATATGGCATAATTAGACCAATGTGTTGAAGTTACTTTTCAACCTTATTTTAATGATCAAACAATATTGACATTTACTAGTTTGCTCACTTATATTACATACATTTTTTAATGTACATCATTAAGATGTGTTTTTTTATTGTAATTGGCACGAATCAAGACGTAATCGTAAAGAATTAATTAATCTTAAAATAATTAAGTTTGAAACCTTATTTATAGGGTTAAAAGTAAATGAGTCGGTGCTTAGAGGGTAGTTATACTTGCATTACCTATACATATATTGCAAATTTGTAATACGATCGCAATCTATGTTACTTTGTATTGTACATAAAATTTCGTTGATTTATTTTAATAGATGGAGCATTAAGATTTGATTTAATGACCTGAATTTAATGAATGCCTCTTAATTTTGGGTACGTGTTGTTATTCGCTTTAAGAGTTTAAGTTTTAAGTGACACCGATTTTAAACTACAGAGTGTCTCAATTTGGATTGAAAATCCATAACGGGGAGATTTTTAAAATCGCTTTTGAGTAAGAAAGATATCTGAGTAAGAATGATACCTTTAAAAATTAACCCCACCCTTCCCTATAATATTGACTCAAAATGAACTAGGTATCACTTTCGCTAATCTGGAATACGTATTTCAAATCGGAACACCCTGCATAATGTAAAATTTTAATAATTATAAACTAATTATAAGATAATAAAATATTCCGGCTGCTTTAAACAATTAAATCAAAATAATTTATTGTTTATTTTGATGGTGGTGAGAAACATGAATTTAATTATGGAAATTATGAGCGATTAAATCAGGGTGTCATTAAAAGTTAATCATTTGCTACTGCAGCTCTTTAGAAAGCAAACGAATATCCAAATGGTATACAGCTAAGAAAAGTGTGTAGCAGCCTGCAAGGTATTCGAAATATTTTGCAAAAAACGTGTTAACAGATGTGTCTTAACACATTGCTTCCATTTAAGAAAGTCTGCTCTTATGTAATAATATTAATAATCAAATTACTAAACAGCCACGTTTATTGAGAACTAAATAATACAAACATTTGTTCTCTTTTTAAAGTTGGCCAGATAAGTTGCATGAATCATCAAAAGTAAATTTTAATGACTTTATGTCTAACACTTATGTACAATTTAATGTCTGGGCAATTATTTTAAGTCTGATAAAATCGTGCTGTCGCACCGGCTAGACACTTGTTGTATTCTATTGAATTTTTATTAAGGGTCTAAAATAAACAAAACATAAAATTACTGTTGATCAAAAAAGTTTACCTGTTATACGCTTACACTATGTGTAGTTAGTACCCATTATTTAGTTTTCCACAAAACAAATTCAACATACAATTGACCTATTGAAAAATTCAAAGAATACACACAACACAAATATCCCGTGCAATTTTGTCGGTACTAAATATAACAAATGAACTAAGTACTTTTCTTAAAGTCCCGTTTTGCGTATTGTTGTGTTAAAGTTATGTGTTGTTTCACATAGAATTTCTTTTTCTCTTCTCGACTAATTAATAATCAATATTACAAAAAAAACGGGCAAAGGTGTAGAGACGCGGGTTGTAACGTTGACATCTCAATCAAAGAATAGGGAGGCGATGTTATAGTCGTGAGTCGTGACACTTAACTATGAGAGGGTACACTGCGCAACGTTTGGGATTATACCAATGTGTGGAGTTTGATAATGAAGAATTGGATAGTGAAGAGAATGTATTTTCTGTTATTTCCCGCATATTGAACATAGAGCAAGTAGTTTTATACAATAATTTTTCGCGTGGATCTCGCTACTATTACATATATTTCTTAAACAGACGATTGCAGCAGGCGATGACGTAATGCAGAAGGTAGAACGATCGTAATGGTACCCGATTATGATGACGATACAGCAAGGATCCCTAAAACAATTTTTTTGATGAAATTCTGAAATACGAACAACTTGACGGAACTATAGACCATTTCCAAAGGGAATTTGAATAAATTGACTAAAAAAATGATTAAAATGATTTCTGAGTAAAGTTATGGAATATCCTCAACTATACATATTATATGGACAACTACAAAGAAGACCTGACAATTTCAGAGCCGGTTATACAGAAATTTTCGCAGTATCATTTTCACTGTTTCTACATTCTCTATAAAACAGCTAATTTGGATTTGGGATTGAAATATTGAGCAAGTTTCTTTACAATCTCAAATAGGAGCATATTTATTTCTTTTAAACAATTTTTATTTCACTCAAAAAAACCATAGAAAACAAAATCAAATAAAACGGATTCCAATATTAAAACCAAATTTCCTAGTTGAAAAGAAGTCAAAATGAACGAAAAAAATTTCTTGAACTTTCACTGTGAACGCACCCTTAAACAAATAACAAAACTGTCCGTGTCAACACATTCAGTAAAGACCACCTTTTCATCATGGTGAAGTACACGAACCAACGTTTACAAATAATTAAAATTTACTACAAAAATTCCGATTCGGTGACTGCAACTTCAAGAGTGTATTATTGGTCATGTGAAAATGTCCACGTGTTTCAAAAAACACTTCATCCACAAAAAATAACAGTATGGTGTGGTTTTCTTGCTGGTGGTGTCATTGGGCCGTTTTTTTCGTTGATGAAAATGACCGTTACGTTACAGTTAATGGAGATCGCTACAGAGACATGTTGTAACGGTATTTCTTTCTTCGGTGAATTGTATACATTAATGATATTCTTGTTGGAAAGACGGTGCGATATGCCACGCAGGGTTGTAACAATCGGCTTATTGAAATCTAAATTCGAGGAACGTGTTATATCCGGAAATGGTCCGATTGGCTGCCTAGATCGTGTGATTTAATACCTCTAGACTTTTTTTATGGGGCTATGTTAAATCATTGTTATGTGCCAACAAGCCGGCGACACCAACAAGGAGCTCAGAGGCAATATCGAACGAGAGATAGTGGCCGTTTCCGTTGAAATGTGTGGCCGAGTCATCGAAAATTGGGTTACCTGCAAACGTGCCCGTGGTGATGCTGTATAAGATAGCGGAAATTTGACAGCGGGAAATGATAGATTACGCTACTCGCCACAAGTGGCAGCACTATCACACAGCGGAAATTTTTTATTCATTATGTATCACTTTTTTCACTAAATAAAAAATCTCAGCGGAATAAAATAATAAAAGTGATCCTTAAAATGGTAAATTGATTGATCTCCGAAGTAAAGGAGCTCGATATATGAAACCTTGAAATTTAACAATATTCCGTTTTTCCTTTACTTCTTAACGAATTACGATGAAATTTGGATAGTATTATTGATCAGGAATTTTAAAACTGGGCATTTCATGACCAGTATTTAGGAAAAATAGTATCCGTATAATTTAGAAGATATAAATAAACTTTAAATAGTGGCCCTATTCTGCCCAGGGAATTGGGCAAAATATTTTCATAGCATTTTTGTCAACATTATATTTTTCTGGCCTACTGAAAGAATAAATTTAGTGCAAAAATTTTCAAAACAAAGTTAATTGGGAAACTTTTGTTCCACAAAATTATTACCGTTTAACTGTGTTTCGAAAATTTTAATACCAAACTTCTTCCCTCAGTAGGCCAGACAAATACAATTTAAACAAAAATGCTAAGCAAATATTTTTCTCAATTCCCTATTCCCAGGGAAAGCCAAAATAGTGCCACTAGAGGGAACTCGGCTATTTCTAAGTTACATTTTGTAAAATTTGCATTGCACACCGGGACAATTCGAAAAAAATTATCCAAACAGTCTCAGTATGGCCTAAGCTATTAGAAAAACAGCCGAAAGTATTGGTTTCCGCTGGTAATTACATAACAAAATAAATTTTCGTAATCTCTTATTTTCCGCTGTCAAATTTACGCTATCTTATACAGCATCCGTGGTGGACATATAAACGCTGTCCAATTCCATACATAAATGTTTTGATTGTACTTCAAGCCAATAATAAAATGTTCGAGATATCTCAAATGGTTTGCGTTTTATTTAAAAAAAAAGTTGTCAAGTCCTTATTGGAAACCACTTTATATCTACCACGTCTCGTATATAGTAAACAAAAAATTTACTTATAAATCAATTGTTGGTTGTCAAATGGAGAGTTTACCGGGAAAATGGAACAGTGGTTAAAGCTTTGGCATTTGGATCGGGAGGTACCGGGTTCGAATCCCAATAGAGGCAGGATGCAAAAGTGAAATTTCATAACCGATTACGATCGGGGATGAAATGTAACACATCTATGACCCCCTGTCGGAGTGCAAAACTGATGGGCCGACCCATCTTCCATGTCAGTATAGGCTGGCATGGAGCTTGCAATGTGTAGATGGTTTTAAATCGGCCCTATAGCCGTACGTCTTCGATTAGGCAGGTGATGCGTAAAGTAAGACGGAAAAAATAAACCGCGAAAGAGCAGGGAGTGCTTTGGCCCCAAAACAGATGGCATGGATAAAAACAAAAAAAAAATGGAGAGTTATAATTTGAACAAAATATCCGGTAAATTGAAACATTATTTCCCAATTTTATCATGAGGAAACTGATGGTGAACCGACCACTGAACGTATGTATTTGGATAAACGTTGAAATTCATATTCAGCTGTAGTTAATTAGCGTATAGATGCAAATAACAATAGGTTGAGATATGAATATGGAAGTGGCACTCACAAGGTATATCGCGTACTGATTTTTAGTCGATCTTACTAAATTCTTAATTTTCTAATATATAAAATTGCCGTACAAAATTAAAACAACGTCTTTAAAATGTTATGCCTAATATGTCTTTGTTACCATCAAAGCTGTTTATTCATTGTCGAGCTTAACGAAAATTTTCATAATTTTCTATCCCTTCATTGCTTTATAGATCAATAGGTGGTATTCTGTTATAAATTCTTAAAATTACGAGTGCAACTTAAGTAAGGAGATTACAGAGGCGACTTTATAAACTGTAAGAAGAATAAAATGTTATTTCATTTGGGTTGGGTCTACAGAATTTCTTATGCACACCGACGTATGTTGGTTAAACAGAGAAGCAAATTTCTTTAGAGAATTAACATTAGACACGACATTTTAAAGATGACGACATCTGTTTTGGATCATGAATTTAGCATTTATACAAAACTACAACAAAAAACGATCTATAGAGAGAGATGTTTCTGATGTAGAAAATACGTATTAGTTTGAAAATCGTGTTACTCAACGATCTACCAATTTTAAAAAGTTTTAATGGATTGTTATGTTTATCATCTCCATTTGGCATGACCTTATATTTATAGAAACAGATATAATTAACAACGACTTAATACTTAAACCGATAACTTCTGTCGAATATTTTTGGCAGTTAAAAGAAACATTCTTTCATACGAAAATGTGCGGAAAACTTATTTTGGATAAATGGATAGATCGCTGGTCAGTTTGATTTTTAAAAGTAGATCTCATGTAAAAATTAGTGAACACCACTAGGATAGGGAAATGGCGAATGAGGTTTTGGAATATGAAATTGATTATAATGATAACGACGGTTATTCAGAGTCGTCCGATGATACAAGCGCATTTGATAAAATACATCTTCCACATTTCGAAGCAGGTTGGAACATTGGTTTTAATGGTACTGCCCACTACTTACAGTTCTTATAACGTCCTACCTCCTGAAGAATTCAGTGCCGTTCACATTGCAAAATAATCATATCTTGGGGACATGTGGTACCTTGTATAGAAAAGTATGTGGCTTCAAACCCAACGTTGTGTATTTCTTCTATCAGCAATGTAATGAATTATAAACTATTCAAAAAGATAGTGGGAACTTTACATTTAATCGATAATAACACTTAATATATTCCACAAAATAATCCAGGTCACGATAAACTACATAAGGTTTGATAGATGAGTTAATGAAAGGATTCAATAGTAGAACATCTGCAAAACTGAGGTTATAAAGTTTAGATTTCGAATAAAACGGGCTAAAACAGGCTATATATCATAACTTGAAATGTATACTGGAGAATAAAGAGAGGTTCAGATCATCTTGAACGGTTGACGAAAATTTCAAACATGACTAAGGATATTACGATTAAACCAGTGATGATAGTGTTTGCCAGATAATTTTTTACCAGATACCCGACTTATGAAGGCTTTAAAATGGCATTTACGCGTGTGACTGCACGATCTGGCAGAAAAAGACTACCTTGCCGTTTTAAATGAAGTGATAAATTAAAAACGCCAACATCCGCAGAGAAATAAAGATGTGTCTTGTCATCGATGCAAATGCAAAGTAAGGAGGTGTAGTGTAGATCGGTTTGATCATATTTGTATCATAAAGTTGTATGTTTTATGGTGGACTTAATCCTGGTCAAATTAATGGAAAGTATCGAAATAAAATACCTCCCCAGAAAACGTAGAGACGCAGTTGACGTTCACTTGACAGAATTTTGAAAACACATTCCCATAAAATCATCTTACAAAAGATGCCGGGTTTGTAGCCCAAAAGAATAGTTAAAATCGAACTTGGTTTATGTGTTTAACTTGTAATTTTATATTGTCCCCAGCAGATTGTTTTTAATTAAATTCGCCAAAAATCTAAATATCGCTCTGTTTTAATATATTAAATAGAGGCATCATCATGAACACCTTAGAAACCCCTAAAGATTTTTTTTTGATCCTAGTTTTATCTTGTTTTGCTAAAGGTTCTTGATCTCACATACTAAATATTATCATAATCGGTTAATACGAAATAAGCTAATTCAACCTTATGCATGCTCCTACTTTTGAAGTTCTTTTGAGTTGAACAGTCACAATCTAAGAAGATATATTTTTAAAATATGTCGTTCCAACCGCAATCCGCGAATAACATACTAGGTAGTTTTAAAAAATGCAAGATGAGTAATAAGAAGTAAATGTTTTTCTCAGAAATTTATTCCTGCTCTATAATAAATCATGTTTAATATTTTTGTATTAGGAAATAAAAATTCTTTAAGGGTTCTTCATGAATGTGCGAATTGCGTTGAGAAAATCTTAAAAACACATGAAGTAACCCCCCCCACCCCCGTAGTACTTAATTAATGTCTCTTTAAGGAAATCCAAAAGGGCAAATTTCAGTCATAAACAAAGTTTTATTTATTTATTATTATTTATTTATTTATTACAAATCTATTTACAAGCGTAAGCCGAAGCTTTTATACTATGAAAAAACAAAATCACAAAATAAAAGAAAAAGTTAACAATCTGAAGATTTCCAAAATTATTTACAAAGGGGTTTGAACGTATTATTACAAATTATAATTACAATAATAATTTCCCTGTACAGTTAAATATACAAGTTTTTTTAAAAATTTTAAGAGAATTAATAAGTTTAAGTTCAAAGGGTAAACCATTCCAAACAATAAACGCATTCATCAAAACCGAATTATTATACTTACTTTTGTTAAAGGGCAAATTGGTTTCTAGTGCGCAGAGACCTGGAAAAATTTAATTTTTCTAGAGATATAAAAGCAAACCAGAGGTAATAACTCTAAAAATAAATACCTACAGCTGTTCTATAATGATAATACTCGAACAAAGTACATCCGAAAATAGAAGTTTTTAAACCAGAAATATGATCAAATTTTCTGAGGCCATGAACATATCGAATACAATTATTAAATGGAATTTCAAGTAGACGCCGAGAAGAACTGCCACATCCACTATAAATCACATCACAGTACATAAACAAAGGTACAACTAAACTTTTAATCAAAAATACTCGCAACTCAATTGGACATATTTTTTTATTAATCTTAACGAATATAAACTATAATTGATACGTTGACACAATGAACTAATATGGTCACACAAAGTAAGTTTGGAATTTAATATCAGTCCTAAATTATTAATAGCCGGGAGAAATTTTATTGTGTCATCACTTAAAACAAGAGTAGGCTTAATAATGTTCAAATTACTTGAAACTACTAAACAATAATGCTTTACTTTTATTAGGATTAAGCGCTAGTGAGTTATATTTAGCCCATAATAAGATGTCACTAAGATCTTCGTTCAATTTCATTGCAGCCCCATTCAACCCTAATGCTTTACATCCGATGTACAGTTGTAAATTATCAGCATAGAGATGAAAAGAACAATGACGAATTCGCCATGGAATTAGATCATTTATAAATATAGAAAAAGCAACGGACCCAGAATTGATCCTTGTGATACACCTAAAGTTACTCTACCCATACCAGAGTCGTTAACACCATGCCTTACAAACTGTTCCCTACTATGCAAATAAGAGTACAACATATTAATTGCAGAGCTAGAAAATTTATAATAGAAATAAAGCTTTTGAAGTAGAAGTATATGATTAACACTATCAAACGCCTTTGAGAAATCCAATAAAACCAATAAAGCTTGCGAACCATGCCCATCCAAAATTGAAGAAAGATCATCAACAATGTGTACCAAAGCCGTTGTAGTACTGTGACCATGCTTATACCCTGACTGAAATTTACAAAAATAAAATCAAAATCTTTAAAATGCTGCAGAATCTGGATTTGCATAACTTTTTCTAACACCTTAGAAAGGGCAGGTAACATACTTATTGGTCGACCATATCATTTTTTGGAATTGGAACAATAGAAGCAACTTTCCACAAATTCGGAAAAACTGATTTTGACAAACATTGATTAATTATACATATGTATATGTAGCTTGTGGAAGAAACAGATCAGTAAATAATTGTATTATTTTAAAATCAATTTTATCGTATCTAATAGCAATAGATTTAATTGAACGGATAGCACTCTTAACAATTAGCTCGTCAACACAATCAACAGCAAATTTATAATTATCATCAGTATCAACAGATCCAATATCTGGCTCGCAATGGCAGAACCACTAAATCTTCGCAAAATTTACAGATATCATTTAAAATATCTATGTCAACTTTTGCAACAGAACACGAATCTTAGTTAGAAGGATTTTCGTTCGGCTGAAGGCGTGCATGCCTATTTACTTTCATTAAAATGAGGTTTTTGAATTTCAGATATGGGGAAAAAAGCCTCATAAATAAAATATATGCGATAATTTCGTGATGAAATTTTTCGCAATAAACGACTGAAGTGTTTAGAGAATATTAACGTTAGAAAACTGTTAGACGAAAATAATGTAATCTGCTCCCCGACAAATCAACTACACTTGGGTGCAAAAAATCGCACATTGCTCAATTTTCCACAAAAGTTCAATAATATCAAAAAAAATCCAATATTTGTTTAATTCATAGTCTATTTCAATACCTATCGAGCGGTACCTTTTTTGTACTTGTACCATGCCAACAAAGTGATGGTTTGTCAAATGCATATAGCAGGCTTTCGAATTAAATTCTAAAAATAATTCAACAAGATCAATACAATAGCATGCCATGAAATATCTCGCTCGGAATTGTGATCATTCGCATATCGACGCTTAGCCTGAACGATCCTCTATTGATTACGTCTTCATCCGGAGTAAAGAAATGGATTACACACCTGAGGTAGCCGCACAAGTGGTTCACTAATTTATGCGGGGCAGTACCAAAGTGAAGTGGCTCTACAGCTAAATTTGAGCCGATTCTCCGTTCGTCGAGTGTGGCAGAGATATCAGGAAACTGATGGCTTTAGACGGCGACAAGGATCTTGCCGACTTCGTGCTACGACACAGCGTGATCACTTCGTTGCGTAACCGCCGTATGGATGCGGTTCAATTGGGACGGCGGCTCCAAGAAGTTGGTCAAGTCAGTCGGTAAACAGTTAGAAGACGACTTCGAGAAGTTAATCTGACCGCATACAGACCACCAAACGGGTTGAAATTGACCGCGGCCCATCGACGTGCTCGTCGTGAATTCGGTCGAGAGCATTTGAATTAGACAGAACAAGAATGGAGAACAGTCCTGTTCTCTGACGAGTGCAGGATGTGTTTATATGGAACCAATAGACGTGGAAGAGTATACAGAAGACAAGAAGAGCGATATGCAAAATGTTGCATTGAAGAACGTGTCTCGTATATGGCGGTGGATCGTGCATGTTCTGAGGAGGTATATTATTAGAGGCGGAGACAGATCTTGTATTCATCACACGAGCCAATACTAGCTGTCGATCAAGAGGAATGACATCTCAATGGTGCATTGAAGAAGTATTCGAGAAGTACGTCGTACCTTTTGCCGGGTTTATTCGTGAATATTTTCTGTTTATGCAGGATAATGCAAGACCGTATACGGCTGGTGAAGTATACCAGTACCTTCAAGAGGTGTATGTGCCTATTTTGAATGGCCAGCTCGAAGTCTGGTCGTCAATTCCATCGAACATTTATGGGACGAGTTGAAAAGAAGGGTTCGAGCCAGAGATGTTGCTCCAACGAGTCTCCGCAGGAGCTGCAACAGGCGATCGTAGAAGAATGGGAGGCGATACCTCAAGATGTTGTGAAAACTTTGGTGAAATCAATGGAACATCTAATGGAAGCTGTCATTCGGGCCAGGGGAGGGAATACTTCTTTTTAATAAAACTGTTTTTTTTATTTCCATGTTTTAATTCGATTTTTACCCATAATTTGCATGCTGAAAAATTCACAAAAACGTGTACCTCAGATGTTTACCTCCAAAAATCAGTTTGATGGCACGTATAAATACAAAAAAGGTAAAAAAAATTAAACAAATATTTAATTTTTTTGATATTTTTGAACTTTTGTGGAAAATTGATCAATGCGCCATTTTTTTGCACCCAAGTGTATATGCAGCTTTTTACAAGCTTTAAGCAAGATTAATTGGAATTAGAAGCCTAGTTAATGCAATAGACGATTCTGTACACAATAAAAGTAAAAGGGCCAAACAAAATGTGTCATGTCCGTCCGTCTCCTATTTTTTGAAAATGCAAACTTTATTGAAAATCGGAAATGTAAATACAATGAACGGAGTGAAAACCTTCGCACGAAAACCTTTAAACAAAATGACATTTTGAAAACCTGGGATGGACGGAACGTATACATTGTGTTTGAATCTTAAGGTTAAATTGTACGGACAGGGGGAATTTAATTTACAATGTAACGACGAGATATTGGTGGCGTAAAACCCACACCACAACAATTTCTAAAGGTTAGACGTAAAACGGATAACTGGCTTGTTAGAAAAGGCTTGATACTGGACTGATACTTCAACACCCCAATTACCAGCAAACTGCGTGTGCATGAGGCGTTTGGAATGTAATAGCGTTCTGCAATCACAATCAACAATTTGACATGTGTCATGATCTAATTTTTCAGGTCACTTTATTGGATTCACCATAAAACGACCTCAGAATTTTTTGAAAGATTATGCTATAAAAAATGAGAATATGGAACGCACCAGGTGTCCTAAAACCAGCAGACCTCCCAATCTTTCAAACTATATCTAAATCAAATTACTTCAATTATCTATTGAAGAACGCACTGCTCTACCATCTATGACGTAAACTATCAATTCCGATTTAGACAGAGATTCTGTGCTTGTCATTCAAATACAAGTGTAAATTTTTATTTGATAGAACATCGATGCGTTAGTTGTAAACCGAAACATTGATCATTGAGGTCGCTTTTCCCGTACTACCTTACGCAGTAGCCAAATTGGGGACGTACGGCCTACATAGCACTGGCATGGAAGTTGAGTCAATCCACGAAATCTGCACTCCAACGCAGGGGTCAAAGTAGTGTTTAGTTTAATCCCCGATCGTGATCACGTGACCCTAATCACAAAATCCTTTTTCCATCCTGCCCTTATCGGAATTCGAACGCGATACCTCCCGATTCAAACGCCAAAGCTTTAACCACTTGCCGTTTGATCGGTTTATTACTACTTATTTAATGTAGTTACGATATAGATTTTGCAATATTTGTTTATCCGTTACCGGCTTAATAAACATAAAATAGGTTATCCCTACTTTTATTGGATTCAAAAAATCTCTGCTTCTTTAAATGTGTGGTGCTAAATAAATCATTTGTTTAAAACTTGGACGAAATTCTTCGAATAAAATAATCCAATTAACATTTCATTAGAACTTGAGCGAAGTTTGTGTTAGCAATCAAACAAACCTAATAGTAGTGTTAATCGTAAACGCGAAGGTAAATTAAAATAAACTGCAAATCAAATTTTAAGCAACTGACATTCACATACGAGTGTGATTCCACTCAGTTATCTAAAAAACACTAGGAAATATTTTTTAAACATCTTACACGTGAGCAATCTTTGTAGGCACAGAGGTTTACACATTTTGCAATACTACAACAACTACTTACAGGTATACTATATAGATCTAAAATTCATGATTTTGAAGTGACATAATCTGCTGGAATAAATTTTGCTTTTCCTTTAAAAAGATAACTTTGAAATATATTTTTAATTTGAAAATTTCCATTCAAGATAAGCAAAGACAAACAATCTATGTGTATAGCTTAAGATAATTGTACTTTCAATATCATGAACGGAAATTAACTTTTAAATTGTAAATATGACATAATCTATTTAGATTCGAGAGTCAAAGAAAAAAATTAGGAATTACTTATGAATGCGATATAGTCTAGACGAAAGATGTGTTACAACAACGTTACATTTATAATATTTACTCTACAACCATTTAAATATAAATATTGAACTTATAGATTGTGTACAGCCATCATATCAAAGTAGCACAAACTAAAAAAATTTAAGTAAATTCTGTTTATGATTCACCCGTGACCCGGCCTTTACGTATCAAGGTGAAAATGAAAGAATGCTTAAATAAATTACAACACAACGAAGTTTGATTTAAGGAAAACATGAAAAGAACATGAAGCACTCTAAACAGTGGCTACAATGTGGTTCTATTCATGCACATTATCTCGACTGGAGATGAGATAGGTTCTTATTTGGGATGGTCGCGGTTTCGTTTTTGTTCACTTTTGTTTTGTTTTTTGACTTTACTATATATAGAAACTAAAGTAACAGGATAGATACTAAAGTAACATTGAAAGACAACACAATTAACGTAAAGTGGTACAAAATTAACGCAAAAAAGATTTTGTGGATCTAGTAGCGGATGTTAATTCAAATTTTAAAAGAGGTTTATGGTTTCAACTTGATGGATTAAACATACAACACGCGTGCTTCAATGAAAGTTCAAAGAAATTTTGTACAACTGTTTGCTAATCCACATCACCACCTACAATAATAGTGGGAAAAAATCAACGACCTCGTTTTCAAATTAAATGTAGGAGGCCTTTAAATTTTAAATTTTTTGAATTTTTTTAAATTTTTTGATATTTTTAGTATGATTGCAAAAAAAAATATTTTTTCTGTCAAATCAAATACAAAATAAACATTTTGTTTCAAGATATTTGTAAAACAAAAGTGAAATGAGTTGTTTTTAACTTACCGGTTTATAACAACTTAGCGGTAACAAATTTCGAACATTCATCCCTTCAATATAATACCAACAGTCACAGACACCATAAATGTACAGAGTTTGTGATTTTTTGGCTTGAACCTTATATGTATTAATATGGTTTGATGCGCAACTGGTTCGAACTTTTATTTGGTGGTGCAGTGAAGTGTAGTGGTAGGTGAATCGTACAATCAAAGTATTGAGGCGTGTCTGAATGTGATTTATCTTATCCATTGGGGGACCGGTGACAAAACGCTATATGCTTCTAATTAGTTTCTAACTATATTTCTCTTTATGAGATTTTCATTATTTTTCTACAAAATTTTTTGAATCATCATGTAGAATGGGCTAAGGGCTTCAATGTAAGAAGCGTTATCAACATTATTAATCTCAGAAAATCCCTCAACCAATGTTCAAAGTTGAGCTGGAACCTGAAGCAGCAAAAACAAAAGAGACACACGAAATCTATAATATGAGGTATCTGTTGTATAGAAGGGTGGTAGTGGAAGAAACCACACAAACATAAGTCACTCTTACATTGCACCAATTGCCAAGAATTTGGGCATACTCGAAAGTATTGCAAACTGCTAGCTGTTTGCGTGATATGCAGAAACATGTACAAAACTAGCGAGTGAGATTTAGACAAAACCAAACCTGAAGTAAAAAAGTACACTAATTGTGGGAAAAACTATACCGCTAATTACAGAGGACACATTGTGTATAAGGAGTTAAGGGAAAAATGACACCAAGGCAACGAATTGAGCAACGAGCATAAACGCTCAAACAATGAGAATATTATTTCTGCAACCATTAACACTGAAACTTCATTCTCAGAGGTGGCTGCGGGTAACGTGCGAAATAAAGCAAATAAACCTCAGAATGCTAATCAGGGAATTTACTAAATGATAAGTACCCTCAACGAATCAATGAACAAATGTTTGCAAATTATGGATACAAATATGGGACTCATGCTGCAAAACATAACTACCCTGATGAAACTGTTAATGAAAAATCAAAATATAAGATGATTGAACTTAAATTAGACTTATGGAATGCCAATGGGCTAGTGCGACATAAGTACGTCACAGCATTTTCATAACGAACACAATATTGACATCATGATGGTCTCTGAGAGACATTTTACACAAATGAGCTCTGTAAAATTTAATAGTTATAACATTTACGATACCCAGCACACTAACGGGAAACCTCGTGGGGATCTGTAATTATTATTAGAGATAGAATAAACACCATGAACTGGAAAAATTTCGCGCGGAACATATACAGGCAACTAGCATCTGCTTAGAAGAATGGTCTGGTACATGCACCATATCCGCAGCTTACTGTCCACCGAAATATTCAATTAAAAAATAACAGTTTGCAAATTTATTCAAAACCTTGGGAAATAAATTCCTTGCAGGAGGAGGTTTTAACTCCAAACACATCCAATCGGGCTTTCAATTAACATTACAAAAAGGCAAGCAGCTGTGAGAATGTATGTAGGAAGGAAAACTAGATCATGTTTCTGGCAGCAGGCCTAGTTCTAGTAGCTAGAACTTATGTTACGGCCGAAACATGCTACGAACTATCATCTGACCACTCCCCGGTTTTAAGTCACAATCAAATATTTTTTTAACGAACCGACAAACTAAATTGGTCTCAATTCAAATGTGCAATGACAAGTGAGTACTCATTAAGCATTCCACTTAAAATTAAACCTGAGGTTGATGAAGCAGTACAACATCTAACGAAGACATTAGAACAAGCAGCGAAGGATGCTACATGTAACAGCTCTACTAATGTGAAATTGGACCAAGCGTCACAGAATATTTAACAGCTCTTAAAGAGCAAACGCGTACTGCGCAGGTACAAAAGAACATGAGGAGGGGATTCAATATTATCTAAGTAAAGATTACTCACTGTGGAAAGCCACAAAAAACCTGAAACGTCATACGCAATCATGTCCTCTGATTCGACTTCCCGATGGAAACTGGGCAAGAAGCGATGCAGAAAAAGCAAATGTATTACCCAACATTTAGTTAAAGTGTTTACTCCGAACCAAAATAATGAACACTCGGAATTGCTGCCTGATGAAGTTGATGCTTCAGAATCCCAACCAATTAAATATAAATGGCGTGAGGTGAAAACAATGATCAGCGAAAATATAAACCCCAAAAAAGCCCCGAGTCATGATGTTATTAGAGGTAAAATACTTATAGAACTTCCAGATCACCAATTTCGATTTAGAGAAGATCATGGAACCATAGAACAAGTGCATAGAATCGTATCAGAAATCAGAAACTATTTTAAACAAAAAAATTACTGCTCTGCACCAATTTTAGACATCGCCCACGGTTTCGAAAAAGTATGACATGGAGGCCTTGTACATATAGGCACATCTACCATCAAATTATCATGCGATCACTAAAAATTACCTTTTTATTGTATTGTAAAAGTTTTGATTGGGATTGTTCCTAAACATTGGTTTATTTTATCGCACCACACACAATGACGTCAAAGCGATTTTACGAAATACGGCGTTATCTATTTTTTTTAACAACATTACTCTTAGGAAGACAAAAAGAGGAAGATGGCTACGACTCGTTGCAGTCGATTATTTAATTCTTAGGTTTGACTCAGTCCCAAAACATCCACGGTTGTGAGTACTAAAGTGAAACCGAGGGGTTTCATCAATATATGGCAAACAAGTCACATAAGTGGGACATAGAATTATTTGTTTTATGTGACTCGTATAGTCGTATGGTTTTTCGTATAAGTTCGAAATAATATACTGGATCAGAACGCAACATATTGCTTTCAAATAGCTCAGATTTTGGCGTTTGTGATAATGTTGTTGTTCGTTTGTCAATCAATTATCGACTTTAAGTACTGACATAGATTAGTTCATTTTAATATTTTTTATATCTCGCTACCATTGCTACTGTATCTTCGAAGTTGAGGAATATACTCGTTAGGTGACCGTGATAAAGAGCTTCAAAAGATAATTTATGGAGTACGCAGTAGAATATGAAGGACATGCATGCGGAATTTGTATTTCAACCGTTTTATGGAAGGACATAAAAAATGTAAGACTGGCTTCAACTTATATCGGAATAATTCTATTCAAATCCGCAGTCGAACCGCAGCTATTTAAAGCAACTCGATACGATCGTAGTAAAAAAAATATTTCGAGTTGGATTTCCTTACATAAGAAAATAATATATTTTTACCCGACTCATAGGGTAGATTTAATAGATGGCATGTTCTTGCTGATTTTCAGTAGAAAATTGCTAATGTTTTGCGCTGTTTCCACGAACTACGGCAAACAACGACTGCTATAGAAGGCTATCCCACAGTGCACAAAAAGTTCATCAAAGAGAGCGTATGCTCCCCCGCGAGTTATTCGGTTTGATGGTTTCGAACACAGGCTTAACTGACAAACAACTATGTAAATTAGCTGGTTGCAAATCTAAGACCCAGAAGTTTTGCACAAAACGCCAATTAAATTTATGTTTGTCGCCAGCAAAAAAATATATTTTCAACTATTCCATAATGTAGTATAGAAGCGCTGTATAATTTACTTACACAGGACAAGTATATATGAGTTTTATTATATCTTTATTTTATATGAATTGTTTTATAATTATATTTAATTTCTAATTTTATTAATTTTATTTTATTTTCTAATTTTATTGGCGGCCTATCTATATTCGCATTTGGGGGCCGTATTTTTTACCTGAGGTAATTTTTGACATCATTTTCGACTTTTTCACCACCCTACCCTTGGTTAACTACTTTAATTTGATTTATTCTACTAAGAGCCATTAATACTGCAAATTCCTAAATTTACTTAGAAAAAATTATAGGGAACACTTTGCCGAAAGAACCATTGCAAAATTAATAGAAGCAAACTAGTTAATTATCTTAATTTAAAATTTTCATACTCATTACGTTATGGCTCACTTTCCGCATTTATGTCTAGAAATTAAAACTCACCTGTTCACTGTGTCCTATTTCAATCGAACTAGATCCATTTGTGCCCGACATTTTCTTAACATAACCAATTTGTTTTTTTTATTTTATGCTAAAGTTGTATTACACTAAGTTTGTTTAATTTATTATCACAATTAATACAAAAATTTACTTTTAATTTGTAGTATAGCACTATACACAGTCTAAACTGCTTATTAAAATTGCTAATACGAGTATAATACTTTTTGTGACGTTAATCTATAAAAACTACAGTTATTAATACATAAAATAATTATTGTTAATTAATTCTATTATCCGACTAATCAATCATCTATGAAAAACAAAAAAAAAAATGTTAACATTAAAACACAAGAATAATTAGTTCCTAACACGCGCAAAATATGTAATTAAATCCAAACACTTTACTTAAAAGTTGTATCGATTTAAAATCCATATTTAAAAAAAAATTCAAGAAGAGGAAGCATTTCATTAATTTTTGATTGAGATTAACGGTTTTAGTTATTTTAGATAAAATTTAAAAGAAAATTAATAAATTACATTTTATTGATATCTTTATATATGTAGAACAGTGGAATTTATGCGAATGGTGTTAATGTGGCGATTCTTAATTTCTTCTTCAATTCCTTGCTGTGATACTTTTAATTTTAAGAATTCCATTCATTTTAATTTTAACGGCAAAAAACACTTAATTTATTAATAAACTAAAATTTATTATTCGCTTTGCTGTTGTGTCGTGTACTATTTATTTCAATTGTGCTCGTGTGGCACGGCACACACAACATGTATGTGAACAATAACATTCACGGGTTTACAACTTACTTCTAGACCTAAATAATTTAACGCGTTCTTTTATTTGATCACTTTGAAACAATTGGCACCAACAAAAAAATTGTAATTTTACTTCAAGGCTTTAAACAAATGTTCAGCAAAAATAAAAAAATAGTGTGTTTTGACGAAAAAAAAAAATTCTGAGATTTTTTATTCAATCAAATTCGAAATATGTATGATGGAATTGAAATAGTTCTAATGACAATTTATTTAAACAAATAGTGAATTTTATTTGGTGGATCAATTATAATTTTCTGTTGGAATGTAATACACCTATAAAAGGTAAAGAATGCGGTTTATAAAATTTACATTCTGGTCAAGGGTATAAAACATCAGTCATGATCACAAATCGTTCCTACTTTACATAAATAATAAATCGAGTGGTTATTATAAATGAAAAAGTCATTCACATCATAATTTCGACTAACTTTATTTCTTTGCAAACCAAATGTTCAAGGTTGATGACTCAAGATTTTGAAATGTTCGTCTGGAATGATTTTTGTTTTTCTATGTATAGGCTCTATAATAATAAAATTAGTCCACAATTCGAACAATTTTTGGATCTATGGACTGTCCTTTGTGGCCAGACGATGTAGGTTACGCAATTAATGCTATACACAGGGACCATGATGCAAATCGAGGATACTATCCCAGTTCACAAACGCGATCTGTTACGTTAACATTTGCAACCATACATCATTGAGGGCTGAACAGCTGGATATAAAGTGAAAGCCATCCTCTTCTAGCCAGTTTTAATATAAACTATTTTGTGGCAGCCCTGTTGGATGAAGGTGATCTTTAAATCGGCCATGATCGGTGGTACTCGATACCAAAATGCTAATTTGATCCTTCTTTAACGTCAGGTTATACTTAACAAAACTCAGGTTGGGCTGAGCGATATAGTATTTCGCCTTACAGCCAGTAAAGGAAGTAAACCATAAGCCTTGCTTCATTATTCCTTATGCATTATTGAAGTTTGTGGGGCCGCCGGTTCGGGGCCAAAATAGTTTCAACTTTGAATTTGGTTTAGCTAAGGAGTTAGCAATCATTGTCCTCAATGTCACAATGAGCTGGGAGGTCCTTAACCGTAAGTCTGTTACTGGAACCAAGATGGAAATAAAGTGTTTACGCAGTCCTCAATCTTCGAAGAGGTCTGAGAATTTTTAAATAAATTAAGCTCAAATTTTCTACTAGTACACAGAATAATGTTACTACTTCAATCAGCGTGCTTAGATACGACCATCTCACAAACTGTGAGAGCTATTAATTCAGCCTGAAGTACAGTACAATATATACTCAAAGTACCGGACGGCCTTAGATTATATGAAGGACCATAAATTTAGTGAAAGCTCCAGGGGTTCTAATGCAAGAGAAGCCTTTGGAGAACCATAGATTTCTCGGTGGATAAACCACTGAAAAATGTAGTCCAAACCAAATTCAGGCAGCTTTTCATCTTGAATCATTCTGGTTTCTGGTATATATGAGTTAAAGTAATTAAAAATTTGCCTGTGCCCTACATCTGTACCAAGATTGTTCCAAGTATTATTGCTTCTTTGTCGAAAAGCAGCTGAACATAACGCGCCTAGAATAAAAGACAAGGATAGGCGTTCAAGGTATATAGCCCCCGTAGGTTTAGGTTAGGTTTCAGTGGTTGACACTTAGGCCAATTTTGGCCCATTGTGATATCACTCATTCACGCCACATCATTAACCCATTCACCTATTCACACAACTACAGTATACCACCTGCACATTGCAAGCTCCATGTCAATCTATACATTGTCGTCGACGGTGGGTTGGCGCTGAATTCTGCACTCCATCAAAGGGTCTTAGTTGTGTTTATTAACATCACCGATTGTAATCGATGATGAAAATTCGATTTGCATCTAGCCTCTGATGGGATTCGAACCTAGTACTCCTGGTCCAAGTGCCGAAGCTTTAACCTCTGCACCACTTGTCCGGTTATAGCCCCCGTAATAGCCCGGCAAACAATTTCTTTGTAGGTAAATATTTTGCAACAGAGAAATTCGATTTCCATAAGCCACCAAAGAACACAAGCGTAAGAGAGCATATGCAAACTAGCGATTTGTAAATGAAAGTCATCATTTTCGGGGTTAAACCATGTGATCTGCCAAATGCCCTTCTACAATGCAAAAAAAAATTGAGAAAACTTAAGGCTTGTTCAAGTTTTTGTTCAAGGTAATACTGCCAAGACAATTAGTTTACTGGTTCAAGTAACATCAAAATGTTTAACACGGTCTGATCTAGTAATGGTCTGCCCAAAACGAGAAGAAACCGACTGTTCGCCTATATTTGCCTATGTTTGTAAAGATCAATACACATTTATTAAATGGATTTAAGCGCAAAGTTTTCTCGAAACAACTCCATAAAAATTACGGCGCGTTGCTTTAGGTCAATATGACTATAGGTCATCAGAATAGCTTTGTGTAATAAAACTAGTTCGCGGTAATTTTAGAAATAACTCCTCAAGCCAGAAGAGCCACAGGATAGGAGAAATATACCCCCCCCTCCCCCCTTCCGTTGGATAGCTTTTGGAGAGGAAACCCATGCTAAATTTCAACTGTAAAATTTCCATCCATACCACCAGCTTAATAAGGTGTTAAGGAGAATAATAACACGGTATGAGGTAGATCCGAACCGGGAGAATCAGTGATAGTAGTTAGGGCCAGTTTAGCAACAATGTTATAGTGTGGGCGGGAGCTGGATGTCCATCAGGGAAAGACTATTAGGATGTCGTAGAACGTTAAGTCACACACAATGTTTCTTGGTAGGTTTTGTTTTAGTCTAGCGATTTTATTTGATTTTATTTTATTTTAGAAAAGTCTATAAATTTGACTTGAGAACATACGTATGTTCCGTAAGGAATATTAAATACAGAGAAAAATATCTTTTCTGTTAAAAATTGATTAAATGCGGTAGTCGACTCATAAAATTGTTTCAATTAACTTTAAAACCCATTTATGCTTAGGCAAAATTCAAAAAGATGGTCAATTTTGTTAAAACTGGTGCACATCATGTTCACCGGTTCGTGGTAACCATAATTTGTCCTGTGTTTATTTACTTGAAGAAACCCAGAATTTCTTAAGGTTCAGCTCGGTGCTTTTCAGGGTTGTCAGATTGTAGGTTCTACATCCAATGAGGTATGGCGGTAGTTCTTGCAAGTTTACGTGATATACGTAAACTTGCTCGTATTTCCAGCCATCCTTCCAAAATAAGTAACATACAAACAGACAGGCTATCAATTTAATCACAAAAACTAGTCGATGTAGCTTTAGGATCAGCTCTTATATTTTTTTTAGCTCTTATATTCTTTCTAACTGGTAAGTAGTGGGTTCGAATCCCATCAGAGGCTAGATGCAAATCGAATTTTCATCATCGATTACAATCGATGATGTTAATAAACACAACTAAGACCCTCTGATGGAGTGCAGGATTCAGCGCCAACCCACCGTCCATGTCAATGTACAGGTTGACATGGAGCTTGAAATGTGCGGATGGTATACTGTAGTTGTGTGCGTAGATGAATAGGTGAATGGGTTAATGATGTGGCGTGAATGCGTAGTATCACAATGGACCAAAAGTGTCAACCACTGAAACCTAACATAAAACCTATATTTTTTCTGTCTGTCAGAAAATGAGAACCAATGAGACTGTTTCTGAACGTTTCTTTTGTGATCTTTGTTTGGTAATATAGGTCAGCATTGTTTGATTGCACTAAAGATTGCTTTAGTTTACGTAAAACCTCTCTGTTCAATATCCGTTGAAGTTTAAGTTCGCAAAAAAATAATTTTCAATCACTTGAATATACCTGTTACGAAATGGTTGAATTGCAAGTCTTTTAAGGTTCACTATAAAAGAGACACGCTTATGGTCTGAGATAAGAATATGCGCCGTTACCCTCCAATATAAAATCAAGTCCACCACCTCTTACCTTATACTATCAACAAATGTTGGGACACAGCCAACATTGAAAATTTCAAACTCAGATGACTTTAATTGATTTTGAATTAAATAGACGTAATTGTCAGTTATTGCAATCTGAAATGCTCCACGATAACTGATAAAAAATAGCATCCGAACCAATCTCCAAAGGGAACTTCACATTCGTGCACCATAGTACTTATTTCGAAAACACCTCAGAAGGAAGAGTAACAGAGTGGAATAAGGAAAATAAACCCATGATACAACCCATAACAAGCTCAAATTTGGTAATTCAAGAGTAAAAAGAGCTGCTGTCACATTAGCTGAACTAAAATCACGAATAAGAATTGCACTAATATTAGTAGAAATAGAAATACAAGGTCTAGGTTTAACCGATTCCAACGAATCCCACGTTAGAATAATGAAGCATTCAACTCTTAATTTAACCCGACTTCGAAGTTAACATAACAGAAATCCTAGCACACTACTACCCCATTCTGTGGAACAACAGTGGAACATGGTAAAATTAGCGGTAACAGATGTTTCGACTACAATGCATCTAAAGCTAGAAATACATGACTGGGTGAAAATTATGGAGCTTCAATTCAAAAAAAAGGTCCAGCACGAAAATGAATCCTTTCTCAACCACTAAGGAAATCGCACAATGGCCGCAAAGAAATACTCCAACCGACTATGTAGAAGGAAGAAAAGTCAATGGCACAAACCTGCTTAAAATTGAAACTGCAAATTTAGAGACAGATACCGTTGGCCGAAACCGTGTGGTGAAATAATTTCTCGTCACAGACGGGCGCCAACATCATTGCATCAATCTGATTTCAATGTGGAACTGCTACCACCACCCGCTCCATCTTACGATGAAGTACAAGGCGTCATAACAAATATGAAAAAATATAAGGCATCTGGTGAGGATCGTATTTGTAACCGAAATGGGATATAGCAACAATCTATCCACTACATAAAATGGAAGGCCGACCGGTTGGTTTGAAGAACTATCGCGGAATAGCAGTACTCAATACCGGCTTCATAGTTTTGTCAACATAGTTGCTGACAAGTTAAGTCCAATTCAGAAAGCATTAATGTACCGGATGTGTAAAAATTAAGAGATCAGAAATGATCTTAACAACATCGATATATATATATATATATATATATATATATATATATATATATATATATATATATATATATATATAATATATAATATATATATATATATATATATATATATATATATATATATATATATATATATATATATATATATATATATATATATATATATATATATATATATATATATATATATATATATATATATATATATATATATATATATATATATATATATATATATATATATATATATATATATATATATATATATATATATATATATATATATATATATATATATATATATATATATATATATATATATATATATATATATATATATATATATATATATATATATATATATATATATATATATATATATATATATATATATATATATATATATATATATATATATATATATATATATATAGATACATATATTTATATATATATATATATATATATATATATATATATATATATATATATATATATATATATATATACGGCACAGATAAATCGTCAAGTCTTAGTTAGATCGCACGGGCATGTTTATACGTTCCCAAAATCGTGCCATAAAATCGGCCCTGGAGTCGGCACCAATGAAAACAGGACCTCGCGTGAGTTTCCCTATTCGCTATATGGACGAGGTTTAACTCTGGAAGGTTGCATTAAACGTGGTCCTTCCAGCGAATGTACTCTTGGGTATTGCCCCTGGCATCCTCTTGTTCCAGATCGAGTTATTTGGAAGTTCATTACTGAGGCGGATAAATCCTTTTATGAGATGCAGCGCCAACGAAGAAGAAGTCGGTTTAACGAGAAAACTGTTATAAAAAATTCCAACATTGAAAGAATTCAATCCAGAAGCAGAACGGTTACGGATCCTTACGTATACCGGGAATCTAAGTGTGAATTAATATGAGTTTCGGCTAGTACCATCAGAAAGTCTACAACCTTCCAAATATTTTAGATGTTGCCAGCTTTTTTAAAAAGCCAAGTGAATGTGTACATGAAAACTGTTATATTTAGGTAACAACTTAGTAATTGAGGAGGTATAATACTGACGATTTTGAAAAATCGAAACGGGTTTTGTACGCATTAACCGTAAACGCTCAAAGCAAGCATACTTCAGCAGTAAGAAATGCGGTTTTGTGATAATGCTGCCCCTGGCAGTGCATAGCGAAAGACGCCAAAAATGTTCTGCTATCTTATCCAAATAAATAAATCAGTTTGCTAACATTGACGACTATAATGTTCTGCATGCTAAATGAAGTCGAAGACATTTTTTCCATAGAGCATTGAGAAGAACAAATAATATGCTTTTAGTGAAATTTTCCATATTCTTAAATTTGGTTAGGTAGCTGGTAGTAGTTAAAAACCAAAACAGTAAATCGGATTAGGCATTTGATTTTTTACTATCCCAATTTTGCTATTCTATCTACCGCATTAAATTCTAATTTTAAATCTGTCCAACATTTAATTGTTTAGAACTTTTCTTTTTTTTATAAAAATTGTCGAGGACTTTTTATATTCAAGGTTTAATCGCGACTGACATCTTATTATTTATTAATTTTTTAATTTGACCGGACCCAAAATTGTATACCTTTAATTATACGTCATTTCTTTCGCCTCTCCTTTTCATAATTTCCCCCGAGGTAAATCGTAAATGGAGCAAGTTAGAAAGGAAATATTTTGCTAACAAACTAAAAGTATTTAATGAAATAATGCTTACAATTTATTTAAGAAAATCTCAATAAAGTAGGATGGCAGATAAAATTGATGGACCATTAAAGAATCTATTTCTATGGGGCCAAGATCTGATGCTACAAAAGTGACGTTTGCAAATATAATGACATTTACTATTATTGTAAACGCGTGCAAAGACAAATAGTACATTCATTCAATTAACTATCAACCCTCGTACTGATAAATTCTGTTAATTGTGTATTACGAAATGCTTATCCTTTAATACAGTATCAACGCATATATTAGCGATACGTGTTCGTATAACTATCACATAACTTTAAACGTTATAACATGTACGTTGTTTAGCTGATAATTGCGAGTACAATAAACAGTATTAATAATAATAATTAATATTTTTAAAGAAAGCAAAAGCGAAATAAAAACTTTTTACAGTAATGTGTTGTGGAGTACACGAGTACATAACAGATAATGAAAATATAACCCAATAACTCCATGGTACATATACGGATAAGTTTATAGTGTCCGGTTTGTTATTACATATTATGTTATTATATTTAGTGACATGCCTATCTGTAAACAATACAAATTATTACTATCTCAGTTGTATGTATTTGGATGGTTTAAATATTCTAAGCCAGTATAACACATACTTACACAGTGGTACTTATACAACGCGCGAAGCATTGAAATGGATTTAATTGATTGATTGCATAACGCGAAAATAACTAACAACAAAATTTTATATAATAATGTACGTTATAATCAAGTAATTTAATCTTCTCAGCATCGCGCCGCTTGTGTCTAGTTATAAATAAACAAAAAATAAATGAATTATAGGAAGCCCATGATTAGCGTAGCATTTTTCTGCACATCCGGTATAACAAAAAAGTTAAAACGAGTTTACTTTTACAATTGGTTCTCCATACAGTCCCGCAAAAGATAATCACTATAATTAATTGCACTGTACTTGAATCGCAAACTTTTTTTTGTGACAAGCTGCGCAACCAGGGGGTAAACCTGTGCTAGTTCCATTTCAAAGTTAGTCCCCATTTTTGAGATATCGCTTTCGATATGTTTTGGCTTTGAGTCAAAAATGTGTCAAAATTTACTCATTTTCACGTTGATAACTCTTGAACCATTAAGATTTTCGTTTTGCTTTCTTCAGCAAAGTTGTTGCGCAAGCCAAGACAAACAACTTTTGACGAATATATCTGACCGAAAAACCACATCTACACTCACAGTTTTGTGTTATTTTTTTTTCTTTTCATTTCGACGAAAACACATTTTTATCATTTTTTGTCCATTTGTTGAATTTAAATCGATTGAAATCGATAGAATAAACATCTCATCGTCAAATATATGTGTTTACAATAGAAACTATGTAAAAGAAAATTAAATCGATTCAGTTGATTTTATGGGGGTTTTTCTTAACTATTTTAATTTTACTTTCTGATTCGTTCGTGTCGCCCTCGGGATCTTCTTCGTCTTGCAAATTCCAACAAATGTCACCCAAGAGTGCATGTAGCTTTTTGCCGATGTACCAATGTTTGAGCCTTGCCGTCACTTGGTGAAAACGCTCGCAATGCTCATCGGATTCGGCTGGTGATTGTTCGGCGAATTTTTCCACGTGACAATGCAAAATATTTTTTTTTCAGCATATTTTCAATATATTTGCTCCAATCATCGGATCGATTAATTTCGAGAACATTCTTAATAACTTCGATCTTACTTATTGTGCCAACTTTATAACTTTTTTAGAAATATCGGTTTCCAGAATAATCTCTTTTTCGGTTTATTTTTTACTACTATGTATTACATAAATTATTTTGAAGCTGTTTATATACTGTTGCTAGGCGCTACTCTTTCGCACCTTCTTTGTTTTTAAGTTATGGATAATGGGGTAGTTACTCGATCCGGTAGCAAGCAAGCAATTTGCTAGCAAAAATCGTGACTACTCAATCAATTTTACTAAGAAAATTTAAATTTCAAAACACATTTTTCGTAAAATTTACGGCTTCAAAAATTAAACAGTAAATTTTATGTTGTTTTACTGTGCAATCGCACAAAAAAACAAAAAGCGTATTGAAAATATAATTCGAAATTTAAATTTCCTTTGTAAAATTGATTGAGTAGTCAGGATTTTGGCTAGTAAATTGCTTGCTTACTAGCGGATCGAGTATCTACCTCAACAAGTCGTGGATTTTATTGGTTTTGTCGTTGATTTTGTCGTTAACTAAATTGTTGGTGTTTTTGTTTTTGTATATTTTTAGGGTGTGAATTTTGGCCGTAATTTGACTCCATGACTCATGAGAAATTTGTATATGTACTGTATACAAATGCCTCATGAGTCATGAGTCAAATTGTGCCCAAAATGTAGACCAAGATCTTCTAACCTGTCTGATTTCAGTCCTTTTTTTGATTCTGTGCTGAAATGTTTATTTAATTTAGTGTACCTATGTTTTTCAGTTTTTATGTGTTGTGCGAAACTTGATTTTATGTACTTTTTTTTTAATTTTTTTATGCCATTCATGTGTTCTTTGTATCTTATTTGAAATGAGCGTCCTGTTTGGTCTAAGTATGTCGACCTCTAGTTGTACTTAGCCTTACCTGTGTATATGGATCTTTGCACAGGTGGACTCATGTTTCTCTAGACGGCAAGGTAGGAGCCAGAATCTTCGGTGAGAAGCTTTTGCAAAAACTGACAAGACCCTGCCTTTTTGGGAAACATGCGAGAAGGCTGGGTCTACAGATGAATGACTTTGTAGAAGTAGCATGGACGAAGGGGAAGAAGAGACTTTAGATAACTTCCTATGCTCGTGTCTGGCACTATCATACAGAAGGCATAAGTATTTGGGCGTGTACAGAATAGCTTGCCGTTCAGATCTCGCGGACTGTGGAACGCGAGATATTTTGAGCTACGTACATAGCTCCAAATGGTTTTGAACAGGCGTAAAGGGGAAATAGGATCCTGTTGTATCACAACAGGCCACTACTGGTATAAGTGTGCGGAAACAGCTACTCCACCTAACTCCAACCTTGCACATTAATTGAACTAATTGTTTCTTCATTGATTGTATAAATCACTTTATCCTCATTACATAAAACAACGTTTTATGAAGGTCACTAATAGCTTATTATCAAGCTTAAAATTTAACTCGACCAGTTTGAGACCCAAGCACAAGTAAGTTCTTCATAAATTCTTAAGATAATTAAGTGTCGACGACGTAATTGGAAACATACACCTCATATCAGGCATCCAACATATAATTATATTAACTAAAATTAGTTCAATTGTACCAGTTAGCAAAAGTCAAATAAACTTTTTTCCCTTATACGACGATAACCACAGAGAAAATCAATCAATTATTTTCAAAATTCCAACTTAACAGCTAGTTCCGAGTAATCGTTTCCAGGAAAATTCTCCAGAAAAAAACGTAAAAGGTGTATAAAATTTATTTTCTCTTCATAGAGATTTAAATGTTACAATTTAATTTTGAATTATAGATGGAAGATCTGCAAGAATCGCAACAATCAGTTTCGAACTTAATGAGATTATTGATTTGAAAAAATCAGTCATCTCATCAGGCCGCGGCGACTGACGTTGATATTTTTACATAGGAATATTGTCTATATATAGAACAATACCATGTAGTTGTACTACTAGCGAATTACTGCATAGCGTACGAAATTCGATTCTTTCATATTCTCCATCCATACTTCATTTTTACTAATTAACTTTTTCGTTGTGTACGAATTACTTTTATATTTTACGTTGTTGTTGTTTTATTGTAATGGTTTTGTTGTGATTGTTCCGTACATTGGTCTATTTCAGTATATCAGTCGCCGCGGCCTGATGAGATGACTGATTTTTTCAAATCAATAATCTCATTAAGTTCGAAACTGATTGTTGCGATTCTTGCAGATCTTCCATTTATAATTCAAAATTAAATTCTAATTTATCCGCGATCCAGCGTTAAAGGAAAGAAAAAGTATGGAGTGGGTTGGGAAGTTGATTGTGTATAAGTAAGTAATTATCATAGTCGTTGTCATACAGATTTGACGCCAAATGGAAGAATTTCCTACGAATGTGTATTTAATTCGAGATATACTGAAATAGACCAATGTACGGAACAATCACAACAAAACCATTACAATAAAACAACAACAACGTAAAATTTAAATGTTGTAAACTTATTTACCACAACATTCTATGGCTATGAGGTAAAAACAACCGGAATGTCCTCGTAAATCAGAAAGAGTTAATCAAACAATCGCCGATGAAATCATTATTTGATTTCCAAGAGCAAAACACATGAGCAAGTCAACAATTTTCTTTCTCAATATAATCGGGCAAGGCTGCTTCCGGGATCACTTACTCAAAGACCTAGAAAAGGTCATACATCCTGCCTACATAAGAAAACATACACTAAATATAAATTTCAATCTGATCCGTACATGTGTAGTTTCTGCTGAGCACCTGCTTACTAAGAAACCGCAACAGTAGAAACTAGCCTAAAATTGTTGGTCGAGAGAGCGATGACGTGACCCACAGCTGAGGAGCAGCTTTCCTTCAGGGGGTGTTATGATATTAAAAATATCTCAACAATTGTATTTTTATAATAAGGCGTGTTCTTTGTAAAACATAGGAAAGATGTTTAGATACAGCGGAATTATACTTTAAAAATCTGGAAGGTTCTTCAGTGATCCTTCGTGAAGAATGAGTTCTCTAGTACTTACTGGCCCGTTATGTTGAACGAGATATTCAATAGCCATTTTCAAGCTTACTTGTATGATAGTTACAGTCCAGTGTAATTCCCTGTTCGATATTGATTCAAATGCGAAGACTAAGTCTTTGCAGTTTTTATTTGTTCCTTAATTATTATGGCAAATTTGTTCTCGATTCTGTAAGCTTTCATCACTGCATTTATGGATTTAAGATAGACTTCTTTTAACTTAAGTTCCTTTACGGCAGGGAATTGTTTTAATTGACGTTTATCTTGTTTATCCAGCGAATGAGACTTATAAGCAACGACGAACTAGGTAGACACCTGCCTTTTATCCACGTTGTTAAAAGTAGTTCAGCATATTCGAAATTTTTTAATGGTATAACTTTAAGAAATCGTAACCGTCGGTGAAATTTTTTTCTATGGGTAATTTTTAGTCGATTTGTGACACCTTGAATTTGATAGCTTTTAATATAGAAACGGTTTTTGATGATGGCACAATATTAATTGTGTGAATTCCTATATCATTAGGTTTGGCGTCCACATTTCTAGCTACAAAACTGTTTTTTGGGTCGCAGCAGAAAAAATATAACAAACTACCATTAACATCACATTCAGTTTCGAATTTGTTTTATTGTACACTGAGCCGCGGACTATAATTTAACTAAAACTTGTTCTAAAGTGTGCAAATATTGGACTACACCCATTTTGGAAATGTTGACATTGCCGCGTCACGTAATTAAAGGTAATATCAAAATTTAGTTAAATTGGAGATTAACTATTTATTTATGTACCCATTTATTGTACAAAAGTGTAAGTTTAAAAATTGAGAGTAGCTTGGGTGATGTTCCGGAATTTGGCATGTGATTTTACTTTTGGAGATAGCAAACAAGTGGATAATCATTCTAAATGGCAAATCAATAATGCCACAACAAAAAGTTGTACCGAAAACGATGATCAACTGGCGGCCAACAAATTTTTTTGGCACGACACCTTGTTCTAAGTTTGTGCTTCAACTTTTTCGTTCTTAAATCAGATTCGACGAATTGTTTATAGAAAAGATAAAGAAGGGTTCAATTTAAAATGGGATTGTATTTGGGAATTAAACGTTTTGTGTTTGGCACTATGTGTGAAGATTTAGGTTAATTCTTAACAATTTCGGAGAAGTCTGCATTCTTCTGTACTTCAGTATACAATTTCATAGTTACACTGAAGAGTTGACCCAATGTAAGGTTATTTCGATTTTATTACAATTTTAATGCAATACTTTAGTTTCGGTTTACATACAAAAGCATTCTACGTAAAAGTGCAAGACGGGTAGGAGAGTTTCAGGAGAAGTAGGATATAATTTGATTATTCTTGATAAAGGGTAGACCGCGGTAGTTTTACACAATTAGATACACAATTTTACACACACACAAGAATATTATTGTTACACTTGCTTGACTACGACTTTGGTGGATAATAATTTCCTAAGATCACAGCATTTGAAGCTCTAACATGAAATTGCGTAGGGTCAAAATTTAGAAATAAATAAATTAAGATTTAAAGTGCAGAAAAACAGTAACTGTAAAAAAATCGAGATTTGTCGAATTAAATTGTAATAAGTGTGTGACAAATTATAGTACAGGTTTCATTGAGGCGGGCTAATTTGGTCGGTGTAGGTTTAAAGCACTAAGTTTTAGCCGTAGTAGGGTTTCATTTGTCACCCGTTTTGGCCAACGACCTGTTTTCTGGGGTAGAAGCGCATTATAGTTAAAAATATTTCCTTCTAAATAAGATAAATTTTGATATTCCAGTTATTTCGTAAATTTCTTGTTAAACATATTTCAATTTAACGACACTATATAACTCCAAAAAGATATCAGAATATCACTAAACGGTGAAAGTTGTGATTAAAATCAGATTACAAAATGTTATTTCCGAAAATTAAAAAGTTGTAATTACCTAAACCCGAAGGAATCACACCCTGGATTTACATTAAACATTGGTTTTTCTTTTTCGAAATATTTGTGAAACTATTAATGTCGCCAAATGCGATTGCACTTACGAAGTTTTATGCTATGCATATTTTAAGCTATACCTACATACAATTGTGAATCCACGGAAAATCTAAACCCTCGGTTTTGATGTACAGTCACAGACGTATTTTCAGTCTTAGCGAAGATTTTTGTCTTAACGAAGACTGTAGACTCCTTAGAATCCTTATTCTGCACTTAGTCTTATCTATCAGTAGTCTTAAAAATTGTCTCGTTACCTATGTTAATGGTACGAATTTTTTTTAATATGACGTGGGATGTAGTAAACGTAACATATTTTTGACATTTGAAAATCATTTGTTTATTGATATTCAACAACGTCACTTAAATCTTATGCTACCAAAAACTACATCGAAATGTCACCAAAACATAAAATAATTAAAATGTCTATTCTTTATTGGCTATTGACGCCATTTTAGTTTTTAATTTATTGTATACTGTGATGGTAACGATTATAATAGTTCGATGGTATTGCGAGTCTCCAACTCTCCACTAACAAACTGTTCGAATATTAATGGTATATCTGGATGGTAATGGCAGGTGGAGAACTTAGGTTAATAATTTTGACATTTATACAGAGAAAATTCTAATGTGTTTTATTCACATTATTCAAATAAAATACTATTTTATATTATTTTATAATACAAGTACAAAGGGTCGAATGTCGAAGGGCCGAATGTCGAAGGGCCGAATGTCGAAGGGCCGAATGTGTCGAAGGGCCGAATGGGTCGAAGGGCCGAATGTCGAAGGCCGAATGTCGAAGGGCTGAATGTGTCGAAGGGCCGAATTTGTCGAAGGGCCGAATGTCCTAAGGCCGAATGGGTCGAAGGGCTGATTTTTTTTTTGTTTTTAGAAATATAATTTTTTAAATTTGTTGTTTTATGGAATATTTTGTAAATTTTTTTTTATTAAACATAAATGAACTTTTTATGAATTTATGTATTTTACTATTTTTCATCACGTATCTAGTCATCGGTACATTTTGATGAAGGAAAATTTTGCCATGGTAGGTATATCCCTTTTCCTGCTCGTTAACACAATTGTGTGGGTATTGTAAAAGTGCCATGTCAAAAATTTATTTTTGTATGTGTTTTGACATGTGCATTCTTTTTAAAATTACTTTCGTCCGAAAAAAACAATATAACTATATACACAATTGTGTTGGTTGTACTTCCAACCAAGCGAAATTTTTGGCGTAAGTATAGATGACGTATACACTTCGCTGAAATCGGGTAAGATGAAAATTTTAAAAAAAAACATCTTTATAGGATTGTATACCTATCATTTTTAAGAGGTGCAAGCCAAAAATTTCGGAAAAATCCCACATTTACCTGGAAAAATTTCAGTTTTTCCAAAAATATTTTTTTGATTTTGTTCATCCAAAAATTAAAAATCCGCAGTTTTTATTTATCAAATCTTAATTTTAATGATAAAATTTCGAATTACACTGTCATGAAACGGGTAACAAATTACATTTTTGCGTTATTTTAATAAAACTTTTTGATTTTCGGGAAAATTTTTCCCTCTTTTTATTTTTTCAATATTTTTTTTGTTTTATTTATTTTTATTAATAATAATTGCTTCGTCAACCTTGCAGACACAGATCAAAGAGTTTTTATCGCTTTTATCGCTTCTTCTGATAGTGCCACAAATGTTAAAAAAACAACTTTTTTAAATATAAAACACCTTAGAGGATGGGAGTCCCCGAACCCCCGCTTTTCCAGAATTTATACAATTCTTCAAGTGGCAAATTTCATTTATAATTTTAAACTAAGTAAAAAAATAATAAAATTTTCCTAGAAAAATTGGAAAATTTTCTAGGAAAAATTACTTGTACTGTCGAAAAACTGTTAAGATACAATATTAATATCATAATTTAAAAAAAAATACACATTTGTACTATTTTCCGGGTTGGGGTTGTATTTCCAGAACCCAATATTCCAGGCATAAAATTCCAAACCCAAAATTCCAAAATCCAAAATTGCAAAAATCAAAATTCCAAACCCAAAACTCCAATTCCAAAATTCCAAAAACCAAAATTCCAAATCCGAAACTCCAAATCCAAAATTCCATTCCAATTTATTTTCCTCAGAATAGAGAAAAAAATCGCGCGATTTTTTTCTCTATTCTGAGGAAAATAAATTGGAATGGAATATGTACTGTGCATTAATACATAAATAGAAAATAGAATGAAATGTAATTATCATATATGCATGTTTTTCTTTGTCTCACTATTATACAAATTTTATTAGAAAAGATAGTAAATGTATAAATTTAACTTGGTTGTTAATATTAATTTAAAGATTATATATTAATATTATATTTTTTTTCTAAATAAACACTGCTGTTTACTAGTAATTATTTGTTTAAGTATTTTCGTAATGTATAATAGTACATTGTTCATAACACAAGTGTATCGCGCACATAATTTTTATTTTAGGCATGGAAATTGTTGAAAGTCTAAGCAATAAAGGTACCCGTTGCTTATACATTGACGGTTATCAATATTATTATGATTATTCACAAAAATCTAACAAAAAAATTTGCTATTGGAGATGTGCGAAAAGAATATCGTTTCATTGTAAAAGTTCTGTCAAAACCATTATAAATTCCAACGGAAAACATGAGATATCAGTTCACAAATTACACCATGAACATGATCCTCAACCCGCATTAGTCCACCTGTCAATGGCTAATCATAAATTGAAAAATTGTGCCAAAACCTCATCCAATTTACCCTCACAAATTATTCGTAATGTTACTGTGTGCTGTGAGCCAAGTGCCCGTGAATATTTACCGAACAAAAACGCACAAAAGAAGAAAATTTATCGAGTACGGTCTAGCGTTCAAAAATATAATGAACCAAATAACCTAATAACGATATCCATACCGGATGAATTAAGATATTTGGATGACGAGCTTTTTGTTTTAAGCGAGAAAACATTCGATGACGATAAAATCATTATTTTAGGAACAAGAACCAGCTTTAAATTTTTAGCACAAGCTTCAATCTGGATAATGGATGAAACATTTTACGTCGTGCCAATAGTCTTTAGACAATTATTCAGCATTCACGGGGTTATTGAAGGACAAGTCTTTCCTTTACTTTTTTGTTTAATGACAAAAAAAAATAAAATATGTTATAATGAATTATTTTATGAATTACATCGTTTAGCAATCGAATTTAATATAAACATAAGTCCACAAATCATTATAACAGATTTCGAGATAACCATACATCGTTCTGCTTTGGAGTTTTTTCCGGATACAAAATTTAAGGGATGCTTTTTTCATTTTGGACAGTTAATTTGGAGAAAGATTCAAAAACTAGGATTAACTAAAAAATATGGTAATTCAGAAAAATTTTCACAACAAATACGAATGCTCAAGGCTTTAGCTTTTTTACCTCCCGACTGCATTCCCCAATATTTCGAAGATTTTGAGCGCTCATTAGATGATGAAGACGTGAAAAAAGTCGCAAAACAATTTAAGAAATGCTACAATACAATGCCGGAAAAGCAAAATATAAACCTGACTTCTGGTCCATAAACGAGTCTATTCTTAATAGTTATCCTAAAACTCAAAACTCAGTCGAAGCTTGGCATAGACGAATAAAAACAATAGTTGAAAGAAAGCACAGTGGAGTATATAAAATAATTGAAGAACTAAGAGGTGAACTAGTGCTTTCACACAATAATATAAGAAAGATCGAAGCCGGAGAAGAAATTAGACCTCTTAATAAAAAAAATATTATGAAATATAAACGAATTAAACGTATGCTAAAAAAGCAATATAAAATGACTAAATATGAATTTTTATCAAATTTGGCAAAGATAATTGTTTTGATTAATAAATAAAATGTTTGAATATAATTTATTGTTTCATTGTTTTTCTTACTTTACTTCTTTTCTGTGGCTGGCGGCACTCCTAACTCTTAAGTGAATCACATTATATGTTCTATCTTAACTGGTTACGGCGAAATCCTAGAAGTTCATCATACATGTGTTTTAAGGTAAATTTAATTTTATGGAAAATTTTGGAATTTTAGAAATTGGAATTTTGTACTTTGGAAAACTAAAAAAAAAATTTAATCAAATTTTTGGAACAATGGAATTGGAATTTTTTTTTCTGGAATTTTGTCCCCATCCTCTATTTTCCTTCCAAAAAAAATGAAAAGGTCAAAATTTTCCCGGAAAATGTGATAATTTTCTCGAAGTTTTTGGCTTGCACTTCCTAAAAACGATAGACTCATACAAAGAAAATTTTTTAAAAAAATTTCATCTTACCCAAATTTTTTATCAAAAACGCCACATGCTCTGATTGCGCACACATGCGCACACATTTGTGTGGTTTGGACTTAAATAGTGTCAATTTTTTTAAAGGGATATGTAAAAAAATAAAAAAATAATTAAATTAAATAAAAAAATAAAAAAAATATATTTTTAAAAACAAAAAAAAAATAAAAAAACATTCGATTCGGCCCTTAGACACATTCGGCCCTTCGACATTCGGCCCTTTGATATCATACCATAATACCATATATTAAATAACTTTTAAATAGGACGCTCGTGTTCTTGTTTTCTCTCAGCTTATCGCATTTACCGTAATTAGATTTTTTCTCACGGTGTCGCTTTTGTTGTTTTTCCGAACTTATTTCGAAAAATTGCCGTTGTTTGTTTACTTTTTTGTTTAGACAACTAAGCTAAACAATTGAAACAGTTAAATTTAGTTTTACTTTTTCACCAGCTGTGTTGATTTTCGTGTTTTTTTTCGAACTTGTACTAAAACAGCTAATTTCACTCTTGTCTTATAGAAAAAAAAAATTGGAACACGATATTACAAGACAATGTCCTATATTGATACTATTTAATATTTGATAATACACTCTTACTTAGCATATATATGTAAAATCGAGTACTTTTAACAATTTCGAATTTGAATTGCTGCTTTCCGTTCGTAAATTTGAAACAATATGGTGAACATTTGGTTTTGACAGCTCTACCAAAGTTTTTGGAGAGTTTCTAATGCAGTGAGCGTAGTTTACTTAGGCGCATCGACAATTTTATGAAATATGTATCATTAATTAAGACTGCAGTCCAATTCATGACTTATTTTGTGGAAAACGACTTATTTAAAGTCTACAATAAACCTCCTGTCGGCTAGACGTATTGCAAACTTGTTTGATATTTCTACGAGGCTTACACCCAAACTGGTTATTCATCAAAATAATTCTAACAAGTTTAAAATAAGTCTATTCGACAGGAGGCTTTTGTAGACTTTCAATTAAGTCAGTCTCCACAAAATAAGTCATGAATTGGACCGCAGTCTAAGAACTAAAAATGCACTTTTTGCGGGCCATTCTAAAAGAGGTACAAAACTAGATATAAAAACTGTTTGGTGTATTTAAGCCAGTATTACGGTCTTGTTGATAAATGAACTCTAATAAGAACATTTTCATCTAAATATGTGATTAAAACATCTTCTAACATCTCCACATATTTTCTGGATATCATTTTGGTATCTATATAACAAAGTTGTAGCTTGCCATAATATGAAAAGGCTGTCCATTTCATTAATGAACCACCCCCAAAGTTTCTGCTCATTCTGAGAGGACCCTTATGGCGAAGATCATGCCAATAAAAGCTTAACCCATCAAGCTCGTCTAAATTAAATTTCTTTTTGTCTGAAAAGATAATGTTTCGAAACTCATTTTGCCAATGCATGTGATCGCTGGCAAATTGTAGTCTGGCAACTTTATGTTGAGAAGATATCACCGGTCGTTTTACTGGTTTCTTTCATTTCATATTTTTATCTGACCTTAAAATCAACTTTGGAAATAATTTGGGTAGAGGATAATTTATTTTGTACGGCTTCAAATTTCATTTGATTACGCTAACGTAATGTAATTTTCTTTTATTTTTCTTCGGTGGTGCTCTATACCTGTCCCCACTTTTGATGTAATTTCTAATTAAATGTTCGGACCGCTCTATTTTTGAAGAAATTGCTCTGTTGGAAAGAAAACGTTCCTTGCAAACGGTAATTTCCATTTTTTCTGTGTCATTTAAAAATTTTCCGGTCACCATATTTATTACCTGTTTTAATATTCAATATTTGTGTTCATCAAAATATTTAAAAATATACTAAATAATAAAAATAGTCGATTATTATACCCAAACCGCTAAAGTGGGAACCAGTCAGGATAAATGGCATTTCAGTGTTATTACCCAGCCAAACTTAATTTTTATGTAAGAAACTCAACGAAACCTTCGTTAAATTTTAACTGTCACTTAAGAAAAAAATAGTGTGCGCTATTTCTCGCTCGAAAATAAGAAAAACTGAAAAAATGGTGTTGTTTTTTATTTCAAGCAGAAGAAGATAAATTTTTGATGCGGTAGGAAGCCATATTAAATTTGCTTACATATTTTTTGTTTACTACTTTAAAATAATTTTAAATAAAATAATTTTAATATTTTTTCAGATGCTGTGATAAGTTTTAATAATTTGTTATATGGTAAAAATAGTGCTTTAGTGAATTTTGTTAAAAGTTAATTAGTTAATGGTATGATATTATAGTCTAGGTGTAAATGCGACTTTACTACTGTAATACTTTAATTTTGTTTAGTTTATTTCCTTTTTCCACTGTCATGTAAAAGCATTTCGCGTCTGTGTACATTTTCAAATATTAAACATATATATACATAAAACATATAACAATATGAACAAATATAAAATTCCTCTAAAAGACATTTCACAATAAAAACCGCTGTTTGTAAACGAACAGGTGTCACTTAAGAATTACGTATTATTTTTGCATGGCTGGAATGTCAAAAAAAGAAAAACAATTGATTTCGTTAAAACTCTTATTTTTTTAAAGTTTTTATTCCTGACTGGCTTAAGATCAAATAACTGCGTCTAAGTAAATTACACTACGAAATAAAGAATTGACGTAGAATGGAATAGAATTAAATACCGTTAGTTTGCTTTACACGCTCATTTTTTTTGTTTTTTTAGTATATTCCAAAAATTGTATACACATTTTTAACACAGGTGTTAATTGAATAATTTATTCACAAATTTAACTCTGTACCTAAGTAAATTACGCTCACTGTATATTATTTGACTACTACCGTCAGAAGTTCAATGACGACTTTAGCCAGCCTTAAAAAAAGTCAACACAAGAAAGTCTTAGCTAAGATGGTCTTAGTGGTCTTCTAACATATACAAAAAATTTAACCAACAACTTCCTCTAGTAATGTATCCGGATTGAATTATTAAGTGCCGCGTTAATCGAGCTGTACCTGTATACTAGTAGATGCAACTAATAAAAAACAGTTTGTATCTAAAAAGGAAAGGAGGAATAGGGAACGAGTTTATAGATAATATATATGCGCACACTACACTATAAAAATGACAAAAATTAGTTATTTTGATATAGTAATCATCATTTACGAGTTTATACAACTAATTTGCCATAAAAAAAAATTACGTTTTCTAATAGTTCATAACTGATCAAACTATACCCGAATACATAACAGCGACAATTTTTTACAACATCTGTGTCAATAATTTTTTATAATATTTGCTAGATAATAATATATTATAAAAGACTGAATTGTTTTTTATTCGAAACAGCTGTTTCGTTCTGATGAATTATATTCAAAACTACATAGAGAGAATTTTCTATACGTTTGTGGTGTGATGCTCAGAAAAAATTGATATTGATGGGCTCTCGCTCGGTACAACCTTGATATTTACGTAATAACAAAATTGTCACGATTTGTTTGTGTTTGATTGTTTACAAGAGACAAACCTTCACTAAAATGTACATTGAGCGAATTATAAACAATAAGCTGCAAATTTCTAATTACAGATTTCATTACATAGAAATCTAAGTTTAAAAAAAAATCATTGCACAGCAATTCAAGTATATACGAGTAATACTCAAAATTTTCCAAATTTATTATAATTTAAATTCAATGCCAGTATAAAGTGATGAATTCGGTGGTTTTTTTAAAATTAAATCACAAATGTGATTTATTTATCATCGCGTACGAGTACATCATTAATTATGTAATGTGCGTCACCATAATATAAGAATACTAAGAATATTTATGATACATCAAATCTGACTGAAAATCTATGTTTCTAAAATATACCAAGGTTAAGTAGATTTAATTCAAGTTCATGATAAGTATTTTTAAAGTTTAATGTCAAATTACCAAAAGGTACATACATACCTGTTAGTACTTTCTGTGTATGTACCGAACATGAAAATTATTTAAGCGCATCTAAAACGCGTTCATTAGCCAGATAGTGTAAAATTTAGAAGATTAGCTCCGGTTGATTGAAATACAAAATGTATCAATTGAAAAAAAATTGTATGCGGGCTTAGTTTTCTTCATTGAAATCGGATTAGGTTGATTTATTGATATTTCGCGATTCTTCTATTTTGTGTCAGATCAATGATCTTTTAACGAACGAGTTGTATACCAGAACAAAAATATATTTTGTTTGCAATTACCAAGAATAAGTTTAACCTTGAAATAATTATCATTAACCTGTTAAGTTGATTTTCAAGGTATAATTTTTTGCAATTTAAAAAAATTTCCTAATTTGATTCGTGAGAATCAATTAATTAATTTATTTATTTATCGTCAAACATAACCACTAATTAAACCAAACGAATTAACAGTTTTATAAAATATATGTGAGATAATATACAGTCCTAAAGCCAACGTCCAATGTTGTTATTTCTTTCTTATATTAGAACTTGCCGAAAATTGCATACAAAATTCGGTAGAAATGAAACGCCAACTGAGAACAGTGTAAGGATATTTGTGAATAAAGTTCGTTCGACTGGCATATTAATAGACAATACACAAGTTCCGTATCGCCGTCCAGCTCGTTCGATGGAAAATATTGTTGCTGCAGCTGAAAGTATGTGTGAACTTTACAGAAAGACCTAGATAGGAAGCACTACAAAGTCCAATTGGTTCAAAAATTGAATGCAAATTGACCGCATACATTGTGTTTTCACTTCGCTGAATGAGCCAATTCTCGTTTGGAAGTGCTGAGCATTTTTATCAAAAAATCATCTATTCTGATGGAGCTCATTTTCACCTTGGCGGTTATATGAACAACAAAATTGCCATATTCGGGGCACCGACAATCCACACGAAAATGAGCAAGAAGCTAACAATGGCGACCGTTGTCGTGCCATGTTAACTGACTTTTTTTTTCCTACAACAAATGAGAAATACTTCGCCGATACTTAATTTCTACAGGACCGCGCCACTACTTACACAGGCAACGACACGCATTCTTATTTAATATACATGTTAAAACCAAACTAAAAGTTGACGCACCATGTATTATACATGTGTCCTTACCCCTCTTGAAGTTGAGATGCGCGTCTAAAATTTGTATGCAATAAATTTGTATATGATGGCTATGGATTAATTGAAAAATAGCAAACATGTCCTTGGTATGAACAGAAAATACATTTTTTGAAATGTTAGTCGTAGCGAAGTAACAGGCACTTTGAAAAAATTAATTCTTGGAAGAATGACACAAGTCAGTTAAAACACAAGATACCTGTTTAAAATTGTATTATAAAACCAACTGTAAAATGCAACCGACTGTAAACTAACCGACTGTAAAATGTCGAGAGTTTTTCGTTTTCTGAATGCCTTGTAGAGATCCTGTTTAAAGCGAGCATTGTCTGTTTGAATCGCCACAAGGTCCCAGATGGTTATTTTATTGAACAATCGTATATTGCCTAAAATAAGGGTTGGTTCAATGAAAAGGCGCTTGTAATTATTTAAAAGTTATTTCCTATATAAAAAATTTGTGGTAGGAAAAAAATTGCTTGGTCTATACGCAATGACTCTACTGGTTATATACCATATATATTCTGTGACCTTACTACAGTTACATGATAGTGGTACCCTAAGTTGAAGACCAATTAATTTTAGTTAGTTTTACCATGTTTGGCCAGAATATCGCATTTTTTGTATATCACAGTGAAGCTTGTACCCACGTAACAATCCCCCTTCTCCTCTGAGCAATAAGTTGACATAAGTTTTTCAAACCACAAAAAATCAAACCTATGATCTCAGATTGAAACCGTATTTTACATACTCTAACTACCCGACGAACTTAGCACTTAAGCTCGATCGTGAACCGTACGAAAAACAAAGAAGAGGCTTCTTCATCTCGGTATTAAAATCCTTGATTTGGAAAGGCGATCAACTCTAGGCGTTTATAGGATTAATTTCAATGAATGTAGTTTCTCCTACATTGGCCAGACTGGGCGCAATTTTGGAGTTAGAGCTAAAGAACATTTATCTGGTTGCAATCAATCAACTTTCCACAACCAATTAACCTTAGAAAATCATACAGCTAGCTTGAACAATTTAGACATATTACATATACAACCTAAAGGCAGACGTTTAGATACCTTAGAGTCTTACGAAATTCGAAAATCGATATTTCTTAACCAAAATATCCTTAACGAACACAGAGAAATTCGTTACTCACCAATTACAGACCCCCGCTTAATTTTTTTTCTCTCCCTCCTTTTGCATATATTTTTTGCTTTTTCTTCTATATATAACATTTTTACTTTTACAAATCAGTAGATACTCCTGATGATGACCTAACAAGTCGAAATCGATCGAGTGATTTTTTAAACTTTTTGAACAAATTTTTTAATTAAAATATTCAAAAATATAATTTTGTGAAATAAAAAACAAGTGTTTAATAAAATGTGTTTATTAAGTATTAGTGTGCTTCGCCAAGTGTCTACGGCAAATAGCGTAAAAAGTAGCTGTTTGTGCTCCATATTAGAATCCCATAATACTTGAGAAACAAAGATAATTCCTAAAAGTTTAACACAATCTGATTTTTCAGCGTACCTAAAAAAGCTGAAGCAGAAACGCCGATTAGTAAAAATCACAAAGTCAGTTCAAAACGGATTAACATGAATTTCAACATGAATTGCATCAGCTTTTGACTATCTTTGTACACTTTCGGATGGAATTAGAGAAAACGTACAGCTCAAAAACATCAACCCGCGGTTTGACATAAATGCAATCTAATTCACAATATTGTTTCGCAGGACCTAATTACTCTGTAAGCATGCCGTGTTATATTGAGTGGATTTAAATGAAAAACGAGTTTCCTAATATTCCTAGCAATGATCTTTTGTCAGGATTTGAATAACATTGAAAATCCACTGATTGAGCGATAACTTTTAAGATAGGGAAACTTACAGACTTTAGGTATAAATACGACAAGCTCGGCGCTACTTGCCACACGGCCCGTGAAACCATGGCTTTATTGCGAGAACAGTTCGGTGAACAGTTAATTTAAGGCTTCGGACCAGTGAATTGGCCACCTATATCATGTAATATCACACCAAATTCCTTTGGGGGTAGGTAAAGTCGATTGAGGAGTTAGAAGCCAACATTACTCACATCATTGGCCGCAAAAACCTCTCGAAATTCTCGAACGCGTCGTCGAAAATTGGAAATGCAGAATGGACCATGTTAGCCGCAGTTGCGGGCAACATTTGAAAGAAATAATCTTTAAAAAATAAACGTAAAGAATTCTTCTTTTTAAAGATAATAATTCGATAAAATTGTATTTTTTATTTTTTTTTTCATTTTTGAAAAAAAAACACCTCAAAATGGTTACTCATTACTTAGTTTTAACCTAAAGGTTAGATATTACAGGTTTCTATCATATATTATCATATGTTAGAGCAAAAGATTATATAAAGGCTTACACGACAACCAATTTCAGGATTTAACGGTATACGCTAATTGGCTTTGGTGGTTCTATATTGTAATAACGAAAATTTGGGAACCACAAATTTTTGTAGATCTCTCGTGCAGATACTCGTGATTTCAAAAAGTTTAGTGAATGCTTATACGCTTTTTTACGCAGTCGGCTACAAAAATTGCGTACTGCTCCAAAATTCAATTAATTTTGTGCTATAATGAAAAAAGAATTATCCAATTTTTAATGGTTAAGGATAAATTATATCTGTTAAAGCTTGTTCTTTCTGATTTGATAATTTGAGCTGTGTGGTCAAACAGTTTACATTTACGAAATATATCATTGCGAATCAGTGGATTATCTATTTCTGAGCAGTATAAAGATAAATTATTGATTAGTGAAATCTTTTTGTGAGATTTATACAAAGTGATGATCATTTAGAGTTCGATATTTGTTATGATGTCAAGAGGAGGTCATGGTAACATTGGTCGGCGATCACAGAATGCAACGCGACACCGAAATGCCGCAGCACGTCGAACTGAAGAGGCACGTGCTATTGAAAGGGAATCAGATAGAATCAGAATGATTGAAAATCGTGCGCGACTTTCACAAGAGATCAATGAAGTTTACAATGAGCAACAACGATTGAGAAGAAAAGTTGTTATTGCTCCGCAAAGTGATGAAGTAAGATCACAACGTGCGATTATTGAGCGACAACGTCAACAACAACAAATTCCGGTGAACATTGAACGTGCACCCTTTCGATCTGATCCAAACATTCAATACAGTGCGCACGCATCAGTTCAATTCGGTCAGATGTCTGTCGTTTGACAGCATTACAATGCAGTTAAATTTCTGAAAGGACCGCATGGATTGTGTTGTGCGACCGGCAAGGTGAAATTGCCAGAGTTGCTTCCACCGCGAGATCCATTGCGCACGCTGCTTTTCGGTTAATCTCCTAGTTTGAACCATTTCTTGCAACACATCAAGAGGTAAGCGAATGTTTTCAAATAACGTCGTTTGGTGGTGAAATTGTAAATGAACGAAATTATAATCCAACATTCAAGGTAATTTCACCAACATCAGCAATGAATGCTAATACACCAACTCTAACACCACAAAGTACACTAATACACCACACACAATACACTATACATCACGATATAACACAAACTAACACTTATCTTGGCAACAAAAGACAAAAATTACAAAATTTTCTTCCAACTATACACAGATTCATGGGCAAATTTTTCATCTTGCTAGATCGCAAGAACACAAATATCTGCAAATATACTTTCTTGGATATTCATTTGATATGAAGTAAATCGGCGTTATACCGTCTTTGAAACAACGAAAAGAGAAATAGTAAAATGTTACACGAATAAAATGTGCTCATCAAACAGTTTACGACTTCCTTGGAACAGATGCCATACGATGATCAAAGCATTATCATAAAAGCGGACAAACCACCAGCAGGAACTCATGTACGACAATACAATGCACCTACAGTTAGTGAAATATCAATTGTTGTTGTTGGTGAACATTTGGAATCACGTGATATAATCATCAAACGCCGAACTGGAAACGCACTACAGCGTATAAGTGAGATTGATCGTATGACGCACTGCAATATCCGCTCATGTTCTGCCGTGGTGAAGAGAGATATCATTTGAGATACAACATGATAAATCCGGCAAAGGAGTTTAGGAGCAAAAAAACACTTTTGATTCATATAAATTGAAACTTTTTAGGGGTCAAAATAAATAAAAAGGTCAGTTCAATGAACTTTTACGCATGATGATTCGCCAAAATATTGACAACGGGTTACTGAGATATCGCCGATTGTTTCAACAATATGCAGTTAATATGTACGTTAAGGTTGAGACAGATCGACTCAATTACATTCGATTCAATCAGGCTAAGTCGCGATCTGAAGAATATATTCATTTGCGAGATGCGGTCAATAGCGGCGCTGATATTACAGATGTTGGTCGACTGGTGAACATTTGGAATCACGTGATATAATCATCAAACGCCGAACTGGAAACGCACTACAGCGTATAAGTGAGATTGATCGTATGACGCACTGCAATATCCGCTCATGTTCTGCCGTGGTGAAGAGAGATATCATTTGAGATACAACATGATAAATCCGGCAAAGGAGTTTAGGAGCAAAAAAACACTTTTGATTCATATAAATTGAAACTTTTTAGGGGTCAAAATAAATAAAAAGGTCAGTTCAATGAACTTTTACGCATGATGATTCGCCAAAATATTGACAACGGGTTACTGAGATATCGCCGATTGTTTCAACAATATGCAGTTAATATGTACGTTAAGGTTGAGACAGATCGACTCAATTACATTCGATTCAATCAGGCTAAGTCGCGATCTGAAGAATATATTCATTTGCGAGATGCGGTCAATAGCGGCGCTGATATTACAGATGTTGGTCGACTCGTAATTTTGCCATCGACATACATTGGCAGTCCGAGACACATGCACGAGTACTCCCAGGGCGCGATGACTTACGTGCAATTGTGCGGACGAACGGATTTGTTTGTGACGTTTACTTAAAATCCCAAATGGCCAAAGATTACGCAGTTATTGTATCCCGGTCAATCACCAACCGATCGTCACGACGTTACAGCACGAGTGTTTAAACAAAAACTGAGATGTTTAGTGCACTTCATTGTAAAACAACGTGTATACGGTACTGTTCGATGTTGGACGTGTTCAGTTGATTGGCAGAAAAGAGGTTTTCCGCACGCACACATTCGTTTTTGGATGGTAGACAAAATTACGCCAGACCAAAATAATGACATCATTTCCACCGAGATTCCTGATCCTGAAATAGATCCAGAGTTGCACGAAGTGTTGAAGACCAATATGCTCCACGGACCATGCGGACAACAAAATCCCATTTCGGTTTGTATGTCCGACAATAAATGTACAAAACGCTATCCACGTTTACTTTTGTTTCTGAAACCCAAACTGGAAACCATGGATACCCACTCTATCGGTGCCACTCACCAAATGACAATGGCAGAACCTTCATCACTCAATTAAAAGGAGCGGATTTCGTGGTTGACAACACATGGATCGTGCCATATTTGCCAATATTGTGTAAGGCATTTAAAACACATATCAATGTTGAGTATTGCAGATCGGTGAAATCGATTAAGTATCTTTGCAAATACGTCACCAAAGGAAGCTGCAACGAAGCACTCTGGAGAATATTGTCATTTGCGATTCGTCATCCGACTGTTGTGCATCTGGCAGTTCATTTGAAGAATGGCCAAAGAGTGTGTTTCAACGCAAAGTACGCACTACAGCGAGTGGAAAGACCACCAGCCACAACATTAACGAGTTTCTTTTCAACTTACGCCAGTGGTCCGTTTGCGAGAACATTGCTTTACTCGGATATGTCCCGATATTACACATGGAATGCATCGTCGAAGAAATGCTTACGCAGAAAGCAAGACAAACCAATAGATGGATATCCAGGTGTGTTTTCAAGTAATGCATTGGGACGAATCTAGACAATACATCCCAAGAATGACGATTGCTTCAACCTTCGGTTGCTTTTGGTTTATGTGCGCTGTTCAATTTCATTTGAGTCATTGCGGACTGTGAATAGTACGGTGTGTGCAACATTTTGAGAAGCATGTCAACAGTTACAATTGCTTGAACACGACAATCACTGGAATCAAACGCGAGACGATGCCAAAGCTTCTTCGCCCACCAACCAAGTTCGTACAGTTTTCGCTATGATCATTTCGACATGTCACGTCAATTATGGGATATGTATAAAGATGAAATCGTAGAAGACATTTTGTATCGCTTTCGAGTCGTGATAACAAATTTCGAATTGCAAATAAACGATGATCTCTACAGTGAAGCGTTAGTGCTGATTGAAGATTTGCGTTTGCTTATGAGTGGCAAACTTTTGGCTGAAATTCATATGCCAGCGCCAAGTAGTCAAACTAGAGATGTATTGAATCGTGAATTGGAACGCGAACGTGCCTACGACACGACAACTTTGGAAAAACAAGTACAAACAAATGTTCCACTGTTGAATGAACAGCAAAACAGTGCGTATGATCTCATGAAGGCTGTCGATGATGGAAACGGTAGACTATTTTTTCTTCATGCGCTCGGCAAAACTGGCAAATCGTTCGTATCATTGATATTATAGCAGCAATACGTGCTCAAAGTGGCATTGCTGTAGCTCTCGCATCTACCGGAATTACTGCAACACTGTTGGAAGGTGGGAAAATGGTACATTCAGCACTCAAGCTTCCATTAAATCTGCAAATCAACGAGAATCCTGTTTACAACATTTCAAGGCAATCAGCAATGGCAAAAGCAATTAACAAATCGTAAACTGATCATATGGGACGGCGCTTTGGTGGCGTGATGATACTGTTGGCGGGCGACTTCCAACAAACACTTCCCGTGATTCCGAAATCAACAGCGGCGGTTGAATTAAACGCATGTCTCAATCATCGTATTTTTGGCGATACGTGAAAACCATTCTATTGAGTATGAATATGCGAGTGTTCTTGCAACATGATAGAACTCCAAAGAACTGAAAATCGGAAACCAATCTCCATCTGAAATTTGCCATTTCATTTCAACGAAAGATGAATCACTAATGTATAACCGAACATTGGTCAAAATTATCGTAACTACGATTTGTTGAGCGTACGCGCAATTTTAGCATCGAAAAATATTGATGTCAATGAGTTGAGTTGGACGATTCAAAATCGAATCCCGGGAGAATTTTGGTATTCAAATCGATCGATCACGTTGAAAACGCAGACGAAGTCGGCAATTATCCAGTGGAATTCCTAAACTCTTTACATTTGCCTAACATGCAGCCTCATCATTTGCGCCTTAAAGTTGGACAGATCCTAATAATTATGCTACTAAATCTTCATGCCCCGAAACTGTGCAATGGAACCCGACTCATTGAGACGAGCTAATGAACGATGTGATAGTTAGAATTAATATTTATCGCTATCGAATTCAAAGATTAGTTGTGTTGTGCACAGTGCGGTAGCGAGATATTTCAATAGTTAAATTTAATAACTTTAATAATAAAATATTGGCAAAATTAAGTTAAAAATTGTTGTTCTTAACTTTAAAAAATTATTGGACGTACAATACGCTAGTGCAATACAATATTCTTTACATAAATCCCGAACATTAAATGTCCTTTATTATGTATATTGAATTAAACGGCTTAAGGGACAATATTAAACATGTTCACAACACGAACTTGGAAAATATTGTTCTGGCTCCTAATTAGATGATATATTTTTAAGGATAAAACAACAGTGTTACAGAAAAAATTGAAAGTGATTATTGATCCTAGAAATATCAGAATGCCAGATAAAATAAATAAACATAAGAATTTGTATCTTTGGGTAAAATTTAATAAATTGCTAACTAATCCTTTCCCCTCTAAAGTCGATAAGGATGTTTAGTGAGAAGAGACAACAATTTGGTCATTATTCATCACTCATAAGGTATCACTAGATTCGCTGGTACAGTTTGCAGGCACTAAACAATAGTTGAAATTAAACCTTATTTAACAATACATTTTGCTTTCAACTTAACCGTGCGTTATACAATCCCGTCTATTTACAGGAGGTACATATATACACCTCTACACATGTGCAAATTTGTTTTCATGTTAAAATAGGGAAAAGGAAAATTGATTTTTATTCTGTATAAGTTTATGATGGGCAAGCCTTAATATACACACACCAATGTACTTAAATGAAAATTACTTTGTTCTATAATTTTTAGCAATGTTTAAAGAAAATTCAAAATAAATCATTTGTAAAGTTATAAAAATATTTGGGCTTGGCAAACATGAAGCATCTTGATGTCAATGTAATTTAGATGTGCAGTAAAATCTCTTTGCAGTTACTCAAGTAGTTTAGTTCCGATGTCGCATAAATTTTAGCATATAAGCCATAACATTCTTAATAAATTTTGGTATGCCATAAATCAACAAGTTTTATCTAGTGAATTTTTTTAGTATTTATTTATGTATTTATCTCAAAAAATGCAGAAAGCAATCGTATACGTATCTAAGATAAAAAGAAATACATATTTAAATACACCAAAGTCATTTCTATTTGACCTGAATACTTTATTTCTCTGTGAATTTCATTTTTTTTTATACATGATTTCATTTTTTAACTTGGGCTTATAAATATTCATAAACATTTAAAAAAAATTATCCGTCTTATAATTTGATGATGTCGATATATCGATATAAGATAATGGTCAAGTATTTTCTTTTCTTTAACCATAATCATTAGACTATGCGTAAAAATAAAAAATACTGCAGAATATATCTAAGTACATATACACCAACATCCAATTGAAAATAATTTAGAAATTGATTTTGTCTTGAAGATTGTTTTTGAAGTTCGATAGATGCGCCGCACGCCAAAAAATACGAAAGGAAGAAAGTATAAAAATTGAATTTTTTTAAATTAAGTTAAATTTTCTGTAATGAATTCAAGTAGCTATGCTGCTTGTGTATATCAACTGTTTTTGGTATTCAGCAACGTTTGGACCAACGTTTATTTATTCATATAAGCAATTGTATTTTTTTTATTTTGATTTAAGTGAAGTGAATTAAGTGTAATATTCTACAATTGAAACAAATATTTGATTTATAAATTTAGTACATTTCTAATATATTTAATAAATGATTTAAACTTGCTTCAGAGTGTATTTAGACGTGCGTGATACTAAAATAGAGCGATTAAAATGAGCCAGTTAATCCGAATATTTATTTGGACTAGAAAATTTGAAACGCAAGTAGCGATTGACAGCTCAGTTGATATCTTAACATTCATCAAAGATATATAACAAGTAAATGGACAACTATTTCATAAGGTTTCGTTAGAAGATAAGGGACGATGTGTAGATTATTATACGATAATTAATCAGCACTTCCTTCAATATTGGTTCTCGTGGATTATTTTCTCTCGCGGAGAGATTTTCTAGAGTTTTGTAGCTAAGCTTCGAACTAATAATATTTGTACAAGAGTTAATACAAGAAAATGCGATTACTAAGCGTTTTTATAGATTTAATAGAATTCTCTAAATGTGCACCATACAAACATTAACCCAAGTAAATTGAACTACCTAACAACCGAGGCAATTTCTTGAATTTAGCCGGATGCTCCAGCATTTGTCATACAACGATCGCGATAAATACGATACATGAAAAATTGAATTATGCCATTATCGTATTCTTATTTTAATTTCAGAATCGCTGACTTTGGATGTTTCAACGAATTTCTCAGCAATAGCAGCAATTTGCACTTATTAACGTAGCCGAAATTTAAACGAAATATAGTTTTAGTGTTGTCGTTAAATACTACACTCTCTTGAAATGGTATACGAACGATACAAGAGTTATTGATAATACGGAGTAAGTGGATCTGGAGATCCGGCTTTCGAGGTTACATAATCAGTTTTAATTTGTTTGGTTCATTGAATCCTAGCCAGGTACAAGGGTTTTTGGAAGGTGTACGCTGTTGCTGGATAAGACATACTGGTTTAATTGATGTGGTCTAGTCATTATCTCCCTTTACCACGCGCCAAATATTATGTTTCCACGTAAACCATTTACGAGAAATGCATTAATAAATTATTTTCAGATAAACAGTATTGCTTTCATGAAATCCACAATCGATCTCTTGACGAATGTCGCAGACAAATGGAATCTCGCCCTTAGGACAATATAAAGAGGCCGTTACAATTCCTTTGGACATATCCAAGGCTTTCAGGCTCGCCCATGAATTCTCGGAAGGACACTCGTAGAATACTGGCTTTTTGGGAAACAGACGAACCTGAGTTTGAATTCGTATGACTTCTTTGAAAATTGCAAAATCTTAAATTGTGAATCATTTAAAATGGATAACCTCTTATGTATTTTAAAATTTCAAAGTATTGTTTCTAATCATTCGTGCAGAAGAGTTATTAATTACCACTTTTAATTGGAAATTGCATATTGCCGATCACGATTTCCTCATACATATACCGTGTATGTAACGATGCTATAGCGTTATGGATTTTTTTATATGAGTTCGAACTTTAAAGCCTGCTAATTGAACGACTCAACGTTTCCAACACCAAAATATTGAAAAATTTATTTTTCTTTTCCAAAGTAAACTAATCATAGCCACGGCCTTATGACACAAAAAATGAAAGGGGTAATTAAAATACATGTCTAAGAAAAACACGCTTCTTCTATGCTACCAAAACGCAATTTGGTGTTTGCAGCGCCCTTCGTTTCTAGGAGATACGAGTATAATACAAAAAACGAGTTACCAGGCCATCGTCCGACTTCATCTACACTTTCATCAATGGATGGTAAATTTTACATTTTTGGCTCAACATAACCATTAAGAGAAATTAAATGATCGTCACCAAACGCCCTTCAACTTGGTACCACATTTCAAGTTCAAATTTATTGACGACTGTTAAAGTTGGGAGTGTGACGTCTAGTGCATTAATAAAACGCTTATGAGGTAATTTTTTTTACTTGTATTTTGAGCACGGCACACTTTATGAAAATAAAATGTTCATATAGAAATAAACCAGAGCCCCCAAGATAAAAGAGCCCTAAGATTCCGTCATTATTTATCATCAGCTTTAAATTATTAATCATTATTTATCGCAAGGTTTTGTTCTTTCTCATAAGAATCAGCTTACATTAATATTTTTTAAATACATTTTTGTAAATAAATACCAAAATGATTAATTTGAATTTGCAATTTTATTAAAATAACATTTTAATTGGTTCCATAAATAACACATAGTTACGAAATTAACAAATTTGGTACGTTTAGAGTGGGAGGTACCGGGTTCGAATCCCGATAGGGCCAGATTGCAAAAGGAAATTTTAATCTACAGATTACGATCTGTGATTAAAAGGAACACAACTATGACCCCCTATCTGCGTGCAAAACTCACGGGCCGTCCCATCTTCCATGTCCGGTACTATAGGCTATACGGACACAGAGAAAAAATAAATAATAAGATCTTCCTTGTAACACACGTTACGGGAGATCTTCTTATTTAACGGGGTTTAAGTTGATTTCTCCTTAATATTTGAATAGACAGCACATAAACTCTGCATGAATTTTCACCTCAAAAAATAATAGGATGTTCGCATTCAAAATATGAAGTATATCCTTTTAATTTGGTTATTTATCAGACAACGCATCTTGAAATAATAAAATAATGTGAATACTCCCGTTAGAAATGATGATCATGTTTCGTCATGATATTTTTTTCTTGCTTTTTAGAATGTTGTATAAACCATGAACAATTTCATTTATTCATTTGAGGTCGAGGTAGTGAGTGGATTAAACTATAAATTAAAAAGTTTAATTAATTATTGTGAAGTGGTTTATTCTAAATGTACGGTGTTCAAGTGATATTAATAACAATTGCATTTGTGAATTTAAATTACTTAATAAAATAATTAATAATAATATTTAATTATAATATACGAATCTTTGATTGGCCGTGCACAATTCAAGCTGCGTATATGGATAACATAGAGGAAAATTGTGATGCTGAAGTAACGGTGTTATATATTAAGCCTTTAGAATTTAGTCAACAAGAAACTGATGAAGTTCTAGCTATTTTACAATCGTGGAATCTTTGCTTACCAACATGTGAAATAATAATGGCGGGTGGTGTTTACACAATTAAACACTTAAAATGCTTAGAAGTAGAACAGGTAGAAGATATATTTTCTGGTATTGGGAAAACGTTTATCGGTGAGAAAGCAGTGTTCCTAAGTAAATTAAAAGCATGGCGAAGAGAAAAGGTAAGTTAATCGTTTAAGTATTTTATGGAAAAATAATTTTTTTTGTATCTTTTGCTTTTCTGTGGATCAATGTATATACCAATGGTATGCGATAAAGAAACGGAATATGCTTCACAAAATAGTAGAATATTGGATTGGCTAGAAAATATTTCTACCGAACTAAGTAATTTTAGTCGACCGTCTAGTAGTGCCAGTTGTTCGAATGATTTTGTGGAATAGAGCTTACAAAAACAATACCAATTAAAACCCCTATTAGAAAGTAGCATCAAGGGGAAATTAATTCTCTCTTTTTATGATCAAAACAATTTGCTTGATTCCAAAAATCAGAAGGATTTGTGCCATATCATCACAGATTTTTACAAACATAAACAGCTACGAATGTCCTACGCAGACATGGGGAACTGGGCCAAAAAAATTGAGGTATTATTCCCAAATGAGAAATCGGTAAATAATATTTTACTATCTCTTTCAGAATAAATACATGTTTATTAAGTTATAAATAATTTTATAATTACCTCCCTATTTACAGACTACTTACTTCATGCAACGAAAGCCTGACAAAAAAACCCTACTGGCAAGCTACATTCTCGATGGGCTAATATTCAGGAAAAATTGAACAATTTGACTGAGGAAAATGTACCACAAGGAACAGAACTAACTGAAAATCGGAATAATTGTGTGGATTTTCTTAATATTCATTTGACAACCTAACACCCCTATACTTTGGGTGAAGAAAATTCGCTACCGCAGACTTTTTTTATTCAACACCATTTTCTGGCGCATCCTCAATCGATAAATTAATCGAATTGTATATAAGATAATAAAAATATAATAAGTAAAAATAAATTGTTTGGTGGTTTTATGATTGAAAAATTAAGATATGAACATTTGGTTCGTTTCCATGGTTTATGAAAGTGTACTTTTACAATAAAGAGAAAATCATTATGATCGGGTTAGTTTAAGAGGAATTTCCGATAACATTTTATGTTAACACCTTCTTGATTTAATTAGAAATCCTATTACTTTTAAGACGGTATCCAATGCAATTAATCTGGATTAGTATTATTATTTAATACGAAATCCTATTAAAACCATGTAGCTCTCTACTGGAATTCAAAAAGAATTAATAGGAAAATATATTTGTTTTTAAATGGTCTCACATGAAAATATTAAATAGAAAATTCTTATGATTTTAATAAACTTTCTTCTTGGAAAAAAACTATAGAGAAATCGGATTACTTTTGTATGTAAAATGTGAATTTTCATATGATTTTTTTTCTCTGTGGAGCTATGCAATGCGCAGATGGTAATTTAAATCGGTCCTATAGCAGCCATACGACTTCGATTTGGCAGTAATTGCATAAAGAAGGACGGGATAATAAACCGCGAAAGAGTAGGGAGTGCTTCGGCTCTAGAACAGATGGCAGAGATTTAAAAAAACATATTTGGTAACATATTAATGTGAAAATCTGCATTAGGAATTTTAATTTGATTGATGAAATTATACATCCTGATTTTACGTAATATGTTAACTACCTATTTACTTCAACTTCAAACGCCGTTTCAAAATAAAAATTTTAATTGTTTCTTTCGCCTAAAGTCACTTATTTGGTTATTGATGGCAATTAAAAGTCGTCGTTGTATTCCCCATAAGCTCACACAACTAAAAATTAAGTTCAATTCTATAAAAAAATATTAAAATTATACCCTCTTGAATTTATTTTCATTAATTAAATAATAATGGCTAATTTTCAAATATGTGTTTTGTGAATACGTTTTTAATCGTATAAAATAAAAATTTTAATTACTCAATTAAATTTTCATTCATAAATATTAATTCAAAAATTGGTCATTTTACATTGTTTCTTATAAAAACATAGAAAAAGTTTCCCCTCAAAATAAAATATACCATTTAATATTACGACTCTTTAAATTGTAGATGGCTCTGAGTAAACCCAACAAGTTTAAAATTTGCCCACCAGATCTCTGAGAAGTTCTCTATTTCAGCAAAATTAGAGTTAAAATGTAATTTTCGAATTGGCTCTCACTTTTCAAAACTTAATAAATTTTATGATATTACAGTGGAGCTATTAATGGCATTCTAGCCAACTAAATTTATTGTCAATGGAAAGTTCGCATCAAAAAATATCTAGCAATAACTAGCCTTGCTTAGGTCAAAGACGTACACTTAACAATTTAGTAAAATCAATTCAATCAATCAATAAATTTATCAATGACGCATAAATTGCAGTTGTGGTTAAATTAAAGGCTGATTGATTTTATTTTATTATTGATGATTTTATTGACTTGGAATGTTGTGAGATTTACGATTTTATTCTTTCATCTCATTGAATCAGCTTCCCAGTTTAATTCAGCTCACGTCCCTGAGTCATAAACTTATTTTTACCTATCTTCAAAAAATCGCGAAAGTTATTTGGCTTTTTCCATTATCGGCTCAATTAACATCCCGCTTCCCCCGAGGTACAATAAAATGTTCATACTCAATATTAAGCTGTGCCATGTACACTCATCCTACAAAAACATTTATTTTTTCAGAACTCTATTGGATAATGTGTACGATCATCTGGAAGCCAATTGATCAATATTTTCTATAACAAATATGGGATTTGGGAAGGAAGTCAGTGTTTGGTAAAACAACAAAATTGAGAATTACTATGAAGTATTTTATACCTTAATATTTTGAAAATTTTACCAATATCGTCTTTAATTTAAACTCTACTAGATTAAACTTTACTTGTGCAATAGATTTGTGAATCGTTTAAGATAATAATACGGAGGTTCTGTTAAACCCGATTTCTTATTTATGAATAAATGGCTTCAGCTTTTTCACGTAAATGAATCAGATGTGATATTTTGCACAAATTAATTGTTTTTAATAAGTATTTGTCTGAAACCATGAAAATCGGCATAGTTCTGAGCAATGAAGCCAAATGGCTGTAGTTTAACAAGTATAGAACTCATAAATAACCAAGAGCCACAGAAACAATCCAGCTCTTTGTTATTGATGACAACACTTTTCAACTTTTTGTGGGGGAAAACAATTGCAACTTTAAAGGAAACTGAAAATCTATCCAGCTTCAAAAATTATAATGTATGCACAACATTTACAATAATACAAATAACAAGGAGCTAAAAATAAAATTGTGCGGATTTTGAAAATCGTTTAAGTGGCTATGACTAAAAATTTTATTAAGATTATTTTAATGAAGAAAAATTTACATGAATATTTGTTACCAATAATCCATTTGATTAGTGAAGCGAATGATTCATCATTTCTATCAAGATAATTCATTATAAGCTTAAACATTTTGCCGAATTTTTAAAAATTAAAGTCGATCAAGATTGGCATCAAGCTGAATTGAGCGGCATACTAAACAAAACGGCATATTTTATACTAAAGTGCAGAAATTTTATCTAAAGGAGGCTCACAAGTCATAATTCAACGTCATTAGTCGAAAATATCTCACCAAGGAGAATTAACATTTGCTAACTTTTTATTACGATAAGGTTTAATATTGTGATTTGGCCACTTTCGACTACCTTCCTCAATTTAGCCATTTCTATACAAAACGCAACTAACCATTCAAAGGGTTAATTCAATGAAGTAAATATTTACAAGACTGGATTGCACTTAAAAACGCGCTCAAACCTTCTTGATATCACTTGTGTTATAAAAAGAAAAAAAATCATGATTTAAAAATCAACCAACGAATATGTAACAGCTTAAATTGATCTCTCTTTGCACAATTGAGTTTGGTGATCATTTTGAAGATCTGATGATCGTAGTAGCTCTGATGTGTCGAAATAACGTACAGCTTAGGCTCTTAATTGTTCCATGGTTGTTGCTTACTTATTCAAACTGTACAGTAGCAGTACGTACGAGTCGCGAGGAACTTTACAGCCTAAACATTTTAATAAAATCGGTTTTGTTAATTTTTCATCTACATATATATGTATATAAAAATGGAGGTGTAATTGTTGTGACCAGCACTCGATTTTCTTTTACGACAAATGTAAATAGATATCGAATACAACACACTTAATTTCTATAAAAAAAATCATTCTCTTGCTTAAATTTCAAAAACCAATAAGGGCAACCGTTGTTAAAAATTTAAACTTCATTGTAAAATTTCAACAGCTCCTACGGAAGCTACCACTTCTGGTACATAGATGTCCACCACATTTCGAATGGATCTCTCAATTTATGGCAAAAGTTTTAGTATGAAGTTTGATTCTGAATATTCAATCAGCCTGAACTATAAAAGGTGCCGAATCTTTGTGAAATAAAGTGTCTTTTTTATCAGAACTCGTAATTTCAGGTAAAATTTAAAAAAATGACCTGCAAAAATTTTGTTTAAATCTTAATCTAAAACGTTCTGTTTTAAATCGTTTATTCGTAAATGCTATATAATTTCAAAAATATTTGCAAAAAAACGAAAATGCTATATAATTTCAAAAATATTTGCAAAAAAACGTAAAAGCTCCCAGGGACGCTGCCAACTGCGGAAGATCGGTTTACCAGTCGAACCTCCCGATTTATGTTAAAAGCTTAAGTATGAAGTTTCATCTCGATCAATCAATCCATCTAGGCTGTGACAGGGGCCAAATTTATATTGAAAAATAGTTTTTTGTCAAAAATCGTAATTTCCGCTTACAATTTGGAAAACGGATCTGGGCCGATATTCTTTCAAAATTAATTTGGAATCTTTTAGTTCATAGTCGTTTTTCTTGTAAATATACTTTCAAAATATTCGCAAAATCGAATAAACTCCTATGGAAGCTGCCACTTCCCGTGGACCGATTTCAACCACAAATCTCTGGAATCTAATGGAAAAAGCTTAAATAAGAAATTTTACCTCGATCCCATCCGTACGGCCAATAGAGAATTAACAACATTTAATCTGCATAACGCAACATACACACACACACACAGATTTTTTAAAAACCGTTTTTCTACTTCGGCAATATAGCGAATTGTAAATCTGCAAAAAATTTCAAGGCTAAAATTTTTCAAGTTTGCTATATTTTACTTTTCTATGTAAAAGAAAGTAAAATGAATGTTTCTATGTGTGTCCCATATGCGTTCCTATACCATTCATCCGATGGCGCTGCGACTTTGGTGAGTTGTGTACACACCCACGAAAGTTTCTAAATTTGTACAACCAGAGCTGAACCAATGGACCTAGGGGCAACGGTATAAATATTTTTTAAAAATTCAATTATTTAAAAAAAATTTACTGGAATGCGATTAAGAAAGATATTATACATAGAAAATTAGTGATCCTGGATCAAGGGGATCCTTCTTAAAAGTCTGCACGCCATTCATTCAATCGGATTCTAAATTGCATCTATATTTTATATCAAAATGAGCTGACTTTCGTAATATTTTTGAAAGAGTTGTCCCCCTGGGTCTAGATGCTCTCATACAATTTTTTCAAAAAACTATTTGTTAGAACAAAAGAGCGTCATGAAATTTTTATCGTGCATAAGTTGCATATCCAGAACAGCCAAGCGTTACGATATTTTTGAAAGGTTTGAATTATTATTTATATTATATTTTTGAAAGGGTTTTGAATGTTGTTACGGGAATAAGTTTCCATGGACGCGTCCGTCCCATGGACCAAGAGGTCCCTTCTTATTAGTTTCCAAACGATTCATCAAATCTGATGGAAATTTTGCATAGGAAGTTTAAATCAAACAAGAAGCTTTTCGTAATATGTTTGAAGGGACCGGCCCAATGGGTCTAAGTGCTTCCATAAAACTTGTCCGAAAAATGTCAGTTTGGTCCCTGGGGTCTAGAATCGCAGAAAGAAATTTTTTCTAAAATTTCAATTTTATCACGCGAATAAATTTACGGAAGGTATGAGACATGAAAGTAGTGAAATATTCAAGTCCGGGAGGTTCATCCCTTGGATAAAGGAGACCCCTCTTAAACGTTTTCACACCATTCATCCAAATAAATTCAAATTTTTTGTAAAATTTTTGAACACAAACGCTTGCAATTAGAAATGGAATCGTCTCAGCAAACAGAAGAGACTACTGATGACTCCGAAATACTGTATGAAACGAATTCCGTTATCAGTCAATTGAATCGATCCATCGAAAACAACGTCTTGCCCTAGTGCTGCTTAGACAAGTGAACTGCATGAGACACGCTATGAAAACGATTGAAGCAGAACGTTTACTTCTAGCCTGCTGAAACAAGTGAACAGAGTGAGACACGGCTGGAAAAAATCGGTTATGATGGTCGATCAATAGAAAAATTCAGAGTCGATTTAAAGTTAGCACTCAATTTCTAATCTTTCCAGTGCACTGCCGGTGTAATTTAGCTATAGTAATAAAATAAATACAAAGCAAACCAAATAATATCAAAAAACTTCGAAATCGGATTTATTAAATAGCAGTCTGACTACGTTTGTTTTATCATTTATAAAATATCTAATTAATATGTCATGTTCTTAACTTTAAATATAAAATATAACCAATGCATGGTTGCCAAAAGCATGATGAATTTATACTTGTTTCGTGTTTATATTGTCACACACAAGTCATTAAAATAATGTAGTTAATTTATTAGTATATGATGTACAAAAACACGACTCAATCCACTTAAACGTAATATTAAGAATATTTAAAATTTAACGTTTAATCGAAAAACCCCTGCAATTTCTGCTAAATTAAATTAGGTATTTAAAACTAAAATATCCCAAATTTGAAAAACCACAAACAACGGAGTGCACAGACTAGGTACGTATGCTTGCTCATTATAATATATTTTATCATGAATGTAAATAACCAAAAGCAAGGAAAAGTTAAATTCTAACCAAAGTATGAATAAGTATGCTAATACATAGATTTTAAAAAGTTATGTCATATTTTTAACTTATATTTTGATCAATTTTTGATTATATCAACCATAATCTAACTAAACTTCTATAGCAAATATTAACCTAAGGCTGACTATATTTTTCTGAATCTAAATAAATGATCTTTAAACAATATAATAAAGTTTATAATATTAAATAAAATCACTTTCTTGTTAAAATACCAATTTACATTTTATGAGAGACTCGTGGTGCGAGAGTATAATTCAAAATGTAAAATAAAAAACGTAAAGACATAAAAACAACGATTTTAATCCATTTAAAAACTCATCCGCAAAAGTTTAAATCACATTAAACATATTTGTGAGAATCGCTGGTACATAGTATTATATATGTAATGTGCAGGAACATGAATAATATTATTTCACTATAAAATATGAACTCGTAATGTAGTAGGGGGGTGAGTACGATATGAGTACGTAAATTTTCCTGCACAAAAACACTTTGCAAAAAATCCCTGTTGATTTCGAAAGAATAAAATAAAATTTTATATTCTATGGTTATGCTTCCTCTTTTTGTATTTTAAAATTTATTATTTTTTTCAATTTGAATTTTATTTTTTTAACAAAATTTAAAAACACATACAGACACAGGCATCTTGTCACACACGTATAAATTCACTTTAAAACTTAATTCATTTTAATTAAATTTGTATAAAATTGAAATTTTAATTTGATTAAATCTCACAAAACAAAGCAAAAACACAATAAATAAACCAAATTCATCAACAATAGCCAACCATGATACGGTGTACCAAATATGTTATAAACAATTATAACGTTTTTATAAAATAATAACAAAACAATTAATTAATTTACGAGAGATTTTTTAAAAACTTTTGCCCTCGTACACCACAAACACAGAGCACCAATATTATATTCAACCTTTCACAACGAAATAAACTTTGCGACTGAAAATGAAAACAAACCAAACCAAAAACAAAATGAAAATTTCTACTTTGTGGAATAAATTCTCAAAGTTTATAATTTTTTTTTTGTTGTTGCTTTCATATTCGTTTGTAAACAGAATGTATGTATTTACAATATATACTCAACTCAAGCAAAATAAACTTCGATAGAGGAAAATATTTTTACAAAATAAACTCAAAATAAATTCTCGTAAGAAAAAATTCAAGAAGCATACACGCAACAACGCATATCACAATCTTAAATTATGTGTGTTGTTTGCACATTGACATGAGATGAAAACTAAAACGTTGGGAGCTTCATGTGGAAATCAAAAAAGTAAACATTAACGAATAAAAAATTAAGTGACGAAACATAAATGTTCAACTTAAATGAAAGATGCTCGTATTTTTTTTTTTTAATTTGCTTCACAAATTTTTATTATTTCAGTCACAATTTATATATGTATCTTCAAGTTCGACGTGTGTATATAAAATGGTATAAAGGAAGCTTTTCACATGAGCTTTGTGTCTGCTCTTTTGTTATTGTTAACTGCTGGTGTTCTTGTTATACGAATAGAGTAAATTTGATCACACGTAAATTATTAAGTTTTTTTTTTGCTTTTTATATATTCATCAAAATGAAAATATAAAGTATTTTACAATACATATAATTCAAGATGACTGACAAGAGTTTTGATATGGGATGACTTTAAGTAAATTGGTTTTATTTTATTGCTGTTAAAAGTAATAGTTCTTATATTTATTGTTGTTGGGATCAATTTTCTATTTTAATAATGTACACAGGGCACGATCGATAAGAACCCAGTCTACATATACATAAATTATTTATAATCACCGTTTATGTTTATCTGTAAAGTACACAATCTAAATTCATACTAATGAAATATTATACAGAAAAGGGTAAATGCACACCTTAAATTACGCGAGCGAATCACACAGTAAAATGTTAGTTGAAATTCACAGGAAGGAAATTGTAGAGTTGTGAAAAAACAATGCATTCTGATCCAGGGTATTTTTAAATATGTATTATAAATTTTATTTTGTCAATTTGAAAGAATTTGAAGGCTAATTAATATTCTCTGCAGTCACCTTACCTATTCATATTCGAGCGCCTACCAACAAGTTAATTAAAAAGCCATTGTTGTACGGTGGCCACTTAATCGAAAACTCGTTAAGATTCGATTCATACATTAATGATTGTCTAAAATGTTGAGTGTTTAGGCGGTAAATTTTAGAGTATACAATTGTATCAATGTTCCTGTTGAGTTCATTACATGTTGATTTGTTGGTCCGTGAGACCTATTTTATTTCCTTCGTACCCTCTAGTCAGCGAGCATTCCTCGATCCGTGACCTAAGGACGTGCCTGATGGGGGTTCAGCTCAAGGAGGGTATTCGGCTCAAGTTCAGCTCAAGGAGGGTATTCCTTTTATTGCATCAAAAACCAAATCAAGGTCTCCTGACAAAACTAGACTATTAACAGATTTTTTTATATTTATTTATTTATCCGTAACTTATACCATTAATATCATATAATAATAATCATAAAAGTGTAAATGACTACTAGTGGATTGATGTCCTTTAAAAGGTCGTCATTCACACTTATATGTACAAAAGATATACAGCATATAGTGTCATAGTGACTAAAACTACATTACGCGTGATAAATAATACAATTCAAATACACAACAATTTAATTAAATTTAATTAGTTAATAATGAATGGTATTATAAATCACAAATAATCTTTAACTGATGATAGCAGATGAGATTTTATCATTCGTTTAAACATAAAAAGATGTACAGCGCTCTTAATATTTTCAGGTAATTTAATATTAATATATGGCCCAATAAACGTTAATGATTTTCTGCCAAATTCCGTTTTAATTTGGGGGCACTTCAACTGACTAGAATTTCTGGTTGAATAGCCATGAAATGTGTCGTAAACGTGGGGTGTGAAAAATTATATATTTCGTTTTGCTAAAATTTACTGATATTTTGTTCAGATGCAGAAAATTTGAAAGTAAAATAATAACATCCCTCATTTGTGACATTACTACCTGACTACCCCTCATAGAAGAGGGCCGTATCGTCAGCAAACGTTCTAATATAACCCATGAGCGGTAAATTGGCCATATAATTTACGTAGATTAAGAATAACAAAGGTCAAGGATACCCCCTTGAGGAACACCACAGTTTACACCTAATGTGGAGCTGTTTACACAATTTAAAATCACAAACTCCTTTCGATTACTACGGTAGCTTTCTAAAAGTTTGTGTGATAGGCCACGAAAGCCATAAATTTGTAATTTCTGAAGAAGCAAACTGTGATCTATACAATCAAAAGCTTTACTATAAGATCAAGAAATAAGTCAGATATATAGTTTTTCCTGTCAAAATTACAATAGAACAAATCAGTAATGTCTGTTAGGGCCAAATCTGTACGAGACCAACAGAACTGAAACACCGGTTTCAGAAACCACATTAAATAGATCAGCTAGTAATTGTGAAAGAATGGCGAAAAATTCTTCAGAACCATCTTACGCGAATGTTATCATATAACCACCACCCTTTGTATTACTGACAGTTGAAAGTAAATTCGTCATTTCGCTACAGGAAGTGGGCGAAAAGAAGCATTTATTTAAATAATTTGAGCCTGGGCTAGAACTATTTGCTGATACAGAAGAATCAACAAAGTTAACAAAATTGCGATTAAATAATTATTAACAATAGCAATAAGATTATGATACTCAACATCATTACAAATAAAGAAGTGGATCATATCATTAAAGTTATTTCCCATGAAATGATTTAGCTGTTTCCAGGTTTGTATTTGGCTCCTAAATGGCTCCTAAATTTCTTTTTGGCTCCTATTTTGGCTTCTAAAATATTCAAAAAATCTAATTTTGCGAAATAAAAAACAAGTGTTTAATAAAATGTGTTTATTAAATAAATCTAGCTCATCTTTCAGTTTTAAGTTAGTACTGTTTCTTTTAAAACGCTTCAATGTACGGTTTTTAAGTTTAATTAAATCCCAGAGATCAAGTGTCATCCAAGGACAAACATTTTCATTTTTAATTTTTACAATTTACTTCCTTTAGAACAAGTTTATTATACATATCAAAAATCCGTTCAAGAGTAGACTCAGGATTTCTGGCGTTGTTAGTGTCCGAGTAAAATATTTAGGCTTAAAGCAAAATTTTGAGAATACAAAATTATGATCACTTATGTCGGCTTCAGTGGTAAAATTCCGAACTTTCCCAATAGTATGAAAACTACTAACAGAGTGGTCTAAAATATTACGGCCCACAGGTCTGGTAAAGTAAGTATTAGTCACAATCATTCCATGAGAGAGCAAAGTTGCGTTATATTCTGGTTTGTTAATGTCACCCACTAAAATAAAATCGTGAGTAGATTTACAGTGACGGAGAAGTTCTACGAAACAATGCAGGGTCAGAATTCGGAAGCCTATATATGGCCGCCCCGGTGGCAAAGTGGGCAGCATGCTTGCTCCAGCGACCGGATGTCCCGGGTTCGATTCCTGATGGTGACAAGGAAAAAAAATCCACGGCTGGTTTAGGATCAATGAATTAATCGCTCATTATCCGAAATGAAAATATGATTATGAAACCTCATTTGAGACGGCCAAATCCCTTGATGGGATATAGTGCCAGAGAGAGAGAGAGAGAAATAAATTCCGCATATCTTCGTTAGATTAAACTGAAAAAGTTGAATGCATATGTGCAGATATACTGTAATTGTGTGAATCAAATTCATTGGACAATTAATACTTTCTTTAAAAAAATGTTTTTTAATAACTATATTTTATATTTTTTATTTTATCTTTAGCATTATGTATGAAATACAATGTCGGCCAAGTGGCCGCCTCAGTCCACGGCGAAAGGGCGAGCTCTATTATATGCTTTTTTATAACATTTTCGCCGACTTCTGGTGTTAATTCACCAATTTCGTTTCTAATGATGTCCTTAAGCATCGATATTGTGGTTGGTTTATTGGTTTACACTGCATTGGTGCAATGCCGCTTGCTTAAAAGGAGCACTATGCAGTTACTCTACGAGAGATAGTGGTCTTTGGTGTATCAATTGTGGATTTTCAGTGTTCCAATAGTAGCTATTCTATTTATTAAGTCGATATGTGCTTCATTGCTCATAATGGTTTTTGCCAAAACAGGTAGTCGTCTATAACGAGATGTAAAACTCGAGCACCCTAATCTCAAAGCCGTTCATGATCATTTTCCTGCAGCTCTCGCGGTAAGTAAATTTTTTGATACGGGTAAAAATACAAATCTTCTTTGAAAATATTTAACAAACATGATGGAGGCATCCTCAATTCTTGCGCACACTAGCTATGGTAAATGAAATGACTGTAGTACTTATGATTCCCAAACCAGGGAAACCTACCACTTCACAACAACATATAGCCCCATTTACTTGTTACTTTACCAGCAATGTATCTTAACTATTTGAAAAGCTACTATTAAAAAGACTTAAACCGATACTCGACAGAAATAAACTTAAACCGAATCATCAGTTTGGCTTCCGAAATGATCACTTAACGATTGATCAGGGGCCCTATATACTTGAAATCGTTGGAAATTTCCGTAATCGGAATACAATTTGCTATGAAATTCTTTGTATTACTAAATTTTTTCGCCGGCTACTTTAATCATTTTTTTAAATTTGTATGCAAGTTTTCTATTATTTATTTACCTACTAAGCGAATAATTCCATATCGGTTTACTCAGTCGGAATTTTTCGCTTATAGTAGGAGGAATAAATTTTGTTTCTTAATTTAAAAAAAAAATAAAAAATTAAAAAAATGATTAAAGTAGCGGGCGAAAAATGTTAGTAATATAAAGCATAGCAAATTGTATTCCGATTACGAAAATTTCCACCGATTTGAAGAATTGAGCCCCAAGTACATAGAATAAGCAATGTGATTGAAAAGACATTAAAAAAGAAAAGGTCTGCTCCGTATTATTCTAATATGTAGCGCAAGCCTTTGACAAAGCCAGGCATTAAGGTTTGACCGCTAAACTAAATCTCCCCGAACGGTATAGTCAAATACTGGAATCTAATTTAAAAGAAAGGTACAAGAAAACATATACTCTGTTCTTCAAGAAATCAACGCAGGGGTTACACAAGGGAGTGCACTCGATCCCGTTCTCTCTCTCTCTCTATTATATATCGATAACCATCCTATACCTGAAAGCAACACTATAACCGCCTTCGCCGATGACACAACTATCATGGCAGTAGGTGGCAGGTGTCATCCGAACCGGATGTCTGTGATTTTAACACAACACTAAAACAGTACTATCAATTTCATCAGTTTTCAATGTTATCCCGAAAAGTCCGGGGCTCTCATTAAACTTGTATATATCATCCTGAAAAAAACTTCACAATAGTGGAGGTTCTGGTATTACTGCGACTCAATTTCTCGAATAAAGATAATAACCGATTGAATGGATTCTTGCCATAGTCTTTTGTCTTGTGAAAAATAGATGTCGTAAACTCTAGCTAGATGGTCAATTAATGTTCTCTCTTCGAGAAGTTATTTGATCTCATTAACAGTAGCACATACAGCAGCAATATTTCCTTCTGGACGACCACTATGATAGCGCATTTCCTTTTTTTCAGTTTCCACAAATGATGCAACAATTTTTCAAATGACCACAATTAACGAACAATTATCTCTTCCATATTGTGTGTACGAAATTTTTTATAACTTCTGCATAATTTTCAACAAATTTTTTTTTTTTTTTTTTTTTTTGTAACTATTGCCAAAGGCTTTATTCTTGAATCTTTCTTTATAAGAAACTAACAAGAAGTGTGAAATTCTTAAAAACTATAAAAAAAAAATTTTAACTTAAGCCTTAACCTATGTTAATACTTAATATCATTATGCATTATTATTATTAATTACTTAATTTCATTTCAACATGCACGAAATTATTAGATTATATTTGTCAGTTAATTAAATCTAGAGGATCTGTTCTGCGAAGCCGTCCATATTTCGGTTGCCTTAGTAGTTCTCTAGCTAATTCGTTAGGGTGCGATTCCAGTTTCAGTTGGTATTTTAGACTGCATGATTTAATTGTCTCTTTAACAGTTTTGATTCCTAGGTCTCTATGGATGTTGCTGTTTCGAATATACCATGGGGCATTTGTAATGCTACGAAGTATCTTTGCTTGCGTTCTTTGTACGATATCTATATTTGATGCACTAGTTGAGCCCCATAGTTGGATACCATATGTCCATATGGGGATTAGGATCGCTTTGTATAGTAGAACCTTGCAGTCTAGTGAGAGTTTCGATTTTCTTCCGATCATCCAGTACATTTTAGAAAATTTTATTTTTAATTGATTGCGTTTTGTTTCAATGTGCTTTTTCCATGTCAATCTTCTATCGAGATGAAGACCGAGATATTTGACGTTTGTTTGTTGAGGAATTGTGATATTGTTTAATTTTACTGCTGGACATGTACGTTTATTTAATGTGAATGTTACATGTGTTGATTTACATTCATTCGTTTTTATCCGCCAAGTTTTTAACCAATCTCATATTTTGTGTAGATGTTCTTGTAATTCTCTCGATGCTGTTTGAGGATTTTTGTGTGAAAATAATATAGCTGTGTCATCAGCAAAAGTTGAAGTGACGATTTTTTCAGTTAGTGGTAGGTCAGCTGTAAATAACAAGTATAGCACAGGTCCCAATACACTACCTTGCGGTACTCCTGCCTTTATCTCGGTTAGATCAGTAGTGGCCGTATTTTGTTTCACCTGGAACATCCTTTGGACTAAGTAGTTTTCAAGAACTGCATGAAATTGTTTAGGCAAAAGAGTTTTAATTTTGTAATTTAATCCTTCATGCCATACTTTGTCGAAAGCTTGCGCAATATCCAAGAAAACTGCCGAGCAATATTTCTTTTCTTCTAAGGAAACCTTAATTGTATTTACAATTCTGTGCACTTGTTCTATTGGGCCGTGTTGTTCTCTAAATTCAAATTGGTGATCTGGTATAATGCGACCTTCAGATAATATAGGTATTAGTTCTTGTAGTAGCATCTTTTCAAAAAGCTTTGAAATTATCGGAAGTAGACTTATTGGTCTGTACGACGAGACTTGGGTTTCGTCTTTACCTGGCTTAGGAATCATGATAATTTGAGATATTTTCCATTTTTGGGGAAAGAATCCACATCTCATAATCGCGTTAAAAATATATGTTATATATATTATGCATCTATCTGGTAATTCTTTGATCATTTTTCCAGTTATTAGATCATGACCTGGCGCTTTCTTGGGATTTATACTGATTTTGATAACTTTTTTGACGCATTTCCATTTAAATTTTACTGGGTTTGGGTTCGACTCTTCCCTCGTAAGCTGTGGTAGTACGCAATCATTATTTTGTTCGTTTGGGGTGAACACTTTTTGTAGATGGTTAGAGAAAGCGATAGCCTTTTCTAAGTCACTTCTGGCCCAGTGACCATCTGGTTTCCTTATCGGTGGGTTCGATACCTCTGGTCTTTTTAAATTTCTTGCTGCCTTCCACAGTGAGTAATCTGTTGTTTCTGTTGCTGTGAGCTCACTTAGGTAACTCTGTATTCCTAAATTTTGTTCTTCCCGTATTGCTTCTCTCAAAGCTTTAATAGCTCTGTTTAATTTCCATTTATGCAAAGGAGATTGGTGAAGCTGCCATAGCCGCCGAATTGTCCGCTTCTCTGCTAATAACTTTTGAATGTTACTTGAAAGCCTTATATTTTTTTCGGAATTTTTGTTCTCCGGAGTAGCTTTTTTTGCAGCTATTTCCATTATTTGACTTAAGTTTTCTATCGCGGCATCAATGTTTTCTGGTGTGCGAAGTGGAACATCAAGATGACAATTTACATCTACTATGTTTCTATAGAGAACCCATTTCGTTAGTTTGTTTGTTAAACGTTGTGGTGGTTCAGTTTTTAATGCTTGGGTACTTAGTGTTACTATTATCAGTGAGTGATCTGATGATAAATCATAACAGTCAACGACTTGAGCATTGGTGCGTGCTATTCCTCGTATTACACAGAAATCTATTAAATCAGGAATTTTTTTTCTATCTGTAGGCCAATATGTGGGATGTCCAGATGATAAATAATCAAGGTTTTTCTCGTTTATTGCTTCGTAGAGTTGCTTTCCTTTCGGTGACGTCAACCTCGAACCCCATTGCACATGTTTAGCGTTGTAATCACCCCCTGCTAGAAGTTTGATTCCCAACTGGTTAAAGTAATCGATAAATTGCTGTTTTTTAATTGCATGTTTCGGTGGACAGTAGACAGCCGATATTAAAAATTTCCCAGACCATTCTTCCAAACTGACAGTTGTAGCCTGGATGTGATCTTTAGCATATTTCTGGAGCTCGTAGTGCTTTAATCTTCTTTTTATTAAGACTGCAGTGCCGCCGTGTGCTTTTCCATCCGGATGTTTGGTGTCATAAACGGAATAGCCGGTAATATTAAAAAAATTTTGTTTTGTGAAGTGTGTTTCAGATATTAACATGATGTCTATATTTTGTTCGATAAGAAATGTTTGTACCTCAGCTTTATGTTGCGAGAGCCCGTTCGCATTCCAAATGGCTATTTTTAGAATTGTCATTTTTGATTTTTGACTATAATTTGCATAAGCGTATTCATATTTTGCATCATCATGCTCATTTGTCTTTCCATCATCAACATGAAACTTTGGATGGTCTCGGTTAATTTATTTATCATGGTGTGAATGTTTAGGTCCTCATTAGAATGAACTTTTGGTTTCGGTTTGTTACCTTTTAGGATATTTGCGTACGAAACACCTGGCTGTGCAAAACTGCTGGCAAATGTCTCCAAGTTATCGTTTTGTGTGTTTGCACTCGTTGGTTTGGTGACTATTGTATTTTTTGGTAACATGGCCCTCTGATTAAATTGCATATTCAGCATTCGTTGCTCAGCTCTCATTTTAGGGTTTATTTTGCGTTTTAAGTCCAGATACACTGCGCAACCCCTGTAGTTTGCAGTATGATTTTCACCGCAGTTATTACAACGTCTCACAGATGGGTCATTGCGAGACTTTTCGCACTGTTTGGAGTCATGGAGTTCACCACAAATAACGCAAACTTCATTTAAGGTGCAGTATGCTTTCGTGTGTCCGTATCCTTGGCACTTTATGCATTGAACTGGTCCAGACCTCTTCTTAGGTTCTTCAATTACGATTTTACGATGTAACAAATATTTTAAGTTGTAAATCTTATGAACTACTTTCGACTTTTCTTCCTCTGGCTCTAGTTCCAAACGAAACATTGGTTGAGGTACCTTCTCACGGTTTACTATATTACCAATGGATTTGGCATGGAAACCTTACGCAGCAAGTGCAGCTTGTATGTCGCTAACATCTACGCAGCTTTCAATTCCTTTTAGCACAACAGTCAGCCCTTTTTGGCTTTTTAGCTGGTAAGTGTAATATTTTTTACCAACTTCGTCGAAATGTTTAACTAGGGCTCTGAAGCCATCGATTTCGAAAGTTTGAATCTTTGTTTCGTTTATATTACCTCGTTTGAGTGGGGCAATATAAAATTTAGAATCTGTTAATTTTGCGATGTTGTTAACCAATTCATTGTTAGATGCTTCCCTTAAATAAATTGGAGGCGGTTTCTCAGTTTTCGAATTTTGCACTGCATTGGGGTCAATGACCTCTAGACTAGAGAATCGATTGTTAAGAGGTATTTGGTTAACACCTCCTTCAGTCCGTGTCACTTTACTCCTGCCAGCAAACTGGGCAGATCTCGGGCTACGTTTTCTTTTAGATTGAACAGTGATATACCTATCCATTCCCGTTTGCACTAGGTTATTTTCGCACTGACCATGGTCACTAGAGTTCGTCGCACTGAGTTCATTAATATTATTTTCGTACTGCATTGTTAAATTTGCTGATGAATTAATTTTTTCATCGCGGTTTTGATTTTGATTTTTAAACTGCGGTATAATTAATTCTGTCGAAGAAGCACTTTTAATTATTGGCATAGGTGTTTTCTTTGGGCTGTGCTGAACTTTGCCCACTTGTTTTACACTTGCACTTGCCATATTTATACTTTCTACATGAAACTGGTTCAAGTTTGTTGTAGATTTTGTTTGGCGTTCGATGTTCGAAGGAGTCTTTTTTGGGGAAAAAAGCCCCATCACGCTTACATCATCACTAATTAAGTTACAATTTTATGTTAGTTTTTTTGCACCGTGTGTATTTAATTATAAAACCATTCACACAATTGAAAAAAGATATAACAAGTTAAAAAGCACTAACACTGCACCTTTCGTTTGTTTTACTTTACGTCCGAACCTCACGGCAGTAAAATTAAAACTGTTCAACAAATTTAAAATATTTTTTAACACTAAATACGCGTTATACAATTGATATCTCTCCATGTTTAATAACCGGAATGTTTCTACTTATCATCGTCAAATCGTTATAACAGTTTACAATATTATTTCACCTTGTATCACTGTTTTGTGTGTGAGGGATTTAGACTAAGGTTCCTCGAATTTCAAGTTAAACAGAACTTGAAATACGTTCCCAACGAATGATCTATGTATTCTTATCTGTGCTTATTGTTAGTGTTAGAGAAAAGATTACTACTTAGATTAAATTTCAGATATGGAAATAAAACAACTGTAGTCGCTCGCAAGTATCATTTTCAATAATTAAATTGAAACGTCAACATCGTTCAAAGTATCAAGATCGAAAATAGTTAATTCGCGGAAAAAGTATATTATTCTACTTTCAAATAATGCCTGTTATTTACTCAGAGTTTTGAGAACGTTAAAAAAGAGCGTTAAAAAAATTTAACGGACATTTAATTCTTATTCGGTATGACCCAACTAACATTTACACTGTCGTTCCAACGACGGTTTTAAAAACGAGGGCGTTTTTCGGAAAATAGGACGACGGTTGGTCACCCTGAATATGTAATAATACAATAATATATTAAATACTAGCTGAATTACCCCGGCGTTGCACGGGAAAAATTAGAATTATTTTGAACTTCGCATGTTTTGCAGGAAATCTCTCGACGTCACTGTAGTTGCTATCATATATGACCATATTCCACACAGGAATTCATAAGGTGTTTAATTCAGTAACGGAAGAATCAAAATATTGATATTGTTTGACATCCTACATATTTGTGGGGTTCTTTAATTAATTAATATTTTAATAAGTTCTTTAATTTCGGCAATTTTTACCGATTTTCAAATAATTATACCGCCTTCTTACAAACCTTCATTTTCAAATTTTTTACCATATTTTCATTATTTTCATAATTTGTTCCTATAGAAGTCGATCCCTTTCAATTTTATCGTACATATCAACAACGAATTGGTGGAAAATGGCGAGTTTGGAATAAAAAAAGCTTTATTTCACCAAATTTGGGTTCTTTACAGTCCAGTGACACTATTCTGGTTTTCCCTTGGAATTGGGGATTGAGAAAAATAGTTTCAAAGCATTTTTGTCTTAATTAAAGTTTTCTGGCCTACTGATGGAATTAGTTTGGTGTAAATATTTTCGAAACAAAGTTAAATGGGAAAATATTTTTCCCAATAAAAATTTTGAGGAACAATATTTTCCCTTCGGGGAACTAAACTTATTCCTTCAGTAGAAAAATTCAATTTTTATTAAAATGCTATGAAAATATTTTTCCTAATTCCCTATTCCCAGGGAAACTCAGTTAGTGCCACAGGGTGGCTGATTATTTGGGATGAAATTTCATACTTAAGGTGTTTCCATAAATTGGGAGATTTTTGAAATGAAACCTTCCATGCCAGTACTATGGCATGGAGTTATGCTGGCATGGAGTTATGCAATGTGCAGATGGTTCTACGAAAATCGGACCGATAGCCTTACGTCCTTGATTTGAAAAGTATATCAATTATGAGAAAATCAACTATGAGCTAATCTAAATTAAAGTTGCAACAATATTGGTTCAGATCAATTTTCCAAAATAGAGGAAAGGTCGATTTTTGACATCTGTTTTTTTGAATAGTACTAGTACTGATGAAAATTTATGACCTCGAGTTTTTTGACTAAATGTCTGTGTCCTCTCTCAGGATCGACTGATCGGGTGAAATTTCATCATTTTTTAAATTTAACCGGAGAGGACGAGTTGAAATTTGGTAGCAGCTTCCATGGAAGTTTAGCATTTACAAAGAATGACAAAGAATGATTGATTTCCTGAAATTAAAGCAGGAATAACGTCTTTTGATTTTAGAAGACAGTCTTAGCAAAATTCTGATAAGTTTAATTTTTCACTTTAGAAATCGAGAGTGATATATTCGAGATCTATGTACACGAATGTCACCGTACGGGTAGAAAAAATTCGAGTGCTTTCACAACATATGCCTCCCCCCTTCTCGCTTCCCCTTCTTTTCCGAATTGGGCATATAGCGTAAATTGGTTTATTGACATTGTTGTGAGATTGGTGACAGCTAGAAGTAGTTTTATAGCAGTTTATTGGTATTGCAGATTGTAGCAAATTTAAAATCTGGAATGTTCAGCGCAGTATAATACAAATACGGGCTCAATGAACGCAAGAGTGAATCTTCTCAGTTAGTCTTGGTTAAGCCGCGATGTTTTACTAATAAATTCGGGAATATTCTTGAAGTGGTGTAAATTACGAGAATTGGTACAACAACAAAACAGTAAAATTCTATAACGGTATCCACAGGCAAATTCGTAACAATATTAACAAACTAAAAAATTTAATATGACAAAAATTCATCCGGGCCAACATGCAAAGGAATTTTTTATAAAATAAATTAGAAAATTTATCTAAAAATTAAAATCAACTTGTTTAAACAAGTATTAACCGTTACAATAAAATAAGTTATTAAATTTCTTGGAGATGGGATCTTAAAACACGATAAATATCCACGAACTATTCGATAGCCAGACAACTACTGGAAACAAAATGTTCGAAATCAACTTACACAGAATAATAAACTATAACCCCAAAGTAACGATACACTGGAAAATGTGAAGTCAGCAGATATAAATATTGGCGTTTATAACGTTTAAAGGGTTTCTTTATTATATTTTCGATATAAGACATCATGATAAGAAAATTAAAGCGGATCGAAAATAGTAAATCGGAACCTTCTAAGACTCGCCGCAGAAATCATGATAGGATTCCAGATCACTATAACACAAAAAAGGTTTATAAAAGATTTGTAAATGGAATATGGATTAAACCTCAAAATTGAAATCGAATTTTTTAATATTTACCTGCGCTCTAGAAGTAGTCTAGATCAATGTGGCTCAGACTAAGTATATTTTTATTCCGACAAAGTGTAGAAATGTTATCCAAAAAATCGAATATCTTACCTGAAAATAAATATAATATGAAGTTTTAAATTCTGATACTGGTTCTGAAAAGTATAGATAAAAAATTAAAATATATAATTATATGTTGTATTTTACCGTATATGACATTAATTTGTATGGTACGAACACTAGGCCTAAGCTAGTTTACTATTTCATTATACACCAAACGTCACAATTTAGACAATTCACTACTATTGAACTTCATAATTTGATTTTTATTTGGTATTACTGTATATCAGGCTTCTACGATTCGATGTATTTCAACTTTGTTAATTAGCAAGTTCGTTGCGAACCACATGTGTATAAATTAAAATTATGAGGAATCGCTGCTATCTATTAAATGAAGCTAACTAAATTAGCAAATAAAAAAGTTGTCTAACTATTATTAAACGTTTTTCAAGATTTCTAGTTATATGACACTACTAATGTGCGGAACTCAACGCCGATCTGTCGTCCATGACAATTCACTGTTTGACATGGATACAATACTTCTATAGTATACTGTAATTGTGCACATAAGCGAAATGAATGATGTGTGATGAATGGGACTACTTTTATTTATTCCTACTATATACGATCGTAGAGATATGTATGACAAACACTTTACAAATTCAGAAATCGTGAATAAGTATATCGCCTAAAACGGTTCCAATAAAGTTCAACGTAACAAACAATGCCAAATTTACAATTTAATTATAAACAATAAAGATTAAATGGATTAACAACAATGTTTTAAGCAAACCATTTATTTAGCGGCCGGGCGAACTTAATGTAATTTTAACATTGACACACCGAATTGTACATGCCACTTAAAATCAACTTTTACCAATTTAGCATTTCAAAATGGTGCTAAAACAAAAAGCTCAAATCTAATTCAATCCATTCAATCCACTGTATAAATATATAACATGTATTACTTATGTATCAGATGGATATTGTGCAATATTAAAATTTTTCATTGTCATTCATCGTCAATTTGCAATAAATTTACATCTATAGTAAAACTATTAAATTTTATCTGTATTGAGAGCACGAATTCGTCAAACTTTCAAAAATTTATTTTTCATTCATTTGGGAATTATGGTATATGCATGCATTCGACCAGGAACAAAATATTGATATGGAATACGCTGAGCTTTAAATAAACTGAAATAACAGAATGGATAATATAATATGAAGTAAAAATACGAAAAGCAAGAAAATTGCTTTATGAATAAAATATGACAAACAAGAACGGAAGTGTTTAGATAGATCCTGTATCATACATAAATTTTTGTACAAGCATAGCACAGCGGTAAATATACAGAACACAGTGTTTCATAAAATTCTTGCCCATAAATGAATTAGTTGATTATATGTATTTTCCATTTGCTGTGTTATTGCATTGTAAATTTTCCCATCTGTCAATTTGTGTTACCTCCATACATACGTTTTCACGATATACATACGAAAAAAACTTCCACCGTATTTCTACCATTTCGATTTACATTGTTCTTGTTGTTCTACCAAAATCACAACAACAACAACCCAGTACAAAATAATATGAAACCAGAGAGTCAGTGCTATCTATATACAAGTGTACATAGTAATAAAATAAATTATTTATTATCTAAGTAACGTAAACCAACAGAAAATTTGTAGTTCAATAAAAGACAAAATGGTTAAATTATGTATGATTTGGTTTATATTTGGATGGTTTGTCTTGCTTTACAAGTGCAATGGAAAATGTTAGATAAATTGTTATCATTTTCACTTAGTGTTTGGGGATAATATTAAAGATTATCAAATTCTCAACCCATGTTAACATTCACGCAAAATCATGGAATTTTCATTCCCCAGCCATAAAAATCTAGCAAATATTAATTAACCTTTAATATAATCAGCAATTCACTCACTAATTCACATTTAATGTTTACTTTTCATACTTTTTCACTTTTTACATCTTGCAGCGTATCCCCAATAGAATTCCTTTTGCCCTTTTCCTTACAGAAAAGTATAAAAAAAAATTTGAGAGAAGCAAAAAAAAATTTCTGTAGGGAAAAAAGAAAAAGGAATTCTATAGGGGATGCGCTGTTAGCTTGCATTATTCACTGGTTCACTACAACTGTCTCTTCGTCCCAATTGCATCTGGCGATGTATGGCGTTTTGCGATTGTAAATCACTTAGTGCAATTTTTGGTCACCATATCGCACTATTCTACCAGTTCAAACAGAAAAGAGACTTGTGTGTGTTCGTGCAGCCCTGTCTAATTAAAATATTACAGCAGTTAGTAAGAGTGTTGTCTAGAATCCTTATACACCTCGTTACGCCATCGTTCTTAGCAATTGAGACTTTCACGAAGCAGTTTACAGCTAATTTAGATTAAACATCTGCATTTGCATGCATTCAAGATTCAGTTGACACAATATTTGAAGCCAGTGGACCATGTGTAGTGCCAAACTTTCACAGAATGGATCTTACAGCAACAACAAATGAATGGGGATTTTTCGAGGAAAATCATCTTCTCCGATGAAGCTCATCAAACATACAGAATTGTCACATTTGGGAAGTGGAGAATCCAAGGATGATCTTTCAACGTCCCATGCATCCATCACGAGCCACGGTTTGGTTCACATGGTTTCAAGAGGACTAAAGAGGGACTTCTTCCACACTTTCCGTATTAAAATTACTCGTAAGTAACCAGAGCACCTTGGAACGTATTTCAAGCAATAATTTATGGCACAAATTATTGCTTGAAATACGTTTATAGAAAAGATATACGGTTTATAGAAAAGATATTTAGAGAAAGTCGAAAAAGAATTACCGTCCTTGGCCTCTCGCCTCCGCTATTATAGCTTATAAATGTTCTTAACCTTGTTTGGTACTCCAAGTTTCAATCCATTTTTAGTCAAAGACTCTTTATAAGTACCGTTGCCTATATTGTTGTTCAATGTAAAGAGGTGGCAAAGGATAGCAATTGCTGCCTTTGACCTGCCGAGTCTCTTCCGATCGGTATTTTCGTTAATTCCACTGGGTGCTACTTTATTGATAGAAACATTCCATTCATTTTGGGTTTTTTTCTGGCTTGTTATTCATGCTAGAGAGACCTGGTCTTGACCCAAAAGTAGTGCTTTTGTTCGTGACCGGTACGCTATAATAATAATATAATATTTATTAAACCATAACTTAAGTCTAAGCTTTTATGTTACGGGTATATTTACAAGATACACAAAAAAAAAATAACAATTACGCACTGCACAAAACCTTATCAAAAGTATTTACATATATTCATTACTTATACAGAATTATTATAGATATTGGTTTTCACACGAAATTGAACGTGAATATTTATTGCGCAGGCTCACTATGTCGTTTGCAGCTAATTAGCACCTTCTAATTGTCTGAAGTGAACTGCCCACACTGGTTTTTTCAACAGTACTTAGTTTCACAGTAGATGATAATATAAATTGTGTCCCACAATGAATTAAGGGCTAAGTTAGGTTAGCTATACTATGTTGGTTTTCCAATCAATTGTGTAAACTAAAAATTCAATTTACTGTCGATTTTGTTAGAGTCAATGAATACAAATTATAATTCGAGCATTTAGCACACATTGCTAATTTATTCTAAACAATAACAGCAAAAGTTTATATCTATGTATGATAATAATTATGTGTGACAACTAGCTATAGAAGCTACTGTAAATTTCGAATTTAATCCGAACAATTCAAATTGAATGAAGCGAGCACACAAACAAATGTACAGTCGACTCAAATTACTAACATTAAAATGTCTTCACTAGATAACTACAACGTATTTACGTTTAAATTATACAAACAACGATGTCCATATTGCATAATCATATAGTATGTGGTGCAGTAATGAATGAACACAAAATTCAACATTATACAAAAATTATAAAGCATGACATTAATGATATAATAATAATAGTGTATCTAAAACTATGTATGCGGTTGTACAGAAAGTTTGATAACAATTTGTACAGTTTTTAAATGGGATAACTATAAACATTAGAGTTAAAATGACCGAAATAACATGATTATACCGACCAAATGGCACAGTGGTTAAAGCGTTGGCGTTTGGATCGGAAGGTACCGTGCTCGAATCCCAATAGAGGCAGGGTGCAAAAGGAAATTTTCTTCAATACACTACGCTCTGTGATTAAAAGGAACGCAGCTACGTGTAAAACTTATGGGCCTACGCATCTTCTACGTCCAGTACTATAGGCTGGAATGGAGCTATGCAGTGCGCAGATTGTGACTTAAATCGGTCCTATAGCCATATGTCCTCGATTTGACAGTACTTGCGTAAAGTAGGACGGGAAAATAAACCGCGAAAGAGCAGGGTGTGCTACGGCCCCAGAACAGATGTACTTCGGCCCCAGAAGAAAACGAAATTGTGTTCCCGCTAAAACGTAAAAATTTGATATTTCAGCAAATTTTGGGTTATTCTGGGTGATAGCCAGATACTCTATATTTACATCGAGATGAGGTTACCAAGACGTTCGAAGTTTGGTTTCGAACTAGTGAAACATTAAATTGTTTATATTAAAAAATTCAGTCGTCTCTTAGTTTAAAGTAACTTCAACGTATTTTCAATAAAATAATAAACCTATCAACGAGGTAAATGTTCGTGTGACGAAAGCCGACTTCAATTCGCAAAATTTCTGATATCAAATTTGTGCCGAAAAAACAATTGCATTCGATTTGTCAACGATTTTTCGGAATGTTAGTACATTCGTGGTTGTTTCACATTCCGAAAAATCGTTGAGAAGTTGTTGTTTTTGATAGCTAGAAAGAAAAATGTAAACAAACGCGCCGAATGTTCGGCTTTCGTCACTCGAACATTTGATATCAATGATTTTGGCACGGAAAAGTAAGTGTTATCTTGAGAATACGCGTCGCGTTCTCATATTTTCTCTTGTCATTGCAGATCAATAGTACGTGAAAATTAATAGTACAACTTTCTTCTGTGTAGCAGATTGAATTAAGCTTTGGAAATAAAAAATATGTTTTGTCAAGTGCCATTTTCCATCATGGCACAGAATTAAAAGAAGGCCATTACACAGTAATTTTGAGAAAGAACGGAAACTTTTTTAGAGCAGATCATGGTGTCAGCTCACCTTGCTCTTGGCCTCGAAATAGTAAAGACTTATATTATCTTTTTTATGTTGAAAAGTAGGGAATAGGGAATTGGGGAAAGATTTTATATGTAATTTCAGTTCAAATATTTTTTTCCGGCCTACTAAGGAGAAAAGTTTGATGTAAATATTTATAAATTGGGAATAATTTTCCCTTATCTAAATTGACAGGGAAAATTATTCCCAATTTTATTTTGTTTTCAAAAAAATTAGCACTAGATTTTTACCTCAGTATCCCAGAAAAAAATTCTAAAATAGAAATTACATATAAAATCTTTCCCCAATTCCCTATTCCCAGGGAATTACCAGAATAGTGCCACACTGGTGTGTGGTAGACGATTCCATTTCTTTATTTTGCATGCATTTTTTCAATCTTCATTTTGTAGTATTTTAGTAGATTTTATTTCAGAATCATTTACCACATGCCACAAACAGGTCATGCCGGGTTCTACACACCCGGTTCTCGTAGGCTATCGGCTGAACATTTGTAGTTTAGTTTTTAGTGCATGTTACAGAGTAGTAAAAATTTAGATCAGATGCATGTGTTTTTGGTAGAAATTCGATTGAGTAATTCAACAATTTTTTTGCATGTTTCTTGCAGTTTTGTCACTAACCGCATGCGGCTACCATTCATTTTTGATTCCTTAAACAATGCAATAAAATATACATATTTTAGTGTGTTAGTTGGAAACAAAAATTAATGGTAGCTACTCTCTCGCTGATATTCCATCTTCATGCGATGGGAGGGGAGATAAGACCTATTTTTTAAAGAAATAATCATAAAGCTTAAAAAAATATCGATTTTATGCAAGGAGACTGTCAAATGTTCAATGTTTTTTGTGATTTTTTCGATCACATCAATTTGTTAGTTTTTTTCATTTTTTTTAGTTATGAAAAACGGTCACTGGTAAAAATTCTCTTAGCAATGATAATGATATGATGTATTTATATTTGTTTCATTGTAATACGTTGATTCACTATCATTATGAACCGCAACGGACCGATTATAGGGTGCATTTGAGCCAAAAAATGAAATTTAGCAAAAAATTAGGGTGGCTTTTAAGTTATGGAGGTCAATATCTAAAATATACGAGTTTTCTGGGACAAACGGTTGATGTCATATTGTAGATGAGGTTTGTGGCTAGTAATCCTGAAAATATGAACCAAAACTCTTGGCTAATCCTTTAGCAATTTGGCCGTATGTGGCAGGCCGATTTGGCATTTTTCAGTTTTTTGGCCAAAATGACCCTCCACCTTAATTTTTTGAACTTTTTTTTTATATATGCTATTTGATAGCTGGCGTCAATACCTTTCCAACGATATGCATATGTCCGTGGTATGTCAAATTGGTTCAGCGCTGTGGGCGTGGCCAGAATGGCCAAAAATGGCCGTTCAGTTGCTAAAAAGTTGTAGAACAAAAGTTGCTTAGTTTTTCAAGTACTACAAACCCTGAAAATATGAGATCAAATTAAAGAAGTACGGAAAGGAGTACGGACAAACAAACAAACATATATACCAAAGCAAGATTATTAGGAGACGCCATAGAAAAATTTCCAAATGTCATAACTTTGGTCAAAATCATCCGTTTGAGGTGTCGTTGAATTGGTATTGACGTCTATAATCATAATTTGCTAGTTGAAAAATAATTAGGGCACCTTTTGGGGCAGTTATACCCGAAAAATATTTTGGGGCCGTTTTCGGAAGGTCGTATCTCTACTCAATGTTGGTAGAAATTCATGATTTTACACATTATTGGGGCTACTTTTCAAGACCTTTCCAATGGTATATAACATGATCCTGGCGGCATCAATGGAAAAAAGTTCGAAACTAGCTGTATATATATGAGTTCGACTTCCAGTACAGTAGGAGCTTTTGTTACTCGTTTGGACTGCCGTCCAAAGTGATTTTTGTAGTTAGATCACTGTACTTACTCTGTGTGTCAGTTTTGTATGAAAAGTGGCAAGCGTGAGGTGAGCAAACCGGAAAAATATAGTATTGAGCAACTTATTTGTATTAGTAGGCGGGACGCATGCGCATGATCTTGTTTTGATTTTTTTTTGTTTGTATTGACGTTTCTATGCGTAAGCATTTCACAATTTTAGAACTAAATCGAATTATTCTCATATTTTTGAATTAAATTGAAAATAATTCACACATTTAAATATTAAAACATAAAATCCTAAAAACATAAAATATTATTTCATTCCACCGCTCAAAAGCAAGCGAATAGAAGAGGTGAGTAGACGTAAGTATCAAAAAAATAAACAGATTCAACCGGATCTATTTATTTTGATACCTATCAACGCAAAAATGACAAATAGAATGCACACATACAAGAGAGAAAAAAACACAATACAAATATAAAATTGTGTATTATAACACTGTACATGCACACAAAATTTTTGCTCACCTTGTCAACTCGTGCTGTCATTTTACGTACAAAATTGATACACTAGTTATTCTACACATATATTGAAATCCTGACAAAAATTCCCAAGGTCCTAAAACATTTTTCTTAACGTTTTTTGAGGTCCTTGAATAGCTTTTCAGACAAGTACATCAAGGAGATAGGGTACCTGAAAGTGACCAACCAGAAACACACCCAACAATATGATATATTAATTAATTTTGTCTCGAATTCGAGATAGTCCACCAACTAATTATGGAACGTCAAACAGAAACTCAAATAATAAATTTAAAAATAATTTAATAATAAATTTACATGTTTCAACGTGATGGGGTACGGTGAATCATGAATCTGGTATAACATATTACTTCGATGACAAATTTATTTTAAAATAAAACAGGATTATATTTCATTTTAACCAACACTGACGTTATTCTCTTTAGCTAGCTCAATTGCCCACTCACAGGGAAAATTCAAAAAAGTATATAAAACAATATGGCGATTTAAATGCAATCTATTAAACGGAGTTAAGTAAATTCACTTATCTTCATTGTTTACACTGGATAACGTGGTTCGGTAAAATTTCGTTTGGATATCGAGGTTATAATAATCAACAACTTGTGGGCACAAACGTTCGCAGATTATGACCTACCAACGTTAAGGCAGCTATTTCACTTCCTTATACGAAAAGGATTGATGCACTAATCTAAAAAGAGGCAAACTGAACATTCTCACAAACAAGAGTCACAAAATACCATACATATTAAAAAAACGTTGCTTTTAACGTTTTTCAGGTTCAGAATGAAAAGTTCATAACCATGTTACTAGAAGTAAGCAGAATCTACCTAAAGAAAGAAGCACGTTGTTTTAACTTCAATAATTACAATGTTGAAAATCGAAATTTAATTGCATAGAATATAATCGAAAGCATCATTCTCAAATTGGGTGAATTGCGGTTAAAGAATGCATAACGAAAAGAATCAACGCCGATTTTGCCATATCAGGTGTTGGAGTCACACTCAATGGATTTTTCGATCAGAAAGTATCCAATGGGTACATATTCACCATTGAAAAAATGATAAGCCTGGGTCTGGCCCACACATTAGAGTTGTCACGAAGAAGAACGAAGTTGAGTGTACTGTCAATTTCAATCACCCGAGCAAATAAGCAATAATTTTGTTGGAGTTTCATTCCTAACACGAGACATGTTCAATTTAGAAAACACTATAAAAAGAATTTTTAATTCGGAAAAATCTATTGCAGCTTATGACAACTGCAACTTCAAAATATTCAAAGTTACAATTTGGAGCAGTGTTGAAACATTGGGTAGAGCATCTGCACGGAGTGGTTCCCTGTGTTATTCGACATCCAGAAGTGATACAGCTCATATGATCGTGGATTATTGGAGCCTGTTCAGGGATAAAACATTCTCGAACATTTCATCGGAGGAAGGTCAAAAACTCACATTATTTACTGATAATAAACCATTTTTCTATGCATTCAAAAAAGTATAATTCCGTGAATTTGAACAAGGCCTTTATACGTCAGTTCAACTCTGACTTTCAGCACATAATCGGAGCGGACTATATTGTAACAGATAGACTTTTGCAAATAGATTAACTTTCCATTTAAGAAGGTATCGATTGTAATTCTATTTAAAATTCTGAAACTAATTATTCGGAACTGACAACCATTTTAAAATAATCCAATGATGGACAATGTGGTATGGCCTGAAATTAAAAAAATGCACTATGGATAGGAACTTTCAGCTTCCCAACTTTAGAAAGTTATTAAACATATGTTAACGCCCTCAGAGAAGTTTAATCCAACTCCAAAAACATTTCCGTAGTACAGTCAGATACATTCAGTTGCATACGGCATATTTTTTTTATAAAAGTGTTAAAATTTAATAAGAAAATGAAGTTTTTTCAGATTTTTTTTATAATTTTAGTTTATTTATTATTTTAGACATTAAAAGCAAAAAAAAATAACAAAACAAAAACAAACAAAAAAGGATTTACCCTTGAATATTAATTTGAAGATCATAAAACTTACAAACATTCAGTTGTATACGAGTTAACGGAAAAACACTTGACCATACGGAAAAACACTTGAGCTATAATTTTTTAGTGCGTATTTTTTCTCTACTTTGGTTTTTTGTTTATTATTTAATCACTGCAGTTCATTATCTATTTTATTTCACACCCGTAATTTAATTGATTGTAGCCTGTCAAAATGGGTAAGAGTGATCGATATTTTAAAGAAGGCCGAATACACAAAAGGTTCGAGAAAAATATCACCATCAGATTAAAAGTTCATTAAGCGCAAAATAAGACCAAATCCTAAGTTAACTGCAGTGGAATTAACTAAAATGATCTTCAGGTTTAATAGTAAAAATATAAATTCCATTACAGTTAAAAGAAGTTTAAGAAAAAATGGCTATTTTTCACGTATAGCTCGGGAAAAACATTTTATTAGTAAAGAAAATAAAAAGAAAAGAGTAGGATTTGCCTTAAAATATAAAAATGAAATTATTGAATTTTGGAAAAATGTGATTTTTGAATGTGATGAAAGTCATTTTACCTTGATTCAAAGTGGTGCAAGCCAAGAAAAAGTTTGGAGAAAACGTGGTGAAGCGTATAATCAAAAATGAGTCTACATAGATTTCTCATTTTTTTATCTCTTGATTTATAAAAATGAGAAATCTGTGTAAAATTATTTTTCTATGGTATAATGTTGGAAATGTATACCAAATGTTTAAACAGGGTGGAAATAGTGTAATGTTCTGGGGTGCTATGGGTCATAAAGGATTGAAAATTTGGAGTTTATTGATGGGATTATGGACAAGGAAAAATATTTAAAGATTTTATAGAAAAATGTAAAAGAATCGGCTCGAAAACTATGGATATAGAAAATGCTTTTCATTTTTATCAGGACAATTATCCAAAACATAAAGCATGGATTGTTGCTTGATTGGTGTCTTTCCAAGTGTCCAAAAGTGATTGTGACTCCCCCCAAAGCCCAATTCTCAATCCAATTGAAAATCTGTGGGAACATCTCAAAAAGAAATCCAAAAAAATATTTAAAAAAAATATACAGTTTTTTCTTAGCAATAAAATAAAATTGAGTTTTATTATAACCCCTTGCATACCACCGAATGTTTGTAAGTTTTATGATCTTCAAATGAATATTCAAGAGTAAATCCTTTTTAGTTTTGTTATTTATTTTGCTTTTATTGTCTAAAATAACAAATAAACTAAAATTAAAAAAAAAATCTGAAAAAATTGCATTTTCTTATTAAATTTCAACACTTTTATTAAAAAAAATGTTCCGTATACAACTGAATGTTTCTGACTGTACACAATAAATCGGACCTCTGCCAATATCTAATAATTATTTTTATCTATTATTCTTACGTTTACCACTGATCAAAGGGTCCAATTGTAGCTGTCGCAATTATTTTTTGAATTGTATAAATTAATGGGGTTTGCATATAAACGAACAACGATTTATAACCCAAAATGCAACGGTAAAATCGAGCGATAGCATGGAACTCCAAAAATATACTCCCCATCATATACGTCAAAAAATACCTAGTTGGTCAGAAATATTACTGTCTGTGATATGCAGAAATATTATTGTGGGATTATGATCAATGATTAGAGTGGAGCTAGTCTCCAGAAGCAACATACTGTTACTGGTGCAGTTCATAAAGACTAATTATAATCGTTCGAAACTTTAATTCTAAATGGCATCCATGCTACCTCTAGCTTCAAAATAAGATTCTTCAACAGTTTGCACCGCTATATTACAGGTACGAAACAAAGTTTTAGAAAAATTTTGCAAAAGTCAAAAAGTCGAAATTTCCTTGGACAGAATTAAGTCGTGCTATTAAGAAAAGTCTAGCCCCGTCCCTTATGCCTTAATCAACCTTTGACAAATAAACTAACCTACAACAAGCTTTTACAATTAAAAGTCAACAAGTGACCGGAAGGACAAGTTCAAACAGTTATTAAGAAAACGGAAATATTTGTATACCCTTATAATAAAGCAAATAGAACGTATCGGGATTACAGGATTAATCGTATGCTTCAGAATAATATACACGTGCAAAATTCAAAAAATTATAAAAACTTAACGTTTAAAGTATTATGTCTGGAAAATATTTCGCGCAAGTAGATTGGAGGTGGCTTGTATTTTGTAATAACCTGTTCTTGAGTATTCGCATTTACACTTTGGCTCTCTTCCGCATCTTTTTCGGTAAACGTTTCAATTCGGTTGTTAACGGTATGTTGAATTTTTCAACGTTCGACTTCTTACATATGAGTAGTTTTCCATTTTAGGGCTATCCCTTTTTTGTTTTACAGTAATATAGCGATAAATACCAGTTTGTGTCATATGAATATTGCGTTTAGTGCTCCTTTTAATGCTTATTTATCGAGAGGTTTATTTATCGGCTCATGTACCACTTCAACATTGAAGTTGAAATTGATCGTTTGACGGTACTTGCGGAAGACGCTTTTATGGGTGATCTTTTCACCATACCTCTTTTAAAGAAAGGACAAACACCTTTACGGAAGTGAAAGGTGTTTGCACTTCCGTCAGCCGTACTGGATGAACCACCCACCAGATTGACAACTTCAGTGGTATTGCTTGATGTAGTAACCAAGCGTTGAATCACTAGACGCTGCGGTCGCTAAATCTCGACGATAGGGAGCCCGCTTGCTCACTCCCGAGAGCCGCTTGTACTCCACATCCAGTTCCATGTACCATATCTTCGTTTTGATTGATTGACTCCATTAAATATTTAGATTCTGGATGCCTTCCCTTAGCATTTTATATCTACTGCCAGGTTTTTTTACAGCGGCCCCTTACATAGAAAACAGAAGCTGGAAATGCCGCCCGTAATATAGAGAACAGACGCTTCAGCATTTGCCATGGGTATTTCCAACTCAAGGCGAGTAGCTAGAGTTTTAACGCGCCCGTACTCACGGAATTATACTTTTATCGTTACCCAAGATGCAGCATGAGGAACTTGTATAACCACCGCACCTTTTGAATGTTATTGCTGGAAAATTTTCTAGGTCAAGTTTCATAAAGGGATCCGGGAAAATTGGAAGGAGTGCAATACACGTGCAACTTCGAAAAAATTAACTTTTGAAGTGTTACGTCTAATAAGGTCTACACGATTTAAAGTGTTTTCGATGGTTATCGCTGAAACATTTTCATGGTAAGGTTTCCATAATCATCGAAAAACCTATTCAAATAAGACCTTTTCCAGACATAACACTTTAAACGTTAAGTTTTTATAAATTTTTTAAATTTCCACATGAATTTCGCGTACCCCAATTTTCTCGGACTCTCAACATGAAATTTGACCTGGAAAATTTTCCAGCGATAACCATCGACGAACCGATTCAAACGAGACCTTTTCCAGACATAACACTTTAAACGTTAAGTTTTTATAAATTTTTGAAATTTGCACTTGTATTTCACTCCCCCCAATTTTCCCGGACTCTCAACATGAAACTTGACCTGGAAAATTTTCCAGCGATAAAACAAAACCATTTCCAGACATAACACTTTAAACGGCAAATAGCGTAAAAAGCGTTAAGTTTTTATAAATTTTGGAAATTCGCATGTGTATTTCGCTAACCCCCCCCCCCCTATTTTCCTGGACTCTCAACATAAAACTTGACCTGGAAAATTTACCATCGATAACCATCGACGAACCGATTCAAACGAGACCATTTCCAGACTTTAAACGTTAAGTTTTTATAAATTTTTGAAATTTGCCCATATACGTTTCATTCATATTGTATGCACATGAAACTACTAAATTAATATTGGTAATTAAATTTTATTTGTTTTTTCTTATGGTACATTAATTTTCGGCTGATTTTGTAGATTAGTTACTTTCGGTTGGGATATTTCATTATATTACATATATTTTTTATTAACTTTCGGCTGATGTAGTCGAGACACTATCTACATTATCGATTTTTTCATTTTCGGCTGACAACTTTCAGTAGTAGGGGAACTAACTTTAACAAGGTCAATTTTTGGCCTTTTTTCACATAAACCTGCATTTATTTCTCCAATAACACGAATAATGTTGGATGGTGTTTGCGGTTTATTGAAGTAAACCAATGATTTAACATAATCCCAAAGAAAAAAGTCCAATGTAGTTATATTGCGTGGGCTTGGTGTCCGGTTTACATTGGAATTTTTGGAAATTACGCGGTCTTTAAACTTTTCTCATACATGTTGCAGCATTTTGTTGAAACCACATACCGTTGAAGTCGAAATAATCTATCAATTACACCTCTATAGACCATAAACCACACCAAACTCTTAATCTTTGTGGATGTAAACGTGTCTCATGAACAGCATGTGATTTTTTTTTGCACACCAAATGCGATAATTGTGCTTATTTTTCCATGAAATAGTTGATTTGCCAAACTGAACACAAATGTCAATTTTGAAGGGAATCTGAAAAATGGTACAGTGGCCATTTTTTATAATAAAATTTATAATACTATTTGATTATCCGTTATTTCGTAGTCTATAGTAAAAATAATTTTGGATGTATTCGAAGTTGAAATTACATATCTACGCGTGTATCTTATTCTGTTTTCGCCATGACTGACAAAGTTAAACGGTTGCATTTCTTTTGTTTTTATTCATTCTCAGTCCATGAAACTTAAGGTCAAGAATAAAAAAAAATAACTTTGTATCCATAGTAGGTCACATCATGTTAGGAACTACTAGTGGTGCCACTAAAAAAAATAATCTTTTCAGTATCAAAATTCCAATTCTCATGTGCTCATGTGAAATTACAATGTGCCAAATTAATCCGAGATTTGAAGTAATCTCGATTAAACTTAATCAAGATTTCATGTTGTAAATGTGTAACATTTTTGCATTGCAACCAACGAATATCCCTTCCCCTTTAAGGAAATGATATTATAAGCTTTTCATACAACTATACACGAATGTACCATCTCCCAGCTTCCTGGACTAATCGGTGGACGTCCCCCTCCGTGAAATCGCAACAAAATGTTCAGTTTCCCTTAAAACGTCTGCAGATCCGTCAAAATCTGAATATTGAATTTTCGCACCATTTCAATACTTAACTTGTAAGACAATTTCAACCACGGAATTTGTATTTATGACTGGTGCATTGGGAGGTATATTTTATCGTGAAATTACTCAGTCGGAGAAGCTTAAGTACTTGTGTATTTTCGAAACGGGCTAAATTTTCGTATGCAAAAGCATTAAGAAATAATATAAATTCTTAAGCTAATTTGCATAACTTATACATGCAAATAAATAAAATATCATCTGTAAAATTATAAAATAAAACCGAAATACATTTCCCATATAAGTATACATAATAAATGTATGTTATGACGTACCTTCTTTGTACTTTTTCCAGTCTTATCGTTAACAAAACAAAAACCCCAAAACCGACTTAAATGATGAATAATCTTATTGAACTTCCAATAATGAATAAAAAAAATATAAACAATAATGAGAATAATAATTCTTCTTACATTATTAAAAATAATAATCAGATTTGTTGCTTTACATTTTTCCCCGAATCAATGTAAGCCGAACTTTTCGATTTTATAATTTAAATTCAATAGAAATTTTTTATTCTAGGTATTATTGTTTCACTATTGGCCGCTAGGTAGTGCTTACATTCATTATAACAGTTTATCAAAGACACTAACTGAAAACCTAACAATTCCGTTATAAATAATTTTGTTCAACGCCGAATGAAATTTGTCATACTTTGCATTTCGGCCTTTGTACGTTTGCTTAATTGAATATGGTTTTGGTTGTACTGTATAACACTTTGAATGGTATGTTAATCATTTTTTTATTAAATCATAATTATCACAATATTTTGTCAGTAAATACAATGACATTAAAATACGATTTAAGCTTAGGTGTTCTGCTACACTGGCGCCTTGTACCCTGTATAAAAAATATTTTCCGAAAGATTTAGCCATCATGCTGATCCTGTTATTGGTCACATCTGATGATGGCACACTGTGTAACAGTTATCTCACCCTGAATGAGTTTGTTTTTAATTAACTTGCTTTTACAGTAAACCCGTTAAGATATCAACGGTTATTAGGGCCCAAGACTCTAACAGGAACTACTGTTCTAATCAATTAAATAAACTAAGTGCTAGTTGTGCAATGAATCTACTAATTTAGAACAGCACGAAAAAAAGAACATATTATGTAATCATTAGGTAATCGTCCGGTCTATGGGGAATCTATTTGGATCTATGCAACTTTCAAGACTAAATGGCCTTAACAATCATTGCGAGCGTATTAATGAACCAGTAGTATTATCACAGTGAGAAAAATCTTGGTTTGTAAAATTAAAAAAACGAAGTTTTTAATTTCTAAAAGTTATAAATTTTTTTGAATTTAAAAAGTATTTTTTTGAAATTAAATGAAATTTTTGCAAACTAATAAATAGCTTTTTTATTTTAATAACATATTTTGTAAAATGATTTATAAAATACTTTTTAAATTTAAAAAGATTATTTATTTAAATAAAATAATTTATTTCAAAAGAAGAGTATTAAAATAATTTTTTTGATAGTAATGACAACTTATGAAAATGTTTATATTTATTGTTTTGCCAGAAATCCCGTTGTTTTATTCTTCAGTTAGTTTTGCAAAATGAAATTTGACTAGAATCATATAAAAAGCAAGCAACATTTACGGCAAATGTATAAATTCATTTGGTAAATGCGGAAGTTTAAAACTAAAATAGGCATACTGATTGGACAGGAAAGTGGCGAAGGCCTAAGCCACCACTTTCCTCAAAAATTATGCCGACTGGACTGTAGCCAAGTTGGAAAACCAATGGCTGATTATATGTCAGCAAATTATGATACTAAACAGAAAGTCGCTAGCTGCACTGGCGGAAACTAATGGTTTAATAAGCTATGGTTTCAGCGCAGTCACACTCAGCATTTAAAAGAAAGATGAGGGTGATATCATGAGGTCGCCGATACTGGTAGGCCCCCGGCTGACAACCTGAACACTTCGATGAGATTGTTTTGTGGGCCCCTGGAGAAATCACAGTCAGAGGAGGACTCTGATGCAACTGTGGTTGAGGTTGGAATAAAACAGCAAACCAGTTCCTGATTATTAACCTCCATCACTTTAACACAGTTTTGACTGCGCTCGTGCTCAAACTAAGAGCAGAGGATATAGAAATTGTCCTTTTTCAAGAACCTTGGGTCAATGAGGACCGGGTAGAGACAAGATAGATGTGGTCACAAAAAGCATTGAGATGGATGGTACAAATCTCTGGGAAATATCATCTTACTTTCCTTATGATGGGGAAGGTATCCCACTTGTCATTTTAGGAAGCTCATTAAATCAGGCTCAAAAACAAAAAATTGAAATCATCCTGGGAAGTAATGCAAATTCACATCATCTTGGGAAGCACTGATACGAATGAGTGAGGTGAGTTTGAATATTAACCAATATATGTAAAATGTTGGCTGTAAGCCAACGTTTATAACTGGAAATAGACAAGAGGTACTTCGTTCCCCTTGTTTCCATACCATGATGGATCTTTTAGTGAGCTGGAAGGTGTCAGAGGATCATTCATTTTCTCATCATTGTTAACTGCAATTTGAACTAGAGATAAAAATCTATCACAAAACTTAGCTGTATACACGGTAGGCAAGCCGACTGGGATATTTTAAGGACAACACCAAGTAATTCACTGCCGGAACAGGTTCTAAACATTCATGATCCAACACAAGAGCTTGATGTCCTATTAGACCAACTCTCCGACGCCTTTAATAAGGACATATTATATGCGTGTCTTTCTAGTAGATCTCTAGGTAAAGATCGAAAACCGCGGTAGTGTAATGCTGCTAAGGACTGGAACTGCTACAAGATATTCTCCAAAACGTACAAATACCTATTAATAAATGCCAAAACAAATGCCCGGAGGCTATAGCTATACTGTAGTAAAATACAGGAGTCCTCTAAAATATCTTCAGATGTATCCAACGACCGGATGGTTCTTGAACCGTAACTAGTGCGGAATCCTTCGAGCTATCAATGGAAACTCACTAACTTAAGTTCTAGCAGCCTAGAACTCTGTCACATTCCAAGTAAATGAACTGAAGTAACTGTAATATTTACTACAAAACATTATTGAAAGACAGATAGACGCCTACATTAGAAATTCGATTGAGCCAAATAGGCTATCGAATGCATGCTGCAAGCGGAAATCTATAGAAACAGCTCTCCTCCCCCTTATTGCTCATGTCGAGAAATCCTTTGAACATAAGGAATACTCCATGATAACTTTTTTGAATATACAGGATATACAAGCACTATCCTCTGTATGTGGATTTAGTCAGTTTCACTCAGGAACTGCGTAGATCAAATGATAAAAAGCAGAGTCGAGACAACCACCTGGGTGGGTCTCCGATAGCAAATTTGTGAGTAGAGCCACACCGCAAGATGGATTATTGTTCCCTCTTCTTTGGAACTTAAATTGCCTATTATTAAACCTGGAAGTGTTCAACTTTAAGATGGTTACTTAAACGGATGATGTTGCGATTGATCACAGTCTCTGTTTGAATGTGAATCCACACGAAACTGAGTTGACCTTTTCTTTAGGAAATACAAACTTCCTCAGATCAACCCTCGTAGCTTAAATGGTATTGAATTGACCTTCGCTGATAAAACGAAGTGTCCGGGCCCATTTCATTATATGGGTTTACTGTTTGATAGCCAGCTTTAAGTATTATAATCAACTTAAATCCCTTAAAGAACTGGCAGCATGCTCAGCCATAAGAGAAAGCTAGAAGAACAACGAACAACAGATGGTCCAATAGTATCCCGGGCGTAATAATATGGAAGTCCCTAACGTCGAGGGCTCAAGATAATTCGATAAGTAGATGTAGAGAAAAACATTTTGATTTTTTTTATGAATGTTCTTAATTGTAAGATTTAATTTGTATTATTAGCGCAAAGGTCCGCCTGGTTTTTTTTTCTTTTTTTTTAAAGAAAGTATTAATTGTCTAGTGGGTTTAATGTTCTTTGAAGATCAATTAATACCCTACTTTTCATTCACGAGCACACCACCCATTCACATATGTAATTACAGTATACTACCTGTGTGTCGGTGCTGAATTCTGCACTCCAACAGATGGTCTTAGTTGTAATGCTGTGTGCCTGACGCCGACTTTTTTGACTAAATTTCCGACTAACTAAATTGAACGTTAGTTCATCCAGGCATTGTTAGATGTCTCTAATATTTATAAACCAAAATCTACCCGATATTTAGTTCTAAACTGCAAACTTAGTTAAGATTTATCAATTACTGATTAGAAATCTTTCGTATAATGTTAAATTTAAGTTTATTTAGCACATTTTAATTGAACAACAGGTGCACAGGTGAACAAACGATTAAGAACTAAGGTTCTAAATTAAATTTGAATCAATATCAACCCAGACCAATTTTCCAAAATTTAAGCGGGCCTGGCTAGGATTCAATGGACCAATCGCACAATAATCCAAAAATAACATTAGTATGTAACGCCATTAATGATGTTGCCAAACCCCTCTGTGATATTCTCGTTGAATCAAGCTTTTCGGTAAATCGTAATTTTAAGAAGACTGTCGATTTCGTTAAGTTGTCGTGGTGTGCCGTTACCTTTAATGCTATAGACTATAAAGGGTGTCTCAATAAGAAGTTCAAATTTAAAAATTTAATAAAACAAAAACGGCTCAATATAAAGGATAGTGGAATTAATTCGTGGCCTTTTTCCCGGTAGATGGCTTTTCATTCATATATCTTAGTAACCATTGATCGTATCGGGCAATTCGTGTGTTTGAAAGGTGAAATTTAACTTGCACTTTGACATACTAAACATTAAAATCGGCGAAGTGAATAAAAAGTTATAACATTTTAAACATGGAGATAAATAATGAAAAAATTCGATATCTTTTGCAATTTTATTATAACAAAGGTAAAAACGGGGCCCAGACTTGCAAAAAAAATTGTGTTGTATATGGAGAACGTGCTTTACCAAAATCAGCAGCAAAGAAATGGTTCGCGTGGTTTCGTTCTGGAAATACGGATGTCAAAGATGCACCTCGCTCTGGTCGACCAACCACTGGAAAAGTCGATGAAATCATGCAAAAAATTGAAGAAGACCGGCGTATAAGCAGCCATGCTATTGGTAAAGAACTAAACGTTGATCACAAAACAGTTTTAAACCATTTGTAAATGGTTGAATACAAAAAAAGCTTGACGTTTGGCTACCACCACATGAATTAACAGATACAAATTTAATGGGCCGGATTTCTATCTGCTAAGCGCTGCTGAAACGGAACGAATCGAGCCATTTTTAAGACGAATGATTAATAGTGATGAAAAGTGGATAAGATACGACAAGGTTGTGTAAAAAAGATCATGAACGAAAGGAGGTAAAGCTTCCCAAACGGTATCAAAGCCAGGATTGACGCCAAGAAAAATAATGATGTGTGTTTGGTGGGATTGGAAAGGAATCGTGCATTATGAGGTGCTGCCACTGGGCCAAACGATTGATTCTAATCTTTACTGTCAACAACCAACGCGTTTAAGGCAAGCAATTCAGCTAAAACACCCAGAATTGATCAGCTGAAAGGGCGTTGTGTTCCATCATGATAACGCTAGACCATGCACATCATTGATGGCCCGGCAGAAACTGAGAGAGCTTGCCTGGGAAGTTTTGATGCACCCACCATATAGTCCTGACCTAGCACCATCGGACAACTATTTACTTCGGTCCATGTAGAACCATCTTAATGGGTTTCCATTAAATTCAAAAGAAGCCTACGAAAATAAATTGTCTCGATTTTTCGCCTTTAACCACAGAAGTTCTACAGTGACAGTGATCATGGCTCTACCAGAAAAATAACAAAAGATCATCGATCAAAATAGCACATATTTGGTTTAGTAAAGTTCATTTGAAATAAGAAAATTGTTTGTTTTAATGTCACCCAAAAAAGGCTACGAATTTGTTTTCCCTTACCCTTTATTTCCAAATTTATTTTTTTGTTTGAAAGTACAATCCTCTTGGTTATTGAATGAAAATGATTTCATTCAAATGGGAGCCACGGCTGGCCTTGGAGTACTCCATTCGGTCGGTCCAATTTCTGAGCACATTTTGGATTGTGTGCGGATCTATTTCGGAAATGGTTGCTTCAATATTGACTTTCAAATGATAATTCGGCCATCGAATGTTGTTTACGAACCCATCGAGATGGAAATACGTCTCGTCCGAAAAGATGATTTTTTGATCAAAATCCTAATCAATTTCGAGTTTGCCGCAAGCCCACACAGTGAATCGATATCGAAGCGGATGGTCGGAGCTCCAATTGCTGGACCGATTGAACTTTGTAAGGGCTACAAACCAAGATCTTTACGCAGAATTCGTTGCATGGAAGACCGGCTGATGTTCGTTTCCGGAGCACCATGACGAATTGTTATTCTCGGCCATTGACACACAAGACGAACACGGGTATGCGTGCGGGGATTGTAGACTAGGTAGCCCGTATTATGCACTTTATGCACAAATGTTTTGATACCGTCGGGTGTTAGTCCCGTGTTTTGACCAAACTTTGTACGACATTTTCTTGCGATTTCGAACCAATTGTCTTTGTTGTGGAAGTAAATTTCCAACATTTCCCACATTTGTTAAAACGTAAACCGACTCATTTCTCAACTAGAAATAATATACTGAGTTTCTGTCTAAGAAAGAATGACTTTAGTGTTGCCAGAGCCAAAATAACTGGTATGTCAAATCTGAACCGATTATTGTGACACCCTTTATAATGAATTCCCGAGACAATATGTGCAATGTATACTAGAGTTATTATCTTATTTTATTTTAGAATTTACTGTTAGTATGGTTCGAACGGTGTTGTCTTACATCAGGCGAACATTAAATTTACCATTCCCGTAACTTAATAGTATAGAAGCTATTTTAAAATTAAGCCAATGTACCGCTAAATACTACTAAAAATAAATAAATAAGTATGTGTGACACCTCATATATCACTAATAATCATGCATAATAAAAACGCACTAAATTAAATTTTTGTAAACGCAAAATAAATGTTAATTCAGTTACAATATTAATCAATCATACAGGTAAAAACGGAAATAATCAGTAACAACATGCCATGACCCAGTTAAGGTATCGTATACATTGAGAATGTCGGAAATAATCCTACGGATGTTTGATTTTACTTTAGGCATACATATTTAAAGTTATGCAGATTTAAAACCTACAGAATTAAATGAAATGATAGAATGAAACGTAAACCATTACATCTTGCAAGTTATTGACCTGAATACTTAACTTTTTCAAACTCGTTTTATTCTAATCAAATTATCATAAAGTATTTTTAAAATATCTAATTTACTGTTTGTTGAATGCATTTCCCATCAGGGTGCATTAAGCGTTAGACTTTGTGCTACCTAGTACCTTTTTGATTTTGACTTGCATGCTTCAGGTTACTGAACAACAATAGATTCACGTATTACTAGCTCTCCCACTCCCAAACTAAACTGCTTTGTAAATTGTAAGAAAAAAGACGATACTTTCCAACAGCAGTTTAAACAATAAAAGAATTTTTTTATTACAAGCAATATTAAATCGAAAGTGTTGTTTGCAGTTTTCTTATTTATATCGTACTTTTGCCTTACATTTAAATATAAATCTCTAACAGCATCTCACAAAATAACAAAACCATTAATTTATGACATTTTATAAATCAACTAATTATTCTGATACAATAAGTCATGTAGAATTACATAAAATACTCACCGAACAAAACATTTTCAATTCTCTGCGAAATTTACTACCAAATTGTTTACTATTACGACTACTATTACCATTATAAACTATAAAACTATCATTTTCATTTCCACTATCATTATTGATAACAATTTCATTTGGATCACTATTATCGACAATTAATTCATCACCATTTTGCGACAATAAACTATATTTAACCGGTGGCGTTATGTGATTCGTTAACCAGCCGCGCATTTTAAATTACAATTGATCACTAAAACCGTGTGCAGTATTTGTGTTAGGTGTGCGGTTTGTTTGTCGAAATCGTGTAACAACAAGTATTACTGTTACAACAATCAACATACAGTAATAGAACTTTCACTCAAAATCTTAAAACAAAAAATTGTCGACCGCGACTATTCGATGTTAGTCACTTGCAGCATAGGAAAAGACATAACGTTTTCCATTTTGTTTATATCGATCAGCGACATGGTATGAAAACTTAAAGTTATTTTTCGATATTATTACATTTCAACGTGCAAAATTAAAAATAACAATTAAATGAAAACAAAAAATGCGATCACGATTCACGATCAGATGATCGTCATTTCATATTACTAAAAAGTGAAATACAAAACAGACTTTGTTTATGTTCGGCGACGACAAACTGAAATCTTAAAAATGTTTAATCTTTAGTTTTTAGTTTCTTTCATTTTTAGGGTTCAGATGTTGGTGTGTCGGTGTTAGTGGGTTCATGAAAGCAATCATGCAAGCAAATGATTAATGATTGGATCTAGTAAGACAAAATAGTTTTTGTTTTGTTGAAAGGATCGATAAAATTAAATCCATGATAATACATAAGAGTAAATACGTAAAAATAGGTCATAGATTATCAAATCATGTTTGGACGATACCAACATTTCTGTACCAAAATAATATAAAATTTTCTTTATAGAGAAATGTAAATAGAGAAGAGAATTTAAAATTGTCTGTAAATTGACGTTAAATCAAATTAAAAATAAATTATTTACTTGCGTATTGCAAATGCAAAACAATCCACGCTCAATTCTGAGAATAAGCCTTTTGAAAACTACAGCTCGAGTGTATTGGCACAGTTTAATAAACAAAAATAATTAATTTAGAGTTAAGTATGAATAAATCTTAAAGTTTGTATGTAGTCATCACAACTTCTTATTGAATAGAAATTTACCTTATAGTTAGATTTCGGTTTTCATATTGTATGAATTAATAAAAATAGAGGTTAAAACGTTCAGAGGCTATTTTATGTTTTGCTGCTAACCAACATTTGTAATTAATTTTATAACTATTAGACTTTACTAGCTAATTAATCCATTTGCATTACAAATTCGTCATCTATATCCAAAATGAAAAATAATTCTAGCAATATTCAGTGTTGTGCATATTTCGGAATTATCTACATGTTGGTGTCGAAATTAGCGTAGCCAATTGATTTTTGAGTAGATAATGTCGAGAATTGGTAGAATGTTTGATAACCCGTTGATAATCTAGATTTATTGCATCTTTTAGTTCAAATTTGGGTCTATCTATACCGGGTGAGTTTTTTAAGCTGAAACTTTCAAATATCTCGGAAAATAAGCCCTCTACGATAAAAATGACCATTATCAAAATTAAATCATTCTGGAGGGGAAATACATTAGTGCTAAAATTAAGACCCCCCGCCCCTGTTTGTAAGGGGTAGGGCGCAACTTGGAAACTAAGACAGGAACCCCTATTTTTTATTGCAGATTCGGATTCTACGACTAAAAGCACGTAGAATTTCCTTGAAACATTTTTTTCGATTCATGATAGATGGCGCTGTAATAGGCGATATTAAATTTTTTCCGATTACTCCTACTGAGAACATTATGCATACGATTCTGCAATATGTTTGCATTAAAATTTACACGTTTTCAATGTAAATACTTAGAATTAGTTTTAAACAAATTGTATTTCTTAAATTAAAAAAAAACTACTTTTAGCGTAACACAGGAACAACGAGGGCGATGATTTTGCATTATAGGAACATGCGACTAAATTTTTCATTTATTTGAAAACAAATTTAGTCGCATGTTCCTATGCAAAATCATCGCCCTCGTTGTTCCTGTGTTAAGCTAAAAATAGTTTTTTTTTTTTTTTTTAATTTAAGAAATACAATTTGTTTAAAAATAATTTCAAGTATTTACATTGAAAACGTGTTAATTTTAATGCAAACATATTTCAGAATCGTATGCATAATGTTCTCAGTAGGAGAAATCGAAAAAAATTTAATATCGCCTAGTACAGCGCCATCTATCATGAATCGAAAAAAATGTTCCAAGGAGATCCTACGTACTTTTAGCCGTAGAATCCGAATCTGCAATAAAAAATAGGGGTTCCTATCTTAGTTTCCAAGTTGCGCCCCACCCCTTACAAACAGGGGCGGGGGGTTTTAATTTTAGCACTAATGTATTTCCTATTCAGAATGATTTAATTTTGATAATGGCCATTTTTATCGTAGAGGGCTTATTTTCCGAGATATTTGAAAGTTTCAGCTTAAAAAACTCACCCTGTATTTTAGATGTAATACTCAATTTTTACAAGACTAATAAATTTAGCAATAGCACGTTTAAAATAATTCAGGATATTTTAAAACAAATTTATCTTTTTAATTCACATTACCATCTGCTTTTATCATTAACCAACCCTAACGTCACGTATTACAGTATCAAGTCAGTTATTAAGTCACAGAAAAATGACTACTGCAGCTTAGTTGTGCGCCAACTTGATTAAATTTTATTCCATGGAAATATTTAACGATTAGTTATAAAGTTATTCAATCAAAATTGGCCATTTAAATATTTATACGCAAGCTAAAATGTTCCAAGGAATAAAATATATTTAATCAAGTTTGCGTTGATTTTTTCTGATTGCGAAAACATATTTCATATAAAACATTTAACTGGCGCACAACTAACCGTAATTTTTTCTGTGCAACCGGGCATAAGTAAACTAAATTGCTAAAGAGTTTATTTTTGAAATTATTTGTGTTAATTGTCAGGAGCAACAAACAGAAATTCCGGTAGATAAAAAACGACCAGCTCTAACTCCCTGATAATTCAATATAAATCTGTCGCCAATACACAAATTTTTATGTATAAAATTTAGTTAAATATAATTCGAGTAGATAAATTATTGCGTCAACTATCCGTTAAAACTTTCGGAATTTTCTTTCAATTATGTTAGTTGGTTACAATGTGTGGCGGCGTTTTCATTAATCATTTACTTTCGGTTGAAATTTTTATTGCACCTGTCGATTTTAAAGTAAGTGTATTGCCGAAGTTTATCCGTTTTATTTCTGGACTTGTATTATCCTCCAGGTCCCGTTTATTAGCCGGTGTAGTAGTTCACGAGCTAAAACATTTGTCAGGTTCTTACACAGGTTCGGTAAAACCTTTTGGTAATCGATGCCTTTGTTACAACTATATATACAACTTTTTTTATATTTTCAATAGATGGTATTGTTTTAGCAATATTTGGGTTAACGTGAACTCTCACATACTCGGTAGAGCCCGTCTTATCAGTCAGAAAATTATCGTCTACTGGTATAGCTCCCGTAACTTTTATACCAGAGGTTGAAGAAATCTGAAAAAATAGGAGTATTTTCAAAGAATTTTTTCAGAAACCAGTGCTGCTTTATAATAATTAATAATTTTCATTCTGATTGAAATCGAGTTACAGTCCTTTACATTTCGTTTCGAATCAAATAAAATGGCAGTATGTAATGTACTTTCATGAGGTTGATCAGCATTCATAACACTGTGCGAGTCTAAATTCCTTTATAGTTTAAAAAAGGAATTCCTGTCAAATGAAACGCTTGTCATGAACATTATCAGCACGGATACTTAATTGTCAATTTCAACGTCCGTTACAACACAACATAGCTGGGGAGACTAGACAACTTTTCAGTCAGATAAGTAATTAATCAAAAAACCAGAAAAGCAAATTGCAGCTTAAAGATATGGCGGCCATCCGACGACTTTGTACACAACTGATTGTTTTGTGTGGTTTTATCAGATTGAATTTGTCTGATAGCTGTGATTATCTTTACTTGAACAAATTTACATACGGGGATTTTTTAATGTAAGCGATTTCCATTTTGTTCAGGTCAGGTGAAATTTATTTTTGATAAATTTATTATACGAGGGTTGCCTTTTATATCTCGGGATTGGACAACCCTAGTGTTGTAATCTGACAATGGACAGCTCTATTGTAAAGTTTGACATTTTTGAGATTATACGTACTCAGAACGTTTTGACATTCGAGCGCTGTTTGTGTTGTTTACAGTACTTATTAACTCAACATCTCGGCGAAAATGGAATTTTAAATCGTGAACATTTTCGTGCGATTATTTTTTACAACTTTCGACGTGGGGGGTAAGGGACATCGGTCTAGAAGGTCAATACACCAGCCCAAATGTCAACCTCACCTGCACGTGGTGCTCCCTGCTAATTAACCAACGAGGCTCTGGCGACCGAGTAACGGCGGGATAACCGAACACCGAGAACCTAGTAAATGATGTTCTCTCCACTGACCCACTGCCAATTTCACTGGTTAGATTGGTAGCTGCTTCAATAACCAGTCATTATAATGCAATGAGTTTTCAACAAAAAGGAATTTTTACCCCAGGTGGTACACCAACTGCTCAGTTGGCTAATCCACCCTCTAACGAGGCCGGCTCAAAGGATTCTGGGGTGAGCCAACCATTGCTATTCCCATTCGATCGAAGTTCAAAATTAGCTAGGTCACCACCTAGACAAATAGAGTTCGCAACTCAGCAGGAAATCGAAAATGCTGAACTACGCAGAAGACTGAGTGAAATAGAAAAAGTCGCATCGCAACTTAGCAATAAAATCGCTAAGTTAAAGAAAGAAAACGAGGAGCTAAAGAAGCCCAATCTGATAGAGGTTGTGGAAACTCCTCTTACTTGTTATAACGAAACCAGTACCCTTGCCCGTACTGACGCTGAGTTCCACACAGATGAGGAGGAACTTGCAAGAGAAACTGATTGGATACACAAACAGAAGAAAAGACCAAGGAAAAAACGAAGAGCAGAATTCTCGCCAGAAGTTGAGGAGCTCTCGCAAGCAAAAGTTAATGAAACTGTCAATCCAGTGCCTGTACCCCAACATCACCAGCGACAAGAACAACGAAAGGTTGCAATGAAGACCAAAGCACCACCGCCAATTAATGTGGTAGGCATTACTGAGTTTGCGAATATCCAAGCTCTAATGAAATCAGTGTCCACAAACGACTATAGAGTAGTTGCACTAAACAATAATGTTTGGAAGATAAACACAAGAGATCCCGATGCATACAGAGCTTTAGCCACAAAGCTCACTGAAGAAGGTAAAGAGTGGTATACATATGAAGACAAAAATAACCGAAACATCAAGGTTATGGCCAGAGGTCTACATCCCACCTGCAGGAAGGAGGATATAATAGAAGATCTCAAAATGAAAGAACTGCAAATTGAAGACGCAGTCAATATCCTTAAACGAGAGAAAGTTGAAAATAGTCAAGGAACCAAGATCGTTAAAAGAGGGCTCCCGCTATTCATGCTCACATTCAACAAAAGCGAAAAAATTGAAAATATATTTAATATCAAAGCAATACTTAATATGAGGGTTAAAATAGAACCACTGAAAAAGAACACGAGATTAATACCTCAATGCAAGAAATGTCAAGCTTATAACCACACCCAAAGATATTGCGGGAGAGATGTTAGGTGTGTAAAATGTGCCGGCAGGCACAACGCGAAAGACTGTTCTCTTAGTCGAACCGAAACTGCAAGGTGTATAAACTGTAAAGGACAACACCCAGCCAACTATAGAGGATGCGAAGTAGCGGTACAACTGCAAAGGTTAAGAAATAAAACACGCCAATCGACTCAAAACAGTAATGTTAGAAGAGAAAGGATTCCAACTACAACTAGAGCGCCGACTCAACCAGAGCCCATAGGGCCAGAGAGGAGATCCTACTCTCAGATAACGCAACAAAATACTATTGAAGAAAATCCACTAGAAAGGATATTTCGAAGTATAGAAACGATAAATGCACGCCTAGCAAAACAAGAACGTGGTCTAGAAGCTATATATAAGCGGCTGGATAGACAAGAAGCTACCAATGAGCTTACATCAATGCTATACTAATCAAATGAATAGATCATTTAGAATTGTTATTTGGAACGCGAATGGATTACCACAGCATGTTCCAGAACTAGAAATTTTTCTAAACTTAGAAAAAATAGATATATGTCTTGTCTCGGAAACTCATTTAACAGAAACTTCATTTATTAAAATACGTAACTATCAATGCTACCATGCTATTCATCCAGGAGGAAACGCTAGAGGCGGGTCTACCGTAATTGTTAAAAATAATATTAAACATTACGAAGTGCCCGGCATTGAGGAAGAAATTATGCAGGTTAAAACCATAATAGTTGAATCAATATATAATAGGGAACTCAGTATCTCCTCTATTTACTGTCCCCCACGCCATCAATTAAAAAAAGAAGACTACAGTCGACTTTTTAAATCACTAGGATCAAATTTTATCATAGGCGGTGATTTTAATGCAAAGAACACCTATTGGGGATCTAGACTTACAACCTCTAAAGGGAAAGAGTTATTTAATGCAGCTCGCGAGAACAACTGTGAATTCCTCTCTGGCGATAAACCAACATATTGGCCTGCTGACATACATAAAATTCCAGATCTTCTTGACTTCTTTGTAACAAAAGGAGTTTTAGAGGACTACACATGCATTGAAAATAGTGAAGGACTATCATCTGACCACTCACCTGTGATCATGACACTGAGTACAATGATAATAAAAAAAGATAATTCACCTAAGTTAACAAACAATAAAACCAATTGGGATCTATTTAAGAAATTAGTAGAAGATCGAACAAATCTCGGCGAACCAATTAGAACGAAGGTGCAGTTGGAAGATCAACTAGAAATATTTAATAACATCATCCAACAAGCGGCTTGGGAAAGTTCACCGATTTCTCATACCAACGCTATAATGAAACATAACTATCCTCTTGAAGTCAGAGAGCTACTTAGGGAGAAACGGAAAGCTCGCAAAATCTGGCAGCACTCTCGTGCAGCGCAACACAAAACTATTCTAAATTTTTTGTGCAACAAATTAAAACAACTAATAAAAGAAATAAAGAACGAAAGCATAACTAAGCGACTACGAGGTCTTTCTGAATTAAAGGATGACGATTACTCGCTTTGGAAAGCAACGAAGGGACTAAAAAGATCCAAAATGCATGTGCCGTCTATCAAATGCGATGACGGTTCATGGGCTAAAAGTGACAAACAGAAAGTCTCTCTATTTGCTGCTTATTTAGAAGAGACTTTTCAACCGTTGCCGAGGCAAACAGCAAATGAAAATACAACAGTCGTAAACAAAGCAGATGATCTTGACATAAGGCTTGTGACTTTATTGGAGCTTAAAACTGAAATCAATAGTAACTTAAGTATCAGAAAAGCTCCAGGTTATGATTTAATAACTGGGCAAATTGTGAAAGCCATTCCCGAGAAAGGTTTGCGTAAATTAAATCAAATAATTAATGCAGCTTTCAGATTGAAATATGTTCCACGACAATGGAAGGTGGCCGAAGTAATAATGATTCCTAAACCAGGCAAACCAGGAAACGATAAAAAATCATATAGACCGATATCACTACTTCCAATCATATCAAAAATATTTGATAAACTGTTGCTGAAAAGACTCACACCTATAATAGAAGAGAGATGCCTAATTCCACCACACCAATTTGGGTTTAGAGAAAACCACTCTACAGTTGAACAAGTTCACAGAATAACGGATGTCATTGAGGATGCACTCGAGAATAAGAAAATATGCTCCAGTATTTTCTTAGATGTAGCTCAAGCTTTCGACAAAGTTTGGCACCAAGGGCTTGAATTTAAACTGCATCGAGACCTGCCTAAGCAATTTTATCAAATTCTTAAATCGTACATAGCTGATCGACACTTTAGAGTCAAATTTGAAAATGAGTACTCTGAAATAAAAAGAATATCAGCAGGTATACCACAAGGTAGCGTACTTGGACCTATTCTGTTTATTCTTTACACGAGAGACTTACCGAATATTGAAGGTACCACAGTAGCAACATTTGCAGACGATACAGCTATTCTAGCAGTTGGAAAAGATATTTCGGAAGCAACAAGCAAACTTCAAAGTGCAGTTAACACGGTGAGCAACTGGACTAAAAAATGGCGCATCTCATTAAATGAAGCCAAATCAGTACACGTCAACTTTACAAATCAAAATGTAAACTGTATTCCCGTGGTTCTCAACTCAAACCAAATTCCATATGCAAATACAGCTAAATACCTTGGCATGACCCTCGATGCTAAGCTAAGATGGAAAGAACACATCAAGAAGAAAAAAGAAGAGTTAAACATCAAATATAGAAAAATGTACTGGCTCATGGGTAGAAACTCTGAGCTCTCAATACACAACAAATTGCTTCTATACAGGCAAATGCTAAAACCAGTATGGACCTATGGTATCCAGCTTTGGGGTTGTGCCAAGAAAACCAATGTACAAATGATACAATGCTTCCAAAATAAAGTGCTACGAGGGATTGTGAACGCCCCATGGTACATTAGGAATGACAACATCCATAGAGACTTGAAGATGGAATACGTCACCGATGAAATAAAGAATCATGCAAGGAAACACGTACAGCGCTTATCTCTACACGAAAATGCAGATATCCGTCGTATGTTGGACACCACTAACGGCGTGAGGAGACTCCAAAGGCAGAAACCTCTGGAGCTGGGCAGTTTGGTTTAGAAGAAAGTATTATAAAATGAGTAACCAATAGGTTACTCATCTTAACCCGAGAACTTAATTTAAGAAAGATAAATTACTAGATGATCTCTGAATCAGTTGTAATATTGTATAAATAAATAAATAAATTTATTAAATAAAAAAAAAAAAAAAAAAAAAAAAAAAAAAAAAAAAAAAAAAACTTTCGACGTGGATTAAGGCAGTAAGAGTGCATGGATGAACTTAATTCAATTTGTGGCGATGAAGCTCCATCAAGGACTAGTGTTTATCGATGGTATGGTGAATTCAATCGAGGTCATAGTTCACTCCAAGACGAATTTCGTGAACGTCGTCCAGAATCAGTTGTTCCGGAAACCATATTGATATTGCAAGATTGTCATGTGACCTATCGTGAGATTAAGACAACCCTAGGCATTAGTGGGACCAGCATACATTCAATATTGCATAAACATTTGAATGTCAAAAAAATTTGTTCGCGTTGGATCCCACACAATTTGTCAATCGCTCAAAAAAAGGCTCGTGTCGATTGGTCGAAAGAAAAGCTCCAAAAATTCACTCGCGGTGCTTCAAAACACGTCTATGACATAGTGACAGGTGATGAATCGTGGATTTACGCGTATGAGCCCGAAAGTAAACAGCAGTCGACTGTATGGGTGTTTCAAGATGAGCCGAATCCAACAAAAGTTGTTCGCACACGAAGCACTTGCAAGCAAATGATCGCCTGTTTTTTCGGAAAAATGGACATGTCGGAACCGTACCACTAGAACAACGCACAACAGTCAATTCTGAGTGGTACACAACCATTTGTTTGTCAGTTGTCTTCCAAGAAATCAGGAAAACCAACTGCCGAAGACGGATCACTCTTCACCACGACAATGCGAGCTCTCACACATCGGCTCAAACAACTGCATTTTTGAACACTCAAAACATCGATTTGATGAGTCATCCGCCGTATAGTCCTGACTTGTCACCAAATGACTTCTTTTTATTCCCGTACGTAAAAAACAAACTGAGAGGTCAACGTTTTTCGACACCTGAAGAAGCGGTTGCTTCGTTAAGAATGCATGTTTTAGAGATACCTCAATCAGAGTGGAAAAAGTGCTTCAACAATTGGTTCAAACGCATGCAAAAGTGTATAAATCTTCATGGGGAATATTTTGAAAAACAATAAAGCGATTTTCGATGATTAATGTTTGTTTTTGTTCTCTAATCCCGAAATATAAAAGGCAGCCCTCGTACATCGATGTTTTTCCTGATCTTCGAGTTAGGTATTATTGCTTGAAATATCAAGTGAGCTTTCGATCATATTTTGGTGTTTATTAGGATGAACTTGTATGATCATTATTTGTCTAATTTTTTTTTGTTTTACCTTATTTTTCGGGGAGGTGATATTGCCCATTGCAGTAGGTACATAACATTTTTGTTGATAACTAGGTTTAGTTTAAAAATTTAACTGTATACAAATTTCTATCTTTTAACAGTAATTTTTTTAAAATTGTATTAAAACGGCCAAGGTAACATTTGTTGCTATAGTTGATTCCGTTTCGCTTACCATGGCGTTAAACTGTTCAATTTTAAAAGATTGAGCATTCCCCTTGAGTATTACCTTATAATAGGGAAGGTAATAGGGAACATAATGCTACCTTGTGGAAGATCTTTACTCGTCCGCCTTTTAATGATCCTCCACCTCAGTACCAACAATCTTGATTACTAGCATATGATTAATTTACTTCAAGGTAATCCACGGTCGCCCGAGACAATCCTGCTTTCATTGTTTTTGTAATCACATTATTAATAACACCCTCAATAACCAGAAACGCGGTTAAGGAGAATTCTTGCGAGTCCAGTGATGACAAAGAAGTATTACAGATGATCATTACGGTACGCACGTTAATGTCGGGTCCAGCAATTAAGCCTAACTTTAGCTTGAATAGATACGTCTAACAACCTAACCAGAATTTTCAGAAGAAACAACAATAGAGCTATTGCTCTTCAGTCCTTTTGGGAATAAATACTATGTTGACATCCGTGCACTTCCTAGTAATATACCAGTTTTATCCTATGAATGCTATCTCCCGCCAAGCGAAAAGAACCCGCGAGTTGTTCTGCATTTCCCCTGGAATGGTCCGGGCTGGGTTGGCTAATTTAAATCGCTGAAATCATTTATCACCAACAGGATTCACTTTTTGTCAAAGATACCTCCTTTGCATAGCGTATATGGTGCTCCTAATGCCTGCTTAGCTTCATCGGAGCTTAAAAGTTTTCGTGAAAGTGAGTTTCGATAAGAAGCTCTAACAGTTTCGCACTTGGAAGATTTTCATGAACCATCCGATCTAATCAAATATCTGGGTGTAGTTTGATTACTAGAGAGAATGTTGTTAAGGCGCGAAGTTTTCACACAAAAGTAACAAAAATTTTCGGTTTATTTTCCTTAGTTCTTTATTAAGTGTTAAGGTTCTAGTACAGTGGTTGAAATTGTGTTAATCCAGAATTGGCCCAATTCCTTGGACAACAAACACGGTTGAATGAACTAATTTCTTACATAATATGTTCAAAAACCAAATGAATCTGGCTGAAACCAATTCTGGTCAAGAACAAATTCAGGCAAGTTCCTTGGCTTAATAACACTTTACGTAAGAAATACGTTCATTTAATCTCCTTTGTTGTAGGAATTGGAACAATTCTAAATTAGCACAAATTCGGATACTAGATATTTTTCGAACGGCAGGCAATGATCTTATATTATCATTGCCCGCCGTTCGAAATACTCTTAATACTCTTAATTTTTTCATTGTAATCCCTTTTTAACCTATTTCCCGTGCGCGTATCTTAATGAAGCATATATCGGGTGAAACTTATTTTTTCATATATGTGAAGAATATATGTTTTATTAAGGAACGTGCACGGGAAATAGGTGAAAAGCCAAGTAAAGTTTTACCTATACTGAAAAATGTTTTTACTCAAAAATGGCTCGCCATCTAGCACTACATCAAGGTTTAAACTATCAAACATATAAATAATTTAATCTTAATAACATATTATTTTATACAGCGGAGAATGGCTGGGTACCATGTGTCTCAAATATATTCAATTTCACATCGTGCTTCTTATTCGCGATCGAGACGCAACACACGATTGGTTATGGTTTTCGTACGTTGACGGAAGAATGTCCCGAGGCCATGTTTATCATGTGCCTACAATCTATATACGGGGCCATGGTACAAGCGTTTATGGTTGGTATAGTGTTCCAGAAAATGACACGGCCCAAACATCGGCAATGTTCCGAGTGGGAGATATGCGTAAAAGTCATATTATCGGGGCGAATATTCGGGCCCAACTCATCAAAGCAAAATCATCGAAAGAGGGTGAAACAATAGAACAGTACCGACCGACCAAACGTTTTCAACACATAAACGTCGATTTAATAGGTTCATTACCTCCATCGGAAAATAATCGCTATAGTTTAACAATAATAGACAGCTTCACGCGATGGCCTACTGCGATACCGATTCCTGACATTTCAGCTGAAACCATAGCCACCAATTTGATATCTGGATGGATACAGAATTTTGGTGCACCCGCGAGAATATCAAGTGACCTCGGTTGACAATCTGAATCCCAAATTTTCAAAGAATTAAACCAAACGTTGGGAGTAAAGCATCTAAAAACGACACCGTATCATCCACAGGCCAATGGGTTAATAGAGAGATGGCATTGAACAGTTAAATCCGCAATTTTTGCGGATGGAAATCATCAATTTATCCATCAACAAGTTGAAGGCTGCATTTACAAATATCAACGAGCATGACCAATCATCCGTAGCAATAACGTACATGGAAGATAAGTTGCAATCAACTGTTCCGGTAACAACCGAGCCAACCATCACACAACCACATTCCCGCACGATTTCTCTAGAGGCGGAGTGGTGTGGCGGCACCACAAAACCATAAATTAATAAATTAAAATTTATTACAGCGAAGGGTTAAGGTAGGAACGTTGCCATCTATCGGCATTTGTTTTTGACAAAAAAAAAAAAAAAAAAAAAACGAGACACATCGATAGTGGATAGACGCTATTGCGCCATCGCAATAAAAAAATAAAAATAATTAAAAAAGTGAGCTCTGTTTTCTTTTAATAACCACCAGCCTACAAGGACATTAGTATTCTGGATGCGCTGCTGTAAACAACAAAAAAATATGTATACACAAAATATTTTCTGGTTAAAACCGTTAACATTTATTTACTCGGTAACATACAATTAAGTCGGTAAAATACAATTTAGAGAGAGAGAGAGAGAAAGAGAGAGAGAGAGCTATGTTAATTTTTAGGTGAAACAAAATCGGGTTTTTCTCGGCAACAATACGAATACCATGGTTTTAAGTGCATCAATTTAAAGAGAAAAATGAGCGCTCCATTTATAGGCTGTTTATGCGCTAATTGAGCGCTGCGTTATACTACTGGGCTGTGATAGTACTCGTAACAACAAACTACTATTTTGCCCTCTAGTTACACAAATAACTATTCTATGTTAAGCATAAATTTACTCAGTTTAGCCGCCTTTAAAAATTGTTAAATCATTTTTGGTTTTTCCTAGAAATGGAATTTTATTTGTATCGTCTTTAAGGCGAAATACAAAATTTTAATTTTCTGTTTTCTCGGATCCTGCACCAGCATTAATTTTTCCCCGTGAGCACTAATTAGCATAAATTGAGCTTCATCGATTTACAAAGCTTCATTTTGAAATTCTAAAGTCTCTCTTCTACAATGAGCTATACACATTTATCAAGGCTTTTATTGTTGTTGGTTTTAATCTAAATATTTTGTCTTGTTTATGTTTTTAGTTAGTTTTACAGTCGAGACAAAACAACTTGCATATAAAACTCTTGGAGAAAAATATGAACTACACCGTCGTTATGAATGATGCTCAAAATGGGGCGTGCGTTTTGCAAAATTGTAAATTGTACAAAAATAAAAAAATAAAAATAAATAAAATAAATAAATAAACTTGTTACAAAAATAGAGTAAACAAATCTTTCCAAGAGTGGTTGACGATGATATATCTCAGTATTTTTATTTCATTATCTATGTAATCTGTTCTGGAGCCGAAGCACGCCCAACTCTTTCGCGGTTCGCTTTTAACGTAATATCTGGCGCAGTAGCCAAGCCAAAGCATCGTAGAATTATATGCACATTAAGTTACTCCATGCAAGCCTATCGTAGTGACATGGAAGATGGGTCGGCTCATGAGTTCTGCACTCAAACAGGGGGTCACAGTTGTGTTCATTTTCATCACATGAAAAATCCCTTTTGCCGATCTAAACGCCAAAGTTTTTAAACACAATTACCGGGTTTACCGGTGTATTTCATTATTGAAGCATTGATCTCCTTCCATAAGTTTTCCTATGCATATTAAATGTAGTGGTTTCATTTTTGAAACGCATCTGGCAGTATACCTACATAGTCGATTGAGTATCTAATTACAGTGCGCTATCGCATGGCACGAAACAAGTCAATAAACTTACAGTCTTCGAATCTAAAGTGCTTCTGAAATTTTCCACAAGTGGGAAAATGTGAACAATTTGTGGAATCAAATTCGGCATTTCATGGGTACAATCGGTATTTTATTAAGATATTTTTATTTATCTAACTAGTTTTCTATACATCTGTGATTAATTGGATTTAACTGGTTTGTGTTTTTTGTCGCTTGCCTGAGTGATCACTCAGAAATACTCTCGTTACTTTATTTTCATTGATAGTTTTTGGTGGGAGATAGTAACAAATTTAAATGATTTTTTATCAAAGTTGGGTTGTTTAAATGTTTTGATTACAGCAGAAATGTGACTCTGAAAAATCATTCTGATCTAGTATTTTGTTTCGACCAATTGCTGCTTAGAGGAATTTGTCATAGCTTTGGCTACTTGCCAATGCATGTATTATACATTAGGCCTGCACCAATATTTTCTATATTTTGAAACACCGGCAATTCTTGTTGATGTTCAATTGGTACTCTAGCTGGCGATTTTCCACTAAATTGGATGGTTTTCTCTGTAGAGTACCTTTAGGTCCAACTTTACTAAGTAGGTCAAAATGTATGCATATCATAAGGTGACTTATGTGTTTTATTTATATGTTTTATGGAGAAGCTCTAAATTTCACAAATATATTGCTTTAGTCACATTTGGCTGTCGAAGCGTTCATTCATTTAGTTTACGCATAAATGAGTTCTTTTTTTAAATACTTTTCCGATAATTGTCCAGGTTTAGTTTCGGGCCGCCACTATGCAAAGTATTTTTTAAAATTAATTTTATTGACGTCTTTACTTGATGATTTCCGGTGTGGTATTATTTTATCCCACTGTTTAAGTTTCTTAATTATTTTCTCTTTCTCTTGTATGTGACGGATTAAAAATTACAAAGAAAATTTGGCAAAATAGAAATAACCCACTCTTACGGCATGCCAGCCTCAACCAGTAGATCTGGAGTTGGCTAGAGTACAATGGATTGACCACTCACTAATCCGTATACGAAATTATCCGTTAATGTGATGTTGGAATAGTGGAAAAAATGGGACTCGCTCTCTTTATAGACCAGACGGATCAGCTGATCCATTGCATGGAAATTTATAACAAAGCTTTTTTTATAAATTTTGAGATTGTATTTGCAAAACAAAATCGGTTTAAATAGTTTTTACAAAATTTAAGCGGAAATTATCATTTTTAAAATTTTATTTTATGTAAGAAACATTGTTTTGAGACAAACAGTTTCTGTCTTTCTATATTTATCGAATGATTTTTGAAGAACTTGATGAGTAATATTACGAATTTGTCCAGCTACTTTCGTGATGGCAGCTTTGTTCGTCTGGTGTTAATATATTGCACAGCTCGACAGGTTTTGAAAAGCTGCACCACATCTAGAGAAGGGTTAACTTTTATGAAGCTGCTGTGGTTGGGATTGTTTAGAATCTTTGAAGTCTTTCCAATCGAAACATCTTATCCGAATTCGGCTTTCCCCACATGCGACACCGCTAACTTTCTGCAAATTATTTTAGTTACTGAACGATGGACCCTTTTGGGATGTTACTTTTTTTTAAATATTTCCATTTTACTCAGTTTTCTGAAATAACTAAAATATTCACCGAATATCTCACTTTTATTTCATGAATTTGCAAAATTTATTTCAACTTTTGGAAGTAAAAAAAAAATAAAATAAATACCTATAAGCGTACATAGAATTAGGGATGTTACTCACTTGGTCAACATATAGATCCAGGACAGGTACAAATAAGAGTAAATTATATTCGTAAGAAGGATAGTATCGTTTGTTCTGACAATGGATTGGATGGAGGTGTCAGTTGATTGGGAATATTGAGAACATCATCATCGAAAAAGAAAGCAGCTTTTTTAATTATTTATAATTTTCAGCATAGTTGAACATAATGAAACACATTTATTTAAAAAATATACATTATATCTGTACAATCTAATTAATTTGAGCAAAATTTACGTTTCTAATCAGTCCACTCATCATTGTCGGAAGAATTCCGTTCATTTGTGTCCGCCAATTTTGGTATCCTCTCTATTAAAGCATTACGAAGTGCCAGCGATAGTTTCTCATCATCCGCTACAGTTTCACTTTGTTTGTGACCGTCTAATGTACCAAGATTTTCATTGGGAATCTTAGTACAATTTGTAAGAGGTGTTCTTTGAGTTGCTGACGTCTTGTTCGTGTTACTTTCATTTTCCATCTTTTGAAATGATTTTTATAGCAATGTTTTTGAAACTAATTCACACACAAAAAGTTTCTGTAACTCTAATGAAATTATAAATATTACTAACATATAATATTTGATAAGAATTAGAATTCTTTGTTTAATAATATGAGAAGCATACATCGCCGTTCCACTCAAACATTGGCATAACTGCCAAATTATACAAAATTGTTCTAGGTTAAATAATAGTTGTGTAGCCGCCTGCCTCATTGCCGAGATTATTTTGCAATTAAACATTCATAATAAGAACTCTTAAAAATAAACAGTTCTTTTTGAAATAACAAAATTATTTGTCTTGCGGTTGTGTCACTGTTTTACTGGTACGACGATATTAGCTATATAAATAATGATAAGAAATATTTGTAATTCAATGATATCAGACACACGATAAAAACATTTTACTCAACGAATTCAAAAATAAACGATCAGTGGTTGCACCCCCGGTATCCGTGTGTTAATCGAATTCCATATTTAGCTATAATACAAATTATTCATTAAAATTAAAAATAGCAATACAAACATTTTTTTAATCATGCTTTATTTAAAAAGTTTTCGATCCATTGTGATGAGACCAGAACAAAATCTATGTTGTAAATATTTGGATTGGCTTGTACACGAATAATAATAATAAAAATAGTTTTAGAAAATGACAAGTGAAAATAATAATAATAATAATAGTGCAAGACGCGATCAACAGAAATCAGACGAATTAGTAAAAACATCTAAAACATCTGATGCGTGTGTAAGACCACCACCTTTACAAAATGCCCCGGGATCGGCTGGAAGCAAACGCGTAAGCAGGCCAACTAGCATGCCACCACTTCCACCTAAAAGAAACGTTTCTCTTCTTTATCGTACTCCAGACGGTTCATCAAACTAGCTGTGTGATGTAAATAAAATGTGACACTTATTACGATAATAAAAATAATCGTTGGTCAGTTTGCTATCATATATAAATGTAAAAAATGTACTCGAATATGTTTAATTGTGATTTAATAAAAATATAGTTCCAAAAATGTTTCATTTATGAGTGTAGTTGTATGGGTGTAGTCTCGTTACTGTCGTTGAAATAATAGTGATGTTCTGGTTGCTTGCTGCCAACACTCTACTAAAACTAAATGAAAAAAGAATTTTTCAAAACAATGCCTTTATGAAAAGTGAATGCTAACAAATTTAAAATAATTAGAGGTTTATTCAAACTCGATTTTAATGTCTACAGTGTTGCTAATCTAATATTGTGTCCAGATTACACTACAAAACAAAAACGTTATTTGTGAATAGTTTACTGTTGCAAAAAATTTCACAAAATTTATTTAGAATTTTGGGTGATATAATCATAGATAGAAGCCACCTTCAATCTTGACTTTAGTTTACGCGTAAATTTATAGACTTCTCTTAGCAATTTAGAATACAAAAGGGCGGATTAATGAACCCGAATTGTATTCAAACAGCCGAATTAAGACTGTTTTCCGTTGGTTCAAAAAAAATTCCAAGCTAATATTGATGAACTACTAGCAAATTATATTCAGTAAAAATGTTGTGTTCACGTTGTGAAATTGTTTTCGTACGTGGAACAAGTAAAATAAATTTCAAAAATACAAACGTTTTACTCAGGCGTTCAACTAGAGGCTATAATAAACACGACCATCGATTGCATTAGTAAGGGTGCTGGAAACATGAAAACATAATTCAGTTTTCAACAGAGCTATACGTCTGTATCAAATCGTCAGAATAAACCATTTGTCACTATTCTGAGATTTAATCGGAATACCAAATGGTTATTACTACGAGTATTCCAACTTCATAAGGTGCTGAAGTGTTTTATATACATACATATTTCTAAAACGATGATGTAATTTCTAAAGAACAACAAGTATTAAGGCTTGCATAATTATTGTAAGGCAAAAGTTATCCTGAGTTACAGGAATATTCCAGAAATTCGAGAAATCATGTTTTAAAATTCATTTCATTTATCAAAAAATTTTAGAATTCCATTTATGATGTCGCATTATTTCCTGTCCAGTTTTTCAGTAGAAAAGCCCATTTCAGTTAGACTTCCTTCCGGAAGCCTATTTTAAACTAACTAATGCCTTAACCAGTCAGCCTTAAGTTCTTAAGTTGTGCTCCATTTTGGACCACTTAGGAGAGCGGTACGACCACCAAAATTTTAGAGGTCAGTTGTTTATTTGTGACGAGAAGCCTATACAATTTTGGTGATTGTAGCACTAGCCGAAGTGGTGCAATCAGCGTTTAACTTAAGAACTTAAGGCTGACTGGTTGAGGCATGTCTACATTAAAAATTGTGTATAGTTACTAAAAACAATTAGAAACGCTATCATTCTAGAATAGTATTTGATTTTAATCCGTAATAATCGGCTTTTTTGAGGCCCCTTGGTTTATTTTTTCAGAATTTTTACATTCCTAATAAAACCAAGATTAGTAGTTGACTAGAATTCAAAATTAGTTTTCCTTTATTCTCAGTTCAAGATATTCAATAAATTCGCATAAATGCATGCACTAATGACAAACGTAAACTTCTTCATTGTTCACGTTATTTTATTGTGGGACCCACGAAAACAATAATATGACAAGCTTGGTTGTTGTTATTTTAACATTTTTGCTGATACAGAGGCTTCGGTACATCACGCATTTTTGTCATATATCCCATGAAATGTACATACAAGAAAGAAATGAAAGAAACTGTACCACCAACTTCATCAGTAGAGGTTTCTAGAAGCCAGTTAATCATCAAGAAACTGCTAGATCCAGAGCAATATACTACTTTACAATCGATTATGAAATCGGTTGTGGAAGCCGAGTATAAATTCGTATCTCTGAACAATGTGCCTACAAAATTGGCAGTTGTTGCAGACTCGGAAACATATGTAGCTCTGGCTACAAAGTATAATTTCTAGGTACATCAATGACCAGCCTATGAGGACAAGACTGATCGTCAAATCAGTTATGAATAAAAAATCTTCACACTAACCTACGCAAAGGAGGAAATTATTGAGGATTTGCAGTAAATAATAGGTAGGGCAAATAGTTCATGGCCTTTTTTGGGTGACATTGAAACAAACAATTTTCTTATTTCAAATGAACTTTATTGTTATGTGTCATTTTGATCGATGACCTTTTGCCATTTTTCTGGTAGAGCCATGATCCCATTAAGATGGTTCTGCATGAACCGAAGCAAATTGTAGTCCAATGGTACAAGGTCAAGACTATATGGTGGGTGCATCAAAACTTAACAGCCAAGCTCTCTCAGTTTCTCCCGGGTCATCAATGATGTGTGTGATCTAGCGTTATCATGATGGAACACAACGCCCTTTCTGCTTGTCAATTCTGGCCGTTTTAATGAATTGCTTGCCTTAAACGCATTAGCTGCTGACAGTAAAGATTAGAATCAATCGTTTGGCCCTGTGGCAGCACCTCCTAATGCACGATTCCTTTAAAATCCCATACACAGCATTACCTTTCTTGGCGTCAGTTCTGGCTTTAATACCGTTTGGGAAGTTCCACCTTATTTCGTCCATGACCTTTTTCGCACAACGTTGTTGTATCTTATCCACTTTTCATCACCAGTAATCATTCGCTTTAAAAATGGCATGATTTCATTTCGTTTCAGCAGCGTTTCGCAAATAGAAATCCGGCCCATTAAATTTGTATCTGTTATTTCATATGGTACCCAAACGTCAAGCTTTTTCTTGAATTCAAATGGTTTAAAACTGTTTTGTTATCAATATTTAGTTCTTTACCAATTGCATGGCTGCTTATATGCCGGTCTTCTCCAATTTGCTGCATGATTTCGTCGACTTTTCCAGTGGTTGGCCAACCAGAGCGAGGGACATCTTTCACATCCATATTTCCAGAACGAAACCACGCAAACCATTTCTTTGCTGCTGATTTTGATAAAGCACCTTCTCCATAAACAGCACAAATTTGTTTGCAAGCCTGAGCCGCGTTTTTACCTTTGTCGTAATAAAATTGTAAAATATATCGAGTTTTTTCATTATTTATCTCCATGTTTAAAATGTTGTAACTTTTTATTCACTTCAACGATTTAGATGTTTTGTATGTCAAAGTGCAAGTTAAAATGTCACCTTTCAAACACACATTACTCGATACGATCAATGGTTACTGAGATATATGAATGTAAAGCCATCTACCGGGAAGCCACGAACTTTTATGCTACCTATTATTATAAACCATACATGCTGTAAATACAGTATTTATACGGTTAACAAATAGGTTTTATTATTTGTGTATTATCCACATTGAAATACGTCATTAAATATGTAATTGCCGCCTACAACGGTTTGGCATTGGATGGCATATAACTCCTTACGAGTTAAATACGTCGACCCTGGTATTTAAAAAATAGTTCCAATGCTTTGTTGTTCTTCATATTTCACAAATGAAATTGTCCAATATTATGAATGCTTTAGTTTTAGATATCCGTAGAAGTGTGGAAACTATTCAGATGTGGTCCTTATAAACGCATGTACGATTAATATAATTTTATCGTCTAATATTATAGAACATGGAAGTCTTTACCAAGTTTTTCCGAAGTTGCATTCTGCGGTCATTCAGTATAACAATTCCATCAGATTGAACTCACAGCCTTAATATTTCCAAGGACTTTCCCTCCTAAAATTTTCCACTCAAATACCGTGGACGGAATCACATATAATCTTCGGTATTCTAATACTAAACTAAAAATTAGATTCTAATGAATATATGTATGAAGAATTTTAGTTTTTGTATACAATATACATCCTTATAAATATATCTCACCTTTCTACTGTAGTTAGATCTATTGCTTTTTAATACATATCTTTTATATTGTATTAGGTATGGATTAAGATTAACATTACAGCAAGTTTTTTCGATGTACGATTCATCTGCTTTTTCTATTTGCAACTGTCATTTAACTGATTCACCGAAGATCATTTTAAAAACAACAGATAAGAACAGAACCAAAGATAGAGTGAGTGATAAGATATATCGACAAAATACATTTGTCTGCCGGCGATGTCGCTTTGGCACCTTTAAAAATATTCCACAATTTTTCAACATATTTTAAGGTATAGTACAGGGTCGAGTCAAAGTCTTTTTTGGTGTATCGCATGCTAAACAAAAAGTTTTTGAAGTAAAAATGGGTTTGTTCTTGTGCCGTGTTTTATTTCGTGTTGCGATAGCTTTCAAATTTGACTTAGGTATATTTTTGTTCTGTCGCAGTGGTTAGTACATAATTGTCACTGTAATCCGAGTTAAAGTTTTGCCTTCCAAGCACTTTTGTTATTTTAATTTAAAACAAATTTGCATATTTATAAAGTTGTGGTTTTATATGTTTATTTGTATTATTAACACAAAACAAGTCACTTGAAATACCATACAATGGACGTTACAATTGAGATAAAAACAATTAAAATACACCCCAAAATAAGAAGTATATTAAAGAAATCCAAACAACTTGGAGCTCTTGGTCTGAAGTTAGCCTTGAACACTTGTGTCTCATTAAAGTCCACTAGTTCAAAAATATCGGACATGTTTGTAGGTGTATAATTATTATTAATGACGTGCGTTTTGATGATTGAATTGCTGTGAACACTGTGTGTACACGACCGTAACGGATTCTATTCGGATTGGATTCTATTTTTACAAAGCATAATAACTCTACCACTGTACTTTTAGGATTGTTATATAAATTGTGAAATGGTACATTATATTTTATTTTTACAACATATTTTTAAGAGCGCGACATTTTTTTTCCGTGTGCTTTAATCAACTTCAAACGAAAAACTGAAACAAAATTTTTTCATCATTTTGGGTGTGGGCAATACCACTACAATAACAGGCCATTTCTTGTTATAATTTTGTTGGTATATGTAAATAGAATACGAAAATAAATGAGAATTCATGGCAACAAAAAACAATTTCATTATTTTCAATAAATACAAGTTAAATTGAATAATACATTGTCAAAAATAAACAGGGATATTTTGTTATTGATTTGTTTAAAAAAAATTTGTTTTCAGACAACTTTTCATTCGAAACACACTAATACTTAATAAACACATTTTATTAACCACTTGTTTTTTATTTCGCAGAATAATATTTTTGAATATTTTAATTAAAAAATTTGTTCAAAAAGTTTAAAAAATCACTCGATCGATTTCGACTTGTTAGGCCATCATCAGGAGTATCTACTGATTTGTAAAAGTAAAAATTTTATATATAGAAGAAAAAGCAAAAAATAAGCAAAAGGAGGGAGAAAAAATAAGCAATAAAAAGCAATAAAGAGCAATAAAAAGCAATAAAAATTAATCTATTGATCGCGCCAGATGTGCGATTAGTCATCGGCTGAGTAACAAAATTCAAGGTATATTGAAGTACATTTAATTACCCGACGTATTAGTCAAATTATAAAAAAAGGCGGGGTCTGTAATTGGTGAGAACCGGATTTCTCTCTGTTCGTGTACCATTTAACTTCAGAAAATCATACAGCTAGCTTGAACAATTTAGACATATTACATATACAACCCAAAGGCAGACGTTTAGATACCTTAGAATCTTACGAAATTCGAAAATCAATATTTCTTAACCAAAATATCCTTAACGAACAGAGAGAAATCCGGTTCTCACCAATTACAGACCCCGCCCTTTTTTATAATTTGACTAATACGTCGGGTAATTAAATGTACTTCGATATACCTTGAATTTTGTTACTCAGCCGATGACTAATCGTTCATCTGGCGCGGTCAATAGATTAATTTTATTGCTTTTTATTGCTTATTTTTTCTCCCTCCTTTTGCTTATTTTTTGCTTTTTTCTTCTATATATAAAATTTTTACTTTTACAAATCAGTAGATACTCCTGATGATGGCCTAACAAGTCGAAATCGATCGAGTGATTTTTTAAACATGTGGAACAAATTTTTTAATTAAAATATTCAAAAATATTATTCTGAGAAATAAAAAACAAGTGGTTAATAAAATGTGTTTATTAAGCAGTAATTTTCCAATATCCTCAACCAGTCAGACTTAAGAGCTTAAGTTACACGCCGATTGCACCACTTCGGTTAGTGCTACAATCATCAAAATTTTATAGGCTTCTCGTCACAAATAAACAACTAACCTCTAAAATTTTGGTGGTCGTACCGCTCTCCTAAGTGGTCCAGAACGGAGCACAACTTAAGAACTTAAGACTGACTAGTTGAGGCAGCAACTTATTTTTACAGCGTAACAACAAATAAAAGAAAAACAAAAATATACGAGATGTTTTACTGCCGCTCTTGTATGCTTTTTTTTAAGTAAACCAAAATATGTTGAAGATGGGTGTACGTCTTTGCGTATGACAACAAAATATTTTGTGTTTTATTTTTGTTCAAATAAAACTTGATTTTTAATTAATACGGTGTAATAAACCAAAATACATTTTAATCAATCAATACTAATGATAACCCCAAATTTAGTTGGTTGTTATTATGTACAACCAACTAAATTTGGTGTAACACTAAAAACAAAAATCCAATTTTATCGACAATTGGATTTTTTTTGTGGGTTTGTGTAAAATTTACAGTAAAGATTAAACATTAGGATACGGTTTATCCACGATATTGAAACTTGAGAAGGTAAAATATCACACATAATAATTTTGTGTACGAGTATTATGTGTACTGTGGTAAAATATTCCTATGTTTCATTGTCGTCGTTTTGTGTGCATTATGTCACTGACGACAACAAAACAGAAATTTACATTGTATTTGTCGATTTTTCGAATAATTGTTTAAATAAATCTGCAATAAACGTAATTTTAAAAAAATAATTCTTTAAAAAACAACTTTTTTTAGTTTTGATAATTACAGTTTAACTAAACACTTTTTTATGGTTTATCCTTTATGTTTCATCTTACCGATCACGTTATCCCGCCAACGAAATGTCACCTTATAAATATTGCATAAGTATAACTGGAACATTTTATAATCGCTGCGGCACAAAATACAATACAGAAAAAAAGGGTTTGTGGAGTTTAATGGCGCACACTACATAGCAGGTTACCCAAATAATATACAAAACACAAACGAATATAAATAAAAAAATTTATTATAACATACAAAATATTTAATCTAAAATTCATTACACAAATAAAATGTGTGAAATTATGTTCATTATTTTTCTTCGGTACTGTATGTCGTGAAACAAAACCAAAACAAATAATACAAGTGCTGAGAGCCAAGAGAAATTAAAAACCTTATACACGCATGTGTCATTGAAAAATTGTGTATTTGCTTTATCAGTAAATTAGTAAATGAAAAGTTTCTCAGTAGGGAAATATTTTTATTGGAAATGTTTCTCAAAATATCAAAATTTATCGTGATTCTTCAGATAAATTATGTTTGTAGATAATAAAGCAGATTTATTGGGACAAGTAAAGATTTTTTTTTTTTGTCCCATGTAATTTTTTGTTCTTCCTATGACGCAAATGTTTTTGTTTGTATTTACCTACACCAACTCACGTAATTTTTCTATATAGAAAAATGGCCTATTATTGTAGTGGTATTGGTGTGGGATTTTTTTCAACACCCAACAAAAAGAAAAAATGCAAGTGCATTAAAATAACTAAATTATCACAGCAAACCAAAACAATACCGACCAAATGTCACAGTGGTTAAAACTTTGACATTTGGATAGAGAGGTACCGAGTTCGAATCCCGATAGGAGCAAGATGCAAGGGAATTTTCATCTACAGATTACGATCTGTGATGAAATGGAACACATCTATGACCCCCTGTCGGAGTGCAAAACTCATGGGCCGACCCATCTTCCATGCCAGTATAGGCTGCTATGGAGCTAGGGAATGTTGCAGATGGTGATAAAAGTCGGACCTATAGCCGTACGTCTTCTATTTGCTGCAGAAGAGCAGGGAGCGCTTCGGCCTCAAAACAGATGACATGGACTGATTAGAAAATCGCCACATGTTTCTATGTGATATGTTCTTACTTTTTATTTATTCTTTCATTCCATTATGTTGAAGCAGATAAGTGGGAACTAAAGGAAGAATAAAAACAATAACAAAAATAACATAAGAGAGCGAGGAATAGGATTTACATGTATTCGACCATACTCAGAATAACGAAAATAAAACGAATAACAAAAATTCTGTTTTATATTTGTCCAATTTTGCAGTCACCTAAAAAGAATATATTCCAATATTTTTATTTTATTTTTAAAAAACTTTGTATATTTGTTTTTAAAAAATAACAATACTTTATTTTAAAAAATTATTAAAAAACAATTTTATTTGTTATAAAGAAAGCTTAAAATTACTGTTTTTTACTTTTTGTTTTTTGTTTCGCAGAATTTCGCAGAAAAAACAAGTGATTAATAAAAATGTGTTTATTAAGTATTACTGTTTTTTAGTAATTTTTTAAAATGAAATATTATTTTTTTTTAAATAAATATACAAAGTTTTTAAAAAAAAATTGGAATATATAAGTTTAACAAAAAGCCACCAACTTTATAATGGATTTTATTCATTTGTACGGTAAAAAGAATAAACGAGCGAAAATGTTCGTCCATCTCTCTCTATTTAAAGTCCTAATCTTAATAAACACATTTTATTAAACACTTGTTTTTTATTTTGCAAAAATTAGATTTTTGAATATTTTAATTAAAAAATTTGTTCAAAGGTCCCGACCTAACAAGTCGAAATCGATCGAGTGATTTTTTAAACTTTTTGAACAAATTTTTAATTAAAATATTCAAAAATCTAATTTTTGCAAAATAAAAGCAAGTGTTTAATAAAATGTGTTTGTTAAGTGTAAGTGTATTTTGCCAAGTGCCTGCGGCAAATAGTGTAAAAAGTAGAAAGTCCTTGTTGGTTGTCCTCTTTGTTTTAATTATATGTTTATTCGAAAATTTAATTTTAAAAACGTAAATTAATAACATTAGAATTAACAATTTCTTTATTGTGATACATTTTAAAATAAATAGTCGGAAGAACTGGTCTCGGACATTCGTCCTTTATCAAATCTGGTTAATCTGGTCAAAATTTTGACAATTGTATGGTTGCTTATTTAACGTAAATACGAACATAACAGATAAAAAACGGAAAATAACTAAAATTAATACTATTTCAAAATGTGTCTTTCAATTATGGCCAGATTACGAAACATTACGATTTTTATCAAATTTTGTACATGGCAAACGTCTGTTTCCAAACAAATATTTGGTGTCAGATAAATGTATTTCATATAAAAATTGTATCATCCCTTGAAGCGGATAAAAAATTTAACATTTTTATATTCACCTCAATTTTTAACGTTTTAACTTTTTATGCGGTATTTAAACCCAATTCAAACACGTTTCACGTTTCACATTTATTATTTGCTGTGTTTTTTGCGAAATAAACCATTTTCGATTTTTTCTATAAAATACGCCAATGATAATAATAATAATAATAATTATCCCAATGACCTATTACCCCTCCCAACCGCGCGCGGGGAATCTCCATCTGTATTATTATCATTTTTTTGAGTATAATTCAAGTGAATTATTAACAAGGATATCGAGTTGCTTAACCAGTGAAATTGAAAAATTGGATGTTAAAACGGCAAAATATGTATATTAGTATTAAAATCAAATGTGATTATAAATGAATAGCTAAGTGAATAGTTAAGCAAAACGATACCCGTCGCAGACGGAAGGAAAACGGAAGTGGAGTCTGCTTAATACAAGTAGATTTGATAGATTTAAATAATTTAAAATATATAAAACAAGATAAAGTATAGCAAAATAAAATGAAACAAAAAAAAAACAAATCAATTAAATAAAAAACTATAGTCAAGAAAAATAAAAAAGTTTTTTCAACATGCGTTTCGTCATATTAAAATCGATTAAATGGCAGTTCTGATTAGCTTCGAACAGCATTCTAGAGAGTTCGATTCTAAACATAGGTACCGTTCTTAAATCTCGCGAATTTATATTTAAATTAATTTTACCTAGCAGAACTGGAGAATCGATACCGCCGGTTAGTAATTGATGAATAAAAACCACGCCTGCAACAACTCGGCGCTTACTAAGTGGTTGTAAATTAATTAGCTTCAGACGATCTTGATATGGAGGCAGGTTGAACATGTCCACCCACGGTAGCCCCCGTAAAGCAAAGCGAAGAAATCTTCGCTGGACTGCTTCAATCCTCTTAATGTGAACCTCATGATAAGGCGACCACACCTGGCTAGCATACTCGAGCAAGGGACGAACGAATGTTGAGTAGAGAGCCTTCGTAACATAAGGATCATCGAATTCTTTCGACGCTTGATGAAACCGAGCGCAGAGTTGGCTTGATTGATAATACGATCGATGTGTTGTCTGAAATTCAATTCACTGTCGCAAATGACTCCCAAATCACGAACGGAGCTGGATCTGGGAATGGCAACGCTGTTAACGTAATAGTCGCGAGAAATGGACTGTGCACGTTTTCGAGAGTAGTTGATTGTTTGACATTTACGGTCGGATTGTAATAGGCTCTTGTCGGTAGTGTTTGAAATCCCTTTGTAAATCTTCATATCATCGGCGTATATAGATATCGATGAATTTTTTATTAAACATTCAGCGTCGTTGATTGATAGAATGAAAAAAATTGGCCCCAGATGGCTGCCTTGGGGCACTCCAGATGTTGCTCATATATGAGTTGATACTGATGACCTGAACAGTACCTGTATAAACAGTCTTTGAGATAAGAGCCTACCCAACGGAGAATTTGGGGAGGAAAGCCAAGGGCCCTAAGCTCAAATAAAATAACTTCATGAGAAATCGTGTCAAACACCTTGCTAAAATCGGTGAAGATAACGTCAACCTCTTTCAATGCTTCCATCGTATTTAATGTTTGTGAAGTGAATTCAATAAGGTTTGTGGTCGTGGACCGTGCTTTGAGAAAACCATGCTGATTGTCAGAAAACAACGGTTTACAATGAAAGTATTTTGAATCATACACAATACTTTCAAACAGCTTGGGAATACTAGATAATTTTGCAATCGGAAGGTAATTACAGATATTTGACTTGCAGCCGTTCTTATGAATCGGAACTATAAAAGAACTTTTTTTAAATGATATGCGAAAATCAAGAATCCAAACACCAAAATTCGATATTTTTATTCATTTTACAATTTTAAAACTCAAATAAACTCGAACGACCAACTATTATTATAATGCCGCCATACTGAAATTATCAAAATATCGAAAGAAATAGTCAAAATATCGTATGAAATGCATCAATGATTAAACGGATCTATGAGATTTCTGGTGTGATCAACACGCCAGAAATCCCACATTATCTCCCAAAATACATTATGCACAAATTTTACCGTTGCCAAAATTGCACAATCAAATACTACCCGACAAAATAAGAAAACCGTGGAATTTCCAAAATGGTATTTCTGTCGTGACTCACACTAAAATTCTATTGGTTTAGTTAAACAAGATTAAATAAAATACAAACGGTTAACATATTTACAAATAATATATTATATTTGGTTTAGGAACCATTGACACTTCTTTCTAATATACCAAAAAAATTTAACCGAATTAATCAAAAATTTATTCCATCAACAATTTTTCTGCATCAAGATTTTTAAATTTTTATTTGCTTGATCGTATTCAACTAATAATGCATCTTTGTCGTGCAATTTTACGTTGACACTTTGTACAGTTGTTTGATTCCAAATTGACAAGTTCATTCAATGCGTCTATAGCGTTCCCTCTTATCCTCATTTCTTCTGTTATTTGATCCAATTGTTGTCTTTTTAATATAGATTTTGGTGGTTGCACACACTCAGTAGTAGATTCAAATGGTTTTGCACTATTTTCATTACCGCCTGTCATCAGATCTGCCAGTTGATTTTTATTACTATTATTATCCATTTTAATAAGCAGCAGATAAAATACTGTTGGCTTCACCAGGTAATTTAAATTTATTATAGTTTATTTAACGCGTGTTTAAACGTCAAGTTTCTGATAAACTAGATGTAAAATTAGAAGTTCGTGGAACTTATTAATTATTATTTTCTTGGGAAATTCCAAAATAATATCAAATCAGTAAAACATAGAATCCAAAAATTTCGCTTAAATCACATTATTAGTTATAATTATTATTTTCAATACAAATTTAGTCGAATTAGTTGCATCTAACTGATGTCCATCCAGCCAAATTGATATTTTGCTTGAGTGTAATTATTAATTATTAATAGCAATTGGATTTTTATCAAATATGTATATGATATAGCGCTATTGTTAATTTCCAGTAATCGCAATTATTTAAAATAATAATGTATCATAGTAATTCTATGATACAAGGGCGCCGTACAAAATCGGACTTGCTCAATTTGAGAATAGATTAGCATCTAATAAAAAATGTAAAATGTGAAACTCAAAACGAATTAAACTGCTACTATGCGGATTAAAAAAGAAAAGTTAGGAACACAATTATAAGGATACTAGTTGAATTCCCTCCGCGTTGAACGAAAGAAATTAGAATTATTTTAAACTTCGAATATTTTGCAGGAAATCAATCGACGTTGCTGTAGTTGAAATGATATATCACACATATATATCACACATATATCACACATATCACACATATATCATGAGCATATATAACATGAATTCATAAGGTGCTGCATTCAATCAAGGTCGGAAGCATCAAATTCCCATTATTGTAAAGAAGTGACCATATATTGATATTTTCTTGGAAGGTATTAGGTGTATGACTTAATTTTTACACATTTTGCAGCAAATTTATTTTATATAAAAAATATGTGGGCAACAGCGAATTTAATCTTGGAAATATTTTCCATCGTTTTTTATTACCTTGTGTCATCTCTCAGGTAACATATACGAATGCCGTCGCGAAAGATATACTTGCAGACTTCGATGCTATAAAGTCATCGACGAATTTATGCACATCTTCCAGCCTTTTGGTAGTCGGATGGGCCCAAGTCTGGTGAATAAGCCGCGTGCGGAAGATCTTCCCATACCAAGTTCAAAAGGGTCTTCTGTGCCACGCGAGCAACGTAAGGTCGAGCGTCGTGTGCTGCATGATTTTCCTGCTGCCTTGCCCAGTAAATGGCCTTTTCTGATCAAGTTTTTCACTCAGTTTGTTCAATTGTCGGCTGTAGCGTTCTGCAGTCACCGTCTGACCAGTTTCCAGGAGTTTGTAATAAAGCATACCCTTAATGTCCCACCAAATACACAGAAGAACCTTCTGTTATGTTTCGGCGTCGATGTACTGTGTTGCCCGGAATCTATTCACAACTTTTTACGTTTGTGATTCTCGTAAAAAATATACTTTTCATCACTCACAAATAATGACAATTTTTATTTTCTAAAAACGATTCTGAATACAATTCTTCTTCAGCTCCTTTACAACTATTGTCTTTGTTAAGTATTCGTCTCGTCGCCCATAAACGTACTGTAAACGTGGCCATGAAATCTCCATCATTAACAATTTATGTTGCTCCAAAAGAAGTCACTTGAAAGCATGAGTTGTGCTTTCGAATGTTTTGTAGAAACTGTCTGGATAAATCAGTAGTTACTCAGACGTAGGTACGCTAGAAGATGTTCAGGTGGGTTACTTAGAGGTGCCAAATTTACTTTTTCGTTCGAACAATATACATTTTAGTCGACTCATTGTGAAACTTTAGAGCATAACAATGCAAACAAATGTTATCTATTTGCCCAATTGAAACAATTGTTTCGAATGCTAATTAAGTTAGCTCACGTTGACAGAAAATTGTTTTCATAGGGATTTCGGGCGGTCAGTTCACTCCGGCTAGAGCTCAGTAGTGTCGTGGGGGATCCGAAATTTATTGAAAACCTGAATTAGACCGCTTTTACGAAGAGGTGTCAAAGAGAGGCGAAACTACGACATCAGTGATCATTCAACCCACCTCACCAAATATACCCACCTACATTTTAGATCATCCTGCTCTCAACTTAAATTATCTCATGATTTTGATAACACTTCAATAAACAAATGAACACCGATTGATTTTAGATTTCATTATTTTTAAATTTTAATGAAGCATAAAAATTTAATTATAAAATTACTGGTTTTTGTAATTAAATTTTTATTTTAAAGAAAATTATATAAAAAAAATTGAAAATAAATTAATTTATGAAAAATTTAATTTCTTACAAAACTAATAGCATCTTAATTTTGTTTTATTTTAAAGTGCACTATGAGAGCCAAAAAATTCTTAAATTTAACTCTAACTACAAAAAAAATCCTAGTTCTACTTAATATTAATTATTCACATGCAAATGAGGATAGTGAACTAATACTAATGTATAATAATTATAAATATTGTATAAATAAAGAATAGTTAATTTATCAAGGTACCTTGTTATTTAAGCGTTTATAAAAATTATCCGTTGAATTCCAAATATAGCGGTTGAACCGTTGTTATTCCCAAAATACGAAGGTAAATTTCAAAATAATAAGTCCAGTTGTAGTGTAGCGCGCGATGTTAACAATACAGCCGTTGCGATTTTTATTGTTGCGACTGTATAATTCATTTATTACTGATGCAACGTATTTTAATAATTTTTGCAAAATTTTTACGATACAGGCTTATGTTGTATTGTGATGTGTAATATCGATCGTTTCCCACAGTTTTTGTTTACACTAATGGTTTGCAGTCACAATGTTTTATTATGAAGACTATCAACACCAATACTTTCATAAGCACGAATATTAGGATTTAGTTTATTAGAATAGTTTTTATTTTAAGTATTAATTTATATGGTTTAATTTATTAAACGTAGGTGTAATTATTAACTTAAGATTTACACTGTAGCACATAATTATTGTACATTTTAGAATATTTTATTATTATTATTTATTATCATTCATAACGTAGTTAAACTTATTATTAGAAGTATTAACTCAAATATTATGATTTTATTTTATATTTAGTTTTATTATTAGATTTGGATTTAATTATATTTTTGGAAAAAAAACATATCGAAAGTTTTACGGATTTTTTCCCAAAGCACGTTGATTTTTATTTTCTCAAGTTCACTTAACGGTTGTGGTATAATTTTATATAGTTTTTTTTTCGTTTCACATGTTCATATAACACAAATTATTCTCATACTATTTCTAACTACACTTAGCTATATTACTATCTACAATTAACTATCGATAAGGTTTTATAAACTTTTGTATCACTTAAAATTTATTAACTATTTACGATTAAGTGTTTTTTTTTCATAATTTAAATAAAAGAAAATAACTAAACCTTTTTTTTATTTGGAAATGTTCCGAAATAAACAAATTAATTTTTTGTTTAATTTTATAATTTTAATCAGAGCACTTGGCTTCTTAAAATCTACAACCAAACTGTCCTCTCGGTTTTTCGTGTCATCCACAGTATACATTTTCCCGCCCAAAAATAATACTACTACAATACGACGAACATCAATGGATGAGATTATAAGAGGTAGCATTGCATTTAACGCGTTGGCTGTGTTGGTTTAAAAACAACTGATGGCAAGGAAAACGTTGAATCATTGTACGTCGGTACACAATGGAGACAGTTAACTTTAAATCGGCTCTAAATTTTTCTATGGATTGACTATGTAGTAAGCGATTATTTTCCAGCCGTGCTTCACGCTATTGATCACACATTTCAGCAGCCCTAGAAGAACAAAAAAAAAACTCTCGAAAACAAAACGTTGTTGTCGACATATCGATTCAATTAACATTTTTGCATATACTATACTTTATCGGCTCCATCAAAGATCTATCTATAATAAAGATGAAAAAAATTAAATTTCACAAAAAAATGTGTACCTCTCCACCCTTCAAAAATATCATAAGGTTGGTTCTGGACATGCAACTTATACATGGTAAAAGCTTTATGACGATCAGTTGAACTACTGAAACTCCCATTCGGAACAAACAGATATTTCTGGGAAGTAATTGTATTGGAACACTTAAACCCAGGGTGCTGCCCCCTTCAAAAATATTACGAAAACCTGCTCATTTTTATATAAAATGTCTAGGAAAATTTTGAATCTGATTGGATGAATGGTGTGAAAACTTATCTTAAGAAGGGCCTCCTTTATACATGGGACGAACCCCTATGATTTGAACATGTCACTATTTTAATATAACCCCTTTCGTAAACTCATGAAATATTTAAAAAATGGAGTTTTAGAAAACAAATTTATAGATGCTCCTGGAGCCTGGGGTCCAGCCCCTTCAAAAACATCGTAAGAGCGGTTATGGACATGCTACTTATACATGGTAAAAATTCATACCGATCGGTTGAGCGCCTGAAACGCCCATTCGTAACAAACAAGAAGGCAGAAATTCATACAAAATTTGGTGAAACGGAGTGAAGCACAAATTTAATACTTAACTCCGTTTTACCAAATTTTGTACTTACAACATTTGTGCAGCTCACCATCGAAACACGCTATTAGTTGCTTTCCAATCGACCACCGCAAGTACTTATAAGCACTTATGGTTTTTGTCTTTGCTAAATTAACTACTCACAACAGCTCTACCATTTTATTATGAGTAGTTGGAAGCAGTTACGATAAATTTGTCTGCTAGGTGATTGTGTGTAGTATTTTTCTGTCAAAAATATAATTGGATGTCGTATGTGAAGAGCTAATAAAATTTCGGTATAGATATTTTTTTATTAAAAAGTTATCACAAATAAACTACACATTTGTAGGTTATGTTTTGCTTTTGTATTTTTTTGTGCTTTCCAATCGACACTCTAAAAAATAGACATTTTTTGCACTTACAAGTACTTGCGGTGGTTGATTGGAAAGCAACTATCAGCTTTCAATAACTCGTACTACATACAAAACGACACAGTAGTCACTTTTACGGTATTTACATTAATTAATTCAACAAGTATAGAAAATCAATTCTCGTATGCTCGATTTGTACTCAAATTTTGAAAATCAATATAAACCTTGATTGACGAATTTATTTATCTACAGTATGTGCAACAAGAACGTGTACGGCAAAAAACTAAGTAAAAATAAAACTAACATTTTTTTTTGTTTTGAAGTAAAACTTCTTTAGGCACGCTTGACTTGGGGACTAAACTGGCAAATGCGAGGCGAACGAAACAATAACAATACACAACAACAACAATAAACGAAAACGAAATCATTTTCCTTTAGTATCAGGATGTGCCATGACAATTCATAAATCCCTAGGTGGAACATTAGTTGATACCATTTTATTTTAATAATTGGTTAAAAAAATTGGAAAATAAGAAAATAGGAAAATTGGTAAATGGAAAATTGGAAAAATTGGAAAATTGGAAATTTCGAAATTTGCAAAATTTAATAATTTGCAAATTTCTAAATTGGAAAATTATAAAATTGGAAAATTAGAAAATTGGAAAATAGGTAAATGGAAAATTTTAAAATTGGAAAATATGAAAATTGGAAATTTGGAAAATTGGTAAATTGGAAAACTGGTAAATTGGAAAATTGAAAAAGTATTGGAGTATTGAAAAATTGGAAAATAGGACTATAAAAAAATATGAAAATAGGAAATTTGGAAAGTTGGTAAATTGAAAAGTTGGAAAATTGGAAAATTGAAAAACTGGAAAATTGGAAAGTCATAATATAGACTTCTATGTCACTGACTAACTCACTCGAGAACGCACAGGGTGACCATTTTTTTTTTTATATTTTAACATCTATGTCACTCACTCACTCCAGAACGCACAGGGTGACCAAAAAATATTCGGCTGTTTTATATGTTTTAAATATGTATTTTTTAACATTTTTGTTTTTGTTAAAACCGCTATATGGTTTGCCGTCTGTCCGTCTGTGTGCACGATAACTTGAGAACGGATGGAGATATCAACTTAATTTCTTCACTAAAAGTTCAAGAAGTTCATGGGAATGGTCCCTATTGATTTGGTTTTTTTAACCCCCCTCCTTAAAATTGATATTTTTTTTATTTTCTATTCTATTTTGGTTTCATATAGAGCATGTGAATGTGGAATAAAAATATATCGTCTGGATGTGGTTTTGTATGGGAGGTGTGGTTATGGGAGTGGTAGGAGTGGTGATATGGCAGGGAGAGGGGTGGGATGAGGCATTTTGGATTTGTTGTGGGAATTTGGAATTTGGTGGATGAGGGTTTGTGTGGGTGGTGTGTATGTGGAAGTGAGTATGAAGATGTTAAAGGGTGATAATATGGGTGGTGCGTTATGGGGTGGTGCGGGTGTGATGGGTTTTGGGGGTTTGAATTGGATAGTGGGTGGGGGTGGTAATAATGTTTAGGTGTGGTGATTTGTGTTTATTTTTGTGGAAAAGCCATTTTCTTTTATTTTATAGGCAACAAAAATGCTTATAGAGTTCGGCTCCGAACCTTTTACTTCTTTTTTTCTATATTATAGCTCCATTCCACGCGAGGTATCACAAAAACCGATTCTTTCTTCGTTTCTTTCCCCGTTTGCCTATGATACAGGTTTTAATGCGACTTAAACAAATTTTCGATGAAACCACACTACACAAACATAAATGAACTAAAAAATATTTTAAGGCCATATTTACTATGCGAAGAGATTTCAAAAATGATTTTTTTGTCCATTTTGTTACACATACATAAACATTATCTATTACGACTAGGTGGCCTTGAAAAAGTTACCAAGTTTCAAGGTTACCTCTTGTGGCATCAGACACAGGCTAGGTGACACTCGAGAACGCACAGGATGACCAATTTTTTCTTTCCAATATTATAATTTTTCTATATTATATTAGAAATATTAAATATATATTAGAAGTTTTACTTCCGTAGTGTGGTCTACAGCACACTTAATTTTTTTTATATGTAATTTTCGTTTTCTTTTTATAAAAAACTGGCAAAAAATTTTGATGTACATCAAATTTTTTTGATGTAAATCACATTTTCGCGTTCTTTTAGCGGAAAAAATAGCAAAAAAATTTGATGTACATCAAAAAATGGAAATGTAGATTTTTACTTCCATTTTAACTACCACATACACATATTTATATACATATATTACGTCAATCGTAAATATGTATTGTTAAATATGTCAAACGCGTCATTTGAAATTTTTTCAAAATGGTTTGTTATTGTTTTCAAACTTTTAATTATCGAAAATTTGATTTACATCAAAAACGTAAAAGAATTCGTTATTAGTTTGTTGTATTTTCTAGGGCGCTATCAACTAATATATAGTAAAGTCACCATTACTGTTAATATTCCGCAACTCCTTTTGTGCATACTATCAACCCATAACTCGCGCTAGAGCGCTCAAATTTTTTATATGGTACATTTTAAACAGAATGAAGATTACATGAAAGCCCATAAATTTTGTTCGGAGATGAATTAGGTGACTGAGACGGCCAATTCAATGTTGTGATGCCCTTTTTAAGTTTAAATTTCAAACAGAGTATGCTATGGTGTTTTTGATCGTTGTTTACTTGCAAGATCCAATTAGAGCTCCCCGCTCCAAACCATATAAGGACAGATGGTAACAAATCTCGTGAATAAATTTTATTCAAGAAAAGTGCGATTATGCGATTAGGATCCGTGTGGAAAGATTAATTTACAAAAACCTTGCTTGGTGAAGCGTCCCCATACATGGAGCTAGGGCAGGTGCTCCACAGTTCGGACAATCCTATTTTTTTGCTTAGTTCGCCAAACACTCCTTTTAACATTAAAACCCCAAAAGGATGACTCTTCGGAAAACACAATATTCGTAAAATCATTGTTTTTATAATCATTTGCCTACTGTTGTCGCTTTTCTATGTATTTTTGTGTTGCCAGTGGTTTGACCAAAGTATTTCCATATGCGTAGCCATGTTCCATAATTCTAGTTCGTATGGTTGTTTTTGGAATAATAATATTCTTTTTCGACAATTTGTAACGGCACGCTTGTTTCGGTTACCAGGTAATTTTCGGGTGTTGCTCGTCTGAGGCGGGTTCATCAAATTTCCGAAACAATTTAGTAGAGCCGGTTACAAATAATATACCTGGTTTCTAATAAATATATACTCACACGCTAGGTTTCTAGGCAGCATCACTAATTCCAACCAAAATTTACTAAATTACATTACTAATTTCTTTTTTTTCACAAAAAAAAACGAAAGGGAAAGACATGCGCTCGAATTAATATACGTATATGTGCACGCCCCTGATTACTAAATTGTGTTATGTTTACAGAATATATATACATACATACAAAAAAAAATTCTACCCAAAAAAAACTACGTTGGCTCAATTCGTGGTTTCTATCAATTATATAAATTAACTAAGATGATATGTGGAATCATAAATTTAAAGTTATTAATTAATCAAATTTTACCTTTACACGTTATTCTCGTACTTGCGAAGTATCCATTTCAGCTGGCGGTATCCATCAGGTTGACAAACATTCTCAAAAGGGTAATGTGATTGAGTAAACTTTATTATTGATGCCACATCCACACACTGTTCCGCAATTAATTCGCTATCGATAATTTCGTATCCGTAATTTATAGCGGTGATGGTATTGGTTGTGGATTGAGTGTATGAGATTGAATACTTTATTCGATATTTCAAAGTTTCATTGGCTTACTAATTTTAATATGATAATTTAGAATTTTGTAACTATTAGGTTTTATTAGGTATTCACTGAATGTTTTTGCGGTATATTATAAACGGTATATGATTACTAGTAAATAATTAAGCGGGATTTTTATTTTTACTAAACTTTTATTAAATTTTATAAACTCGTTAATTTTATTAGTACAGGAATTTTTATTCACAAAGTTTATAAATTTTACCACCATAAATTTTCATGCGTAGTCAAATGGTAAAATATTTAGTACATATTTCGATTTATATATAACTTTAATTTACAATGTTTATTCTATATCACCACGAATTTGCCCCTAATTTAGCAACAAGTATCATATTCACTCCTCACCAATATAGATACAGATACAGTTTTTTTTATAGAACAATCGTAAGTATTGTTCTCTGACAATCAAATCGTTTACCACAGAAATAACTTTATAAACAAATCTTTATAATCATTAAGTGATAACAAAACAATTTAACTTAACTAATATTAAATAGTAATCGGTAAACTTTAGTAGTTTTCATTTTACCATGTAACTTAATCACACAACACAATTTAGCGGCCATACAAAACCATACAAAAATCTGTCCTTGTTAATTCGATCGCATCACCTTTTATAGCCAAAATTTATAGGGGAAAAGTTAACCGGTGTATTATCTCAATACAAATACATCAAATTTATGGTTATCTCTCTCATCATCACGTCATCAAACATTTTAATTATTACCGAGTGTCCCGGTAAATCGTTACAAATTTTACAAGAATCCAGCGTAAACGACGAATTTTCAGCAAATAACTGTATGATGGCCTCATCCGCCTTTTTTGCACTGGTTCGGATTTTGCCTCTATCTGGCAAATCACCCACATTTTTATTCATTGAATAAAGTGTTTTTTATATAATTAGCTGCACTTGCAACCGACATTTTTGGTCCTTTCGGATGTGCACTTAAAAACACTGCCAAGAGGAATCAATAGGAAACCTATATAAGCACCGCCCATATTTGTTCCTATAGTTTTAAGTACAGTTATGCGGTGCACGCTTTTGTTGAACCTACTGTATGTATATTTACCCCCCATATTACAGGATTATTTGTGAATAGTCCGCAATCTACAAAAGAAGTCGAGGACGCGTATCTTGACGAGGAGGTGGGTTTTGCTTAGCCAAAATATTATACATAAAGGGTTTTTCAATAGAGACGCTGGTTATAGCAGCCATGTTGTTAAAGCAACATCCATCAAATTTGTAGTGAACTATTCAGTAGTGTACGACAAATTGAAATTTATCCTCACCATAACAGCCCTGGTGAGCTGAAATTATGGTGACCAAATTCGAGTCAACCGGTTCCATCAGCCAACACTCCAGGAACTTAAGGTAAACGACCATAGATAACGCCGTGTGTTCGTTGATCGGGGTCTGGAACAGTTGAAAGTTGACCCAAATTTCGCAAAAAATCATCTTTAGCTAAGAGACCCATTTTTGGATGAAATGATATGTGAACAAGCCAAATTGTCGGATTTTGGGCGCTAGCAATCCAAACGATATACATCAGCACGAAAGGCATTCCGAGAAAGTCACTGTTTGGTGCAGATTTTGTTCTAGTAGAATTATCACGTCTTGATTTTGAAAAAAATATTTTTTATTAATTCAGGCCGGCCGGACTAATAATATTTTAACATAAAATAAGATATCATGCCCAAAAATTTACTATTAAAAAACCAAGGCTGCATCATTTTGAAATGCAATAATTGTAAAGGCTAACGGCTTCGATGACTCTCCCACCGAGAAACTTTAGATTTGAACTTCGGGGTACGTAGCAGCCGGGATCAGCAAATATGCCGCACTGCGTGCCCCACGTAGGGGCGGATTATATATAGAATCTATTAATGACACCTACTAAAAAGAAAAATATTTGCACCATTTTGTTATGTAAGATTTTGTAATTGCAAGATTCTGTACTTGCATCATTTTAGAAATCCCTTTCCATCGCAAGTGTAGAATTTCAACAAAATCGGTTTCGAAATGGCCTAGTTCCATCTCTATTGACCGCTTTATCGAAAAATCATTTTAGAATCCCATTTCCATCACACGTATCAAATTTCAACAAAATCTGTTAAGAAATGTCCAAATTCCATCCTTATTAGCCATTTTCTAGAACTTTATCGCAAACTCATTTTTAAATTTTGTCAAAAAATCATTTAAGAGTCCCATTTTCCCACATGTCAAATTTTAAAAATTCAAACCGAGATTTCCTAAAAATTGGGATTTTTTTTTATACAAAACCGGGATTTTGAAAATCAAATCATTTTAAAACCCTGGATTTTGAAAACTAGGATTTTTAAAACTGGGATCTCTGATTTAATGTTTGTTGAAGCGCATTTCAAGCAACGTTGCTTTGATCTCAACTCGTCGGGAATTTATAATGTTACTCTCTCGTATTAGTTCTATGAGGGTATTCTGGAAAGTTTTATGTGCTGCTCCTTGCGCTTTCAACTCATCCAGCATTTTCCGTTGGATTGCCACTCGTGGTTTCTTTGGTTTCAACGTATTGTTTTCCGACATTGCCTGACGTCTGATACCACATGACGATAGGGTACGTTCCAATATATTCGGATTTTTTACATTTTCTTCACAGATTGTATTTGTAATATCCTCGTCGGAATGGCCGCAACGATATTCTGGCAAAACAAAAACTGTAGAGTTCATATTTGTTATAATTACCACCCGCTCTTCAAACGAAAATAAAGTGACACTAGGAGGCCACCTCCCGTTTTATTATTGTCGGTTATTCTAATTGTATTCTTTAAGTATGTCCAAACCTGTCAATTAAAATTTCTTAATATAATAATACATTACTAGACATTTATATGGTAATTTCATTAACATACCTTTTTCCAACCGTTTTCGTCACGTATTTAGCTTTCGGAATTTAGCTTCGGCCTTAATCTTTGCCAATAATTTTTGGTTGTCGATGAAGCATTTCCAGTAGTAAATGCACCAAATACCTTTTCCGGGTGTTCCTCAATAAAAGTAAGCGTTGTCTCAAATTGTTTCTATGGTTCTTCCTACAAAATAAATATGTACAATTATAATTATAAGGAAATAATTACAATTTTATGTAAATAAAGTAAATGAAGATAAAATTGTATATGTAATGTTCTTATATCGCACGCAAATAATAATAATAAATAATATTTAAAATATCACAATTACTTATTTTTATAAAAATAAAAGAAAAATTTTAATTAATTTAACTTTTTGAACAACAAAACAAAATTACATTCTTTTCACATTAAATGTATTATATTTTGTTATGTCAAGATAATTTGAGGTTATGATTGTGTTTCACTGGGTATCGCCCAGAAACAAAAATATCGTGATAAAATATCGAGAAAAGGGGTCGAAAATGATGTAATATACTAATTTAACGATACTTTATATCTTCGGCATATCATTGAATTGAAGCACTTGAAATATAAATAAATTAGTTAAACACATAAAAATTATTTCAAGATTTGATTACTAATTTGGTAGACCACAGTGTTATTAAATTTCAGAGAGAAATGTAGATAATTTTTAAATTAATTTCCTTATCGAATAATTTCAAACTGGTGAACGAAACAACGTAAAAACGTAATTAAATTTATAAAACTTATCACCTATGACTATGAAACCAATTAATCCTAAAATAACAGGTCAAAAATATTGTCTAATGACAGTCCCAATCTAAGTAAGATGTGCCTTAGTAGTGGTGCTCTCTGCTTACCTAATACATATCGCGTTATCAACTAAAATTTTAAATGTGTTGCTTTTGTACTGCATTGTAATCTGTTGTAGTGCTTTCTTTGAAATTGAAAATCGCGAGTGAATTTTAATGCGATATGATTATTAGCCACAAGAATAATGATATTGTTACGATTTTGCCTTGTCACTCAAGGTTCGAATCACTGGATTGTGAATAAATACAACTGCTTCAAATTTGAACTCACACAATTTATTTACACAACACAATTTATTATACAACACAAAATTCCCAATTAACTATTATAATTATAACACACTTTTTAATTATCACTTTTATAATCGCTTTAATAATCACTTTAACAATCTTTCAATTTAACCTTCACTGTATCACGTTTAAAATAAGACTCAGCATTCCACGTCAACGCGCGCCTTTATATACCAAAATATTTGTTTCCAGGATAATCCTAAATGCGCATCGAGCAAATATGTTAGTATAGAAATAACGCCTAAATGTTGAGTATAAATCATAAATGCATTGACCAATTAATGAAATTAAGTTATTCTATTCTAATCCAGGTGTCACCGTAACAATATCTTTTTTCCGGCCAGAAAAACAATTGTGCTTGCGTTAAACCCCACCATACACAAATCTGTATATAAAAAAAACATAGTTTGTAATAGAACTTTGTTTTCTTTTTCATGATTTTCTTTCGTACACGATTTTTACTGACACAATTATGATCGCGCGCCGGAAAAGGGATATAATGACAAACTCGTTTGTTATGTAGTTACTATTTTGTTCAATTTATCTTATTGATAATAATTTAGAAAAACACTGAATGTGTTCATAAACTCAATTAATATTGTTAACAAAACTATGACTCTTATGTTTAAATAAAGCACAGGATTGTTTTTCATGGAAAACGATCCTCAGTATACCAACGGAGGCGTTCATACTGAAGATCGTTCTCGAAAAAATTGAAAACAATACAAATATAGTTAAAGATCTGAACGAAGATGCGAGTTGAAAGTTATTACTTGTTTATTTAGTGATGTTAAAAATGCATTTTTAATAAGGTAGATCGCAAATTATTAATTAATTGTTTAATCGTGAATAATTGGTTCTCTCTAATCTGGAAGACAGACTACCATCCACATTGTAAATGAAGTAAGTTACAACTAGTTGTTTGGATATTCTAATCTGGTTAGCATAGTAATCTTAATTTCGATACCCAACCTACTAATATGCCCCTACAAAACTTTAGATTAAAGCCTGCTTGTTTGTACATCATTTGGTTAAAAAGTTACATTATTCTTTTTTTATTGGTCGATAACTGATTTTTAGTATACATCGTTTTGACAAGTTTAGTCTTAATTACAACTATAAAAGTTTTGAATAATTAAAAATTTGTTATTGAGCCAATAGTAAATATTTAAATAAAGTTTTTAATGATTTAGGGCTCTTTTTATTTCAAATAAAATAAAATAATTTATTCACAAAGCTTTCGATGTCTCATCGACATAATTTTCAAATCTAATGAAAATCTTAACATATAAAAACGTTGGTGCATATGCTCGATACCACTAATCTCGGAAACTATATAGACCCCAGATTTTGGATATATGTTTGTCCTGTCTGTAAGCGGGTTTCTGTAAATATTGGACCCTGCAGGTGGCGATGTAGCTGAGATATGAAAAACCGTTCTTTCTCTGGAGCCAATGGACCAACCGTCACAAAATTTTGGTCGTGTTAGTCTGGCTTTATTACAGGTGGAAATTGTGGACTCGATAGGTGGCGCTGTTATCCGATGTATTACTAAAAATATATTTTAGCATACATAGCGCGATCACAACAATAATAATCACACGGAAACAAAAATAAAACAAACCAAAAAAACTAAGTTCGATGTTCGACGCATTTGATGCTGTCAAAAACAATTGACACAATGAAAATTAGACCAGATGAAATTGACAATATCATTTCTGCGGAAATACCAGATGAAGATGTTGATGTTGCATTAATTCACATTGTTACGACTAGCATGATTCATGGCCCATGTGGTGCCTGCAACATCAATTCGCCCTGCATGAAAAATGCACAAAGCGTTATCCAAAGGATTTAATATCAGTAACTGGACAATAACTGGAAATGATAGATATCCATTATATCGTAGACGCTCTACAGATGATGGTGGACATTCCTTTTTTTAAGAATGAATAATCAAGCAGGTGACATTGAATCGCTACTTTCAAAGACATATAAAGCGCGGAATATGTCGAATATTCCAGCTCTGTCAAATCCTTCAAATACATATGTAAATATGCTCACAAAGGTAGCGATATGGCTGATTTTACATTTCAAGGTGTGAACGAAAATGACGAGTTAACACGTTATCAAATGGGCAGATATATAAGTAGTAATATGAGGCTGTATCGCGTATACTTTCATTTTCAATTCATAACTGAAATCCTTCGGTTATCCATTTAGTTATACTTCTTGTAAACGGCCGACGTGTATACTTCACAGTTCAATATGTACAACAACAAGCAACTATACACAACCAAAACCAATTTCAGTGAGTTCTTTCAATTATGCCGAGAAAACACTGATTATAGGCGGTTTGCAAAAAGTTTACTATATGCAGAAATTTCAACTTATTTCACATGGAACGTATCAAGAGAAAAATGAAAGCAACGCGAACGAGTTCGGGTAGCCCAGTCGAAGCTCATCTTGGCATCTTTTCTTCAAATGATCTCGGCAGACTATCCTACACCAATGTTTTACAACCCTATTTTTCAGATCTTAATTTCATATTTATATTAGTAAGAATTAAAATTTTGATGGCAAAATTTTTGCGGCCTGTTTAAGTCCAACGCCCCCTAATGGCTCCTCAGATATATGGTATGCCTCCCTAGGAGGAAAGACTGTCCTAGACAACGTGTTTTTATTTGGGGTTACTCTTGATTAATGTCCGCGGTTCATCATCATTTACCTATCTAAAAACAGTTAATAGTCATTTACATGAAACTTATCAAAGTGCATTAGGCATTGGAACAGATACAGCATTAATTTCAAGTCCTCATCAGATACGTAGTTTATTTGGTATTATGTTAACAACCTGCTTTAAAAATAATCCTAATGAACTATGGGAACAATATAAGAATGCAATGAGTGAAGATATTTTACATGCTTTACATACTGCACGTGGCAGTTGTTCGAACCGAAGTGGAAGTGATTTATTCAATCCCGACAAGCAACGTGAACAGTCATTCAACATCGATGTTTTGAATTTATTTGTGCAAACAAACAAACCAAAATTATTACCAGAGCAAAAATTAATTTTGCAGTAGCTGAACAACAAGGTGGTTTCTTCTTTAGAGATGCTCCAGCCGGAGCCGGAAAACATTTTTAATTTCATTAATATTAGCTATAATATGATCACTACAATATTGCTTTGGTTGTAGCATCTTCTGGTATAGCTGCCACCCTACCGGATTCTGCTTTAAAATTGCCATTAAACATTCAAACAAATGAAACGCCACACAAATGAAATATTAAGCCACACTCCAGTACGGAAAAAGTTCCTAAGCAATGCCACATAATTTTTTGGGATGAATATACAATGGCTCATAAATACTCATTAGAAACCTTGAGCTCTTTTTCACTTAGAGATCTTAATGGAAACGACTGAATTTTTGGCAGTGTATTGAATTTGTTGTCATGCGATTTTAGAGAACAATGCCAGTTATTCCGCGATCAATGTATGCTAACGAAATAAATGCCTTTTTAAAATCATCCTTTTTATGGCGGAGGGTCCTCACATTTAAATTAACGACAAATATGAGAGTGCAAATGTTAAATGATCCATCTGCTGCAAAATTTTCTACTCAATTACTTGAAACTGGTAACGGAACCATGAATGTCAACCTCACAAGTCAAATTGTGAAATTTCCAGACGATTTCTGCCGTCATGTATATCCAGAGACGATTAAATTCTAAAGGTTTTTCCAAATTTTCGTCAAAACTACAGAAGCTATATCACTGGTTAAGCGAAAGAGCTATTTCGAAGGCTAAAAATATTGATGTTAATGCCATCAATATTAAAATACAAAATACGCTGGGCGCAGAAATACTCGTACATACATTTAAATCCATTGATAGAGTCGTTGATGAAAATGAAAGTGTTGATTTTCCCACCGAGTTTTTAAATTGATTAGATCTAAGATCTCCGATTCAATTAAAACACCTACAATTTCCAATTCGCCCGGCATATCCCATGTCGATAAATAAATCAGAAGGACAAACAATGAGTGTATGCCGCTTAAACTTGGAAAACCCATGTTTTTCTCATGGACAATTATATTGCGATGGAAAACCACAAAATTTATGTTATATACACAGAAGCTGGCGAAACAAAGAACATAGTACACACATTAGCATCATATTACCATGTTTTATATCGTACCATTTTTCGACATTTTTCACTTATTCTTTCAATAAAAACATTTATTTTGTTTTAATCCGTTTGAATAAAAAATTAAATTTATCAAAAATTTACAGAAAAATTTATTACCAAGAAGTCCTGTGCGGGACAACTTCCGCCGAGTCAGCTAGTCTTTATGCATATACATAATTCTTCTGTACGTGTGTATGTGACTGAACTACTCCTAAACGGCTGGACCAATTTTAATAAAATTGTGTGTGTATTTGTGTGGATGGTTTAGGGTCACAATTGGACTCGGTAGGTGGCACTGCATCGGGTTATAGGAAATTTTTTTTTTGTTTTTTGACGAAAATTTTTTTTAATATTTTTATTTTTGTATTTTTCACATATCAGAAAATATAACCCTAAAATCTCACCACCCCCAATATTATTGTATATATGTAAGATTTCTTGTAATTGAACTCCTCCTACGGCAGAACCGATTTTAATGAAATTTTGTGTGTGCGCGCGTGTGTGTCTTTGACTATAGATTCCTGGATGGTTTAGATTCACAATTGAACCAGGTACGTGGCACTGCGATCACGTTCTAGGATTTTATTTTTGTCAACATTTTATTTTTTTTAAGATCTTTTGCATATTAAAACATATAACCCCAAAATATCATCATCTCCACCACCCCAAGCTTTTCTGTACGTGTGTTTGTAATTAAACTTCTCCTAAACGACTGGACCGACTGTAGGTGGCACTACGATCGGGTTCTATGATTTTTTTTTTAAACGAAAAGATTTAAATGTCTAATACCCTTGACAGACTAGGATTAGCTAAACGCGTTTAATCATTTTTTCGAGTTTATCTCTTAATGTGTCAACTTCAAGATTAACTAAACGAGTTTTGTTTTAGGTTTAGTAACTAAACCGGTTTAGTGCACAAATCTCTCAATATTTTGAAGCTTATCGCATAAAAATGGGTTTAGCGAGAGCGCCATCTAACAATGAATGTTAATATTTATAAATAGGACAATGCCATTTAGTACTGTGATACAATGATAGATGCCGCTTACTTTTTGAGATATTCCTTTCGAATTTAAAAAATTTTTTTTGTTCCTATTTAAGTTCAAAATACACAAATGTGTATGTAAATAATGACAGGTTGTAATGTCATCCGTATTTTAACGGATCTTAGTTAAATTCTTGAAAAAAAACACAATAATTTGATAACACATAAATTAAATAACATTAATTATTTCTTTTTAATCACATCAATTATTTTATTATTATTATAGTTAGTGCTGTTTTTCTGACGAAAACAAAATTAAGCGATATGCACAAATGTATCTTGTGGTCTTCAGCTTACACATACTTCTATGTTTCACACATTCGTTTCTCGTAATTGAAATGTACATACACAATTGTGTATACAGGTCGCGAAAGGGTTATATCTCATTTCCTGCCTGCCAGCACAATTGTGTGGGTAACGAAAACGAATCATGTCAAAATTTATTTTTGTATCTGTTTTGGTCCAACTTACACATTTGTGCATTCCTCTTACCGTAGAATGCGTATTGTAATATACAATATTGCACTATATTCGACTTCTAGTGCCGGAAAATATACCGTAGTATTGTATTTGGAATTCATATTTTTTTAAATCTGTATTCAAATCTCCCTGGAATCTGACAATTCCCGCGCAGAAAAAAATATGGCGGATACTTAGTGATGTATTAAATATATATTGTATTTATATATTCATTTGTATTGTTTATATTTTTTGATTTTTATGTTGTATTTGTATTAAAATGGAATAGGAATTTTGAGATACAATTAAAACACAAAGTTTAGGCTTTATAAATTAAATTGCGTTTAATTAAAATATTTTTTTTATTTGTACCACAATAACATTTGTTTAATACCGATTCCGAACAAACATAGCGCTACCGTATTTTATTATTGAAACACGGTTTGCTAAACTTCATAGTGTGTCAACCTAATTGGATTTGTAGTAGATTAACTAAACTAGTTTAACTAAACGCGTTTAGCTAAATCCTAGTCTGTCAAGGGTATAACTCAATGACAAATGTCACTTAGTATCTAGTTTATGGAAAATTCGAATATCGAAGAAACAAACGTAACGCTGAACCCGCTTATAGCAGGCAAGCCAACGTTCGGCAGATCTGTCGGGTCCGCTAGTTTTTATATAAATTTCTCAAAACAAACATAAAAAGCCTATACAGTAAGTATATTTTTTCCAAATGCAAAGTAAATTTTTAAACAAGTATATAAAATATGAATATGATTTTAAAAATATTAACAAAAATAAATGAAAATATATACATGAATTAAACAATGAAATAAATTTAGCACAGAAATAAAGTAGACAAAAAACGAAATTAAACAAAATAATTGTAGCAATTGCCAATGTAAGCGCAATTATTATTTATATTAATAGAATTAATAATAGATTTAATACAAAGCATCTCTAAAAATGATCTGTTCCTAAAATTTCGTTCTTTTTCTAATAATTTAACAATATTTAGACTAATTATGTGACTGAATTCTTTAAATGTGTTGTAAAAGTGCACTACTTGTTCTTTATCATTTTTTCATCTTTACCATCCTTTCTAACTCTTTTTAGTTTTAATTTATACATTTTTACTATATCAACCATAATTTCCATTTTTAATTTAATTGACAAGCGACACATTTTTAGTTTTTTTTGATTTTGAAAAAATCTCGCTTTAAAGAAAACTGTACCTTAACCCGTTAATAATGAAAGTTGGGGGGGCGTATGAACGGTTTTGACGGTTTTTGAACGCATTCCTGCTTATTTTAACTTTAGTGATTTCTTTGTTAGTGCATATTATTTTACAAATAAACACACAAATTATCTAAATAGATTATCACTAAGTTTATGACATTGTGTTACATTATATACATACTTTCAAGTGTTTCGTTATCTTGCACCTATATTAGTTGGTATTTGTTTTATTTTTGCTGTTCAATATTTCAGTCTTGATCGACCAGTAAACGTAAATCGAAGCTAGTCAATAATTAGTTAAAATAAATGCCGGTTATTAAAAAACACAACGCATTAAGCGGGGGAAATGCGAATGAAGCCAAACCATTTACAACCAAGACGAAGCTTAATTGTCCACCGGAAATCGATGAAATACCAGCTGAAAATATAATTGTTACCGATGGCGATGGGCGACACAAATCCAAAAGGAAGGTTTCAGCCAAATGGTGGAAGTGTCAAACTTGTTGGAGGCGACAATCAACAGAATTGAATAAATAAATGAATAAATCGAAGAATCTTTGGAGTTGAGTATCGTTTGGTATCGTGCATCTGCCGCAAATGATATTTAGTGATAAACATTTATTTTACATTAACATATAATGTACAATATTTTGTGATAGAATTACCTATTTATATTTTATACATCTATCAAATAAAATAATTGTGATTTTATAAAAAAAAACATTTTATAATCTATAAAAAGGTACAAAATTTATATACAGTATGTTCAACAAGAGCGTGTACGGCATAACTGTACTTAAAACTATAGGAAGAAATATGGACGGTGCTTAAATCGGTTTTCTATTGATTCGTTTTGGGTGCTCTAAAACAAATAATAGTTTAACTGCAACTGTTTAGCGGATAACATATACGAAAGAAATGAGTGCGATTTATAGAAAACGATTTGGAGCGATGCTTTTAAGTGCACATCCGAAAGGACCAAAAATGTCGGTTGCAAGTGCAGCTAATTATATAAAAAACACTTTATTCAATGTATAAAAATGCTGACGATTTGCCAGATAGAGGCAAAATCCGAACCACTACATAAAAGCAGATTGAGGGCATCATACAGTTATTTGATGATAATTCTTCACTTACGCTGGCTGCAGTTGTGACAAAATTAGCGGAAAGGAATACTATTTTACCAAAAACAACCATACTTTGGTCAAACCACTGGCAACACAAAAATACATAGAAAAGCGACAACAGTAGGCAAATGATAATGATTTTACGAATATTGTGTTTACCGAAGAGTCATCCTTTTGGGGTTTTAATGTTAAGAGGAGTGTTTGGCGAACTAAGCAAAAAAGAGGATTGTCCGAACTGTGGAGCACCTGCCCTAGCTCCATGTAAGGGGTTGCTTCACCAAGCAAGGTTTTTGTAAATTAATCATTTCCACACGGAACCTAATCGCACTTTTCTTGAATAAAATTTATTCACGAGGTTTGTTACCATCTATCCTCATATGGTTTGGAGCGGGGAGCCCTAATTGGATCTTGCAAGTAGACAACGATCAAAAACACCATAGCATACTCTGTTTGAAATTTAAACTCAAAAAGGGCATCACAACATTGGATTCACCATCTCAGGCACCTAATTCCAATCTAATCAAAATTAATGGGCACTTATGAAGATTAAGCTGAAAATGTACCACATAAAAAATTTGAACGCTCTAGCGCGAGTGGTCCGCAAGATATGGAAAAATGTATCACCACAGTATGCAGATAAATTGGTTGATAGTATGGACAAAAGGAGCCAGGCAATTATTAACAGTAATGGTGACTTTACTATTTTTTAGTTGATAGCGCCCTAGAAAATTATTGTATTTTCATAATAAAAACATAAAAATATCATAGTTTTATTTTTACTTAGGTTTTTGCCGTACCCGCTCTTGTTGCACATACTGTACATTTTGATGTGATAGTGACACATAAATTGGATTTTTGTTATCTACAATGATAAAGAAATTTCCAAATTCGAATAGGTTCGATAAAAACATGTTTAGGTATTAAAAAAAATCTTACCACGAATTTGATGTGTGAATCATAAAATACAATTTGATAAATTTTCAAACAATCCAATGAATTTAAGATTTCATTTTAATATTTTTATTTGATAATTTAATAATTTGATTAACAAAAATTGACACAAAAATTGCACAAAGATAGTGTAAGCACCAAAAGTATAATACAAGGTCCGTTTTATGTTTCAGGCCGATTTTGTTTGTTTCACCGCCATTTTTGGTTTACCTGTCATTTGTCAGTTGAAAATATATCAGTCGTGGAAAATGAACACAGATAACGTTATTAAAACACTGTTGTTTAATCATGAATACGGAAGGAAATCGCGTGGTTTTTTTGAGTATGAGGGACATCCCTCAAGGCGGCCGCACGAAATTTGTCAAATGTGTGATATATAATGCAATTTGTTGTTGTTAATTGTTGTTGTAATGCATTGTACCGCTGTTTTGAGATCACACATTTTCAACTTTGTCTAGCTCGAGACAAATTTCGTGCGGCCGCCTTAATGGTTGCAGTACACTAAAGTAGTAACACATAACAGCTACATACATACCACCATTTTCGAGATAAAAGCCTGTACTATAATTATTACTTATTATATTATATATAATTAATTACAAATTGCATCGAATGAAGTGACATCTATATTACAAATAATATGTAATGGTTTTTATATGTTTTTGTGTTTACAACAAGCCCAATACAAAACACACATCAAAAGTGTAAATGGAACACGTTGTTTAAGGTTGCCATAGCCTTGAATTTGGTTTGATTTTTGTTTCTAGAAAACACATCGATTACACATACAATATCAAAAAAAATCATGGATAACGGTAAAAACGGTTATTGTATTGTATTATTGAAAAAACTACTTTTAGTCTATATATGATTTGATTTGTTGTCTGAGACTTTATTCAATTTTAACTCCTAAAAGATTGATTTTAAAATTGTGAAATTTAAAATTTAGTGTAGAAGTTTGAAATACAGAGATACATATCGTAATCTAGCTCACAATGAAATGGACGAAGCAGTAGGAATGTTTCGAAATTTAAGAAGCCAAGCAGATGTTGCCCGTCATTCTTATGTCTCCTGTAGCGTTATATGCAGGTTATGGCAACGGCAGCATGCAAATGCATGAGTGAGAGTCATAAATTGGACCGTTATATTCTAGTGCAAGTCCGCCGAGAGCACACTGCCCGATAATTACAGTCACGCTTGTGGATAACTGAAGACATTTATGTTAGTGACCAGACGATCAGGAATAGACTACAAGAAAACAATGTCCATGCTTGCCCCTCGTTGAGATGTCCCCTTATAAGGCATGGAAATCGAGAGCTTAGAAATGATTGTAGTGAAAATCCTAGAAATTGGGCAGAAGGGTAATGGTCCAAAGTTTTGTTCAGTCAAGATTCGGATTTCACTCAGACACTAGGGGAACAAGAATATGGAGCCAACCTGGTAACGCCAATTGACTAAGAGACGTGCAAGAAGTGCACAAGTACAGTGGAGGCACTGTTATGGTATGGGGTGGAATTATGAGTGGTAAAAGAACTGATCTCGTCTTTCCAGAAGGTAACTTATCGGCAGCCGATTTAGCATCAATAACAACGCGAGTGCAACTATACCATCTCTTTTAAGACCACTGGAGACAAATTCCGAAGGAGACCTCCTATACGTCGATTAGTTGCACGCCCATAAGATTCCAATCTATTAGGAATGCAAGAGGAGGCAATACCACTTATTAGGAAACATAAATAACTGTACTAATTAAATGGATTAAAAAGAAATAAAAAAAAATCTGAATTGGGCAAAATTCGTAAATTTGTGTTTTTCCTTCATTATAATAATACAATAACTGTTTTTACCGAATCTAGAAATAAAAATCGATCTTCTAGAAATAAAAATCAAACAAAATTCAAGGCTATGGCAACCTAAAAACCATATATTCCATTTACACTTTTGATGTCTGTACTTTTATGTAATTCACATCAATGTATTGTATTCATTGTTATAACATACACATTCTTTGGCAAACTATTACATAATTTGTATTGGTTATATCAAAAAGCATGTAATGTTATAAAGAGTAACGAAACAGAGAAAAAAAATTCATCAAAAAATTCGTCGGTTATGCAATTTAAATGGGTTATACCAGGGCGCATAGAATAATAAGGCCACACTTCTCCCTCTGACTATTATAGGCAGGACTAAAATTAAAAAGATTGTTTTGATTTTTATTTCTGTTTAGCTGTTATATTGATAAAAAAAATTGTAAACAAACAACAAGAAAAATATTTTAATAATAAATTACAAAATTTAATCAAAAGCTCTTCGTAAGTATTAATTCATAATATTATTATAAAATTAAGCATTCTAAATTGCTTTAAATATGTAAACACGTATGAAATGTGTACACATTTTTTGTAATTCTTACTTGTTACAGGCTCATAAAAAATGTTTCTTCTGTTTATTCTTGTTAATTCTTTTTATGAATATGACTGCCATCTACAGTTCAAGTAATAAACTATAGACTTAAGTTTGATGACATAGCAAGCAGTGTGGCCTGTGGTATTCTACGTACACTGGCTACACAGTACACTCAAACGTCATTATTTACCGTAATTTTTTCGTCTTTTATCAACAGGTACGAGTTTGACAATATTCGATTAAAATAAAATCGAAAATTGTTGTGTAAGTGTATTTTATAACCCATTTAAATTGCATAACCCACGAAATGTTTGATACAAACTTTTTCTCTGTTTCGCTACTCTTTATAACATATTACATACTTTTTGGTTATACCACAAATAATGAATTTATAATTTCAATATTTGTGGTTATACCAAATATCCATCTTGAAAAATTTGTACTGTAAACTGAGTTTTTTTAATTATAATATTTTAAAGTGGAGATTAATTATGATTAAATTATTTACCACTGTTTATTTACGCAAAATTGGACACCGATTTTGGCTCGTTCAATTAATGCATGTGAATTTTACCCTAATTTTAGCCCAATCTAAAAAAATTGGGGTTTAGTACTACCAGACAAATCGTGTTGCATCGGTCGGAACAACCAATAAACAGAAAGAGGAATATCTGGAGAATACTTGAGCGTTTCCAAATATTTTGTACGACTTTTTCAACGTGAGGCCGAGCGGTGTCATTCAGAAGAATAACTTTATTTTGCCTTTTCTCATATTCCGGTTGTTTTTTCACGTAATACACGACTCAAACGAATTAATTATAGGCTGTACCACTCGCCCACAATGAATTCGCCAGGTTATAGCAGTTCGTAGTACACAATGCCTCTTTGGTCCCACCAGATACACAGCATGTTCTACTGTGAATGTTCGTCTTTGGTGTTGCTGTTGATATCGATGGCAACGACCGGCCGGGTAAGCGTAGGATTTTTTCCTCTTGGGGTTATCGTATAAGATCCATTTTTCGTCGCCAGTCACTATCCGATGTAAAAAAAACCTTTCTGTTGGTATCAATTCATAAAGGATCCAATTGTCTTGCTTTCGAAGCATGCCCATAGTTTTCAATCGTACGGAAACTGTTAGTTGGGTCACCCCTAATGTACCGACAAGCTCCTCTTGTGTTTGAATCGGATCTTCATCGGGCAATGGCTCTAATTCATAGTCTTAGAATTTTTTTGGCTGTCCTAAGCGAGGCTTTTCTTCAACATTGAACTCATATTTTTTGAAGCGTTGACGCCATTCTCTACATGATTTATCGGTTGGAGCATTGTCACCGTAAACTTCCTTACGCATTCGATGTGCTTCAGCTTCCAATTAAAACTAAAAAATAGCACTTCCCGCAAATGATGTTATCACAAAATGTGACATATTCAACACCGTAAAAAAAGACGTTTTGTATGAAACTCAAAGCAATACAAACTGAATGTTAACGGCAGATGTCTAATCCGTTGAAATGTAGGATTAAAAATTGGAAAAAACTGTTTTAGTTCTTCGATATCTACGAAATGAGAGTCCTATTTTCTTGAGATGAATCACTCTCCACACCCCGGAGTATTTTTAATGGTATTAGTGCAACCTAGATTTTGGAATAGTAGGGACTAACGACTGTACTAACTCGTGCTGGCACGCGGGATCCAATTGTAATCCTCATGACGCTTAGCCCTCTGATGGGAAATACATGAAACTACCGACTATAGGGAGGACACATACATCACAGGCAATAAACATTTCGTAATCAGCGGACAACCGGTTTTCAATCGTGTAAACGAATTTAAAAAATTTAAATTTCGGACAGATACCGATTTTGGGTTTTAACCGTAACATATAAACGACGAAAAAAATATTTCTTCATGTATGCGTGTGGTATAGCCTGGTATGCTGGTATGTAATCATATCATTTATCACAGTTGCCGGTCTCTAACTCAACATACGGAAATACAACATAGCGTCATATAAATAAATACGTGTACGTTATTATCAATATATTTATTTATGATGTAAAGTTGGCATTATTACAGACCACGATTTTAGTAAATATGTCGGTTAACCAAACATTACAGTCGATTCCAACATAAAATTTTAAATATCGAAATTAGCTCCGTTAAATTTATTAATGATCGAGAATTCGCCTCCAAGTTACAGAATATTGTTGAAATTCAATCACTTGAAAACAAATAGAACAAAGAAAGTTACAACAAGATAATGAAGGTACTGGAACGGGACAAAGAAGGTGGCCACAAGCGAGAAATATAACATATCGCATTCAATTCATCGACCGTCGGGTGGATAAAGATACTGACAAAAACAAACACCAATAAACCAAAGTAACAGGCACCGATTTTGGAAATGTAAAAAGGTAGATCATTGCAAGGAAGATGCAGCATCTTGCAAGACTACCAAGAAATACGACGAAAGCGAGCAAGCTTTAGACAAGCGTGAGCTTTAGACAAACGTGAGATTACAAAAATACGAATTTGGAGTATCAGCGAATGAAGTTATCTTGGAGAAGAAGTTCAATAAATTTAACGTAACCGGGTTCAGTAAATACAAATTGTAAAGGCGTCACTTGATATTTTTGTTAACTGCTGGTACAAAAAGAACCTAGTCGACTTGCCTTACTTATTCTTGAATCGGCGATAAAATTCACAATGGTAACTTTCTCAGGCTATAAATTAGACAATTATTCATTAGGCTAAAACCATTAGGTTGCCTTTGACTTTCAAGTCAAACGGCTGATTTTTCTTTTTTTGCCCGGTTTTCGAATTATTTTAAGTTCTAAATATTAATTGCCAGTAAGGGTTTTCTTTATAAAAATTAAACGCACAACATAAAACATCCCGTGGCTGACTTAAGATTAAATACCACAGATGAAAAACCCGTTAACCAGAGCATCATAGGATGCGAGCTACACTGTATACCAATAATTCTACACATCAAAATGGGCATAAATAGCATGAAAAAAGCTGCACCATAATATTTATTCCAAAGAATATGAGCAAACAGAGCCAACATATCACATGTCATGTTGTTTATATCACCACTCCGAATAGCCGTTACTTTTCATATATTAGAAAGACATATTTTTATTACAAATATTTATTTTTATTAAAATTGTTCAGCTCACTCCAACCTGCATATCTCATTATGAATGAGAAATTCTAGCTCAAAATGAGCTATGGTAGGTTTCGGGTGGGTTAAAGTTAAAAAATTTGTTATTATGATAATTGAACAAATAAATGCCATACTAAACTGAAATAAACTCTGAAAACTTTAGCGAATATATAACCTGAACCGACAGAGCATGTAAAACTATTGTTAATGTTGCATACTGATGTTATTTATTAACGAACGCCATATTTCACAAGCATAATTTCAAAGTTAAACTTCTTATCGGTATGTAAAAATCGAAATTTTTACCTTCAGTTTGAAAAATAGTAAAAAGTAAAATTTATATTATTAAGGTAAAGTGTTGACGTGTTCTACACGCAGAGTATAGCTCCAGAGAACAAAAAGTTTTGTAGGCCAATTTTTATCGGGCAAAAGATTCTGATGTTTTTTTTATTTATGATAAAACGATAATCTTTACAGTTTAAGATTAGCGGCAAATACTTTCTAAGCCATTTTTATGGGAGTTGGAGTCTTGGCGAAAGACGTAATTATTATGGAGTTGGCAAATTGGTGAAAATGGTTTTGTTGTTAAAAATAATTCCCCTAGTGACCGCTTAACATCTTCTTTAACCACTTCTGGGATTCCAAGTAAAGCGTTTGGAATTTCTGAGCTCCTAGAAATTGTGTTGTACCTTCAAAATCATACTCGATATTTTATAAATGCTATACTTTACAAAGTATTTGCAGAGAAGTTTCCCATAAAAATGTATTTAGCAAAAATTTCTCTTTTCTATTTTGAAATGCCACATATTTGTCAAAATATTTGCAATAACTGAAAAAATTCAATTGAAGCTGCATCTTCCAATTAATCGATTTTAGCCAAAAACCATTGGGGCGTCTAAATGTTTGTAAAAAATACGAAGTTTTACATGGAACAGTTACTTTCCCTGGCTGTAGAAAAGCCACAGACAAAAGTAAACAAAAAGCACACCAACACACACATTTTTTTAAATCACTTGTTTTAGTTAGGTGATTTTAATTTTGTAACAGAAAGTAAAAAACTCATCTAAGTCTACCACTTGGTTGATGCTGAAATGGCTTAAAATTGGATAACAATTATGAATTGACCAGGCCCTAAAATGTCTGGAACGTGCTACAAACTGAAACTCAGAAACGATTGTGTGGATTAGTGCTAGCGGGGGTTATGAATGCCAATGACATGGAACAGGAAACCAACGAAGTCATCTTAAAATACATGAGAGGCATTGGTCACTAGAGAACGTTAGATCTGCAATTCGACTGTTGGAAGGTGGAAACTTATTAGTATTCAATTGAATTGAGTAATATACCACCGTCATTTGAACGATAGAAAACTGAACGGATTATAGTTTATTTGGATACAAACGTAATGAAAACTAGCAAGTGATATTTTGAAATCCCAGAAAGAGTAAGCATAAAGTAAACTTTATTTTGACAACCGATCGTAACCGATACGATGAAAATCAAACGAAGCTGTAGTTGAGGTTGACTTTACTGTGGCTGCACTAAACTCAAGAATCGAGAGAGAGCAACGATGATCTCACGAGAAAACATAATGCGAATTTATCAAGAACTATATATTACAAGAAAGAAACAATCACCCGTATCATTGAATACCATTGCATTTAAAGCCTCCTGCTTAGTGAACAGAGTAGGACAACCTCGTATAGCGATTTCTGTCACTCAGTCTGGTTACTCAAATTCAACATCGGGTTGTTTTGCTAGGCTCCTATTCTCAGTTGACTATTGCTTTTTAAAAACAGCTCCAACATCCTATTCCAGAATCCGCAAGGAATCGTCGCTGATTCTGCAACACAGCGAGAGAAACATCTGAATAAATGAGGTCGTCACTGTTAAAACATTCAGATTTATCAAAGTAAGACAAATACATTTATAAAGGGACTAAATCCTTACTTTACGCGATAGGCTAACTAAAGTAAGGTTAAAGAGTATTGAAACATTCATGTTTGCCTATACAGTTCACTTCATGCTGTTGACCATTTTATAGATAATATAAACTTGCTCAGAATTGAGTATTTCGACATGGAGTGGATTTATATTTAAACAAATTGTTTAAATGGTTGAAATAGTTCATTGTTTCAGGTGTGGAGCTTTAGTACAACTTGCGGCACGAAGAGTTTGTACTATTCGGCAGTACGATAAGCTTCTACTTCTACAAAAGTTGAGCTAACTGGGAAGAGGATCGACAAATCGTTACTTAGTGATAAAATAATCTGTGATTTGTCTATCTGATTCAACAATGTACAAAGTGCTAATAAATGCAAGTTGAATTAATTGTTTCCTACTGCGTCCATCTATTCATTAGAACCTTCCATTTGAAACACTTTGGAAATTAAATTACATGCAGGGTGCTTTTTATGTTTCAGGTCGATTTTGTTTGGCCACTATTTTGTTTTGGGTGATATTTGTCAGTTCGCATTTGACCGTCGTAGAGACTGATCGATAACAATTTATAATGGTAGGTGCTCAACATGTTGAAATAATTATTAAAACATTTTATTTAAATAATTGTTCATTTCTTGACAAAAAATCTTTATGAGCGGCGAAACACTTATTGTTTTACTTATTGGGGCACTGAAAACCCTCAATTGATACACCAAATAGCAAAGATATTTCTGTGTCCGAATTGATCCACGCCTACAGAACATGTGGCTCCAACAAGACCGTGCTCCATCACCCACACACCTCATCCTACAATGCAAAATATGCGAGAAATTTTTCCCAGTCGAATAATGTCAAAAAGTGGTGATATAGACTGGCCCCCACGATCCCCTGATGTGACCCCTCCCGATCTCGTTCTACGAGAGTACTTGAAGGGAACGGTACACCTATATAAACCAATCACAACCTCGATGCTTACGAACAACATCAGAAACGAAATTGATGAAATAACACCAGAAGTCTACGCAAATGTTACAACATTAAGAGTTTATCATTACTGATACGTTAAGCTTATTTCTGAAAGTAGCAGTAACCAATTAAACACTGTGACATTGATTATTAAGAGTGAAACAGTTTCTTTCCCGCAGGAAAAAATTTAATGAAGCACAGAATATTCTCTCGTACGCTGATGAGTGACTAAGATGCTTCACTACAACTTCTACAATTCCGCGCAAATATTCATTATCTCTCATTCAAGAATTAAAGTTATCAGATTAGTATCAACCTGTGTCGATGGATGCGGCAGAACCAGTTTAGGTGAACGCGAAATTATTTAATCACCCTGTTCTGTTTATATAAGTCTTATTTTATAATTTTACTATTGACTTCTTTATCTTCTAAAAATAATACTGAACATAACTATGTATATGTACTCGTATGGTTATTTAATCGCACATATGTTTATGTTGCACACAACGGAAAAAAATAAAATTATTGCTGATAAAGGAAATATTAATTTATCATTTACTATATTTTTATAGTCAAATATAACATTTCATGGGAAAAATCAAAAATGTTTAGCTTGGTTGTTGGTACCGTGTGCTAAACTCGCGCTTAATAATTTGTATGCATACTTTCACTTCTTATTCTTAGTATTTTCCAGGTACACAGCATGACTCACAAGAAAAAATGAAACAAAACCAAATTTATTAATTTTTTTAATAATTTAACTATTTTTATTATTTTTAATATGAAAAATTATTTAATAAGTTTTTTTATTGCTGACAAACTTCTAATTTTATGTCTTCGAACGACCCAAATTTCTTGTTTAAAGTAGAACAGGTAGTTTTAAAGTCCAGTCATTCTACTGAACGCTCTTTGTTTATGCGACGACGTTGGATAAATCACATTTATTTGATACAACAATTTTTTCTACTTAAATAGTAAACTACATAATCTACACTCGTTTAGTATATACAATTCTACACACATACACGAAATAAACGAGTACTTAATGTCAATGACCAGCCTCGTTGGTTAATGCTGTGATGGTGGGCTTGCTATTTTAGCAAGTAAATACTTTTTATTTTTTGTAATGTAAATTAACACTAACAACAAATACACAGATATGACATCACTTAAGATTATTATAATATCACGACCGTCTTTATTATTTGCCACATCACAACAACATTAAACATAATTTGATATAAAAACTATATTACATTTTATATTACAGATTCCGCATATCTCATATAAAATAAAAATGGTTGTTTTCCTTGTACTAATCTAATCCAATTATTTCCGTTTATCCGAATTGGCGGTTAGGATGTGTAGTGGATCGGAATTCTGTCGATTATACGCTCGAAAACTAATTGATTCCTGCGAATTTGACGGTGATGTTGAATTTGAGGATGAATTCGAATTTGATCTGCTGGTATTTCCACTGCTACTACCGAAAAATGGTTCGTTTTTATTTTGTGGTGACTCGGGTGGTACTGTACAATTTGTTGTGCTCAAAAATGGCACAGCGTTTGTTGATTCAATGCCCATATTGGGCCGGCTTGTTGTAACCAAATTTCTTAAAAAACTCATACTGAACTAAGCTAAATTGTGTTTGCTTAATAATTCACTTATGATTATATATTTTATGTATCACTTTTGAAATTATTTTTCGATTACGAACCGAATCGGTGCAGCGCTAAATATAAACTGAATAAAATAAATTCTGTATGTTTGTTTGGTTTGTATATGGTTTTACCTCCAAGACGCGATTTTTTAATTTTATTTTCTTTCTTCAATAGTTGCTTTATGCTTTATTTCACAAAGGCTGGCGTACAGACTGTCATACAAAGACGCATGTTATCAACAAATCGTACGTTATCAACGCCAGTTCGTTTTTATTTTTAACCTACATTACATTTTAGAATTGATAAGTAATAATAATTATCGTAATTATATGGTTAGATAGCTGTGGTCATATTTGACATTGCATTAAATAGTAGGTAAATTCCTTATTTAAATAAGATTCACGTACATTGATATACTGTTTGCAACCAAAACTACTACGGACCTGTTGCTGTGTTGATTGGACCACTTGCGAAGGAGTTTCTGAGCCTAATGAGTTTATTTATTTAAGGTGACCAAATATATAAATTTTCATAGTAGTGCAGTAAATTCTTAAACTAAAAAGATAACAGAAGGCGCTTTGGTCGGAATGCAATACCGTATATGAGTAGTTTACGAGAGAGATGCAAGATTTTGTATTGGTTCCTGCAAGTCTAGCACGACCGCATTTCTACCTTGAGAAAATGAAGAGGTGTAATACCGAAATAATTCGAAATAATCTAAGTGAAAAGTCAATTATTTAACCATCAACTAATTCTGAACAGTTGGAGGGACGATTTTCAAAAATTATCTTCTCATGCATGTAAACGAAAAATTAAATGCCGTTTCATAAGAGAAGAATACATCTTTATATGATCTGGCTTAGTGGGGAAATTCGATGTCCCATAATTAACAAATTAACAAAGTTTTAAATTGTAGAAAAAAACAGGGAAAATCTTGTAGAGATCTTCATTAAATAGTCGGGATTGAAACAAAATAAAAAAATTTAAAACCTCTATAGGTTAACAATGTAGTTTGTTTTCATTGAATTCTCCATGGCAACAAAATTCGATATTGATCCTTGCACTCCACCCACAAACTATAACCTAGATTTTAGACGAAAAGTCTGTGGCTTTCTTAACGTAATTTTCCAAGAATTCAACAAAAGGAGTGCTAAATGGAGAGTACAAAATATGTTAGCAAGGAGTCACCTTAATGTATTATACAAAAGATACTAAATGCGGTTATCTGAATTTTTCTATCCGAGTTCGGTTCCGGTCTCTCGGATCTTATCCGTTAGCGATTTCTGGTCGGTTTTCGATTAATGAGAAATATGAACGTCTCTATGGTTAGTAGAAACCATCCAGCAAAATATTACAAGATATCAGGGGAAAATATAGGATTAAATGCTCTATTAAATGCTCTATCTAGTAGATTAGGATTAAACGGTTTTATTTAATCCTAATCTACTCAAACTAAAACTGTGGGTTCTGATAGCTGTAGAGCAAGTTAACAGAACCCATATCATGAGACTTGAAATCAAATTTTAGGTGTAAAGTTTCATTGGGGCATGCTGTGAACATGTAGCCTCCCTTGTTTCTAAATCGTTTATACGGGCGAATAATTCAACCTTCGCGAGATGACCCGGTCTACCAGAATTTAACGGATTTAGATAAGAACATCTTGATAAAGTAATCTTCAATGATCCTACCTTGCATTGAAGATTATTTTGGGAGATTACGTGTGCCGAGGAATGACTGGCCAAAAACACTTTAGTCACTCTCACTGTTGCGATGGACCTTCACTCCTAATTAAATTTACTTTATAAACGGTATTAAAAATAAAAATCATTAGGGCATGAGGGGTCAACTAAATAAAAATCATTAGGGCATGAGGGGTCAACTATCTCTTAGACCCTTTACCTACTCCCGATCTCTTCACGATACTATGGACCATGACATCTCTAACTAGCTTAGTAAAATTAGCGTGGATATCCCAGCACAAGGTATTTCCCTGTGTAAACATATCGAAACTTCACGCTGCATATTTAATAAGCCAGGCCAAATTCATGAATATCCAACGATAACAAGGACAGTTTTATACCGTTCGATTGATAAGCAAGATGAATTGGCATGTCATTGAACAGCAGTAAAACAAAACTTCTATCAACACTCAGGAGCATTTCAGTGGCAAATAACGGAATCGACGGCCATAAATTTAATAGAGTAGAAGACTTCCTAAACCTTGTGTCAGTATAATAACACCTCCAAATGATATGCAGACAAACAAAAAAACCGGGGTTTGAGGCTAATCAAAAATGTTATACTCCACCCGTTTTTGATAAAACGTATAACCCCTAATGCTACCATAGAACCAAAATCAAAAAGCAATTTAAAAATCTATTTTAGAATGCAAAACAATGTACATGTGTTTACATACAACACATTAATAGCTCTTAGGTTATGTTAGGTTATGGTGGCTGTCCTAAAGGATCGGCATAGACACAGTTTAGTTCATAGAGTCTAGTTTAGAGCCCAGGCCCACCCCACATGCTCGTCATTTGTGCTTGACGTTAGACGGAGACACGATTAAAGCAAATGAAGCACAGTTTCCTTATCCTTTTCATCTTTACATAGCCAGGACATTAATTACGTGAGGAGACACGGAGTTTGTTTACATTCTTATGAGATGGGGCTCTGTAATAGCACTCGCAACCAAGGTGATTTGTAGCATTCGCAGAGAAATTAACTGTCTGATTCTTTGCAGATCTAGTATTGGCCAAATCTGCCTAGATATTGCACAACAGGCACTATTAATCCATCTACTCTTCGTTAGTCTTACAGCTTCCTCCTGAAGTATTAGTCTGCACGTACCGAACGGCATTTCAACATTTGCTCCGCTAGATGCGATGAGGCAGGTTGTACACCGGCCTCGTCTGCCCTAAAATTCACCAATATTAAAATACCCTGCCACTCACATTAAATGGATGTTGAACCAATCTACCATCTCATTAATAAATGAGAGGCAATCTATAATTGGCTATGTGAATATCCCTTTCACATATTCCATTACACCTCAACTAGTCTAACGCCTTTTTTTTGCAATGGGTCTAGCTGTTGTAGTGCTGAGCCAGTGTACGATATGAATAAACAAACCCCATCTTTTCCCAATGTCACTTTTACAAGAGTAAACAGCTATAGCCACGGCTCTCCAGCATATTTTGCGGTTCAAAATAAGCCCCAGATACTTCGCTTTGTCTGTGAAGATCAAGCTGATACCATTTAAAGTGACGAGGTCAATATGGGGAAGTTTGTACTTCCTAGAGAACTAAACCAAGCTAGTTTTGTGTGAATTAATGCTCAAGATCACAGCTGTTGATCCAATTGGACAGTATGATGCACGCTTTGTACGGGTTTACTTAGCGTACTTGGATATTTCTCAAAAACGCCGACAGCAACGTCATCTATATATGCAATCACCCGGAAACCACACTCTTCGAGTTCTTACTTTACCTTGCGGCGTGCCAGTACTCGCAAATCTGTTAATGGAGGATTCACCTAGACTAGGCACAACAATCCTGCTTTTCAGCATCTCATTAAGCCAGGCTGTAAGTGACTCCATTTCCAAGGAATGTGACAAAATTATTGCTGCTTCTAAATATAGCTCCTAACCAAGGTACCGCCAAGTGAGAGGTATTTTAGACATCCGCATGGATGTTGCCGTCAGGTCAAGCCGACTTAAAAGGCTTAACCTAAAATCGTGGTTATTATGCTGTTTTTTTTAATTAATAGCTAATTTATTTTTTGTTTTGCCTTGAAATTGGATATGGTTGATATCCGAAACATCGACAACTTAATGTTATAAATTATAACATAATCAATAAAAAATACGCTCAAATCCGGAATAAGTTTTTAATTGTATTGGCTTAGATCTGTTTATTGGTCACAGGATTTTGATCCTGTTTATCATTAGACTTACGAGGCTTGGTGCCCTAGTAACCCTTTGCTCTTACCACAGCCGGTGAGTTTCCATAAGCAGCTACATAAGCAGCTATAATACCAGGTGAGATCATCGCGAGAAAGGTAACTTGATATTAGCCAGAGATTTGGCGACCCATTTCAATGCTTACCGTTGCTACCTTATTTTGGCTGCAATTTTGTTACAGATGCAAATTTATATTGTTTTTAGAAAGAATACAAGAACGAAATTATCGGTTTTCTTTGTGAGTAAAAGTAGTAGTTTGAAGTCTAAGTCTGAGTACCCCATCTCCTCAGACCCAAGCTTGTTGGATTAAGACGATATCAATCCGCCCTGCATCTATTTTGAGCCGAAGAGCAGCAGAGACTGCTGTGCAGTGTTAAAGGTTGATTTGCAGGAACCTAAGCATTTAGATTGACCTGTCTGCTCTCACAATTGCGTGATGTCAGACCTTTCGACTGAGGCTGAGCCATTTTCTTGGAGTCTACGGAATAACCCAATTGCCTCTGCTATGTCTGAGCTCCTGACTTGTCATATTAACTTTCATCGTCCTGTAAATATTTGGCGTGTCTGCACTGAAACTATTAGGTGATCACGCATTTGTAACCAGTTGTTTGCACTATAGAGGCTGAGATGTAGTCACCCTTTGATTGTTCCAACAGCACAACCTACCAATTGAATATTAGAAAGTCTGGACTTAATTGTATAATTTCTAGTATTCCCTTTGGATCCCTAGACTCCTCTGAGTCTAACTCCGGGACCCTAGATTTTCTTCAACCAGTTTTTAGATGTTTAGAGGCCGTTTTCACTGTAAATTTTACCGGTTCCTGCACTCCAACAGGGCGGACTCGGCCCGGGGTTCCACCTCTTTATTAAAGGGCAGATGGAGGCTTAAGCGCATGCCACCTTACCTCAATTATCATGCACTATACTACGCCTCTGGGCGAATGGGGACTAGCTTCAGTTGGGATATTCTCCGTAGATTAGAAGCGTTATTTCTGTTTGTATCTCCTCTTCAATTCTATTAGTAGTTGTGTTTGAGTAATCAGTACCCCGTTGTGTTTAAGCTCCTTTGAGATCCGCCCTAATTAGGACTCTTCATCTCTTCTCTTTTAAAGGTACAATATAGGCTACTAAATTAATATCATGTTAAACAATTCCGCCTCCATCTTTTTTTTTACGAAGACAGGTGCACCTCAATCAAATGCGCTGGGCGGACGCAAGATGGCCGACCTACTGCAGATATCGAAATGAAATTACTTCCCTTGTATAAGGAAGTTCAAGAGGAACTTTGACTATATCTTTTTTCTCGGTAAATCAACTTTCTAGTCTCTTCTGGTGGAAGGTTAGTAACATTGGCTTACGAATATGAATTTCATACTGATAACCTCATCCATTTCTTCGGTCTTGAAGAATGCTCGTGTAATCCCAATTCCCAGGAAAAATATTACTAATATATTAACTCGTGGCCGATCAGTATCCTCCCCGTCTTGCTTAAAGTTTGTGAGCGCCAGGGCCAACTCATGCCCAAGCTGGAAGTTGGTGCTCGTGTCCGCCCGTTCCAGAGTGATTTCCGGAATTTTCAAAACACTACATTAACGGTTATGTACATTACTGAATTGGCCAAAGGAACATGGACAAGAGTAAGGTTACTGGTTTGCCCTTTCTCTACTTTAGCATCGGCCCAGCGTTCTCTTAGTTACGTCCGAGTCCCATTTTAATTTGTCCACCTCTGCTTAGGAACACTATAGGTCCTTACATTCATATATTTGTCTGTCAAACTCAGTGTAACCTGAACCAAGTATGAATTTTTAATGGAAAACCAGGAATGAAATGCATTAGGTCCTTTTACGCTTTTAATTTAATTAAATATTAATAGGATCAGTCGCTTGTTGTTGTAAGTTTTAAATTAAATTTAATAGTTTTTAATATTTTTCTGCTAAGTTATAGTTGTAAAGAAGGCTTTGGAAATAATTAAAAATATCTAGCCGAAAATACTAAAAATTTAGACCAATTAACCTTAATGTGAGTGACATGGCTACCCGGGTACCCTTTGCTTTTAGACGTCTGTTTTTGTATGTTTTACTTCCAATAAAACTTTAAATTTTATGAGAACTTCTAATTCAATTGGTAGATTACGATCATATTTAAAATTGAGAATTGTTACAATTTGGACGAACGTGGAAAAAATAAGTTTACATATAAAATGTATGTACGAACTAATCACTCAAATTAAGATATTTTGTCTTCACTCACATGAGGGTTAAAGAAAAAGTTCACTTATTGTCGGCAACCTAAAATAACAAATTAGTACATAGTTGAAACTCAATTGAGCAGCATGCAAATCATCATGACGCGTAATATCATGACGCGTAATATTAATGTTCTCTAATTTTCTATAATTTGAGAAAATTGAAAGCAATTTTGCATTGTTAGAAATTAAAACGTAACAAGTTCAGTCATAACTACGCTTTAAATCTAAAAGTTCAGACTGTATAGAGTACAAATATAGCAAACGTATACCAAATTAAAACAATGACAAGTACAAAGAACAAATTATAAAATATGTCGTGGCTTAGTCGATTCAAGATGTGTAGTCTATAAAAGATTTTAAAATGAAATGGATAGTAAATTCTCCCGAAATTACTGACGCGTATTAATGACTAATTTCTTTTTCTTTATATAGCTTACACTCGTATACCTGAAAAATTGCGTTGACCCAAAAACAATGTTAAACATCAAGTACTGACCTAAATCGTATTTGGCGTTTATGCTATATACATACATCGCACTCGCTCCCGCAGGTATATATTCATGTCTGCGGAGCGAGTGCGATATATTGGTGCCGCAACAATTTACACAAGTATGTGTACAGCATTAGTTCCTAATTCACAAATATCTAGCTCAACTAAGAAGATTAAAAAATGTCAGGTTCTAAATTCAAATTTGCTCACAAAATTTTACCACATTCATGAGTTTTACTATAATGTTGTTTGTGATGTCATTCATATTGATCTCCGAAATACGCGTAATTATGAAATACACTATTGATACCTTTATGGTGTGTGTATTTTTGTAGGTCATCAACCCTAAAGAATTTTCAAGAATATTTTTACGAAAATAATCAACATTACTATGCAAATAATGAAAAGATTATAGTAACGGTAATGTACGAAGTTTACTACCTAGTATGCTGAATCATCGCAACAAGATCGGCAAAAATATTTATTGGGTCAACAACATTTGGGTCCAAATCCACAACTTAATTAGTACATATACTCATCTCTTGAAAGTTACGACTGTTGTCAAGGCCACGTGTTATTCACATCAATTTTTGAGTGCGTATGTCGTCACGATTTACGCATACGAACAACCTATTTATAACAAATAAAACCTGATTTTCTTCATGTTTGATTCATATACATTATTAATTAATGATTATTGCATGGGTAGAGAAATGTAGTAATATGAAAATAAAAATTTATGCTTTTGCTTTCATGTTCACAGTACCAGCGGCGTCAAAACACCATCGAACTTCTAAACATTAACGATCTCAATAATTTTGTGTAATAAATCGATGCTTAGTTTAGTCACCACCATTTCAAAGGTCGTCAGGAAACAAATAAAACAATTTTTATTTTACAATTACGAAATAAAGTATTGTAATCGTGCGAACGTTTCAGGGCCGTCTGTATAATTTGCGATTTTAGGGATTGACTTCACGCAACTAACAGAGCTCTCAGGTTTGTTTGAAAATAGAACGAAAAAAAAATCTGCGTTTTTACCTTAAGGAAAAAGTTAGCAAACTTTAAACTGTTGCCTTAAGAAAAGACTAATGAAGCTAGGTAAATTTCAAAATTAGGGGTTTTGTTGTCATTTCCCAGACAAAACATGTTAAAAAGCAAATACGAACTAATTTATTGGTTTAATATATCTCAAAATTATAATAAATAATATTAAATACAATTTTAAAAATATCATTAGTACGAAGATAAATAAAACGAAGTTGGTTTCAATTCAATTGTAAGGGCAATTTTTTTTCTATATTGTGAGAGCTCTGTAAAATGGTATTTCTTTGGCCAAATTACAACAACAATGCTGTGTATTCAATACCAATTTGGAATTCGTTGAATTCCTACAGAGTTGATGGTATTGAAATTCCAATTCTATTTTTTAGTTACTGTGCTTGTCACTAGAGTTTTCCAAATTAATTTTTTTGTTCTAAATGTTGCCACCTTGTATATGTTATTTTGATTTTTTTTGACATTTTCAAAAAAATTGATACATACTATTGACAAGCGTTTTGTATTGATTTTTTACATAAAACTTTTTTTAATAATACATACTAATAAAACTAAATAATATTAAGTTTCAACAAAATAATAATTGTGGCATAGTAAATATATGATTATAATGAACTCATACAAAAAAAAATAATTGAGATAAAATTTTATTTGTTTTTGTCAGCATTTTTAGTTTTTATCGTGTATCATTTCTTATTAAATCAAATTTACATATATTCTACCAGCAGTTCCAGCTCGTCAGATGAGTTTACCCCAAGTTCTTCGTCTTTTTTAAGTAGTGAGGATAAAAGTGACCGTATCGAACACCACAAGGTCGAGAATTTCATTAACACTATTGAGAAATAAAATAATGCCGATTTTAAGCGGCACTTTAGATTATCGTGAACATTTGCAGTGCCTCTTTTTCTTATTTACCGATGCAAATTCATTATTTTCTGCCATTGTAATAAAATGAAAGATTATTTTATTCTAATATTAATAAAAACTTATTTAAATATTTAATAACAACGGTCACAGAACAGTATTTTCCCGCATCTACACAATTAGTGGCTAAATACAAATAACTAACGAAAAATATATGAAATGTCAAATACTACCAACCTTTAAAAATAAAACACCGGAATTCATTTGTTATTTCTTTTGACCAAGAATTGAATTCCAATTCCAAATCTAATTCCTTGGCAAATGAAATACGCTTTAAATAGTATTGAGACGCTTGAAAATTATAATTGTTTCTTAAGTAGGGCCAACCAGTTAAAAATAAAAATTTAAAAATAAAATAAGAATTGTGACGATACCAATTGTCTTTCTTTTAGATTAAAGCCAGGCCATAGAATTAGATTAAATAGAATGAATGTAAGCAACTGTCAAGTGTCACAAATTCGGAGGACAAAAGAAAAAGCATATAAATCAACGGGGCCGTATTTAGCATTTTTTTCAACCGAATGCAATGAAGTAAGGAAGTTAATTAATAGTTTTTATTTAAATATAATATTACCTTATTCCTAAGGATAGTCATGGTCTTGCCACAGCACTTAATAAGTTCAACACATAGATTGGATCTTGCTCATCATCAGAAGAAACCTCAAAATTAGCACAAAAAATATCGTCAGAATCATTTATAGAAGTTGGACAAACGTCGTGGGAAACAAATTTAGAATAAGATTGTTTCGAGCATCCAATCATGTTTTCTTCAGTATGTATATTTTCAACGACGTTAAATCCACACGGTGATTCGTCAATGAGCAAGGTGGGAATGGCCGATTTTCTTAAAAATTTCTTTTGATTCTCTGTTGTCTGTAGCATGAAATAGTGCTTTTCAAAATGCACCGAGCAAATAATTGAATTTCCACTTAGTACATCTTGCTCACCCAAGCAAATTGATTTCAACCATTGCTTTTTTAGTTATTCATATTTTGGTAAGTTAAAAACAAATGTTTACATTAAAAGTTTTGTAAAAAATTATACTTATAGCACAGACAAACATATAAGATTTTTCATTTGAACTAAAAAATGAAAACAAAATATATTTCTGATAATTCCAATGTCATCGTTGTAGCTGTGATTTTTCGTTAAACTGCGTATACGTATACGCAAAAAAACAAAATATGTTTGATTGTATGGAGCTATTTACAGAAAATGAAATCGCAATTTCAATTTTTACGTTTACATAGGATGAAATATCTCTTTTAGGTTTTCTCTGCTTATAGTATCCCAAAATTAAAATAAATTATGAAAGAAAAGCGCGTAGTACATGAAACAATCAAAACCGTCTTTTGGAACCATAGTAATAAGAAAAATACGGCACTGGTAATAAAACTTACAACAACACAGTACAAACCTCACCAATCACTTTCATCTTAACATGATTTACATTTTATTTTATATAAACACTTGTTAAACTTAACCATGGTATAATATATTCATTTTTGTAATTTTTTAGGCGTGTTTTGGCAGCTTTTCACAAGACAATCCACTAACTATTTTATAATATTTTTATTATTTTAACTAATCATTTCAATATTATTTAAAAGCCCAAAATTTCGCTGTCACTTTGAACAAAAACAAAAAGTGGTTTGACGGGTTTTTACTTTGCGATATGAGACCGCCATATGCATTTTTATATAACCATCCTGCTCTAACTTGTAGCACATGAAATAGCAAACTTTATATGGGTAAAATATTTACACCCATTCTATAGTATATAATTCTAAGAGCCATGCACAACTTATAATTCTTAAATAATTACAAAATCAGTGCAATGTTAATTTACAACTTTTATGAATAAAATATGATTACATTTTTTTTGTATTTTGATTAATTTATTATAACAAACATTTAATAATAGAAAAGCCACGACTAATATTTAATTTTAAGTTTTTTAACAACGTGCACAATTCAATCTGATGTTTGATCAAATAACTTTAAACAGGGTAGGCCAAGGGTCACGCCTTCGAGTAAAAATTGAATAATAATTGTTTTGTTTATAATTATTTTTTATTTTTATTTTCAGATTTTATTCATCGAACTTTGTTACAACAACATGCAAAATTACATGAACGAACAAAGGAGCAAAGTGGTAGAATTTTACTTTTCAATGGCCATTCAATTTTACTGACGCAACGAGCCTATCGAAATTATTTCAACACCAGAAATGCACACCTATCCAAACCGCAATTAAACGTTTAATTGCACGGTTCCGACAACAAGGTTCAGTGTCAGACTTGCCACGAACATGAAGACCGAAAATACGAACACGAACATGAAAACCGATCCAAACACGGTCCCAGCAAACAAACGCTGATAGCAGAATGAAATAGATGGAAACATTTACACACGTCGAAGCGAGAAAACAAATAAATTTACTTCGGTTTCTTCTATGCACTGCATTTTTACCCCCACCTAATCTCTTGTTTAGCAATTTCATTTCAAAAATTGTTATTTCATTTCTATCAGTCTCCAGATTTCAGCTGAAGGTAATAGATGTGCGTGGTTTTGAAACATATAAATGCATACGTATGACGATGTTTCTAAATGTTTTTCAGATGGAAATGGAAATACTTGGATAACATATAAAGTAAGTATGCAAAATTAAAAAAATGTGTAGTTGTATCTGAATGCGAATGACAATACACATTTGGTACATACAACCAAAGCTAAACACAATCAATAATATATGATTGTGTTTGCTTTTGATATAACAAAATACATACATTAAAAAAATATTATAAACCAACAGTTAACAGTTACATATTATACTCAAATCGAAATGAAAGAGAGATAAATTAGTTTTTAGGGGAAACAAAGCCGAGTTTTCGGTCGACAACAATACGAATAGCATGGAATTAGGTGCATCAATTTGAAGTAAAAATTGAGCGCTCTAATTATAAGCTGTTTATGCGCTCTTTGTGCGCTGATTTGTATTACTGGGGTAGCCTTCCAAATGTGCGATTTGGTTCGTTACAAAATATACATATAATGCACTGACAAAACTAGAGTTAATGCTACAAGTTGCTGCCAATTCTTTTCTTAAGCGCTATGTTTTTACCTGAGTTTGCCATAATATACGAGTAATTGAATAGTTATGTGCAGTCTCACGTCGGAATTTTAAGCATTTTTGTTAAAAAAAATGCTATATGGTTTCGGTTTGCCGTCTGTCCGTCTGTGTGCACGATAACTTGAGAACGGATGGAGATAACAACTTAATTTCTTCACTAAAAGTTCAAGCAATTCATGGGAATGATCTCTATTGATTCCCCCCCCCCCCCCCTCCTTAAAATTGATAGATTTTTTTTTTATTTCCTATTCTATTTTGCTTTCATAGCGCATGTGAACGTGGAATAAAAATATATCTCGTCTGAACATGGGTTTGTGTGGGTGGTGTGGTTATGGGGGTGGTAGGAATGGTGGTATGGGAGGTGGAGGGGGTGGGATGAGGTGTTTTTTGTTTGGTGGGCGAATTTGGGATTTTGTGGATGAGGGTTTGTGTGGGTGGTGTGTGTGTGTGTGTGGAGGTGTTAAAGGGTGATAATATGGGTGGTGCGGTATAGGGTGGTGCGGTATAGGGTGGTGGGGGTGAGATGGGTTTTGGGGTTTGAAGTTGATAGTAGGTGGGGGTGGTAATAATGTTTAGATGTGGTGGTTTGTGGTTGATTGAGGTCAGTTGTGATATTATGGATTGGGATCGATTGGGCTGGGTGTAGATGGGGTAGGTGGTTGTGGGAGTGGGTGGTCGTAATATTTGAAATACGCAAAACTCACTGCATAGAAGTTCTTTATAGGCAACAAAAATGCTTATAGAGTTCGTCTTCGAACCTTTCCCATCTATTTTTTGTCTAGTCTGGATAGAAACCAAGCACACAATTGATAAAAAATATCAACACAAAAAATATTTTTTTAAGAGAAAGTAGAGAAAGCAAAGGCTGCTAGACATATTTTGGTTTTAAAGTGAACCATATCTATCTTCAAGTAATATTATTTATTTAGTTTATAGTCTTTAATCACATACCGTAAAATAAAAGGCCTGCTACAATCCTATTTGGAATTTAATTAATTTTTTTAATCGATAAAATTTGCGCTAGGTGCCTTCCCTGGATTCACTAACTATAATAATAATCTTTGATTGATTTGGACTATTTATTGAATTAACTACTTGCTATTTTACCGTTGGTTAAAAACGTAACACAACTTCAATGTTAGGCATTGGAGGAGGAGAAGGAGAATTTAGCCCGTCCAATTAATTAGTTTCTAACTTTTCAGCAGCAGAAGTTTCTTACAAAAATTGTTGAAAACTTTTGCCCTCCTGCATATCAGTATCGAATGACAAAATTTTTAATTGTATTAAATTTGCAAATCGATCGTCGTTTTCACGAAGAAGATTTTACCTGATTTATATCTAATAACGAATTGCGTTATTTGCATAAAGATAAAAATGGCAAAAATTAATACTGTAAATGTATAAATAGTGTTTCCCAATTTCGACCGAAAACTTTGCATTTTAATTTGACAAATTTAGTCAAATAACTGCGAATGTAACTGCGAAGAAAAGCAGGAAACGCTCTTAAATTAATTTTTAAAATCTGGTATGATCGATGCTGTTGATATTTATTTGAGTATGGTAATAAGGATATACAATTCTAGGCAAGACTATTCCAACAGCTTTTCAAAATTTACTGTCACTACGCCGTTATAATGCAATATAATATAGGAGTACGTGCAAATTTATGATTAATGACATTTCAACGATTGTAGTTTTTCTATAGAAATATGCTTTGTGCAATGTCATTCTACAATGACGTCTAACAAACTTTATTGGCACTTATAAATGATAATATCGTAGCGTGAGAGAATATCAATAATAGACTGGATTAACGATGACGACTTCTGCTAAAAAACGAGCAATGGAAAGAGGAGATAAATTTCCGCGCAACGGAACAAACGATTGAAGAAGGCAAAGGAGAAATATAAAGAGATGCGAGTCAGTGAGAGTCAGTTGATAAGGAGACTAGAGTGTAGAAATAAAGAAGACTGAGTAAAATGAAGGAAGATGAGTCTTCAGAACAACGTACATCAAGATAAAAAAAGATGCGGAATCGATTTGAATGTGCAAAAGCATTGGTATCACAATCACAACGTAGTCAAAGATTACAAAAAAAAAACCGGGAACAGCATTCGCAAGCAACTACAGCATTGTGAAACGTTATTTCAACTTTCGAAACTGCTATCGATACGTTCTGCGAAGTAAATTTCAATCTATACACCAACCGTGACTGGGAATTAATACCTGCCTGAGGAGTTGCTATCGAGACCTATTTATTACTCCACTGCTATCGTCGCCAGATGCATGTCAGCAGTCATAAGACCGCCTCCGAAGACATATTGTAATTTAACCCAGATTCCATTCCAGACGTGATTCTGCAACTTTCCCGGATTTGGCATAATATTAATCGAAAAAACAATCAAGGACAATGGTACCTACGGGCCGTATGGGTTCTATGGCCAATACGGCCAAGCGGTCAGTGAGAAGCTACTGAATATGCCGTCAAGATTAACTCAAGATTGTGGAATCGTACTCAACACTGACCTAGAACAATCGTGAGTTGTTAATCTCAAGAATATGAGTCTATCAAGCACGTCTATGGATAGTTGCAAATAACTCACTATGCATGGATATAATTATCGATTCAGATGCACAGATCATCGACCAAGGATTGCTAAGAGTAGCCGATCACTAAGAACGGCGGAAATGAAGTCCAAGAAGAACCAAGAAGTACATACATCTCGATATGAGAAGCATCCCGAATCGTGTCGGCCTTATGGAATCAATCGAATGTGGAGGTCTTCAGAACGAGTTATGCTTTAATTTTCGCTTTAGGAATCAATATTTCAAAATAATGTTCATTTGTGGGTTAAAAAATGTCGAGTGTTGGCTACAATATGTAAACCCATCCATTTTATAATGTAGAATTCTATTTCACAATAAAAAGGTATCACACAGAAAAATAAAAGGTTACCACAACACCGAATCGGTGTTACATAGCATCCAACCGTTTGGATAAGCATAAATTGTATCCAATAGGGTTTTAGAAATAAAGCGCTAAAAAACATTTCTGGATGAATTAGTTTACGATAAAACAGATAAATGTTTGAACATTTCTGGTGTTATTAGCAATTTACACCGATTTTAGGTTTAAGCAAAGTTATTTTTGGATACGTCATTTTAAACCTTATTAATAAAAATTTTAGATTTTTCGGTGTGATTGAAACACCGATTTTACGTTTTTTATAACTTCTTTTTAATATTTGTTCGTACTGTTTCCTGTGTAATCACACATCACCGAAAATAAGTTTCGAATGAAATTTTCTGGATTACAAAGATTACACCAAACGAAGAAAATTTGTACTTGTTTGGTGTAGCAAATAACACCGCCTTGATGGTTAGAAATATCCAATATTATATTTAGGAATACTTATTCCCGTGTAATCGCATAACTCTTTTCGTATGTTTCAAAAAATCTGATAGGAAAGTATACTTTACACCAAACCAGTTCAAGGTTTCCCTATTAATAATAAAAATAAATATTATAAAATATATAATATTCATAATAACTAAAAATATTAAAACAAAGAATATAAATAATTAACAAAGTTTTTAAGTATAAAGTATTTATTGCACCTATTATTTCATATTACAAATTTTAATTTTTTTTATTAATATTTTATATTTATAGTAACGGTTGGATGGTTTTACTGTTACGGATCCAATCATATCTTCAACTAAACTATACATTCAATCAATTGATCACAAATTAACAAAAATAAATCTTTTAATATTTTATATATTATATTTAATATTTTAAGCAATGTTTGGTTAGGCCACAATAAGTTTCAAATACGGCATCACAATTATTATAACCACAAAATAATTGACCGCATTGCGAATTTGTTATGTTATGAATCAACCTTATGTGTTTTGCATACATCTTAAAATCTTTGTAAGTTCTTGAACAGTTTTTAGTCCGGCAACTATACATATTGTAATTGTCTTAAAAAAATTTAACTAAAATAAAGTTATCAAAAAAATTCAAGATGAAATTATAATAATAATAACATAGATTCAATAAACTATTTTAACACTCCAACGTATTTTGTAGCTCTTTCAATCTTGGGGTTAACTTGTTTTTTTTAACTTAAAAAACGCTTCTTGTATAAATTGAAAAAAACTTTTTTGATCTTCCGGATACTGGTAATTAAACACGTAGAAGGCTTTGAATAAGGTTACGAAAGCCTCAATACTTGTGGTTGTGTCAATAGGTATTTCCTTGCCATCCAATTTTATTTTGTAGGAAAATATCTCCGACTTAGATGTTCCCCGTAATATATATGGTTTCTATTTAAAAAAGCAAAATATTTTGTAATTTTATTATTTTCAATAAATATAACGCCATCTTGCGTCTCCCTTTCTTAACATCAACTTTGTTCCTAATCATTCTTTCGAAAGACACGTATTTTCGAAAATTTTTAATTTTTCTATTTAAAATCAACAGCCGGCACATTTGCAAGCATGCCATTTGGATTTGCTGCGTTTCAAAGATCAGACAAATTAAGCTGATCTGATATATTTCAGCAACTAAACATTATACAAGACCACCATAGTATAACGTCCGTCAGTTTTAAGCGTTACTGGCTGTCGCTGCAATTTTATATCAAAGTTTTCAACTACCGTTGCTCCCATTATGGACCTGCTAAAAGGAAAAACAAAATTCATTAAAAGGACTTATGACCAAAGCACTACTTATTCTGGAAAATTTTAATTTCAGTGGTCGATTTTATGTGTACATTAATGTTTCAGAAATAGTAATTGGTGTTCAATCGATTATCACAAAAATTAGCTAACGATCAGAAACTATTAGCCCTATTATGGTTTCCATTTTCAATTCGCCAGGCGATTTGAACTTGCTAATATCAGAATGAGTAATGAGATCATCGCGTAATGAGATTTGAATATCTACAAATGTATGCAAGGGAAGCTGAAGTTTAGATGCATTCCTCCGTCGGTGCTTCCTGGGTAACTCTACATGAATCAGTCGATGAAGTTGAGGTGGTGTAGAATAAATTCTGGTTATATTCAAGGACATTACGTAATACAGCAAATAATGGGTTGAAACCCTATATACAAAACCCTCGGGGAATATTCACGTTCAACGCTACTCAAATCGAACATGGAACGACCTCAGCCTTCTACGTTCTGAAGACCTCTAACATACTTGCAATAAAATCGCTTAAATGTTCTAGAAGTGGGATCTATATAATACCACCAATGGCAGCACTCTCTTCTACAGCGGCCACCAGAAATGAGCAGCAGCATATCATCAACTTCCGCCCTGTTAATTGCGTATATGCGGGGTTAGATTACCAAAGAAAAACCAGATGATAAGAAAGATCTGTTCTTTGTTAAGCTGGAAGACGTCATCAGTAACATCCGGCACCATTATATCAAAATTATCCTAGGCGACTTTAACGCAGAAATTGGTGTCCTCCTACCGAGGCTAAATTCATAAATAACGACTAACACCGCGCGTTGATATAATGTAGAGGCACCGATATCGACGGTGATCATGTGCTTCTTATTTTCAAATACAAAGGCAAATTGTCATTCACATTAAATAAACAAGCAAAGTAGACCATACGCACTAAAAAATGAAAACTCTGTAACGATCGTCACGAAGTATGAGTAGATTAGGAATCAAATAAAACATGAGGCCCTACTAGAAATACTTGATCTTTATCAAGTTTGAACAATTAATACGATTAGTAAATGGTTTCAAGGCCGGTTTTTACCACCATTGCTCAGTGGATGGAGTGGGTAGTTTCAAGGTTTGAAAGGCAATTTAGGATGGATAAACGTTAAGGTTGTTCATAATATACTCTATATAGCTACTAATTATTTGTTCAAATCATGAGCGCAAATTTTCCGCCATTTAAAAATTTAATAATTTCTGAAAATTCCATATTTATTTATGTATTTGTTGTCAATAAATTTTATTAATTATTTTTTAAATAGTTATTTAATATTAATTTTTGAATGTGCATGTGATCACGTAATTAAAACAAATGGACAAGCACAATGGGGTAGCACAATTTTTTGTATGCACTGTAAAATGTTTGTGTATCACAATTTTATGGAAGCACTGTACCGTTTATGATTATTATTTTTATGGATGATAATATAAATAATATTCGAAGACCCGTTATTTAGCTCACTCGTAAGCCTTTTATTATTGAACAATATTAAATAAATAGTTCTGTTGGTACGGATTACTTACACTACACAACACAATACAAGTACACTCGTACTCAGTTGTGTTTGGCAGTCAGTAGAATCTTTCACCATAATAAAAATATTACTCGCGTAAAATATTTTGGGTTCGCATAAGTTTATGTTTAGTCTTATTACTCGTACATACTGAATAAACTTAACACTACAAATTCTTAGGATTTATAAGCTTACCTGCATTAATAAACTATAAATTGCATTATAAATTTAATTTAAATTGCATTTCACTGCGTCCACTTTTGTCCGTTTTCTATTGCATACTCGTGAATGTTACGTTTTAAAGTTCTCGTATCACAGTCAGTAAACATAAATATTCACTTTCAATTCGGAATCACATTAATCATCCTTATCAATAATAAATCAAAATTCATATATTATTAAATAATATTTTTATCGCAAATGCACGCCACTATGGAGTTTAAATTATAATTACGTTTAGTTAATTTATTACTTGTAAAAGAAGGAATTTTATTAAATTTTATTTATTTATATTAATTTCGTATTAATTTTCTTAACTTTATTTATATATATTTAATGTTCAACCAAAAACTCAAACAAAACTTAATGTACATATATGTTTACCAAAATTTCAAATTTGGCTCCCCGCATCAAAAATTGTATACCGAAAATCTCTGTTTGAGACCGTATGAAGAGCAAATCATATTTGCAACAGATTTTCATTCATAATAGGTTTTCGGTCAGGGAAGTAACCAAAATGGTCTTGTAGCAATGATTTGTTACAACTGCTTCACAATTACCGAAACCAGTTTTCATTGTTTGATTGATTGCTTGACGATCAGTGCTGTCAGCTCGTCGAAAATAAACGAAAGATGTGTGAAAAATGTTTGGCTCGTACCACTAAAAACCTGAAACCGATTATGTCCTCGCCAGAAAAACCATGCCCAAATTCCTCCTCAAGGAATTTCACTAAAGACCTCCATCCAAGATCCACAGCCATGAAAAACACGAATGGAGAGCTGACAACATATACGTGGCTAATCTACTAAGTGAATAGTTGGGATATGGGGCACTTCATCAGTACACGTATCATACACGTATCACTTTTTAGTGTTAATTAAATTAAATGTTATTTACGAATGAAATTCGAAATCGTAGATAATTCAGTATTACTTTTCTTATCATTAATTTATTATTATTTTATAAAGTAATAATAAACTTTTAACACTATTTGCCGTAGGAAACACACTAACACTAAAACAAACATTTTATTAAACACTTGTCTTTTATTTCACAAAAAATTAGATTTTTGAATATTTTAATTAAAAAATTTGTTCAAAAAGTTTAAAAAATTATTCGACCGATATCGACTTGCTAGGTAGGTCATCATCAGGAGTGTCTACTCATTGATTTAAAATCTAATTTTTAGTGAAATAAAAAACAAGTGTTTAATATTATTATTTAATTAACTTATTATTATAATAAATTATAGTCTTAAGCTAAATATAGTATTATTGATGTAGTTGTTTTATAATTTTAATAAAGATACGGTACAAAGCCGACCTTGCACGTGCGGCATGACCAGAAATTTTTCATTTTTATCGTAACCGTTTTGCACATTCGATAATTACGTATTCTTAACACTAAATTGATTTTAAATACAACTGAAACTTAAAATTATGAGATATGAGATGGTTACACATATCAAAATTTCGATAGCGAATCCCTAGTGGAAAAAAAAACGAATATTTATACCGAAAAAATATACTGAGGAATACCAAAATCAATTAATTTTAGTATAAATGATTAGTTTAAATAGAAAATATACTTTAAATTGGTTAAAATTTAATATATTTATAGACCAAAATTCTGCTTAAATTATACATCTGAAAAATTATACCAATTTAAATATCAATTTTGTATATAAAAATATTTAAATTTAGTCAAAATTAAACATAAAATATTACATAAAATATTTTAACCTAAAATTAACTCTAAAATTCAAATTTTAAACTACTAAATTAAGTATATTTGGGATAAATACTTAATACGGCAGCTTTATCGTTTAATTATGGTTAAAAAATTTATACAAATTTAAATATTAATTTTGTATATAGAAATATTTAAATTTAGTTATAATTAAACATAAATATACATAAAATATTTTAACCTAAAATTCACTCTTAAATTCAAATTTTAAACTAAATTAAGTATATTTGGGATAAAACTTAATACAGCGGTTTTAAAGTTTAATTATGGTTAAATATTTTATAAACTAAATGTTAATTTTAATTTTGTATATATAAATATTTAAATTTAGTCAGAATTAAACATAAATTTAAAAAATTATTTTAAGCGAATTATTGGAATCGAAAATTGTATTACACATTTTAGAAAAATAATTTTTTTAATCATCACTTTTCATCCCGCACGAGCGACGAAATTTCCGCAAAAGGAAAAATTTCCCACGACCTGGCAGCACTAATGCGCATCAATACATACTGTTAAAGTTAGCCGATAGTTTCCAGCCGAAAGATAATGCAGATAGTGTCTTGAATACAGTAAAAATCAGTTATGAACTCGAATTTAGGAGAATTTAGGATCGGGTTACATCATTCGGGTGAAGGAGAAATTATTTCAGTTTATATGAATTTAAAAATCGATAGGAGCGAGAGTATAAAGAGAGTTTAAAAATAGTCAAGACACTATCTGCATTATCTTTCGGCTGGAAACTATCGGCTAACTTTAATAGGGTCATCAATACTATCGTGCTGAAAAAATATATTTAGTTGTAGTCGTATTGTGCGGTATTTTGTATGTTGCTGTGCTGGTGTATTTTGCAGCAAATGAAATAAACCAAATTAAGTATATTTTAAGTTTAATTGTGTATTTAAATATATTGATTTATATTGTTAGAAATTAAACTTTACATAGTTATTGCTTTGGTAGTGCAGTGGTTAAGGTGTACACCGCTCTAAGTGTTATCATCCGGAAAGTCGCCGGTTCGAGTCCAGTCGGAATCCAAAACTATTAGCGATTATTATTCTAATTAGGAAAATTTTAGAATTATAATAACCACGGCGTGAAATACTTAATGCAGGGGGAATGATGACGTGGCATGTCCGCGAATACAAACAACTACATGGAAATGATTTACCATACGCATACATCCGACAGTCACAATAAATGGAATATTTTCATTATATTCTATCTCAAGTGTAATTTTTGTTTAAATTTAAAAATTATACTTAAATTATATTGCCATAACCCACTAAAATTATACTTAAATAATTCTTAATTTGGTTGTTTTTTTATCATAATTAATACCTTAAATGCACCTATTTTGGTATAATTTTTATAACACAAAATATATAAAATTATACTTTTAGTAAGATAATGTTCTAAAGTATAATTTGTGTTTAATTTTGAAAATTATACTAAAATTATATTGCCATAACCTACTAAAATTATACTTAAAAGATCCTTATTCTGGTTCTTGTGTTATCTTAATAAATACATAAAATACACTGATATTGGTATTAATTTTATAACACAATATACAAAAATTATACTTTTAACTAGATAATTTGCGAAAGTATAATTTCTGTTTAATTTCAAAAATTATACTAAAATTATATTGCCATAACCTACTAAAATTATATTGTAAAAAAATTATCATTAAATTTCTATGAAATCGTAAGTTTATTTTTAGTATAAAAACTTTCAATTTTTCCACTAGGGATAACTCGAAAAAAATTTCATTTTCTGAAACGGTTTTCGCATAATTACGTTGTTACCAATAGCATCTCTATACCAAAAAAAGTAAATTGTAGTTTCTTAACTTTTAGATAAAATTTAACTTTTAGATTTGTTCAAGATACGCCTAAATGTTCATAATGCAATACGTAAACCTACAGTCGAAATAAATACAGAAAATCCTCCAAGATCACGATTAATTCGTTCCGTGTTCTTTAAAACCGTGCTGTTCGAGACTACAAAAAAGAAAAAAAACGTTACGTTTTATTTTTTATTATGATGTACAAAAAATAAAATAAAAGAGAATAACGAAAATCGTGTTGTTTGAAAATTTGAGGAAATTGGTACACGTGTTCTTCGAAACCGTGTTTTTCGAATCCCGTGTTCTTGGAGGGTTACCTGTAGTTTGTCTGCGATATTCATAGTAAAAATATTGTTCTTAATGCCCGGTTTACGTGAGAAAATTGTTTTCTTCTGCAAATTTTTGCAGGTAAATAAGAAAGAATCCGCTATATAAAAATATTCAATATGCCAGAAAGAAATAAACATACAATAGTAATGGCGTATTTTTTTTATATTATCATTATTAATTTATTTTTAATGAATTAAAAAACGAAATTTACATTTTTATCTATGGCGTCTGTTTTTATAATGAATCCTCAACATTTATAAATACGAAATAATTTTTTTTTTGTTAATTTTAAAAATGTTGCCATAAAAATACTCGGATCTAATATATTTTATGGCAACATTTTCATTTTTATGGTGATTTTTGATCAAAAATTCTTCTGCAAAATTTTGTTGGGATATATTGCTTTTCTTGTCTCTCATGTGCAAAAAGTCAATGTTATATCTTATTCATTTTGCAGAAGAAAAATGTTGGTGTTATGTAAACCGGGCATAAGGAATACAAACGAATGTTACAAACTGTACTAGCAAGAAAGCGGAAATGACAATTTTAACAAAAAACTATTTTTCAGCAAAAATTCTGTTCCTGAAGTTGGTACGAATTAATTGATTGGGATGAAACTTCATACTTAAGTTTTTTCTATAAATTGAGAGATCCCATCGATATTCCAAATATTTTGAAGTGCGTATATAGCATTTATGAAAAAACGGCTAACAATCGAAAGAATATAATTAAATTTCGCCAGTTTTGATAAAAAATAATTTAATTTCACGAAAATTCGGCATCTCCATAGTCCAGGTGGATTGACAATTCAGAATAAAAGTTTTTACTTAATCTTTTTCCATAAATTGGGAGATCCTTGCGACAAAACCACAAAGAATTTAAATATTTTAATAAATTCAAAGGTTAAATTTTTAAGCAACTAGGGAACTAGAGTTGACTTTGCGCTTCTTTCTCACTACGAAATTTTCAAATCAAATTGGCGACGATTTCACTAATCATAATAGGGAACCTGAAAGCGCACAACGCCAGAGCGTTGTAATTTATTTTTAACCAACCAGTTTGAGGAAGTAGAATTTGATGTCCTTTCGATAGCCCAATCATTTTATTTAAAGTGGAACCGTATGTTAGCATTACATCAGAACCAACAAACGCAACATTCTGCTGGAAATAAGAATCTTATAAATTGATTTCATCGCCGATAACAAAACGCGATAAACCAACAATACCAAGAGAGATCAATAGAAGGAATTGCAAATAAAGCAGCGCCGTCAAATAAATTTGTTTACATGAGTAAAATCACAACTGCACCATTCACTTTAAATAGAGTGTTCACTTTAAATAGAGTGTTAAATTTTTTATTATCTAAAAATGTCAAATCAGTCAGTCATCAAAATAATTCGAGCACACAAACGAACTTATTAAAAATTATTTTAATTAAAAATAGTTTTAAAATAAATTGTTAAATATTAATAGTTTTAAAATAAGTAATTAATATTTATTCTACATTTATTCTAACTATACGCGTAGTAAAATAGTCATGGTATGGTTATTGGTTGCGGCAATTTTACACAACCATTTTAGTTTTTAATCCGTCTGAAGTTAGCTGAAGTTCTGTATTAGTGGAGCTTATTGATCTACATTTTTGTACTAAAACGTATCTTTCCTTCCGTGTCTCAAGATGTCCGTCATATAGGGTAAAAATTGCAGGGAAATTGAAACGAAAGGGATTTTAATTTTCTATTTTCTTTTAATTTTATGCCCAAATTTAATACTGAATTCATTGATTAATTCAAAACGATGTCAAACATTTCGGTCCTAAGGCGATTTAGTTGTGCTTTCAGATACTACGAAATATATTAGAACCGCAGAATATTTATATAATACCTATTTCAAAGCGACCCTTCCCCTTAAATCCATCGAGACAGTCTAATGAATCATTAATAACAATTAAGTATGGCACAACTTTTCATGTGTGATAGGCCCAATAAGATCATTTTTGACTCGTCACCATTAACAATTACGTGATACATTCTTATTTGATGACTTGCTATGATTGACGATGACTAGCACAGTTCACAGTTCATGTTCTGGGATGATTATAACTAGTCTTGTTATTAAATGACTCTTCCATGACTTTAGAACGGCATAATTTAAAATTGCATATTTCAAAACAGTATAAGTTACGAGACGGCAAAACGTACGTATGTATAGTATTTCAAAAAAGCATAACGTTTAAACGTTCTGGCATTTTCCAGAACGGCATTTGTCAAAATTGAATATTTCAAAACGACGTAGGCAAAAATAGGCATTTTTCAAAACAGCATTTTCTAAAATGGTATTTTTCAAAACGACATTTTTCAAAACGGCACTTTTTAGAACAGCATTTTTCAAAATTGAATATTTCAAAACGGCATAGGTACAAAACGGCATTTTACAAAATAACATTTTCCAAAATGGCACTTTTCAAAACTGCATTTTTGAAAACTGCATGATCCTATAAGATAAGATAAGATAAGATAAGATGTTTACAACGCAGGGCAGCTGTTAGACTGATGACCTATAACATACCTCATGCTACGTATGCCCATGTCTAGATTATCACAAATTTTCCCGAACAACGCAGCAACTGAATTTCTTGAGCACATGCATACTACTACTACTGCATTCGAATATCACCTAATTATTCGAGAAAATCTGCGACATAAGACACGATTCGGTGCCCGAACTGATTAAGAAACCTGAACCTGTGAGGGTCTCTAGTACTACAGGATAAGGATGTGTTAAATGTTCTAACTTATGATAAAATCTACTTGAGCGAACTGTCGTTTATCCACAATACAGATCGGTGTTTCTCCTCACAAGTGCACCTTCACCATTTCAAAATTCCCGTGTTAGTAAATAAATATTATATTATGTAAAGTTAGAAGGTTAGTTGGATTCTGTTGAGTATCTTCCTTCGACTCACCATGAAGATGAGGAGGGTATTTTGTCTGAAAATTAAAACCTAAATATGTAGTTATATTCTCCTTGTGAATCGTTCTTTGGGAATTCGAGGATATCACAAACAGCAATCTCATGACTTTTAAGCAGCAGTATAAACCTTTCCCCACAAATTATTTCAGGATATATTTCCGCCTCAAAATTCAAAAGTATGCGGGTCCATCCATATAACCAGCGACCGTAACACAACAATAAAAAGACAATGTCTAATAAATACGTACGTTAAATTATTATTATTACGCTCAAAATAAGAATAACAAGAATGCCACTCTGAAAATTATTCCTGATCTCATTATTGATAAAAAACGGAATTAACTTGATTATTTTAGAAGGTTACGAAATTATTAGGGGAAATCATTTTTAAAATGATTTTACATATTGGGCAGCCCTATATATCCCTTTTACCGGCCGGAAAAACATTTTTTTTCCTTCCTCAATACAAGTCCACCACACTCAAATTCGTATGCAAAAACTTACAGGTTGTAACGTCTTCCGTACGCCAACGGATCCCAGTTAAATCGGAATTCCTTTAAAAAGAAGCATCACAATACGACAACACACAAATTACACAACATTTTAACTACTTGCTTCCGACAACGTATCAATAACCTTACCATTAACAGAGGAGTGCTACTTTTCGCACGAAAACAATCCAACAGGTATGCACAAATGTGCATGCCGGTCCAAAACACCCATGAGAACAAATCCCCGACATGATTCCCTCTCACCCACACAAGTGTGATGGCGGGCCGGAAAAGGGATTTGTAACTTTGATATAGTTATTATCTCACCCATCCCCCAATTCACACGGCAGAATGGTTTCGCAGAACACCATGCAATTGGAAAGCAGGGCTCTTATAAGAAAAACGGTGTAAATCGAAAAAATACAACAGAATTCCTAAACCATCGTTGTATTTCTAACCCTAATGTAAGTGATGCGTCACCCGAGCACCCTTTGCACTCCTGGACGTCTATTTTTGTATGTCACAGTCACAATAAAAACTCCAAACCTTACGAGAACCTCCCTTTCAATTGACAGACCACGATCACACTCAAAAATGAGAAACTTTACAACTTGGATGAGCGTGAGATCAAAAAGCAGCCCCGCTGTACGAGTTAAAGTAACAAAGGTACCCGTGCACCCCCATACACTTTACACGACACCCGAAAGAAATGGTATGCAAATACTTTACAGTTCCGTGTTATGTGTCAATTCATTTCACCGTTTGCACCTCCTTGTATCTATTTCACTCGATGCACGTTTTCATTTCTAATTTATTGCAAAAAATCATCCAACATTCTCCCACTACCATCGATAATCCACTTCACCGATGTGACACGTTGGTCCATTTAACGAATGTTCTTCGTTATACATTTCATAATTGCACAACAAAAAATCCAATAAACCCAGGCATCACAATCTATACAAAAATTTAAATAACTATTATAATAAATTTATTGTGCCATCCCTCATTAGCGTCGCACGTCAAACGTATCACAATAACGATGACTACTGACTAGTCCCTCGACGATGATCCGTTTCTCAGCCAGTAATTGAGTAATATGCAATACGGTGAACGTAACATCGAAAAACACCAAACTTCAAAATTAATTTAAAACGGACGTAAATTTTGAGAACAAACGAAGGTTTAATGTCACTAACAAAAAACCGAACGAAATTAATTCATAAATTATGTATGTAAAAAACAACACAAGAAAAATCACAGAACTAAACTCCACCAAATATAACTCCACCGACAATTTTAAAGGAGGCATTATTTCAAAACAATTTAAACACAAGGTACCCATAAAATAACCGAGTAAATTCGTATATCTAACCTTAATTGTGTAGATAATAACGAACAAAATTAATTCTTATGTACAGAAAGTAATAAAATAATAAAATAAAATAAAATAATTAAATGTTTGTAAGGTTAAAATGAGAAAATAAAAATAAAATGAAAATATACAACCTGATTTCTATGACATATCTATTTTTCCATGATTTATCCGTTCCATTTATATATATGTAGTATTCATAATATCCATATTGAGTTAAAAATTTAAAATCCACTTGATAAGTCTTCCTCATAATAATAAATTGGTTGATTCCTCTTTGAACCACTCCATTACACCGTGTTTCTGAAAACTGCATGATCCTTTGATCAAATTCTAGGATAAAGCCAAATGAAAAGGAAGTTGTCTATTTCTTAGTTGATTAAGATGAAACTTCACATTTTTCTATGGTAGGGTTGAATTTACAAATGATTTGTACTAAAATAGATGAAATGTAATTGGCTATGATAAATCTCTTCTAAATGTTTTATATAAAAACTTTAGTTGGTACGTTATAAGAAAGGTATTCCTGTTCCATCTTTAGAATTACAAATTATTTGAAGATTTAGAATGCATATAATATTCTTCTTCGCCTAAGAGAGAAGAGAATTTAAATAAACGGTAAATGTCGTTATGAAAAATTTCGTTTTGTACCTATATCGTTTCAAAATATGAAATTTAGAAAAAGGCCGTTTTGAAAGTTGTGGTTTTAAGAAATGCCGTTTTGCAAAATGCTGTTTTGTGCCTATGTCGTTTTGAAACATGTTTGCAATTTTGAAAAATGCCGTTTCGTATCTATGCCGATTTGTATCTTATACCATTTTGAAGTATGCTTTTGAAAAATTCCATTTTCTATCTTATGCCGTTTTGAAAGATGCTGTGTTCAGAAATGTCGTTTATAAAAATACCACTTTAAAACATGCCATTTCGACCGGGACCCAATATTAAAGCTACCATATTAAAAATATAAAAATTATCTTAATTTTTGGCATTGGTTCGGTATATTTCACACTCCTGGAATCAGAAAAATATAAATAATTTTTTTTTTAATAAGGGTCGACTTCAAATAATATTTGAATTTTTACTTACGCCATATTAAAAAAGGGAATGATTGATTACATGTCATTCAAAATTCTTATATCAGGCATACTTTTTGTAAAATTAAACGACGTGTAATATGGGAAGAGTATATGACCAGTCATCAATTGTCCATTAACGTCAACATTTTGAGCAAAAAAAATAAATTTTTAACACAATACGTTGATTTTTATGCAAGTTGACACATTTCTTTCTGGGAAATTGTCTTGATTACCGGCACCGGTGATTTACTAAGACTTGGAGATCGAATTTTTTATCTGCAGACCACCTTCATTGCTCGAATCCGAATCAGAATTATCAGAATATTCAGAAAAACTTGAATTGGGAAACTCTGGCGGCAAAATATGATGCACGGGAACGGCGGGTACTCGTAGTGGTTGCGCCAAAATCATTGGGGGTGGTATTGGAGGTGGAATTAATGAAATTTGTGATGTAATTGTCTGTAGTGGTGGACGTATTATAATCGGCGGAATCGGTGGATAGAAATTGCTTTTTATACTAAATGAAAAATTCTGTTACCTAAATTAAATATTAACCCTTCAATACATGATTTTGTCTATTTTATCGAAAAAATTCCACATTATAGTTTCTAACAATCCTTATTTATAATATCAAAATAATAAATTCTAATTATTTGTAGTTTCCTCGGAAAATTGATTTTCGTGGTTGTATCATATATGATACGACATGCATTTATGAGTAAAACGCAAACATAAAAAAAATATTTTTTTTTTAGTTTAAATAACTAAAAAGGTTACATAGATTTTCTCAGCCTATGTTTTTTAAATTAACAAAATTATTTAATAATAAAAAATAAAATAATAAAAGACATAACACAATTTCTGTCTTTGTTGCAACAAAGATGTGTGTTGCATTTTTCACACATTATAAAAGTGAGTTTGGAACTTCCAGGTAACTTACACCGCTGTCTTTCCAGTTGCGAAAATGCGATACATTGGCGGACGTCTATTGAAGCTATGTGACTTGCGTTGGACTTTTTTAGTTTAACGTTTTTCTCAAGACTAACACTATTGGTTGATGGTCGGCCGGCCTCGTTTTAAATAGTTGTAATTATCATTGACTGTGCACAGGCTTTCAGCAAGTGGAATTCTAAAATTCCTGAGAGCGAGATGTTCCTATTCTAAATCACCAGCATTCTTTTAGAAAGTAACCATGAATTTACCACCGTGATCTCTAAAAAATGGTAAAATATTCGTATACACCATTTCTTAGAGCGTAATTTTATTTTGTGGCGACTTATGTATCCTTTAGAGCACGCTCGGCTGTTAATGTGCTTGAAGGTATAGAGTCTATCACGACGTACTGTGCCAATTGATTGAATACCAACTTTATTTAGTTCGATAACCAATGGTAAGCTCGTGAAATAATAATCATGGTGGTTCACAGTTCTTGGTACATTTCGTAGTAGTCGAATAACCACATTTGATGAGCTTCCCAAATTTTTTTCTGATAAAATACGTTTATCATTTTCTTGCCCCGAAAATTGTTCAAAATTGTACGTAAATCCTGAATTTTCACTGAGAAAAAAAAATTGTTTAGGATTTTCTTCGGCTTTTCGGACAAAATATTATTTTGAAAGGGTTTGTGTATCTTTGTGTTCACAACACAAGTGCCCTGGGTTTTAAAATGGGAGAGGGGAGGGGAGGGAGTGTATTTTTTCTACTTATATGGTAGAAATATTGTTGGTAAATGACATTAAAAATAATATTTTGCCCGAAAAGCCGAAAAAAAATCTAAAAATAAATTAAATTCACGGAAGATTATAAAATACTTCTTAAAAACTGTGTAGCTCTATTTATGCGGCTTTATTGGCTGCTTCAAGAAACTTCTACATAACAGAGCACATCTGTTTATCAATAGATATATTTTGCTCGATTAGAATCTTTTGGAAGTTTTTAATGAGAGCATATTATAACAGGTCGAATTTTGAACAGGCGATCGTGATTTGGATTTGTGTGCGGCACGTTGTTCTCATTGCGATTGAAATGAAGAACTGACGAATTTTTTCGAAATGCTTCCCGTATTATATTGTCCACTTCTTGGGACCAGTATCAGCGGAAGCGTGTTAGTTGGTGCACGGAAGTTAAAATACACACCCCGAGGAATTTTTCCAAATCCTTCCCGTTTATTGAAAATGTATTTTTGATGTTAATTGGAAACTAACAGCGTAGTAATTTGATTTTCGAACGCTATCACCGTTTTAATTAGAATTGAAAAAATAATTGGAAATTTCAAGAGGCGTTTGTAGTTCGAGAACTTGTGGTAGAGATTCATCACCGTTAGTTTATATTTTTTCGATGAAACATTCAAATGTTTTATTTTCCAAATAGTATTACTATACAATTTGTTTTATTCCTTGACCTCGCTTGTTTCACTTGTCACCTCAATTGCGTTGCCAATTTCAGGATCTTGTATTTCAATCACATTATTATCACTATGTAGAAGTATCACAGGTATATTTTGAATGTAGAATGTTACATCGTCGTCAATTTCAGATGGTGGTTCGATACGGAAGTCACTGTCTTGTTCGTCATCACTGTAAATAGAATTACATATCGATCGATTTCCTTAGCACTTTAAAACTAGTGTTGATCAGTCATTTTTAACTACCAAAACTGTTAAATAAAATTTATTATTAAATAACAGTTCCACCTAATCTTCAATTTATACGGTTGTATCATATATGATACAACCAAGAATTGTGCCGTAATTGCATGACGTATCATATATGATACAACCCATGTTTTCCAATATTTACAATGATAATATAGACATATATAATATGTCAAAATGGTTGAAACACATGATATAATTACAAATATTTAATAAAACATTTTTATTATGTGAAATAGTTTACAAATACCCTAGAAAAACACGAGCAAAAATCTACGTTGGCTGCGACAAACTAATCACCACAGCAAGCGACACTCAATCGACATTATTCTATAAAATTACGCTAGAAAACTAAATTTTGTGTCGGTATAGGTTTTCAAAATGTGTATGAGAAGATTCTATATGAAGCAAATAGGAACTTTATGCGTATACATGTATTTTTTTGTAATATGAAATGGTTGTATCATATATGATACAATATGCATTGAAGGGTTAAGTCATAAATGCGATAGATAACAGCAATTTTCGTTTAGTAGAAATTGCAATTTCAAACCAATAATTATATTTAATGTTAAGTAGAATTGACAAAAGAATGTACCATTCCGAAAGCGGTCTTCTAGTTTTAGAAAAGTGTATTTCACGTAAAAAAACTGTTTTAATATAATTATTTATTTATTTTATTGTAAATTATTTAAATATCGTTTTTGTGTTTCTATTTACAATTTTTATAAAATTTTTGTTTTGAAAATTATTTATAAATTCGTGTTTAACATTATAATTCAGGTACATATAGTTAAATAAAAACAAACAAATTATTTGGAGTTGTTGAAAAAAATATTTTATGTTTGATAGTGCTGCTTTCAATTATTGTTTAGTTTTGGCAACCTAATTTTTAAACTCTGTACAGTTTGATGTTATATTGGAAATTATATAAAGTTCACTTCTTACTGATTCGACGCAGCACCGTTTTCGTTTATCCGTGCAAACATTTACACCCCAACGTAATCAACTGGTATAGATTGCATATATTATAGTAATAATATACTATAAACTACGAGTGCGTTCATATTTATCTATAGAGTACAGAGAGGAGTACATTGATTGAGTTAGACTAGTAAATTAAATTAATCGTTGAATTCGTTCGTTGAATGGTTTAAATTGTTTTGTAAGCAGGATATCTTAAAAATTTTAAAATCAAATTCGACTCCTTGACCTACATAAATTTAAAATCCAAATTTCGAATTTTTCCGTTATATTTAAAAAAATACATAATTTTGACAGAGAATCGCAGCAATATTCATCTATCATAGATTTTTATAGTTTCAAATGTGTTGACAACTCTACAATCTACTCGTGAATTGCATGCACGTTTCATTATTGCTGTTACTGTGCTATTTGTGAACAAATTGAAATACATTTCTTACTACAGCACTAGTAGCAAATCAAACATTTAATTGTTTTTCCAAAGCAAACCCTAACAAATTTTATTAGATGAAAAAAAATAGTTTATACTATTAGGCAGTAATGGTCAGTCTTCACTCACCTAATTTTTTGACAAAGATAAAATTTATTATCATTACTGATGTTTTTGTCGTGACACTGTGACAAAATGTGTAGAAAATAGTATTTTACTCTCAATTAATCAAAACAGAGAGCATATAATTATTTTACACATGGTACATTTTGGTGTTAATAGTTGAGAGTGTAAAACTTCAATTATATCATGACATTTGTTGCGACAATGACAAATTTTTTTTGAGTCAAAACCGAGTAATATGCAGTTTTCTTGTTTCACCAATTGTTTTAATTAACACATAATTTCAAATTAGTTCCTAACTGAAATTAAATATTTTATTTGCATTAGAATACAATGATTAAATTTTTAACATAGTTCCTTCATAAATTATATGCCGTCAAAATATTCACCTACAACTCAGAGCCTGACAACAGTATTAACATTAAAAATCAAAATTAAATCGGAATTGGTTGTCATCAAGCACTCGGAATCACAAAGAAGATGCAAGAATTTATCCAAACGAGTGGATTGCGGGAATACCTATCTATAGTGAAAACGGGAATACCTATCTATAGTACAGGGTGTTTGGCAGGTGGACCGTCAAATTTTTTTTTGGCTGATTGGGGGTCATTTGGAAGCTTTCATCCTATGGAACTGATGTCCTAAGTCTCACGGTAACTGAGATATGATATTTTTAAGTTGTTTTTTTTTAATTACCCAAAATCACAACCATTAAATGGTCATAACTTTTTGCTTGTAGTCATAAAGAAACGAAATATCTTTTATTGTATTCTGCAATGTAATTTTATTCTAAATAAATCATTATTTAATACAATTGGTTTAAGAAAAATAAGTTATGGGCTTCCAAATCCTAAAAAATGTATAAAAGTATAAAAAATGTCTACCTACCTGCAATTAAAAAAAGCTAAAGAGAAACTACTCTAGTGACCGGTGTGAAGTTTTTGGACACAATCAAAATCACATACAACAATTTCGAAATGAGCCGTAGGGTGGCCAATGCTGTTCGGCATTAGGTGATTTTGATTCCATAATGTATCCCCTTCAAACCTATATAGCCACTATATGGCATATAATTTACCATAAGCTACAACGACATCCTTTCATATAAAAATCGCGAAACGCGTGAATGTTCAAAACTTATATACGAGAGCCCTACGGCTCATTTCGGAATGGAATTAGGTCGTTTTGATTCCATAATGTATCCCCTTTCAACCGTATATAGCCACTATGGGAGCCAATCTCTGAGATTTATGAAAATTACCATAAGCTACAACGACATTCTTTCATACAAAAATTCAATTTACGGCATATTCCTGATTAGTCATTTCTGAAAAGTTTAATATGGCTACATGAATTAAAAAAGTTTGAATGAAAAAAGTTTTTTTTTTTGAATTAAAATAAGTGTTTTAATTCATTTTAAAAATGAATTAAAATCAGAGTTGAAAAAGAATTAAAAAAGTTCGATAAAATGAATTTAAAAAGGCATTTCTTAATTCAGTTTTAAAATGAATTAACATAAGTGTTTATAAAATGAAATAATATAAGCCTCTTTATAAAATGAAAAAAATGCTATTTTCATGAATGAAAATTTTTTGGAATTTAAATTTGAATTTTGCACGTAAAAATTTGGCAATGCAAAATACGGCGTAATTTTACTTTACGTATACATCGGAAAAATCAGGTAAGGAATATAAATTTTGGAAATTTTTAAATGAAGGATTGTTTACTATCAGTTTTTAGGGGGAAGGGATGCTACATTTTTCCGGAAAATTTGTTGATTTTCCGGAAAAATTTTTACTTTTTTTATTTTTTCAATATTATTTTTTACTTTTATTAATAATAATTGCTTCGTCAACCTTGCAGACACAGATCAAAGAGTTTCTCTCGCTCTTATCGCTTCTTCTGATAGTGCCACAAATGTTAAAAGACTCAACTTTCGTATATATAAATTTTTTTTTAATATAATTTTAATTCGTTTATACCTTAGAGGATGGGGGCTGCCCCCACCCACAAACCCCCGCTTTTCCACAATTTATTTGCACAATTCTTTAAGTGTCAAACTAAATAAAAAAAAAAAATTGAAAAAATTTCAAAATTCTCCTGGAAAAATTCAAAAACTTTTCCCGGAAAAATTATTTGTAGTGTTGAAAAACTGTTAAGATACAATTATAAGATCCAAATTTTTATAAAGATTACGCATTTGTACGTATTTTGAATAGAATAATACACAATATTTTTTTTTAAAGTGAAAATTTTCCCGGAAAATGGGACAATTTTCCTGAAAAATTTAGCTTCCCCCTCCTAAAAGCTGCTGATAAACAATCCTGCATTTAAAAATTTTAAAAATTTATACTCCTTACCTAATTTTCCCGATGTATACGTAAAGTAAACTTTAGCCCAAAATAATGGACATTTCTGAAAATTTGTTAAAAGTCGAATTAAGATTTTTTAATTTATAAAATGAAATAAAATGTGCCTTTTTTTAATTGATTTTGAAAATGAATTAAGGTAGGTGTTTTAAAAATGAAATAGTGTAAGCCTTTGTTAATTCATTTTTGAGTTTTCTCATTTTTCTAAATCGCTTTTTTTAATTCATAATTTTAAGTTAAAATTATGAATTAAAATAAGTAGCAGATGTTCATACAAAAATCAACATTTTTAATTCATTTTTAAAGAACTTTTTTAATTCAAACTTTTTTACTTCGGTACCCCGTTTAATATGTATATGAAATACAAAAATTTAATCTTTTTTATAAACAAATTTTTTTTTGTATTTACATTTTTAGAAATGTACACGTGTGCAAATATTTGTCTACAATCGAAATTATGTCTAAAAAAAATTAGTTTTGGACACTCGCGTAAATTTCTGTCAAAATTATAAAAGTGTTCAAAAATTTAAAAGTGTCCAAAAACTTCACACCGGTCACTATAGCAGTTTTTAAAATAAAAGTTATTTCAAAACCATCTTTAGTTTTTTTTTAAATGCAGGTAGGTAAACATTTTTTATACTTTTATACATTTTTTACGATTTGGAGGCCCACAACTTATTTTTCTTAAACCAATTGTATTAAATAATGATTTGTTTAGAATAAAATTACATTGCAGAATACAATAAAAGTTGTTTCGGTGTGGTGGTGAGATTTTGGGTAATTTAAAAAAAAACTTAAAAATATGATATCTCAGTTACCGTGAGACTTAGGACATCAGTTCCATAGGATGAAAGCTTCCAAATGACCCCCAATCTGCCAAAAAAAATTGTCGGTCCACCTGCCAAATACCCTGTATACTGTCGTAATGTAATTTCGGTATAAAATTAATGTTTTACAAATAGCCGCACTTACTCTACGTAAAACAACGACGAATAAGAAAATATAAATTATTTTTCTTAAGTCATGGTAATAATACCAGTTATGAATGTCTAATATATACATGCCCAATTCATTCATTGGCTCCGGAACGCTTATAGTTTATTTTCAATTTACATACTAAATTTTATAGCTGAGCAGCTTAAGTGACATAGGCATATTAACAATAAAATTCGAAAAAAAATCCAGTTCGCTGCTTAACATGAGTGGCATAACGAATTGAAAAATATAAAATTTTGTATTGTATAAACAATATAAAAAATAGTACAAAATTATGTACAGTGGATAATAATATAGTATAATAGATGTGATGTGGGTAATATAGTGATACAGATAGCAGCACGCGACATTTAACGGTTTCTTTTAAATTTTTCTATCGAAACCAAAAATGGTGTAATTATCATGCGTCTGTGAAACCTCAATCCGAAGAAGCAGTTATAAATGCCGCCTGATTAATTGTCGATGAATCTGAATCCGAGTGCAGTAAAAGAGCAAGTGTAGTGAATGATCTGACACTTACGGAAACTACTGTTCCATTTATCTTGCATCGCCAGCAATTTCCTGCCATTTCCGCATATGCGATAACCGCTAACAATTCGCAAGGCCATCCTTTGTTTTTCCATTGTTTAATGATGTAAGACAATTTACTCGCAATATGGTATATACCGAAATAATTAATAAATAAATATTAATGCTTCGTTGTACATAATTCTGGAATTGATGAATACGTATTTTCCTTCAGCTATTAAAAGTAAAATATTACACTTTGCCTTTAAAATGCCGCTATAGGAGCGCTAAAGATCCCACGAGAGCAAGGTGGTCCAATTTTGTATCTATAACAAAAATTGCATTATTTTTTCCCAATTCCTTTATTTTTGTCTATAATTCAAAAAAAATATTTTGTTTTAGTATTAAGTTACAACCTTTTTCTTAACATAAATAAATTCACTAGATTCAGACACTTTGCGTTAATAGACAAATAGCAGCTGAACAAGTGCATATTAATTCAACACTTTTACAATTTTTGGGCTTTATACGTATTAACACATACCAAAAGTTGGCTACATGAATTAAGAAAAGTTGAATTAAGAAAAGAGAATTAAAAAAGTGGTATTTGTATGAACGTTGATTTTTTTTTTACACGGTTGGCACGTATCACCGTGTAACAAGAGGTTTGGGTGTATTTTATTTCACATTATAAACATAAAATTTACATTTGTTTTAAATAACAACGAAATGCATGCGAAATTTAATGTTTTTAAGCAAATGTTTCTTCTTACAGTTTTTTTGTTGTGTTGTAAAGAAAGATAAAAAATATGCATTTCATAAATTTCATTTGTGAATTATTATTTGTGTATTAATTGTGAATTAAAATATACATTTTTTAATTCATTTAATTCATAAATTACTAAAATTTGCAGTTTTGCACATTTATTAATGAAAGGATTAGTTGAAAATTTAGAAATAAAAGAAATTATTAATTGTGATTGGATTTAATGCCAAACTAATAACTCCCTTTTCATTCACGCACACATCACCTTCACACAATTACAGTAGGTATACTGTCAGGTACAGTGGTACCTGCACATTGCAAGCTCCATGTCAACCTGCCCACTGATATGGATGGTGGGTCGGCTCTGAATTCTACAGTCCAACAAAGCTATGACCCTTTGTGTTTATTAACATCACCGACCGTAATCGATGACGAAAATTCGCTTTGCATCCTGCCTCTGATGGGATTCGAACCCAGCACCTTCCGGTCCAAGTGCCGAACCACTGTGCCACTTGTCCGGTAGTCCGGTAATTTTCATATTACAGTAAAAGCCCGATTATCCGGCATACAATTAACCGAAACGCTCAATTAACCGGAATTTTAATTTTTAGGATTTTTTTTTTGCAAGGGAAAATCCTCTTTCAGAAGGGAAATTATTTTTTATTATTCGGGAATTCACAGAAAATATACTTTACTAAAAGCTCTGTCATCCGGAATGCTTGGGGATGAGAGCATTCGGGATTCAATTGTTTTATTAAAACTTGAAATTTTACAAGAATTTCGCTTGATTTCAATATTTTTTAGGATTCTCGTTTATTTATTTCCAAATTATGTGCCAGAAAACATTTTTTTATACATCAGTTCATTGAATTTATTGCAAATAATAAATACATACATACATATTATGTATACGAACACACATACGAGTACCCAAAAAATAATAATATATTCAATATTTCACTAACCTAACTGTAATGCGACTTTACACATTCAACTTCAAATAGAATAATGCATAAAACATAAAAAAAATTAAAAGGAAGCATATTTTCTATAAATCCCCGAATAATAAAAAAAATATTTCACTTGTGAAAGAGAACAAAGCAAAAAAAAATCCTAAAAATTAAAATTCCGGTTAACTGCGTGTTCCGGTTAATCGTACTTTTACTGTAATACCAAAATTAAAGCCATTTAAAATTTTCAACTAATGCTTTCATTAATAAAAATTAGCAAAAAACAATTGCAAATTTCAAAATGAATTAAAAAAAGCATATGACAGAACAAAACAACTTCCTCAAACGAACTTAAAAAACACTTCCTCAAAATTAAAATTCCAGTTAACTGAGTGTTCCGGTTAATTGGATGCCGGATAATCGAACTTTTAATGTAATATGAAAATTAACCGGTGTGAAGTATTTAACATTTATCAAAAGTGTAGCTACACAAATTAACAAAAAATAAAAATGTAGTTACACAATTTAACAAAAAATGTAGTTGTACACAGAAAAAATGTAGTAGGGTTGCAATTATAATTTTTTTATTTTATATCCCACTTTTTAAACTTAAAAACAAAAAAATAGAGTTAAAAAAATTACGAAGAGTTAAAATATCAATAAGTACCTTCAATAAATAATTTAGAGTGAATTTTATTAATTAATTTTTCAAATTTAAATTTATGTGAGTATTTTAAATAAATTATTGAATGAATATGAATATTTTTGAAAAAAATAAATCTTTATGGTTTTGAATTAACAAGGATTTTAAAATATAACTCGTATAGATAAAAAAGTACACTTTGATGGCCATTAACACATAGTTCTAGAGATGGCTAGAAAAATATGAGTATTCTGGCATTTTATCCGTGCCTTCGTGATTTATTTGAGATATACGGCATATCGATGCAACCCTCGGGGAATTTTCTATCAATTTTACAATATTTGTGAATATAGGAAAGTGTACGTTGAATCGTGTGGCTGTTTGATGGCCATTAACACATAGTTCTAGAGATGGCTAGAAAAATATGAGTATTCTGGCACTTTATTCGTGCCTTCGTGATTTATTTGAGATATACGGCACATCGATGCAACCCTCGGGGAATTTTCTATCAATTTTACAATATTTGAGAATATCGGAAAGTGTACGTTGAATCGTGTGGCTGTTTGATGGCCATTAACACATAGTTCTAGAGATGGCTAGAAAAATATGAGTATTCTGGCACTTTATTCGTGCCTTCGTGATTTATTTGAGATATACGGCACATCGATGCAACCCTCGGGGAATTTTCTATCAATTTTACAATATTTGTGAATGTAGGAAAGTGTACGTTGAATCGTGTGGCTGTTTGATGGCCATTAACACATAGTTCTAGAGATGGCTAGAAAAATATGAGTATTCTGGCACTTTATTCGTGCGTTCGTGATTTATTTGAGATATACGGCGCATCGATGCAACCCTCGGGGAATTTTCTATCAATTTTACAATATTTGAGAATATCGGAAAGTGTACGTTGAATCGTGTGGCTGTTTGATGGCCATTAACACATAGTTCTAGAGATGGCTAGAAAAATATGAGTATTCTGGCATTTTGTCCGTGCCTTCGTGATTTATTTGAGATATACGGCACATCGATGCAACCCTCGGGGAATTTTCTATCAATTTTACAATATTTGTGAATATAGGAAAGTGTACGTTGAATCGTGTGGCTGTTTGATGGCCATTAACACATAGTTCTAGAGATGGCTAGAAAAATATGAGTATTCTGGCATTTTGTCCGTGCCTTCGTGATTTATTTGAGATATACGGCACATCGATGCAACCCTCGGGGAATTTTCTATCAATTTTACAATATTTGTGAATATAGGAAAGTGTACGTTGAATCGTGTGGCTGTTTGATGGCCATTAACACATAGTTCTAGAGATGGCTAGTAAAATATGAGTATTCTGGCATTTTATCCGTGCATTCGAGATTTATTTGAGATATACGGCATATCGATGCAACCCTCGGGGAATTTTCTATCAATTTTACAATATTTGTGAATATAGGAAAGTGTACGTTGAATCGTGTGGGTGTTTGATGGCCATTAACACATAGTTCTAGAGATGGCTAGAAAAATATGAGTATTCTGGCATTTTGTCCGTGCCTTCGTGATTTATTTGAGATATACGGCACATCGATGCAACCCTCGGGGAATTTTCTATCAATTTTACAATATTTGTGAATATAGGAAAGTGTACGTTGAATCGTGTGGCTGTTTGATGGCCATTAACACATAGTTCTAGAGATGGCTAGAAAAATATGAGTATTCTGGCATTTTGTCCGTGCCTTCGTGATTTATTTGAGATATACGGCACATCGATGCAACCCTCGGGGAATTTTCTATCAATTTTACAATATTTGTGAATATAGGAAAGTGTACGTTGAATCGTGTGGCTGTTTGATGGCCATTAACACATAGTTCTAGAGATGGCTAGAAAAATATGAGTATTCTGGCATTTTGTCCGTGCCTTTGTGATTTATTTGAGATATACGGCACATCGATGCAACCCTCGGGGAATTTTCTATCAATTTTACAATATTTGAGAATATCGGAAAGTGTACGTTGAATCGTGTGGCTGTTTGATGGCCATTAACACATAGTTCTAGAGATGGCTAGAAAAATATGAGTATTCTGGCACTTTATTCGTGCCTTCATGATTTATTTGAGATATACGGCACATCGATGCAACCCTTGGGGAATTTTCTATCAATTTTACAATATTTGTGAATATCGGAAAGTGTACGTTGAATCGTGTGGGTGTTTGATGGCCATTAACACATAGTTCTAGAGATGGCTAGAAAAATATGAGTATTCTGGCATTTTGTCCGTGCCTTCGTGATTTATTTGAGATATACGGCACATCGATGCAACCCTCGGGGAATTTTCTATCAATTTTACAATATTTGTGAATATAGGAAAGTGTACGTTGAATCGTGTGGCTGTTTGATGGCCATTAACACATAGTTCTAGAGATGGCTAGAAAAATATGAGTATTCTGGCATTTTGTCCGTGCCTTCGTGATTTATTTGAGATATACGGCACATCGATGCAACCCTCGGGGAATTTTCTATCAATTTTACAATATTTGTGAATATAGGAAAGTGTACGTTGAATCGTGTGGCTGTTTGATGGCCATTAACACATAGTTCTAGAGATGGCTAGAAAAATATGAGTATTCTGGCACTTTATTCGTGCCTTCGTGATTTATTTGAGATATACGGCACATCGATGCAACCCTCGGGGAATTTTCTATCAATTTTACAATATTTGAGAATATCGGAAAGTGTACGTTGAATCGTGTGGCTGTTTGATGGCCATTAACACATAGTTCTAGAGATGGCTAGAAAAATATGAGTATTCTGGCATTTTGTCCGTGCCTTCGTGATTTATTTGAGATATACGGCACATCGATGCAACCCTCGGGGAATTTTCTATCAATTTTACAATATTTGTGAATATAGGAAAGTGTACGTTGAATCGTGTGGCTGTTTGATGGCCATTAACACATAGTTCTAGAGATGGCTAGAAAAATATGAGTATTCTGGCATTTTGTCCGTGGCTTTGTGATTTATTTGAGATATACGGCACATCGATGCAACCCTCGGGGAATTTTCTATCAATTTTACAATATTTGAGAATATCGGAAAGTGTACGTTGAATCGTGTGGCTGTTTGATGGCCATTAACACATAGTTCTAGAGATGGCTAGAAAAATATGAGTATTCTGGCATTTTGTCCGTGCCTTCGTGATTTATTTGAGATATACGGCACATCGATGCAACCCTCGGGGAATTTTCTATCAATTTTACAATATTTGAGAATATCGGAAAGTGTACGTTGAATCGTGTGGCTGTTTGATGGCCATTAACACATAGTTCTAGAGATGGCTAGAAAAATATGAGTATTCTGGCATTTTGTCCGTGCCTTCGTGATTTATTTGAGATATACGGCACATCGATGCAACCCTCGGGGAATTTTCTATCAATTTTACAATATTTGTGAATATAGGAAAGTGTACGTTGAATCGTGTGGCTGTTTGATGGCCATTAACACATAGTTCTAGAGATGGCTAGAAAAATATGAGTATTCTGGCACTTTATTCGTGCCTTCGTGATTTATTTGAGATATACGGCACATCGATGCAACCCTCGGGGAATTTTCTATCAATTTTACAATATTTGAGAATATCGGAAAGTGTACGTTGAATCATGTGGCTGTTTGATGGCCATTAACACATAGTTCTAGAGATGGCAAAAAAATATGAGTATTCTGGCATTTTGTCCGTGCCTTCGTGATTTATTTGAGATATACGGCACAGATAATAATATTAAAATGTACCAAATAAACACCAAAATATATTTTAAATAAAAATATTTGAATAATTTGCAAAGTTCCCGGAGGGTTGCATCGATGTGCCGTATATCTCAAATAAATCACGAAGGCACGGACAAAATGCCAGAATACTCATATTTTTCTAGCCATCTCTAGAACTATGTGTTAATGGCCATCAAACAGCCACACGATTCAACGTACACTTTCCTATATTCACAAATATTGTAAAATTGATAGAAAATTCCCCGAGGGTTGCATCGATGTGCCGTATATCTCAAATAAATCACGAAGGCACGGACAAAATGCCAGAATACTCATATTTTTCTAGCCATCTCTAGAACTATGTGTTAATGGCCATCAAACACCCACACGATTCAACGTACACTTTCCGATATTCACAAATATTGTAAAATTGATAGAAAATTCCCCAAGGGTTGCATCGATGTGCCGTATATCTCAAATAAATCATGAAGGCACGAATAAAGTGCCAGAATACTCATATTTTTCTAGCCATCTCTAGAACTATGTGTTAATGGCCATCAAACAGCCACACGATTCAACGTACACTTTCCGATATTCTCAAATATTGTAAAATTGATAGAAAATTCCCCGAGGGTTGCATCGATGTGCCGTATATCTCAAATAAATCACAAAGGCACGGACAAAATGCCAGAATACTCATATTTTTCTAGCCATCTCTAGAACTATGTGTTAATGGCCATCAAACAGCCACACGATTCAACGTACACTTTCCTATATTCACAAATATTGTAAAATTGATAGAAAATTCCCCGAGGGTTGCATCGATGTGCCGTATATCTCAAATAAATCACGAAGGCACGGACAAAATGCCAGAATACTCATATTTTTCTAGCCATCTCTAGAACTATGTGTTAATGGCCATCAAACAGCCACACGATTCAACGTACACTTTCCTATATTCACAAATATTGTAAAATTGATAGAAAATTCCCCGAGGGTTGCATCGATGTGCCGTATATCTCAAATAAATCACGAAGGCACGGACAAAATGCCAGAATACTCATATTTTTCTAGCCATCTCTAGAACTATGTGTTAATGGCCATCAAACACCCACACGATTCAACGTACACTTTCCTATATTCACAAATATTGTAAAATTGATAGAAAATTCCCCGAGGGTTGCATCGATATGCCGTATATCTCAAATAAATCTCGAATGCACGGATAAAATGCCAGAATACTCATATTTTACTAGCCATCTCTAGAACTATGTGTTAATGGCCATCAAACAGCCACACGATTCAACGTACACTTTCCTATATTCACAAATATTGTAAAATTGATAGAAAATTCCCCGAGGGTTGCATCGATGTGCCGTATATCTCAAATAAATCACGAAGGCACGGACAAAATGCCAGAATACTCATATTTTTCTAGCCATCTCTAGAACTATGTGTTAATGGCCATCAAACAGCCACACGATTCAACGTACACTTTCCTATATTCACAAATATTGTAAAATTGATAGAAAATTCCCCGAGGGTTGCATCGATGTGCCGTATATCTCAAATAAATCACGAAGGCACGGACAAAATGCCAGAATACTCATATTTTTCTAGCCATCTCTAGAACTATGTGTTAATGGCCATCAAACAGCCACACGATTCAACGTACACTTTCCGATATTCTCAAATATTGTAAAATTGATAGAAAATTCCCCGAGGGTTGCATCGATGCGCCGTATATCTCAAATAAATCACGAACGCACGAATAAAGTGCCAGAATACTCATATTTTTCTAGCCATCTCTAGAACTATGTGTTAATGGCCATCAAACAGCCACACGATTCAACGTACACTTTCCTACATTCACAAATATTGTAAAATTGATAGAAAATTCCCCGAGGGTTGCATCGATGTGCCGTATATCTCAAATAAATCACGAAGGCACGAATAAAGTGCCAGAATACTCATATTTTTCTAGCCATCTCTAGAACTATGTGTTAATGGCCATCAAACAGCCACACGATTCAACGTACACTTTCCTACATTCACAAATATTGTAAAATTGATAGAAAATTCCCCGAGGGTTGCATCGATATGCCGTATATCTCAAATAAATCTCGAATGCACGGATAAAATGCCAGAATACTCATATTTTACTAGCCATCTCTAGAACTATGTGTTAATGGCCATCAAACAGCCACACGATTCAACGTACACTTTCCTATATTCACAAATATTGTAAAATTGATAGAAAATTCCCCGAGGGTTGCATCGATGTGCCGTATATCTCAAATAAATCACGAAGGCACGGACAAAATGCCAGAATACTCATATTTTTCTAGCCATCTCTAGAACTATGTGTTAATGGCCATCAAACAGCCACACGATTCAACGTACACTTTCCGATATTCTCAAATATTGTAAAATTGATAGAAAATTCCCCGAGGGTTGCATCGATGTGCCGTATATCTCAAATAAATCACGAAGGCACGAATAAAGTGCCAGAATACTCATATTTTTCTAGCCATCTCTAGAACTATGTGTTAATGGCCATCAAACAGCCACACGATTCAACGTATACTTTCCTATATTCACAAATATTGTAAAATTGATAGAAAATTCCCCGAGGGTTGCATCGATGTGCCGTATATCTCAAATAAATCACGAAGGCACGAATAAAGTGCCAGAATACTCATATTTTTCTAGCCATCTCTAGAACTATGTGTTAATGGCCATCAAACAGCCACACGATTCAACGTACACTTTCCTATATTCACAAATATTGTAAAATTGATAGAAAATTCCCCGAGGGTTGCATCGATATGCCGTATATCTCAAATAAATCACGAAGGCACGGATAAAATGCCAGAATACTCATATTTTTCTAGCCATCTCTAGAACTATGTGTTAATGGCCATCAAAGTGTACTTTTTTATCTATACGAGTTATATTTTAAAATCCTTGTTAATTCAAAACCATAAAGATTTATTTTTTTCAAAAATATTCATATTCATTCAATAATTTATTTAAAATACTCACATAAATTTAAATTTGAAAAATTAATTAATAAAATTCACTCTAAATTATTTATTGAAGGTACTTATTGATATTTTAACTCTTCGTAATTTTTTTTAACTCTATTTTTTTGTTTTTAAGTTTAAAAAGTGGGATGTAAAATAAAAAAATTATAATTGCAACCCTACTACATTTTTTCTTTGTACAACTACATTTTTTGTTAAATTGTGTAACTACATTTTTAGTTTTTGTTAATTTGTGTAGCTACACTTTTGATAAATGTTAAATACTTCACACCGGTTGAAAATTAAACCCATGCAAAATTTTCAACTAATGTTTTCATTAATGAAAATGTGCAAAATACAATTGCAACTTTGAAAATGAATATGAAAGAGAAAAAAAAGGAGAAAAAAGCAAAAAAAAATCGTAATACACCCATACCTCGCTTTACGGCCTAGATACGTTCCACGAAACTTGGCCGCAAAGCGAAAAGCCGTATAACGAATCAATTATTCTAATACAAATTCATACAAATTAAATGGGATCGGTTCCAAATTTCCTTAATATGTAACATGGTTTATCATTTAAAATGTATTTTATCTTTCTATTTCAATTAAATCATAAGTACATACATAGCAAGTACATATATTTGTACATAAAATAATAACAGACTCCACAAACCAACAATATGTAATCTATAAACATAAATGAAACAACTTCATGTTACATAAAATATGTACAACATTTTTTTAAAATGGCTTTAATCTGAAGATGATGAAGAAATGGTAACCTGCAGATCACTGTCATCATTTTTCGCTGGTAAGGATGGACCTGGTTTAAAAAAATTGTCCAACGTTGTTTGTCTTGCCTTCTTGCCTATTTCGTTTTTCAGTGATTTATAACATCTAATAGTTAATTCCTCGAGAAATTTTAGCACCACGTTCGACGTCAGGATCGTTTTCAAGGAGAATGTTTATTCCTTGTTCGAAATAGGAAAAAGCATTCGACAAATTTTTTGATGTTAGCTGTTTGGATACAACAGGCTCTGTCTCTTCATCAAATGCCGGTTCTGGTTGCAACTGAATGAGTTCCTCATTTGAAAGGGGTTCCCTATCAGCTTCAAATAGATCAAGCACATCACGTTCGTTCAAACCTTCAAAGCCGAGATCATGTGCTAGATCCAAAATGTTTTGACTAATTTCAGAAAGGAAATTAACGTCTGCATCAGTACTTTTTACACATTTTGGCCATATGAGCTATGAGCACACACTAAATATGCCTATGAGCACACACTAAATAACGCTCGTAAACAAGAGGAAATAGAAAAGAGTGTGCATCGAAATTGCGCTTGCGCAAGATTGGCAACATGTAGATATATCGACAAAATAAGTTCTTTTTGCCGTTATAGCGAAACATTTTAGGCCGTAAATCGAAAACGTTCCTTAATTGAAGAGGGACGTTATAGCGAAATGCCGTATAAAGAGCGGCCGTGTAGCGAGGTATGGGTGTAATTAAAACTCCGGTTAACTGAATGTTCCGGTTAATAAGATGCTGGATAATCGGACTTTTATTGCAGTATGACAATTAAAGCCATTTAAAATTTTCAACTAATACTTGTATTAATGAAAATGTGCAAAAAACTATTGCAAATTTGAAAATGAATTAAAAAATGAATATGAAAGAGAAAAGAAAGAGAAAAAAGCAAAAAAACTTCTTCAAAATTAAAATTCCGGTTAACTAAGTGTTCCGGTTTTGTATGCTGGATAATCGAGTTTTTACTATAGTACATTTTTACGTTTTATTTCGATTTTAAATACACATTTTATTTCATTTTCAAAATTTTAAAGTTTTAAACTAAGTAAAAAAATTGAAAAAATTTCAAAATTTTCCGGGAAAAATTTAATTACATATTTTTTGAATACTTTTCTAAAATCATTTCCTAAATAAATTTTTAAAAAAACAAATTTTATTTCAGTTTTTTTACTTTTCTTAAAATATTTTGAAAATGAATTAGAAGTGCACATATTAAATAAACTTTTATTATTTCATTTCTATCAACTTTTCTTAAATCATTTTCATAATGAATTAAAAACACTTGTTTAAATTCAGAAAAAAACACTTTCCTTAATTCAACTTTTCTTAATTCGGGTAACCCCAAAAGTTATACAAATCATAAAAGATAATACAGTAACAATATTTCACAATGATCTGTAGTTAAAGCATTTTATTCGGTCTAATATATCTAAACGACGCATGTTATTCATTTGCAATCTAATGCAAATCTAGTTTTAGGAAACAGTTTTAACACAAAGTTACTAATCTAAAAAGGAATTGACCAGAATAGGAATTTTGTGCTAGCATAGTATGGAAAATTTCCTACTTGGTCCTGTGAATTCTTCCAAAAACATTTTCATGTAGTGTTTTTTGGATGTCTTATGCGTTCATGTATGCCAAGAATAGCAATCAGAAAAAATACAGTTCATTCAATATTGCATGCAATTTGTGTAATGTGTAGTAATATATCCCCCTTGTTTTATGAATTGAAAGCTAAAGTATCCAAGAAACTACTTAATGGTAATCAACCCTCCACAAAAATTGATCATATGTTCTCGATTTAATGGAAACTTTAGAACAAGGAATTGTAAGGCACACCTCTCGGGTTCATACTATATTTACAAAGTCGGAGGTAAAATTTGTACTTTGCGAACATCTTAAATATTCATAAACTCAATGCCAGTAATGCTCGCAAAAACAGATGTTTACGATGACAATAAGTGAATAAAACTTATAAATAGCCCTGTAGGTAGATAAAAAATATGATAATATGCACACATATTTAAAAATCAACTGTGCTGATAAGGAAAATTTCAAGTGTATGCGACCGTCAAAAATGATTCACTTCAATATTTATTATTACCTAGAAACTTATACTTGTATAATATTTTACTAAAACAGAAGGCACAGTTCTACTGTTCTGATATAATGTAAGTATCATTAAAACGTCATTATACTGGTCATATACTACCTTGAAATGACGCGAGTCATACACGTAACTCAACTGAGCAAAATAACCGTTATTCCTAGTCGGTTTTTTATTGAACTGTAACAATGAATGTATCATCACACCAAGCAGTAGAATGCAGTTGAAAAACAAAACGACAAAACAAAGACTGAATAATAGACGAACGACGTTTTGTACTGGAAGTAAAAAAAAAAATTCAAATTCCATGAAAATAATTTACTAAACTCCCAAGTGACGTCGATAGTTTTATAGTTGTTGTTGTTTTATATAATTGCAATATTCTTTGTTGTCGTTAATGTTTTTATGATTCCTGGGAAAGTAAGAATATAATTAGAAACATAAAGACGACATAAGGATGTAATGTAAAGAAACACTAATTAATTTGGGACCTTGACCGTATGCTATCAATGCAACCTTTCAACTGGATTTGCGTCTAGACGACAAGGAATCAGATTGAATGGTTCGGCACTTTTTCATTTGATTTGTTTATTGTTCTATATATTATGTATAGGTATTTTGACGTATCAATTTAATTTGCAATAATTGAACTTATAGATAAGAACCATATTTTATGGGTTACACTTCAAATTTTGATTTAATGACGAACTGATTAATTTTAATCAGCTTCGAATATTAACCGTTTGAGTCCCAGGGGAATTGAAAAACACTATCGAAGAATCACAAACAGCGCAACCGCGCTTTCTCTAAATGAGAGATGAAGATGAAATGAATGAGATGAAAAGGCAATCTGTTAAGACAAACCTATTGTAAAATGTACTATTTACAATAAAAGGAGCTGTGTGGTGTACTTGCTTCAGTAAATCTGAGCGGGCGACTTCGACAATCGGTAACACACCGTCAGTTGTCGACAATGTTCGAAATGTGCTGGGTTTTTTCGACATAAAATCTCAACGGCGCGATCGCGCGCGCTACTTTGGACTTAAACGGTTAATTTGTCCATAATCTTTTGATAGCTGCATACTTTAGAAGTTAATTTGTGGATATTAGGCTGTATTATGTATTTTTAGTTTTATTTTTTCTGGATACTTTACAAATTATACAATTTGTTGCTACAGGTTATCTCATTTTAAATTCTTTACTTAGATCATAGCTTGGCACCCCACGAATCATTCCAGATTTTTTTATCATCTGTTTAGGTTATTAGAAAATTTTATTTATAACGGAAATAACTGTGTTCTTTATAACGGAAAGAGGTGTTGAATTTACTCGAACGGACTTTTCATTTATCTGCAGTTTTTTGCCTTCGTAGTGATTTCTGGAGAAATGATGGCACTCGTATTGACAGATGTTGGGCAGCACTGGCTTAAAACATCAACGTATATGTAATTACAATTTCGAAAGAATAATTTATTCGCAACCTGAATCAAAACATCGATGATCCCGAGCTAAATTGTTATTACATGCCCACCGCTCGCATACAATGCAATAAAATAATATGCATATACTGATAATATATTTCAGAATATTCAACTTTCATCTTCGCTTATCTTGTAAATGCCTTATTATCGTTAAGCCAAAGAACCGACATATGAATTTTCATTAAAATATTTATATGGTGATAAGGCGCGCTCTATAAAAAATTGTAGTTTACAATTCATCATCAAAGTATTTGGTCGAAGCTAAAAATTAGTTGTAATTTTATCTCCCTGTATACCTGAAGAGCTATATACTATAAACATTTAGCATGATAACGAATCATGCCATCGAATAAAATTGTGTTGTGTTGTTAATTTAAAATAAAGCCAAAATCTATATATTCTCATGCCATGCACACCATAAATCAAAGTAAATCCCTGCATCTTCGCGATAAGATTAGAGATCAGATACGGTTAACATTTTAGTAGAAGACAGTAGCTCCTATGATTACCATTGAAAATTCGCGCAAGTTAAATCTACTAAAGCTGTGTGTACCCAAACGATTATCTCTAATCCATAGTGCTGATATACAGTAACGAAAGCCCAAAATGGATTCAGGTAATTGAAAGAAATTAGATAGAATTGAAAAATTATATAACAACAGTACCTAACTATTTTAGACAAAGTATCCAGAATTACGTGCACCACCGTGCTTTGGCACATTTCTTTTATTGGGTTTGCAGTCAACTATATGTTGCGTGTAAATACCAGTATACCTCTTGTTGATATGGTGCAAGTAAAATTAACAGAAAGCAGAAATATCACCGCCGCCGAATGTTACAATGCAAGCGTCAATCCTAGCGATTTGAATGTAAATATTTCGTATTTAATTCACGATGAAAATCATACCACGTCTGAAAGGCAAGTTCAACAACGTGTGCGAGGTTGGTCTATTGAACGTTACCTTATGGACAAATTCAACATGGAATACGATATAAATGGTTTTGAGTGGGACGAACTTGAACAAGGGACAATTCTTGGTTCATATTTTTGGTTACATTGGGCGGCTCAAGTACCTGGAGGAATTTGGGGCCGTAGATACGGAACGAAATTAGTGTTTGGACTGGCTAATTTAATTCCTTGTATTTTATGTTTTTTAATCCCAATTTCTGCATATCTGGGTACAACTTACCTTGTGGTTCTCAGGGTTATTCAAGGTTTCATTGGGGTAGGCAAAATTGCAAAAGGTTATTCAATTCCATTATTTTAGATATTAAATCATTTTTGTATATACGTATGTAGGGTTTATGCTGGCCATCAATGCATAACATGACAGCTCAGTGGATCCCACCAAACGACAGGAGTAAATTTATTACAGCTTATCTTGGAAGTTCAGTTGGTGTGGCACTGTGCCATCCATTATTCGGGTTGATTACCTCATTTTCAGCATGGGAATGGACATTTCATTTTAATGGGATCGTCGGCATACTTTGGTACATACTATGGTATTTTTACGTATTTGATTCGCCGGCGGAACATCCAAGAATTGATACCACAGAACGTGAATATATCCAGAAAGCGCTTGGTAAATCAATACAACGAAATGTGAAACACTCCATACCGTGGAAAGACATATTTAAAACTCGTGCCGTTTGGATGGTTAATCTAGCGCAATGGGGTGGCCTTTGGGGTCTATTTACAACGATGACACAAGCACCGGCATATTTTAAATATGTCCATGGTTGGGGAATCGAAATGACTGGTGTGCTTTCCGGAATTCCACATATCACTCGAGTACTATTTGCCATAATATTTTCAATATTCAGTGATTATATGCTTAAAAGTGAAAAAATGAATGCGACTCATGTACGTAAACTGGCGGGTTTTGTTTGCTTGATACTGAATGGAGTTTTCATGGTATTCCTTGCATATTCGGGGTGCAATACTTTAATGGCCGCGTCATTTTTGACCGTTGCCAATTCATTGCAAGGAGCCGTCTCGACAGGAACTCTAGCAAATATGGTGGATTTAAGCCCTAATTACGCGTCGCTTTTACTTGGAATTAGTGGTATGATTGGCTGTATTCCAGGCTTTATAAGTCCAATAATAGTTGGGTACTTAACGTTCGAAAATGTAATTACAAAGATAGTGCTTGTTGCAGAATTTTAGTATTAAATATTTTTTTTTCTTTTAAAGCAAACTACTCAACAATGGAAGCTGGTCTTCTTAATTTGCGCTGCCAATCTAATTTTTGCCGGAATATGTTTCTGTTTGTTTACCGATGCTAAATTGAAGCCATGGAACGATCCAGACTACAAGAAACGTGAAAGTGAAATGCTAGTTTTACATCATGTCACAGATAAACATGAAGCATATAAACCAAATGAGCTAGAACCACTAAATGAAGAAGAAATAGAAACATCAGATGCTCATAAAAATGGTACAAAATAAAGTTTAATTGAACGGAGAGTAGTGTGGTTTTGTAATTATTTGTGATTTAAATAAGTAACTGAAATATGTTTGCATTATTGTTTTAAGTATAGCCGTAAGTAAGTATGTTTAAAAATCAAAATATGTAGGTATCATCATCACAACTCACAATTTTTTATAATTTAATTTCAAGTCTGGTGAGATATATGGTGTACAAATCAGCAAACAAAATTAAAACTATGAATATAAGAACACAAATGTATCCCTCCTAGATTTTGATAGTAGCAATTGCCTATATCTCTCCATCCAAGATATAACAGCCCAGGGGCGGTATGTTGTACCTTCACTTCGAATCGAAAAAAGTCGGATTCGAAAAAAGTCGAATCGAAAAAGTGAAAGTTGTATCATTTTTGCTTTTCGAAAATGGTACAACATACCGCCATTCGACTTTTTTCGAATTTCGATTCGAAGTGATGGTACAACATACCGCCCCAGATAGTTTGCCTAAAAATTCAACACTTTCAGCTTATGTATTACTAATAATTATGCCTAGCAATGCGCAATTTCTATACTTACCATACATACTTACCACCATTTCCATACTTACCAAGCACATACTTACCACTTATAAGATATAATTGAAAATATTATTGTACGCACGCTAAAATATCGTATTGTACAAAGAACGTTAAAAATGAAAATATCGCTGTATATGTATAATTATAATATAATGTTTGTCCTTAACATTAAAACATTAATAAATTATTGCAAAAAAACTTAAAACGAAAACATCGAAAAACTTGTGTATCTTATTGATTGTATTGAAGCTAAAACATAGGGCCTTCCAAATGCATCCATTTTGCATCACATAGAAAGCTAGAAGCAATAGTATCCACAAAAAGGTCAAAAAGGCAAATTAAGAGAATCGTATCCATGCAAATCGATTTCATTAAATAAATAAATATAATAAATAAATTATAAATCCCTCCAGCCATCCGAACAATTTAATTATTATCGAATTCTACAAAACAGGCCTCCTTTTTGACGATGGCCTCCTATATTTTGGTGTGAATCGCTTTCTGATAAGCCGTTTTTCATATTCAGCGCCAATATGGTAGACGACGTAGTAATTCGTAGCGCCATTCCACTAATTTCATGATAATCATCCGATTCCAACGTTTTTGGAAAATGCTGTACCAATCTCGCCGACCGACTCCTCATGTGCAATTTTTCGTGAATTATATTTTCTATGCACGGCAGTCTGCTAACACGATAACTGCGCGGTTTGGTGGACCATTTCCTCCGTCGTCAAGTCAGGTGGCATTACTGGTGCTCTTCATCTATACCAGCATTTACGGACCTATTATCAAGTGATGGGATCTTATATAGGAACAAAAAGGTGGAAAAGAAGTTGTGGTCGCAATTCAACCAGTTTATCCATAATACATAAATAGTACAACTTGTTTTGATAACCTTCAATTCTATCGGTATGGCATTGGCACTGGTATTGGCACATCTTGTATAATATGAATAACGAACATTACTTTCTAGTTCATTGTTTGTCTATTCTATCGTATGATAATAAAGTCAAACATAGAGTTAGCTTATATTTACCGTCTAATCCTTTTATCTTATCCACTCTATGGATACATGCGTCCCTTATCGTATACAGTCGATAGTTACAGGTGATTTTCTTCGATGGAATAACATAACTGTACATTTATTTATGTTAACCTGTATAAACGATTAGTTTCACACCACTTGTTGATGAATGTCTTCCCGTAAAAGGTTTGCAGCAAGTCATCTGCGAAGAGAAAACCGCTGAGTTAACAATTACATTACCAATGTCAACAAAAAATATTATAGGAAAATCCATGGACCTAACGATAAATATTAATTGTTCTGCGATTCTAATATATTCCGATATTACATGTTGTCCGAAAGCACAAGTAAATGACCTTAAGTCCGATGTGTTCCATATATCAATAAATTAATTGGTTTGTAAAATTTCCTTGTACAAACCAATTTTGGTAACTGTAGTAATGACTTGGAATGATAGATTTGAAGCATTTCGAATTACTTTACTGGCAAATTGATGTGGTGTCAATACCTCTGTAGCATGAAACATCATTTCTTTTCCCTAACTTCAAGATAGGGTTAATTTTGGAATTTTCCCATTTAGTAGGGCAAATATTGTTAGGATTCTTTTAGAATAAATGACAGTATACCTTCCGGGCTAGGGCGTTCTCCCATATGGTTTATTGCATCAAATTAATAATACTCCTTTTCCTAAGTTAGAGTTTTTCGCGTCGTGGAGATATTACTTTATGGATCTCTTTTTAATTCAACCCAAGCGAACAGGCTTAGGCGATAAGTTATTACACACCATGCGTAGGTTTCTTTGACGTGAATACGTCTTTAAATTTGCTTTCATATAGGGGAGCAGTTCGAACGTCGAAGGGTTGAATGTCGAAGGGCCGAATGTGTCGAATAGCCGAAAGCCGAATAGGTCGAAGGGCCGAATGGGTCGAACGGCTGAATGTCGAAGGGCAAAAAAAAATCGGCCGAATTTTTTTTTGTTTTTAGAAATATAATTTTTTAAATTAGTTGGAAATGGGATTCTTAAATGATTTTGGACAGAAATTCTGGAATAAGGCCATCTGGGACGGAACTCGATCAATTCTTAACCAATTATGATGGGATTGGGTATGCTCACATGGAAATGGGATTCTTTAATGATTTATAGAAGAAGTTCTGGAATATGGCCTGCTGGGGCGGAACTCGGCCATTTCCTAACCGATTATGATGGGACTGGGTATGTTGGATGGAAATGGGATTTTTAAATGGTTTTTGGAAGAAGTTCTGGAAAATGGCCATCTGGGTCGGAGCTCGGTAATTTCTTAACCGAGCATAAATTTATATTTTTAATATTTTTCCCTTACCAATTAATGCTGAGTTAATTAATAAACTCAAAGCTATATATCGAACATATCGGCCCTAAGGCCATTTAGTTATGTTTTCAGATAACACGGAATATATTCGAATCGCTGAATAGTTATATAAATGCTCTATATAAGCAACCCCCATTTTATTTAATTTTATGATCAAGTTGAAGCTAATTTTTTTTCGATGAAGTATCGTAACAGAAGTAATATCCAGTTACGATTAGATCCCCCCTTTGGATGACGCAAGAGGTTTTGAGTGCTATTTCTGTTCGTTTTTCCAAATACCGTCTTTGAAAAATTAGCCCTAATTATTTGTCTTATCTAGCTTATAAGCAAGCCTATCTCGAAATAGAGTAGTAGGCTTAATTCGTACCGCTAAGCAAAAGATTTTCAAGGATAAATTAGATCCCTCACTTCCGTCTAAGATATTTTGGCGTAACATACGCAACTTGGGTCTTGGTAGTTGCAAAGGGGCTGCTTCTGTAGACTTGAAAGCTAATGACTTTAACCTTTATCTAGCTAACTGTAGTCCCACACATGATATTTCCAATATTGATTTAGTGTCCGCCAAACCCCTTAATTCTTTTTCATTTACAAATATATCTACTGTTGATTTGCATTCTGCAATTTGGGAAATTAAATCGCAATCCACTGGTCTAGATATGGTTAGTTTAAATTAAGCCCATTTTTCCTATTGTATTAGTAGTAAGATACTTGCTACATATTTTCCAAATGCATCCTTTTCTGTTAGGGGTATTTCTCTTTGGAATTGATATTAAGAGGTCAGCGTCACCTAAATCTTTTAAAACGTGTTATTTAGCGTGGCGCGTTTGAATGACAATACATATAGTACTATATTTGTAATAATATTTTCATTTGTGTTATTTTTGTATGTAGTCTGTAAGAATTCACTTCTTGCAATGTTCTCTGTAACAAATGAGCTTGAGCTCTATACGGAGGGTACTATAGCATGGAGTGGATTTGTTTTTTGAAAAATTTGAGGTGTTTATGCCTAATGGAATTATTTTTTTGGTGGTTGTTGTTGTTCATTTATATTGCTTCCATATGTGCTTTTCCTTTATCAAAATTGTAATGCCAGTGAATAAATAAATAAATAAATAAACAATGTTTGATAAAGCGTTGACGACATCCGCAAACATTGATACAAAAACGAGACATGAAATTGGAATAATGCGTTTATTGGCAGGATACCTTCAGTTACATTCTTATACAACTTGACGGAGGGAAACAATTGTGGAAGCCTATAAATAGCTTTGCAGCTCTTGTTTTGTAAAATTTGCAACCTTTTTACCTTTGATTTCCCAATATTGCCAAAGCATGCAATCTTAAAATAGAATATGTTGTGGAACAAAGGAATCAAGCTTCCTAATCAAATAAATAAACGGACTCAACATATATCAACAATATCAAGTAAAACTTCTAGATATTTTAGTTTATCAACTCTCTCGATAACACTATTTGAAACTTGCAATGGTTGGAAATCACAATGAGACAGGAAATGGGATTGAAAAATAATAAATTTGGTTTAGTTGAGGTTTATAAATATTTTATTTAAATTGAAATATTCAATAAGTATAGTGTAACAATCTTAATTGGTAATGTAATGTACCGATTGTTAACAGAATATTTATTCCATCAGAGGTTCCGAGGTTCGGTCAATTACGCCAGCTAATGCTCAGGAGCGTGGGATAGGTTGTCGGCACTTGGTGGAATCTCGAATGACTCAAGAATAAATAAAAAAAATAAGAAAAGTATTAATAATTATAATTAATGAAAAAGGACGTAAACCAACTACCAGTCATACTAACTATCCAACCAATACTCACCTCAACTCATCCTCACTTAAGCACTTCAAAACTCTATTCCATTTTCTCAGTTAATATACAAAGTGAATTATACCCCAAAAAAAAACAGCAAAACAAAACGCAAATTTAACATATTAGCTTGTTATAAACTTTTAATTAAATTATGTTTCGAATATTTGGTGTTATGTTGTTTAGCTTGGTAGGGTTTAGAGTAGGGCTAAACCCTACCAAGCTAAACTATACTTATATGATCCTTAACGTAATAAAAATTAGTAGCTTATAATTATAGGAACTAAATAAACTTAAATAAACAAATGGTAAATAAACAAAAATTACTACTAAAATTAAATTTGAATAACCGTTATAAATGGAAATGTTATTATTATTATGAGTGTAAGTGTTGTGACTTACGAAACGCAGCTACGTGTAGCATTATATGGCATCCGTTGTTGCACGATCCGTTGCATGCTACGCCGCATAAAAATATCCATATATATCCCACGTTGTATGCCACGATGAAGATGAAAGTTAATAATGTTGTTGATGCGGCTTTATGTTTTTTAAAATAATCGACGTTAACATATGTGGTTATGTTGTATGTTCATTATCAACACCAGCGCTCGAGTCCAACTTATATTAATCTAACGCTTTAATATGTATTTGTTTATATTATATATTTGTATTATGAGTTTTTTTTATTATAGTAAATTTTAATTCATCAAATCATAACTGAACTGGATGTGTGACGGTAATATTATCGATACTTTTAGGTAAAATTGTGATATTTGTGATATTTTAGTTTTTATTTTTATGATTTGTTTAGTTTTATTAATTTCATTTATTTATTTATTCACGGTCGAATTTCACTTATTACACATGGCCGAAAACTTTGCATTGCAGTCCGCCATTAGCGGTATAATCGACATAGCACTCAACAGTTTTTTTTTCTTGTTTTTTTTTTATCACACGATTCTTATTATAATTACATGACTTACCTGTCTTGTTTATTTATTTTATTATTTAATTCACAATGCCAAATTTAAGTTATTATAATTTAAAAAACATACTATCACAATTTGCGTTTTATTATCTTTTCAAATCAATCAATTTACTTTTCACGCGCTCGATAAATTTTTTTTTTTTTTTTTTTTTTTTTTTTAATTATTTCCGATGTGTACCATCGTTTGTTTCTTGATTGACTGCCTGTCCCCGTTCTTTTTAAAAGAAAAGCAAAAATAGCAATTTTGTTTTTGATGACAATTAGCGTCATAAGCACAGCACAGTGTGACCTTAAAGATTGAGAATTAAATTACCAATGGAGCTGCTGTAATTACACTGTGAAGCTTAAATATTTATATAAAAACTTGGAACGATTGTAAGTCGTAACAATAGTAACGTCGTTTTCCATCTTAGTCATAGCTTGGGAGCAGTCTTCCGAGTTATAGAATACTGAGGTATCATCAGCAAACATTCTAATTTTTCCAACCAGGGGTAGGTGGGATATATCATTTATGAAAATCAGAAATAGAATAGGGTCAAGTACATTAGTCTGAGAAACACTGCGATTAACAGTGTTACAAATTACACCATCTAAAGCCACAAATTGTTTACGATTTTGAAGATAACTCATTAAAAGATTATAAGACAAGCCCCGAAAGCCATAACAATACAACTTATGTAGACGAGGATCAATACAGTCAAACGCTTTATGCAAATCTAAAAATAGGCCACATATATACTCCTGATTATCGAAAGTTCGGTATATCAAATCAGTGATCTCAATTAAAGCGGTATCTGTGCCAGACCCATGACTAAAACCATATTGATGACGGCAAAAAAAATTTGAAGCGTTTAGATATTCCATAATACGAGTTGCAATTAGTTTTTCAAGTATTTTGTCGAACAAAGGCAAAACAGAAATTGGTCGGTAGTTACTAACAACTTTACAATCACCTGATTTAAATATTAGTGCCATTTTTGCAATCTTCATACAGGCAATCAGGATAGATACCGGTTTCAAACACTACATTGAATATATCCGTCAATATTTGAGAAAAAAATGCTGAATTACGTTTTACAACAATATTATGAATATTATCATACCCACCACCCTTATTATTATCTAAACTATTAATTATATTATATGTTTCAGTAACCGAAATTGGGCACAAAAACTGAATTAGAGTTACTACTGGACAGATTATACAGTTCAGTGTTACTGTTACTTGTAGAAAAAAGGCTGTTGCCAACATTAACAAAATGGCTATTGAATATACTATATTAACAATACTAGGAAGGTCTTTGTATTCGACATTGTTTTGTACAATGGAATGAATTTTCGCTTTAGTATTGTGCTTTATGAAATGATTTATTTGATTTCATACTTCTTTTTGATTTAAATTATTGAACAAATTTTTGAAATACTGTTTTTTGCGTAATATTTTTTAGATTTGATCATTTTATTCAGTAAATCTAATAAGGTGGAATTGTACTCAGAATTTAGTTTTAAATTTTTATTAATAGGTATGTTCAAATCTCCTACTATAATAAAGTCAGAATTTGGTGTTGTTACTACAGAGTTCCGAGATTTATAAAAAAATATGTCGTATAGGAGCCTGGTGGCCTGTAAATCCCACAAACATTAATTGGATTAAACCCCGAGAGTTGAATACAAATGAACTAGAAAGGCAAGGTCCCATCGTCAATGTTTAGGATATTATAGCGAATGCCGTCCCTGATGACCATCGCAATTAGCCTACCTCCCCCCCCCCCCTCCCAGACCTGTCTTGTTTACAAGAGAAGACGTTTGAGAAATATTTAATATTAAAGGAAAATATATTTGAGCTTTTAATAAATGTTTCGGTTATAACTATCAATTGAATCTCAGTATGTATATGTAAACTATCAATAAAATTAAGTAGATCGTCAATAATTATTTCATTCATGCCTCAAATATTAAGCCTAGTACTCAGTTCGATTTCACGTGAAATTTCCATACGATTTTACCAAAGTGAAATTAGAAATGAAAAATTTCATTTCTGTTTTCGTTTTGTAGTACTCAGTTCTCCAACGAAAAAACCAAGTGTGTTCAATACATCAAAGATACATCCAAATTATTTTCATGTGAAAATAATGTCTCGGCACATTATTTTCACGCGAAATTTTGACATTTGTTTGTTTTTGGCAAAAAACAAATTTTTTAATACCACAAATTCATAAATTTTAATTAAAGTCAATTTAATTTAAATTATTTACGTAAAATAAAGAAATTAATTTATGCATGTCTACAAATTTATACGTTAAAATTAAAAATTCTCCAAATAAAATTTCATTTCTATTTCACGCGAAAATAAATAGATTTTTGGAGACCGCGTTAAAATTTCATTTCACTTTGAACTGAGTACTAAGCTTTAAATTGAAGTACACACAAGCTTTTGGAAGAAAGATTCATATCAAAATGATCCGATGAGAAATCATCAATATGTATTTGAAAAATAATTGTTAACACATTTTGCTTTTGTCATTGTTAAAACATGTTGCTTTTAAAAAGTCATTCAATAAAAAAGTGATAAAATAATTTAAAGAGATATTTAAAATACAAAACTTTAAAAATATGTAAATAAAAAATATGAAAACAAAAATATAAAACTGAACGTAAAGCTACCATAAAATGTGGAATGTTAATCTGTCTGTATCGCCATATTACAATATTATAAAAGAAAAAAAATTCATGCAATCAGCTATGCTACACACAATTATATTTGACACAATTTTGGTTTCTGGATTCAAACTACTGCGCAATAGATTTTAATTTTTAATTTAAACCCTTATTTTAAATTAAATCATTAAATTTTTTTGTCTTGTTTTATTCTTTCCTCTCGAAAAAAAAAATTTAAACAAAAATCTACATCTCAAAAATGTTCTCAAATTTTTTTATTTTCATTTCAATTTTTTTCATTTCGGATTCACGGTCAAAATTTTTACGTCGCAGCTGCGTAATCAAATTTTTGTCCGTGAATCCGAAATGAAAAAAATTGAAATGAAAATAAAAAAATTTACGGACATTTTTGAGATGTAGATTTTAGATGTAGAAATTTTATTTTCGAGAGAACAGAATAAAACAAGACAAGAAAATTTAATGATTTAATTTAAAATAAGGGTTTAAATTAAAAATTAAAATCTATTGCGCAGTAGTTTGAATCCAGAAACCAAAATTGTGTGTAGCATAGCTGAATAAGACTAAAATTATTGATGAAAGACTGAAGGTTAAAAATAATAAATCAAGGTAGTGCACTGTTATCTTTAAAATATAGAATTTTGATAACAACTTAACAAAACGCGAAAAAAATAAAAAACTGTGCTAATAAGTCAATATTATTTGTAAACAAAAACATAGTTATACCAAATACAGTTCTGTAACTCGGAGGCATACGACACTGTGTGAATATAAAATTTTCAGAGGTATATGAATTTCCAGGAAATTTGAGGCCCAGAAACTGCACATGGTGTTATTTCAAATATGTGAACCGTAAGGACTTTAAGGATTACATAGTTCCATATGCAAAAATAAGAAAAGAAAGAAAATTAGACATAATGGAACACAATGAGGACAGTTCATTTTGTGAAAAAATTGAAAGTACAGAGTTGTACTTAATAAAAAGATAAGTATACATTTTTCAGTTAAAGTGAACTTTACGGAGTTGCCTTTGACTTTCATATCGACCAGACGTTGTTTTTCCATTTATTTTAATTTTTAATTTTTGATTTTTAATTTTTATAAAAAAAATTTTGAGTTATTAGTTTTCTATAATAATCACGAGTTATTAAGCGAACTGTGTGGTTTTGTTTTGAAAATGTTAAAATATTAAAGTATTAAAAGTGCTAAAATGTATATTTAATTGTGAAGACAGCAAATTTTGTGGTTATAAAAATACCAGCTGAAGAACCTAAATGGTCACAATCATGAGAAGTCGTAGTAGTTCTGTACGCGTATTTTGATCCACAATTGGGAGACGAAACCACAAAATTGTGTATACGTCTACGACGTATAATACACAATTTTGAATAAGTGTGCTGTCATTTGTTACGCGTATTATACGTCGTATACGTATACACAAATTTATAGTTTCGTCTCCCAATTCTGGATCAAAATACGCGTACTGGAGTCTGATTGGACTGCTACCAAAGGATTGTGCATCATTTGATTATGAATCATCAGCAACCAGTTACTGGATTGTTTCCAACTAGCTTAACTTATCCTCATGCTTGGAAAGTACGCAGACGTAGCCTCATTTATTGGGGGGTGTGGCGAAGTGGTAATGGTGGTATTCACCCTGATGAACAGGTAAGGGATGCATACAGCCCACGTAAAGTCTACCGAAGTTTGGTATGTATACTATTTAGAGCATAAGGAAGGTACATGTGACAGTGGCTATATGCATCAAACTCTTTTGTGTTTTTCGTTTTTTTTTGTCTGGTCTGTTAATGGACTTTTGTCTTATAAATGGAATGTTTGCTACGTCATGTTTGCGGTAATAAGATTTATGTATTGTGTTTGCGGTGAGCAGAGGTAACGAGGTGTATAGGCAGCAAGCAGCCGTCATCTTCGGTATAAGTTGTTTCCGGAGAGGGGAACACCTGTGGTATTTGATCTCATCGGCAAATTTCTCTCACTTTTCTGACATTTGACTTTTCTGATTTTGTGAATGGTTCTTTGGATATTGCAATTTTTAGTTTAGGGCAAAGGCAGGTCTTGCGGATTGAATGTTCAGGGATGTTTCATTGTATGTACATGCAGTGCTTATTATTATTTTTATTTCGTATTTGTATGTTGGGAGAATGCAAAATTAACAATTACAAAAAAAAAATTCAAATATGACGTTTCAAATAAATTACACAGAGTCCTTTGATTGCAATTTAGAGTTATCGAGGTTTATCAAATGTTTATTATTAATACTATTATTTATTGTAGTTCCTGATTAAGCTTATATATTTGGTTCTAATGAACATTTTTGATTACTACATTTTAGATAGTTTTCCAGGGATCATGGCATTTCTTTAATTAAATGGTTTTCTAGGTTGTTTCGGGAGACTGTAAATTGTTGAAGGTTTTGATTATATTGTTCTGGGTTGGATAAATAATTATCGCTGGTTGTTGTTTTTATGATTTATTTAATACGATTAGGTGAAACGATACGATGAAGGATCATACAGTTGTGTTAGCAACTTATTATTAATTCTATCATCTTACAGATTCGTGATTGCTTTAAAAGTTTTATTTAATTTGTTTAGGTGTTGGGGTTCTGGAGCTGTGCCAAACATCCATTATTGATCTTATATTGCAGATTAGCTTTTTTGAAACCATTTGGAATTAGCTACACGATAGATATGCATTATGATTAAAAATTAGATTCCGATTTCAGAAGCAGTTAAAAACTTTATTGGACTATTTTGTAGTATAGAGACCTCTGTTTTTCCAGTGTCTTGGCTCCTGTTTTAGTTAGGCATTTTAGTAAGAATTTTTTAATTATTAGTATTGCATCCAGTGGGTGGTATTTAATAATAATTATTAATTTTAATTTTTTTATTATTTTAGATCTTTCTTTAGATTTTATTTCTTTAGATTTTATTAAAAATAGGTATTAACGAAAATTCAAGAAGATAAGTTTGCAGAGTTAAATAACTATTTTTAATTTTCAGATGACTGGAAGTTTTTTTGTTACATGATTAATAATTATTTCGTAGTTAGAATTGTGTCATTGTGTTACTAACTATCGACTACTTAGGTGTCTGTTACCGGGTCGAGTCTATCCTTACTAACATAACCTTTCCTATCCCTCCTTTTTTGTTATGTGTAATACAGGTGTACGGTGGGCCCCGGCCATATCTGGGATTACTTGTCAAATGACTTGGCCGTACATCTCAATCAAATCAAAATCAAATTTTTCAGTTAAAGTGAACTTTACCATATAGTGTAATTGTAGATGTGTGATGTAATTGTGATGACGATTTTTTAATTGTAGATGTGAATTAAACCAATTCCTGTCTTCCGGAAGCAGCAGCCAGTGGTGATTTTAATGTCCTGATACCTGATGAATCGTATGGATGGTGAAATTTAACAAACTGATAAATTTGATTAAATGAGTCAATTTGATAAATTCTTGAATCAGCTGTTTCACGTAGGTATATACAGTATGTGCAACAAGAGCGTTTACGGCAAAAAACTAAGTACAAATAAAATTACGATTTTTTTTGTTTTTATTTTGAAAGTTTGTTGTATTTTCTAGGGCGCTATCAACTAATAGATAGAAAGTCACAATTACTGTTAATAATTGCCTGGCCCCTTTTGTCCATACTATCGACCAATTTTTCTGCATAGTATGGTGATAAATTTTTCCATATCTTCCGGACAAGTCACGCTAGAACGCTCAAATTTTTTTGTGGTACATTTTCAGCTTAATCTTCATGAGCGTTCATAAATTTTGATCGGATTGGAATTAGATGACTGAAGACGACTGTTCGAGTGCGAATTTTTGTGCGGATATTTAGAATCACACTTTTCCAATAATCAAATTATGCCCATAAAAGATGAAATATTTTTAACTTTAAGAAAAATATTCGCAGACGATCAACCTAATCATAAAAAAAAATAAAATTGTGCTACATTGTGCTCAATAAATCGCTAGAAAAGTGTGATTCAAAATATTCGCACAAAAGTTCGCACTCGAACAGTCGCCTTGAAACGACCAATTCAATGTTGTGACGCCCCTTTTGAGTTTAAATTCCGAACAGAGTATGCTATGGTGTTTTGGATCGTTGTCTTCTTGCAAAATGTAATCAAAGTTCCCCGCTCAAAACCATTTAAGGACAGATGATAGCAAACCTCGTGAATAAATTGTATAAATGAAAAGTGCATTTAGATTCCGCGTGGAAACGATTAATTTACCAAAACCTTGCTTGGTGAGGCATCCCCATACATGGAGCTAATGGGCTAATTTATAGAAATAGGGCTGATGGAGCCCTAATTTTATTAGGGCCATTTAAATATTTTAAATGCAGCTCTGAAAAATTAGATACGCTAACTAAATCGTTCATAAATAAAAAAAAGTTACATAACAAAACAATTACATGTATTATCTAATTTTTTTAGTAATAAAAGAATTACCACCAAAAAAATTTTTAAATCGATTTGAAATTATTGTTTGCATAATTCGTTGCGGAAATATGCGCATTTCTGCAACTCTGATGAATATTCGGTCATCTAAAAGAATCTGAACCATAAAACTTATAAATTCTTCTTATCAGAATTATAATTTTATCGTAGCATAGTTACAAAGTCCTATCTAATGTTAATCCAGTTAAATCAAAAAATGTGAATTACACGTGATCTTAACGTCAGGTTTCTATATGCTACTTGTAATATTAAATACCTATATATTCCTGCATTGAAAACAATAGGATTGCTTTTAAAAAATCGTTAGGCCTCACTTGATCTTATAGTAAACTGTAATGGTCTTGATAACAATAAAAAAAGATAAGAAACATGAAAGTGAACATCACAAACTCAGAGAACATACGAGTATTTATAAGATAACTATGATCGAGGCATAAACTTTAATTTGTCAATTAAACTTCCGCCGATTATTTTGTTTTTAACTTAATTTCCAACAAAAAGAAACAAAAACCATAAAAATAAGAATTTAGTTAACTTTTTTTAATTTCTATAAGTTCATTTATTAATCAGATCGGGAAATTCTTTGCTGCAGTTCACACTGTTTCGTTTATATATTTTTCTCTGTTCATTAGTGCAAAAATAATAAGTAAAACTGTACATGTGACCGGTACATATAATTTAATATGTAATAAAACTTCTAGTATATAAATTAGTTAATTCGATTTTTTGTCGTTATTTCTACCGAACTAACTATACGAGTGCAATGGAATCGAAGCAGAATAGGATAAAAGTGGAAGGTAAGTATGAGTTCTTAAAATATAAAACAAGCATACGCCGAATGTGTCAAGTCAAATAATAATTTTCTGACTGCTTTGATTTAAAGTGTGAGTGCCTCGGCAGTTTTATAAAGATATTAGCAAGTTTATTTTCATTTTTAATGTTTTTAAGAGCAGCCGTTAAAATTTTATATCCGATATTTCTTACTCCGTTTTACATCTCAAACTATAAAAAAATATTACTACAGTTTCGATTTTAATTTCGTGTGACATAGTTAGTTGGGTTTCTGGTGGATTTTAGCCGATTAATTAACGATAATTTTGTAATGTTTTTATATTGATTCACACTTTATAAATTTCTTGTTATTTAAAATTGTTCATGTTCAGATTGTAATTTATAAAGAATTTAGTTTTTAATATTAAATGATAGTATTTATTTATTTATATCCACAACAAAAAATAGATTCCATAGTATTAAATTTATTTGACAGTATTACAAAATTATCAGACATTAATGTGTCAAATAAACTTCCACCATTTATTTCGTTTTTAATTTTTATGAGTGAAAATTATATTAATCAGATCGGAAAATTCTTTTGGGCAGTTCAGCTTTTATATTTACCTCTGGGCGGCATCTTGGGATGAAATTTTATATGTGCATTTCTAGTAGACAAATTGGTTAAATCGATTATTTGTCGTTATTATTAGAGCTACGGAAAACGATCAGAATAAGACAAAAGGGGAAGGTAACTAACAGTGGTACTAAAATATTGTCGTTTTTAAAAGTAGGATAAGCTGACGGAGAAAATATCAACTGCGGTAGACTTAGGTAAATGTTGTAAACGTTAAAATATAAATTACCGATACATACTTGTATATCTTGTATTGGTTTTATAATATAATAACAACAATTTTAAATCCAATTTTCTTTTGTCTACTTCAGTTTCAAAAATGTTACTACGTACGTGGAAATTCGTGTCGCTCCAATTGTCAGTAATAGGTTTATTTTCTGACGTTAAATCTATCGCTCATTATATAGTTAATATTTCTTGAAACAAAGCAAAAGCATCAATTTAAATAGCTAACTTCATATTAAACTGATCCGGATCATGTAGCCCGTTCCCACATAGCGTGCTCAAATAAAATTCAAGCATCAGTCTCCATGATTTTGTCCATACACTCTATATACAATAAATCTCTCAAAGGTGGAATCTCATCACATCTTCACGGATATTCTTCAGATGTCGGAAAACATGGTTTAAAAACGTCCCTTTGCCTTTTCCATAGTAAAGGCGATGAAGCATGTACCGATTTTGCCTTTAAGGCAAAAAAACTGATTGGTTAAAAATCGGCCTTCTTGAATCGCCTTAAAGGAAAAATATTTAAATTGAACAATTCTCAATTTCCTTTAACGCAAATTTTGTAACCCTCAAAAAAGTAAAAGCTAACAACAAACAAAACAATCAGACAGATTATTACAACGATAAATATCTATAAATTTTTACAAACCCGTAAAAAATGTGTACGGCACAAAAGTGCCCTACGACAAAATATTACTTGAATTCTCTATAAAAGAATTATGTTGTTTGCCTCATAAGGTACTGTAAATTAACCACTGAGAACGCACAATTATTAGGCCTTAAAAGCAAAAATTATATTATGTGTCATCCACTTGTTCCACACTCTACTTCTTTGAAGTACTACTTCTTGCTTCAAAATAAGTTGTTATAGATAAATCTTTCTTTATGTATGTACTTGTAAAAAATTGTAAAAAAAAAATATTTTTGAAATGTCTTTGCATAGTTTGCATTGTATGCAATATAATGTATCGAAAATAATTTACATAAATATATGTTGATAAATCGCAAAATGTACACATAATATTTTAGTGCTACTTCACCGTAAAAATTTTGCTTGAAAAATAAGTCGCTATTAAAACCGGTTTCATAGGTAAATGAAGAAAGAGACGAAGATGAAAAAGTGCTTCAGTGCTTCAAAGAAGTAGAGTGTAGAACGAGCGATCGCCTTAATGGTGCCTTCACAGAACGGAATAATTTTTTATCCAACTATTTAGTCCATCAAATCTTTATATTCAACAAAGTCTGCCCAATTTTATCTCGCTTTAGTTCAAATATTTTCAGCTTTTGAGCAAATAATCTTGGTCGTGCTAACATAGTAACAAAAATTACCGGAAGTGTGAGCAACAATTTCGCTCGAATATTTGTTATTGATTTATGACATTTTTCGAATGAATTTGTTGGTTTATCGCCTTAAATAATTTAATTTAAAGTTAATATAAAGGGGTTTCCAATAAGAAGTTTTTTTTTGAATAGCCTGCTATTTGGGTAGCTGTCAATTTTGAAGCTGTCATCTTTTGACATTTGACAAGTAAAAACTACGCCATTACTAAAAATGGTACGATACACGTTTCAACAAGGCAATGAAATTGTTAAAATTGACTATAAAAATGGTGAAAACTTTGCAGTCATAGTTCGCAAAACTAAACACATTTGGGTCATCGTGAAGCACCTTCTCGGCCAGCAATAGTGAAACTGTTGGAAAAATTTGAGCTGTTGGGACAAGTTAGTGATGTGAAGAATCGAAACCTTGGGCGTCGCTCAAGAACAACTGAGAATATTGTTGCTGTAGCCCGTAGTGTTGACGAAAACCCAAGTTTGTCGATTCCTCGTCGATCTTTAGAATTAGACATTCCACAAATCTACATTACACCGTATTTTGCATAAAGACTTAGGTCTTAATGCTTTTAAAGTTCAGTTAACACAGGAACTCAAGCCGGTCGATCCATAAACGTCGTATTTTCGCTGATTGGGTCCTTCAAATGCATCAAAATGATCCGGATTTTCATTGAAAAACCATCTTCAGTGATGAGGCCCATTTTCCCCTCGGAGGCTACGTTAATAAGCAGAATTGTCTCATTTGGGGCTGATAAAATCCAAGAATGATTGTTGAAAAGCCTCTCCATCCTCAAGGTGTCACTGTTTTGGTGCGGTTTTTGGGCTGGCGGTGTGATTGGACCTTACTTATTCGAAAATGAGACTGGTGCAACTGTTACGGTGAATGGATTGCGCTACCGTGCTATGATTAATGATTTTTTATGGCCGAAATTGGAAGATAATGATGTGGACGACGTTTGTTTTCAGCAAGACGGCGATACGTGCCACACAAGCAACAAAACCATCGCAATTTTGAAAGAAAAGTTTCCTGACCGTGTTAATGCTCGAAGAGGTGATCATAATTGGCCACCGAGATCTTGTTATTTAACACCTTTAGACTTTTTTCTCTGGAGCCACGTGAAAGATAAGGTCTATGCCAATGCGCCACAATTGATTCAAGATCTTAAAGATGGATCTCGTAAAGCTATCGACATACAGCCGCAAATGTGCGAATTGCTCATGGAAAATTTCATGAAAAGGATATGGTTCTGTAAGCGTAGCCGTGGCGGCCATTTAGCTGATACCGTTTTCAAATACTAATGGCATATCTTCCCCTTTACAATGAAATAAACATTCATTGGTTTCTCTTAAAAAATACTCGTTTTTTTTAATATCAAAATGAAACCTACCTATGTAATTGTGTGAGTAGGTGGAATGTGTGTGCGTGAATGAAAAGGAGAGTATTAATTGACCTTAAAAGGACATTAAATCCATTGGATGATTAATACTTTCTTTTTATATAAAAAAAACTCTTATTGGAAAACCCTTTATAAAATAAATGGAATAAATATGTGAGATGCATTTAAGTAAAACAATTACGGTGAGAACCAAAAATTTTATTTTGCTGCAACTGTTGGGCTATAAATTGTTTGATAATTTATAAATTGTGATATGTTTATAAAATCGAATATTGTGTATATGTAATCCTCAGACATACGTTTATTAGATTAAATTAAAATAAAGCACCAACTAATCGCAAACATAGCAGAAATTCCACCATTCCACACTTTGATTCTTTCGTCGTGTTTCTCTCCTCGTTTCCTGCCCCTTCACTAATAAACTGTTGTAAGGAAACGAGGAAAGAATCAAGGATGAAACACACCAAGCAGCAGCAGCGAGCAGCAAATTTAAATTTTGGCTTATTCGCTTATTTAATGATACAAAATCATAGTTTGCGTATAAATATAGGTATTTCCATTAAAGGACATTAAGTATTTTGTAATTATAATTGAAAAATTTAAATTTAAAGAAATTGTATTGAATGAAGTTGCATCTGTCGCGGCATCAATAGGTTCCACACCAAGCTTCAATTTGCAGCTCTTTGCTGCTACTCATAACCTCGATAAAATTTGCACAATTCAATTTTACTACTAAAACAAAACAATCTGCTGCGCTGCTTGGTGTGCACGCCCATAAGTAGCCGTTAGTGTGGATTGCTTGGAATATGTTACGCTGCTCTTGGTGTGTTTCATCCTTCACAAGGAAAGAATCAAAGGGTGGAAAGGCGGATTGTAAACAAAAAATGCAAAACATATCGCACATAAACATATTAGAGGATCTAAAATCTGTCAACACAAAAAAAACAGTTTTGATATAAACACATTTTAATTTTTTTTTTTTTAATTGCTAACGCTACTGTGATGCTGAGCTTATTCATTATTAGCTTTATAAAATGAATAATCTCAGCGACACAGTAGCGTTAGCAATTTAAAATGCATTTATCTCAAAACTGTTTTTTTTGTGTTATGACATTTTTTTAGAGGATGTGCAATATGACTCGCATGACAGCTGTAGACAAATTTTTTGAGTTGATAAAAATATCTCGTTTCGTGAAGGCACCATAAATAAACCTCTTTTCCCAAAAACTCAAGGCGCGGAAGGATTTTTGTTTTGTAGCGCAATAATTTGACAATTAAATTCTTCAATCGTGGAAATATAGCTAACTTCATATTGAAAATTTAAAAAAATTAAAATTGTATAACGTATATATTCGAGAACTACCATACACACTGAATACATGCATACACACCGAAAACATTCGTGTAAATGAAACATTAGTATCAGCAGATTGATTTTTTTACAAAATTAAATGCGTGAGCAAATATGGCGCAGTTTAGATTGTGTATGAAAGGCCACTAAATAATTTAAATTTACTTTTTGAGTTTTGCAGAGAGAAGGAAGTGCCGCTTTATTAAATTTTATTTGAGCACGCGGTGTACGAACCGGCTAAATGGGTGTTATGAATCTCCGTTAAGTTAAGTCCTAAAAAATGGGTATTAATTTAGCCAATTGATATAATTGACCTAAAAAAGGGGTATTAATTTAGCCAATTTAAGCATTTTTTCAAATTATTTAAGACTCAAATAGTTAAAAATCATTTTTTGATTATGTTTATCGTAAATAAAACATTTCTGTATATGAGTATGTCAAAAATCGTTCTGAAAATTCAACTCGCTTTCCATGTTTAAATCATACTATTTCTACTAGCTTTTGATTGGTAAGACGCTATTCTTATATTAAAATTCTATAATTTCGAAACATACGCATATTTAATTTCTCGACCCTGAACATAATTACATTTCCATAGCATTTCAGTAATCCAAAAATAGAATAGCTAAAATCAGGGAGGTTACTGATTGAGAAGATATTAATTAATTCTTTAAAGACTGACCAACAAAATTTACGATAAACATAACTAATAAACGATTATTTAGCAAATTCGAGTCTTAAAATTATAAAAATTTTAAAATAAATTTAAATTAGCTAATTTGGTCAGTTATGATCAAAATTATAACCAATACATTCTAATGGTACTCCGTGAACTCTGTATTTGCTGTTTTTCAATAACATGTTTCAATAACGGTTCTATGCTCTAAAGATTTTACAATACTGATAGATGCATTCGTGAGTGTAGTGGAAAAGCGTCCTTACTATAGTGTGTGCTCGCTAACAGCGCATCCCTAATAGAATTCCTTTTTCCTTACAGAAAAATATGAAAAAAATATGAGAACACAAAAAATCTCAAATTTTTTTTCATATGTTTGTGTAAGGAAAAAGGAATTCTATTGGGAATGCGCTGTAACAAGTAGTTTTATTTTTCCAATGCTCCTTTGTTAATATTTTAATATTTGCTAAAGCTTGCCGTTGGGCCGTCCCACACTTGTATTCTTGCATCAGATTTTTTCCTCTTTACCTACAACCTAAATAATGCGGTAGGGATTTTGTGTTGTTAAATTTCCAACAAAATTTCTTTTACTTTTCGACTTATTACACACTACCACAAAGCCAATAAAAAGAAAACAAATACATAGAAAAGTAACAACAGTTGATTATTACTAGTGTAACCGCGAAATGTCGTCGATATTTGTTTAATTTTATAGGAATACAAGTGTGAAACGGGCCTGTAAATTTCGTTTTTGTACTCGTAAAAACTCAACTATCGAATTTCTTTAGAATATTTTAAATACACATTTTAGATACAAAATTCATTAAATCACGCACTGTTTTATGGTACTTAACTTTTATTGGGTTTGCCGTCAACTATATGCTCCGGATCAATGCAAACATCACTATTGTTGATATGGTTCAGTTGAATTTGAAAAAAAGTAGAAACCTCACGGTAATGGAGTGTTACAATCACAGTGCATCAAACGTGTTTAACATATCGATTACATATTCTATGGTGAACGGAACTAATACATCAATTGAAGAATGGAGCATGCCAAATCGCGTGAGGGGATGGTCAATTGAACGTTATATTTTGGATAAACTTGAGGTAATAGAAGTTGAAGTTAATTAATTTTATAATCGATGATTTAACCGCTATGTTTACACAATTCTTTAGATATCATATGATATAAACGGATTTAAATGGAATGAACACCAACAGGCGGAGATTTTAGGATCATTCTTTTGGTTGCATTGGTTCACACAAATACCCGGTGGTATTCTAGCACGGCGATATGGAACAAAAATGGTATTCGGGCTGGCTAACGTTATTCCAAGTCTAATGTGCTTTTTAATTCCAATCGCCGCATATTGGGAATTTAAATATATCATATTTATACGCGTCCTTCAGGGTTTTATAACAGTTATAGTTTAAATGTTTTTATCGTGCCATTTGAAAATATTACTTTTTTTTATAGGGTGTATCATGGCCCGCGATGCATAACATGACCGCACAATGGATACCTCCAAATGAAAGAAGTAAATTCGTCACTGCTTATCTGGGTAGTTCAATCGGGATAGCAGTTTGCTATCCACTATTTGGATACATAATCGCATTTTCTTCTTGGGAATGGGTATTTCATTTTAGCGGTGCATTCGGAGCAGTGTGGTTTTTCGGATGGTTGCACTTTGCATATAATACGCCTGCTGAACATCCGCGTATTGATCCTATAGAACGAGAATACATTCAAAATTCACTCGGAAAATCAATTCAACAGAACATTACTAGTGCAGTACCGTGGCGTGCTATATTAACCGAACGAGCTACTTGGATGATTGTAATTGCACAATGGGGTGGAATTTGGGGATTATTTACAATGATGACTCAAGCTCCCTCATACTTTAAATACATACATGGTTGGGGAATAGAAATGACCGGTATTCTATCCGGCATGCCACACATAACACGTGTTATATTTGCTTTAGCATTTTCTTCGTTCGGTGATTATATGTTGCAAAGTAGAAAAATGACCCCGACAGCTGTTCGAAAATTAGCGGGATTTGTGTGTTGTATTGTGAATGGATGTTTCATGATTTTACTTGCATACTCAGGATGCAATGCTGTACAAGCTTTTATATTTTTATCAATAGGTGTATCGGTACAGGGTGCAGTTTCTACTGGACCTTTAGCAAACTGTGTTGATTTGAGCCCGAATTTTGCATCACTTCTATTAGGGATAAGCGGAGCAATCGGTTGTATTCCCGGGTTTTTAAGCCCGATCATAGTAGGGTACCTCACGTTCGAAAATGTAAGTATAACAAAACTATAAAAATTATTTCGAGTAATAATATATTTATGATTACAGCAAACTATCCAACAATGGCGATATATATTCTTTATATGCGGGGGAACATTAATTATATGTGGCACGCTGTTTGTTTTATTCGCAGATTCAAAATTAAAACCTTGGAATAATCAAGGTCTCATAATGCAAGAAAATAATTTAGAAGAATTGAAATTGCCTGAGCTACACATTTCATCCGAGATGGAACCGTTAAACAAGGATGGAGAAACAATTAAAAACCACAATAATCATATTAAATAAATTTATTCCTGATCTGGATATGGCTTTTTATTCAGCCATGCTAAAAGCTCGTTGCGTTTTTTAAAGTTTTCGTATTTGTGGCATCGAACATTTTGTAAAAATTCACGTCCAACCTTTCGTGTAAATTGCTTCACCGAAGGCATTTCGGTGATTTGTCGTAACGCTTGTAAACTTACAAGTTGTAATTCTGAACAAATTTTTCGATGAGCTAATTCAATTAGAATAACAGTAATATCCCAAAATTCACGGCACCTCCAACGAGATCGAGTTGTCAGTGTTATATTTTGTAGTGCCATCACAACAAAATACATTGTATGGTCCTTAATTTCGTCATCTTTCATCAATTTGTATAAAATTTGGATCACATCTTGTTTGTCACACAGATCATGTGCTTCTGGACAAGCTACAAGTATGGCAAACGCTTTCAGTACATTATTTTGAACATCATTCTTAACCGTAATTTTGGGTAAAAGAATATCAAAATAACCATGCGCCATTCCTAACGGAGGACTACGCTCGATCAATCTTCCAATAAACATATAAAAATAATCTATTGAATCGACTTCTTTTAAGTACTCCTTAATTCGCTCCAAATAGTTTAACGTATTCATATCTTCGGCAACCTTCTGATGTTTAGCCATAACCGAAAGTACTTGTAAGGCGACTTTACGCACGATTAAATTATCAAATGGAATTAAAAGAAATATTTTATCCATCAGCTTGTCCTCATTTAAAAGAGCGATTGCTCCATCTAAATTTTCAGCTACAACAACCATATTTCGAAATGCAGTTTCTACTTCGGCTGGTCTCGTATCCAGATCACAATCTACCAAAGAATAGATAATTTTATTCAAACTATCATTTAGGCGTTTCGCAATGAATAAATCTAAGGCGTGGTAGAGTTTTGTCGGATCACGTAGCTCATCCAATAGCGATCGTAATGATCTTAGTCGAAGAACACGACCCCGTGAGTTTATATCGCGAATTAGCTGTGGTATACCCCAAGAGCCGAAAGCCAAAGCCGCTTTAGATTGGTCCGGATTTAATCCAAACGATTCCGGGACCAAAGATCCTGGAAGTAGAAATGGCGGCCATAAATCTAAAGAATGCGAGTTAGACCTTTCGAGTGCTAAATTGACGCTGCGATTTATAGTAACGGGATTAATCTTCGGCCCAAGCATTTTATGTAGATATTGATTTTTGCGTCGCGCTTGAGAATCCCACATTATAAAACACAAGGAAATTATATTAATAAAATTATTTAAATAAGAAAAGTATTACAATTTTGAAATTGTTTGCAAATGTTACTTAGAAAATAACTTGACTCAATTTATTATGTAGAAATGAATTTGTAAAGTATATCCAATAACAGTTTACTCTTAGTAAATAGTAACCTTCAACAATAATTGTTGCATTGAATTATAGATAACAGGTCGTTCACAGATAGCAAAATTTACATTGATATGCTAACTATTGTTTATACAGTTTAGGAAAAAGTTCGAATTTCAGCCTCGATAAATATTACGTCACAATCACAACGTACAATTCACTGTGCTTGGATTGCAAACTTTTTTTTTGTGACAAGCTGGGCACCTGGGGGGTAAACTTAATTCGAGTATGCTGAATTCAATGGTGCTAGTCCCATTTCAAAGTTAGTCCCCATTTTTGAGATATCGCTTTCGACATATTTTACCTCTGAGTCAAAAATTTGTCAAAATATACACTCATATTCACGTTGATAGCTCCTGAACCATTAAGATTTTCGTTATGCGTTCTTCAGCAAAGTTGTTGCATAAGCCAAGACAAACAACTTTGCCGAACATATCAAGGCCGAAAAATGACATCTACAATCACATTTTTGTGTTATTTTATTTTTTGCTTTTCATTTTGACGAAATCACGTTTTTTATCATTTTTTGTCCATTTATCGAATTTAAATCGATCGAATAAACATCTCATCGGCAAATATAGATACAATAGAAGCTATTTAAAAGAAAACTAAATTGATTCAGATGATTTTATTGTGATTTTTCTCAATTTTTTCCTAAAAAATTAACATTTTTCTTAACTTTTAATTTTAATTTTCGGATTTGTTCGTATCGTCTTCGGGATCTTCTTCCTCTTGCAAATTCCAACAAATGTCACCCAAGAGTGCATCTCGAGCCTTGCCGTCACTTGGTGAAAACGCTCGCCGTGCTCATCGTATTCGGCTGGTGATTGTTCGGCGAACTTTTCCACATGACAATGCAAAAAATGTATTTTCAGTGACATTCTAACGTTTATATTATGAAAAGCAGTCAGCATATTTTCAATATATCTGAGCCAATCATCGGCTCGGTTAATTCCGCGAACATTCTTAATAACTTCTTTTACACATTTCCATGCCACAAGCTCTCGTCCTAAGAGCCTTCTCAAATGCATCATCTTTCATCAGACGACGAATATCTGGTCCATTAAGTATTCCTGTAATAAAAAACAAGATGCGAGATGAAATTTCATTTGATCAAAACTTACATTCGAATAGATGTAAATATAAACCTTCTTTTATTTTCATTCCACTTAACCGTGGAAAAATGCGACGCAATTCGACGAACGCATTTCCATCTGGATTCAGTGCTTTTATAAAATTTTTAACTACTCCAAGCTTGATATGAAGTGGTGGTAGCAATATTTTTTTAATTGGCACAAGTGGAGCCTCAACGATGCTGTCGTATCGCATCTAATGTTCTCACGTAAAGCCCAGTTCCGTTCGTTGTATTGGTCGCCTTTAAAACGAGTATCCCATAAGCACATAAAACACATGTTTTTAGTGTAACCCAATTGCATGCCACTTAAAAGAGCTATCACTTTTAAATCTGCACAAACTTTCCATTGATGGTCATTGTATTTAATCAAATCAATGATTTTTTTCATTGATGCATTGGTTTTCTTTGTGTTTGTGCTGAGTGCAATTGGAATGGAATTCTTTGAGTTGGTAACGTGAAGGAGAACTGCCTTCAAGCTGCTTTTAGGGGAATCAATGAACAATCGCCAATCTTCAGGATTATATGCATTGTGGATACCAAACCACGGATATTAAGCAATAAGCGAATGAATTATTCTCAATTGATTTGAAAAAATTCGTAAAATGACGATGATGATTTATTGGTACATATATCCGAACATTTGGAGCCAAAATGTTCACTTGTTTTAAATCCTTTGGCAAAAGAATGACTTGCCGCTGCGATAGTTTCAGGCGTCGTACCATAATATCCAAACGACTTTGCGAGATTTCAATGTGATTGCACGGCGCAGTGACATTTGATGGTTGATATATTGATGCAGATTTTTCTCCGCTTTCACCTGATTCAAATGTTGTTGGTAAGTATTCCTCAGTTGGGTTTGATCTTTCCGGAACAGGTATTTCATCTGAATGCGGCATCGGTAGTTGAGCATTTCTCGTTGCAGTGTATGTCAAAGAACCAATTTTGTTTCTGTTTGTACCGAGAATATAATTCATGCACCCATAACATTGAACTGCATCATGTCCTTGTGGATCGATCCTATCATCAGGACACCAAATGGCATTGCGGCTCCAGTGTTTTGCCATCTATGCAAATGGAAAATGCATGTTGTACAAACAAAAGTCTAATTTACTCTTTATTTAACTCTAATTTACACCACTAATAACATTTTTGTGAAAAGTATAGTCGATATAAATCAGCGGTTTCATCACTTATTTTGTGGCGATTGTTCATAATTGTAAATTTTCCACACACATAACAAAAGCACTTGAGTTTGAAACACCTATCACCACCTAAACACCTATCCATATTATTTATATCACCAGTAATAAGCCTATTTCACTTCTTACTTATTGTGCCAATTTTTTAACTTTTTTAGAAATATCGATTTCGAGAATAATCTCTTCTTCGGTTTATTTTTTACTACTGTTACATAATTTATTTTAAAGCTCTTTATATACTTTAGCTAGGCGCTGCTGTTTGGTGTACCTCCTTTGTTTTTAAGTTATGGAGGTCGTAAATTTTATTGGGGTTTTGTGTTGATTTTGTCGCGAAGTAAATTGTGGGTGTTTTTGTTTCTGTATATTTTCAAGGTGTGAATTTTGACCGTAATTTGACTCATGAGAAATTCGTATACGTACAGTATACAAATGCCTCATGGCCCAAATTGGTACACCTGTCTAATTTCACTCCTTTTTTGATTATGTGCAAAATGGTTACATTTTTATTGAATTTAGTATATGGTTTTCAGGTTTTATTTGTTGTACGAAACTTGATTTTATGTACTTGTGATATGTACTTTGTATCTTATCTGAGATGAGCGTCTTGTTTGGCCTAAGTATGCCGGATTCCAGTTGTATTTAGCCTTACCTGTGTACTTATGTTTCTCGAAACGGCAAGGTAGGAGCCTAGTCTTCTGTGAGAAGCTTTTGCCAAAACTGACAAGACTGTAACAATTCATTTTAATTGATTTCACCCGTCATAAAAATTTAGGTTGCCCTCCCCGTCATAAAAACATATTTTTTCAATAAATAAACAGTGATCATATTTTTGCTAGCTCGTATGAAATATAATGGAAAAATGATTTGCGCGGGAACAAAAGAACACAAAAATATTTTTTTGGGTGTGGTGTCCGTTTTTTGGTGATAGCCGGTGGCATTAAGTCTCGAGATATCGCACAATAAAGATTGCAATTTTTTTGGATGACTGGTAATAAAGGTTTCCATTAAAAAAAAAAAAAGTTTATTTAAAAGTCATGTTTGGAGATGCTAAATAATTTAAATAATATAATAAATATAGTTCTTGTGTAGAAGATAACAAACTGAGTATATGAATATGCAGTTCTTGCATACGGATTTATAAAAAAAAACATATAATTGTGTGATAGTGGCTCTGAATATTAACTTCATTTTTAATTAGAAATTAATATAAATTATATTGAATCGTGAGTCCTTTGTTGTTTTCAAGTTATCAAAAAAACATATTACTACTCATCTCAATTCAGTTATCAAACGATAATAATAATCAGTCTGTGTACAAGATAAAATTTATAACTTTATAAAACGAAATATAATTTAAATAAAAGAAATTTTCAATTATTGGTGTGTTTAAACTGTACCGCATAACAAAAAATAAAAGTCTAGTGCAATAAATGGTGAATGCTGTGGGCATAACCAACTATCCATATCTTGTTAATTGGCCTGTATGAGTTAACACGCCGAGAATTAACGCTATCAACCTGTCCGCGGCAAAACAAAATTCGTGAGATTTGTACATCTGTAAGTCGCGTTTATGACATCCATTTATGTTTGACTATTGATTTTTGGAGTGTTGGATATGCAACAACCTTTTCTGGCCTTGGTGGAATACTTCAACGTCATACAACCATCAACGGGTGTCAACGATATCTGGCAGCCCACAATACGGTGATTCATATTTGCGTTCAACGGGAGATTGACAAACCGCAACTATCGTAAGTTCTGATATAGAGAGGTGTATTGATCGGTACTGTGGGGGAACAGTGGAGGCGGCAAAAATCATCGATAAAGGTATTAGATAAAACTAAACTATATTTTCTTTTAAATTTTTTTGTTTTTAATAATGCCCACAGGATTTAATATTTTAATTAATTAATTTTCTTTTGAAACTTGAAATTAGAATTAATATTAATAATTTTAGTGTCGTTTAATATTGTAAGTACATATTTTACTACATATTTACAACATATTTTACTTTCTATAATTGGTATGGACACTATTTACTTACGAATAGAATTATTTATAGCATGGCTAGTAATTAGAGGAAGTTATATGAGTGAGGTTTAGGGTCGAATGGGTTAAGGTCCTAATGGTTTTGAACAGGGGTAAAGGGGAAATAGGTTCCTGTGGTATCACAACGGGGCACTTCTGGTCTAAGTGTGCGGAAGTGCCACTCCAAGCTAACCTTGGCCTAAGTAAAACACACATATATGGAGAAATAACACAAAAATGTGAAAGTAGATGTCGTTTTTCGGTCTTGATATGTCCAGCAAAGTTGTTGGTCTTGACTTGCGCAACAGCTTTTCTGAAGAACGCATAACGAAAATATTAATGGTTCAGGAGCTATCAACGTGAAAATGAGGGTATGTTTTGACTCAGAGCCGGGTGCCCAGCTTGTCACATTTTTCAACTAGCACAGTGTTATTATTTACTACTTATTAATATTTTGTACACATACGATTTGTACCAAACTTTCTTCTCTTATAATAAGTACTTTGTGGTACCGCTTTAAAAATATTATAGTTACATTATGAATATTCATTAAATGATTAGATCCGCGTGCATTGCGCTCAAACATTCTCTTACTTTAATCTCGGCAGATAAGGCAAAGCATTGTTGTAACATTTTTGGTGTCTGTGAAAAAAACAGGATTGGGGCTCTTAAATGAGACATTTTGAACAATCACACCTATGCAATGAACGTACGAGAACATCAAGAAATATACGGAAGGTATTTGGTTTTAAAGAGATTGGGAGCGCAGCCTTCGACAACCCGATTACCTATTGATACTAAGTTTATCTTACTGAAAGTCGTATGCCTTAATAAAAGCTGGCCACTCAACCCATTCTACATATAAGCGAGAAGAGAAAAAAACTGAAGTAAGTCCGCAATAAAAAGCGGAAGCTAAATAACCGTACCAAAGAAAACAAATATTTTGAAGATTAGTTAACTAAACAAAGTTTCACAAGTCGCTGATGAGGTAGATAAATTGTCAACCGGCAATCCGGCTTTCTTGTATATTTAAACTTTGGATAAAATGTGTAATCATACAATTAGCCACAACTACGCACGGATTAAAATGAAAGACTACAAGTTTAATTTTTAATAATTATAACAATTTTTACACTTTATTATTTTTTGTTAGTCTACTTCTCAACGCTCGCAATTTTAATGTCCCTCGAATGTCTTTATTTTCTATCATCCAAAATTGACAGCCGGTGTATTATAACCGTAATCAATCATCAACATCAATGCCACCAACAAATTTATCCACTCTCTTCTCAAAAAGTTAATTTTAAATAAGTTACAGGGTGTTTCTGCAATTCTACCAATGTAGATTACCTCTCATCATGCTTGAATATTAGATACGTCTTTTTTCGTCTTAGATAACTTTAACGTCTAAAGGTTAATTCACGAGGTCGGAAATTTTTAGTCTAGCTATTTTTTCCGAGCTCGAACCAATAAAAATTTCCAAATCACAAAAGAAACTCCCCTTTTTCGCCGTGCTCGACAATCGTACCAATTATTTCATAAAAAAAATGTTTAAGCAATTATTATGCTCAATATAATTTTGTAACTATCTTTTTTAACGCTTTATTTCATTTTATTTATGTTACGTTCAACCATAGAAAAATAAATTTAACATAGATTTCTCATTTGTATAAACCGAATTAAATTCCAGTGGCTTGATTGTATTTGTGACTTTACATTGCGCACAATGTAAACTCGGAATTTAATTTTTTTTCTCTCGTTTTATACAAATGGGAAATCTATGGTAAACTTATTTTTCTATGGTTCCACTATACGAAATTTTATGTATATATTTTCAAACGAATAATCGTCACATATTTATTAAGGAACGATTAAAATATATTTTAATTAAATTTAAAACACATGCTTTATTTTATTAGTAATTTAAAAATTGACTTTTCATTTTGTATTGGTAGAACAAAATAGAACAAAATCGGATTCTAGTCGGATTTTAGTAAATAGAATTTTATGTAAAAAAATCGCACAAAAAAAGTCAATAAAAGTCTTAATGGTATCCACAATCAAAAATTTCAAAAAATTGACAAGTAAAATGACAAGTCAAGTAGATCAATTTCTAAGCAAAAATCAATAGGTGCAACTTCACAGTATGAGAAAAAATAGCTAGGGTAAAAATGTCCGACCTCGTGAATTAACATTAAATTAAATACATGTTGTCTTGCTTGAGTCTCTTGTTTGAGGTACAGTATGTGCAACAAGAGCGTTTACGGCAAAAAAACTAAGTAAAAATAAAACTACGATTTTTTTTTTGTTTGTATTATGAAAGTTTGTTATATTCTCTAGGGCGCTATCAACTAATTAATACACAGTAAAGTCACCATTACTGTTAATAATTGCCTGGCTCCTTTTGTCTATATTATCAACCAATTTTTCTGCATACTGTGGTGATAAATTTTTCCATATCTTCCGGGCAACTCGCGCTAGAGCGCTCAAATTTTTTATTTTCAACTTAATCTTCATGAGTACCCATAAATTTTGATTAGATTGGAATTAGGTGACTGAGATGACCAATCCAATGTTGTGATGGCCTTTTTGAGTTTAAATTTCGAACAGAGTATGCTATGGTGTTTTGGATCGCTGCAGTCTTGGAAGATCCAATTAGAGTTCTCCGCTCAAAACCATTTAAGAACAGATGGTAACAAACCTCGTGAATACATTTTATTCATGAAAAGTGCGTCTAGATTCCGTGTTAAAACAATTAATTTACCAAAACCATGCTTGGTGAAGCATCCCCATACATGGAGCTAGGGCGGGTGCTTCACAGGTCGGACAATCATTTTTTTTTCAAACACGCCATTTAACATTAAACCCCCAAAAGGATGATTAATCGGTAAACAAAATATTCGTAAAATCTTTGTTTTTATGTTCATTCGACCACTGTAGTCGCTTTCCATGTATTTTTGTGTTACTAGTGGTTTGATAAAGTATTTCCATATGCGTAGCCATGTTCCATAATTCTATTTCGTATGGTTGTTTTTGGTATAATAAATAATATTCTTTTTCGCCAATCTTTTCACAGCTGCATCCAGCGTAAGCGAAGAATTTTCAGCAAATAAATGTATGATGGCCTCATCCTCCTTTTCTGTAGGGGTTCGGATTTTGCCTCTATCTGGTAAATCGTCAACAGTTTTATACATTGAATAGTGTATAATTCTCTTCTATATAATGTTTTCGTTTTTTTGTATACTTTGCTGCACTTGCAACTGACATTTTTGGTCCCTTCGGATGTACACTTAAAAACACCGCTTCAAATCGTTTTATATAAATCGCACTCATTTCTTTCATATATGTTATCCGCTAAACAATTGCAGTTAAACTAATAGTTGTTTTAGAGCGTCCAAGAGGGATCAATAGAAAACCGATGTAAACCCCGCTTATATTTGTCCTACAGTTTTAAGTACAGTTATGCTCTCCACGCTCTTGTTGAACATACTGTAAGTATTTAAAAATATTTCGTCTCACGATTAAATTTCGTCTATGGGAACTAGCACATCTTGAACAATTCGTCTTAGTTGTTAATGTCGTCTTAATGATGGATATGTTTTAGATTAAAAGAATCGTAGGAATTTGAAAAGAACTTTTCACCAGCCACTGATGAAGAGTATATGTAATTTTCGTTATTGTTTATCGTCGACTTCGTTAACTTCGTCCTCACTGATTTTCAATCCACTACCAAACTGGGTACGCCTGATTGCCACTATATCATTCTGCTTATATTTGGTTGCTATTTTCCGACCTTCGTTATACGATTTTCTTTGCTATGTGCTTTCAAAATTTGCTCACGAACCGTCGATCCCAACTGATCACACTCTATGATAAACGCGCTAACAATTTCGTCCAAAACTGCCTCTGCTAAGCCAACATCAGTTGTCCTCATTTGTACACCAACATAACCTCGAGTGGACTACGATTTATTGTTATTTGACAGGTTCAAAAAACGTTGTAGTTTTTCAGTGTGCTTATACCAGGTCTGAGGTGACTCTCACGCAAGCTTTGTTAATACAGGTATAAAAATTCCATTTATCCGCTCCACTTGCCCATTACCCTTGGGTACCCCGGTTGTAATTAAAGTGATTAATTTTATTCTGTGAACAATACTTCTCGAGTTGCTTTGATGTAAATGCCGTCCCTCGATCAGAAACTATAAATTCGGGGTTGCCAAAAGTAGATTGGTGATTTTTCATCTTGGTCAAAGCTTCTTCTGTGGTTGTATAGTTTTGCTAGGGTATATCCACACAAATTTGGAAAACGCATCTACAATTGTAAAATAAATATTTTTAATTTTTATTGGTAGAAATTAAAGGACCTAAATGATCTATATGGAGGATAGATAAAGGATATTCTCCTTTTGGCAATGAATTTAGAAACCCCTATTGTTTTTCTTGCTTTCAATTCCCCAATATGCATTTTTGCATCTAGAGATGTATAACTGGCGCTCGATAAATTCTACCTTTTTTAGCATCGAAATGTCCCTCATTGTGTGCTGATTTAATGATTTCGACTTCCATCATCTTTGGTGGACATATCAATGGTTCTCCAACTTCGTTTTCTCTGTGGGCCATTTCTTGGTGTAGGTGTAGCGTAAATTTTGCATATGGCGCGTACTGCAGCAATGCCCTAATCACTTTTAGTTTATATCATCTTGATCTTGAGCACACCTTATACTTTCCAACATCTGATTAAGACTATCAATACCAGTTGATTTCTACTTAATGCGCCTACGTGCTTCATTATACTGCCCCGGCGTTGCTCAATCTTGTATTGATATTCTTCTAGTTGTAGGGCCCATTCGGCTATTCGCGCTGCAATTTTTTCGACATCGTTTGTTTAAACGCAGCACAGTTCGCTACTATTTTGAAAGACATTCCAATAAGATAAACTCTTAGTTTATCAAGAGCTCTGATGGTTGGTAATACTTCTAGCTCATAACATAGTAATAAGTATAGTAATAAACCGGATGAAATTTCCTATCAAAATTATCTTTTTGCAACAAGATTGCGCCATAACCTAGTTGACTCGCATCTGTATGGAGCTCCGTCTCAGCTCCACGGTGAAAATCTTTAGAACAGGATCTGATACTAACATCTGATTCAATCGTCAATACGCGTTGAGTTCAATTTCAGTGAATTTGAATTTGTGTTCTAATTGTTCGGTGAGCGGTCGGGCGATTATTGCATAATTCGGAATGAACTTCCTAAAATAACCAGTTAAACCCAAGAATGCTTGCACATTCTCAGCTGACTTCGGTTCAGGAAAATAGGCTACTGCTTTCATCTTTTCTGCCGATGGTTTTATTTTACCGTCCTTAACATAATAGCCCAAATACTCGACAGATGAAAATAAAAACTGGCATTGGACCCAATTAAAGCTTAACCCGTGCGGTCACTCGATAACTGCAGTACCATCTTTAGTAGCTCCAAATTTTTTTCTATCGTCTCTGTAGCAATTATTACTTCGTTCATATAAATCAGTACTCGGCCAGCTGAAATTAAGCCCTTGAAAATTAGATTTATGTAGCGCTGGAAAACTGATGGTGAGATATATGTGTCTGAGCCAAATGAAACTCTACAAAACTCAAAGTGTTCAAACGGCGTTACAAAAGCCGTATATTTTCTGCATTCTCATCGACCGGCACAAGAAAAAATCCGTTTTTTTAAATCCAACATCGTAAAGTACTTTGATGATTGTAACTGAATAACCAAATGTGGTAGTCGACACAGATCCTTTTGCCTCCATCCTTTTTATTCACTAAGACGATTAGCGAGGCATATTCTGAAATGCTGGCTCGTACTATTCCATCGTCCATCCAGGCTGATACTTGTCGTTTAACTTCTTATTTTTCAGCCAAACTAAGACGAGGATGTTGTTGAAAAATTGGAATATCGGTTTTGAGGATAATTTTTAGAGAAAAAGGGCATTCTTTAATTTTGCGAGGCTCGTTCTGACTAACCAAGTTTTGAACATCTTTGTCAAGCTTCTTGTGTCCCACTTTAATCTGATCTGCTTCCTCAACCAACAATAAACAATTGAAAGGAAAGCCGTCTTTATTGTATTTTCGTACGCGAATTTTCCTATCTGCTGTATAAATAATGGCTTGTTTCAAAATATCGTATCCAATGAGAAATTTTACTGGTAACAACATGCTCGATTTTACTACTTTCAATGAAGCTTTGAAAATTTCATCCTCAATTTTTAAATCACATCTAAACGAGCCCAACGACTTTAATTTTGCCTTTCCAATCCCATTTAGTTCATCCGTGTCACAATCAGAGTACTGCAAGCCTATAGGCTTGCAGTACTCTGATTGTGACACGGATGAACTAAATGAATTTGGAAAACTATAGTTTTCGAAATTCGTCCTCTCTAATTATTGTGAAGTCACTTCCCGTGTCTATAACGGCCTTTATGATTTTACTATTAAGATCTACGTTACAATAATTAGAACATTTCTCCATCCGTTCTAAACACGACTTCTCTTTTAATCCACTCATCTCTGGTTGCTTCATTTGATGAAAATTTTCGACTTTCTTTGAATACTCCGGAGCTTTATGTCCAAATTGCATGCATTTAAAACATCTCGGTCCCTCACTCCTCTTATAACAATGTTTTGACTGGTGTCCAACTTTTCCGAAGTTGAAACAATGATCATCTATTTTTACGTGGCTTCACTGAGTTTGAAATATATACCGATAGTACTGGCGATGGAACTTGTTGGTCTTGATTGTTTCACTTTAAACTCTTCGTAGATATTCAACTTTTCACGAAATTCTGCAATCGTTGACGCATTATACAGCAGTAGTTTATTGGTATATCATCTATGCCATCGATTATGTACTAATTATCGAAAAACTGTTCACATCTCCTAACGATCCTAATTGCCTCATATTATAAAAATAGTCTTTTAGTGATTCCTCCATTCGCTTCCTTCGTTGTCTCAGCTGTCTATGCACTTCAGCGCTTGAAATTTTCCTACACAGTTCTGCTTGAAGAAATGTCTTTAATTCATCCCAGGATGATATTTGTCTAGCTGATTTAGCTGCTTTCTCCGATGTACCCTTTAAAGACTGTTTCGCGAAGATTAGACATTTTAACGGGTTTAAATTGTATAATGCGCTTATTCGTTCAAAATCATTTATCCATGTTTCAACTTTATAAGGACCATGACTTTCATTAAACTTAGGAATATTGTTTTTTAATCCCGAAATTGTATGGGACATGTCACAATGGTTCGTCGGTCATCCATATTATTTCTATCTTCAATATGGGAACTGCTTTCAAACATCTTCGATCCCCGTAGAGCTTTAATTTCTTCTCTTAATCTATCTGCCTCTTCTCTTGCATTACGAAATTCATCCTCAACGGAAATATCTCCGTCTCTTCTTCGCGAACCGAATATATTTTCATTAATGCGGCGTAAGCTTATCTCAAGTCGTGAGAGGAATTCATTATCTTCGTCCTTTGATGCACAATAAACACACGCGGTCTAAGGTTTTTCTTTTGAACTGTTCACTAAATTTGCCAGCCTTTACACCAAATTAAAATCTCTAATTTAATCCACGTAATAATTTTAATTTTCTTGTCACGATTATGATGGATCAATTGTTGGTAGTCCCGGTTGAGCCCCCAATTTTGTCAGATCGTCTGAACTTTTTTACATTCAACAAAGGTAGAGTCAATTTTTTGTTTGATTCACTTAGCGTATATATTTACTTTATATGCCTTCACGATATACGGTAAAAATACGGGCAAAATAAGTCCCCATTTTTGAATAGTGGATAAATGTTACATATTTTGATATTGATTCAGAACTAAGATTTAAAATATTAGTAAGAAGATCTAAGATAAATAGCGTAACATTTTTTACAATTGTGTTAGATTATATATACTAGAAATAATTAGGTGATTCGATCGATTTTTAATTTTTCAAAAATAGAGATAAAACATTTGTTAAATATATCGGATACTACAGTTTGGTCATCCTGAATGGCACTCTGTGCATCTTTTATTTTGATAATATTTGATTATGTGCCTTAATTTTAACCGTTATTTCATTGTTTTATGGAGTCATATTTATTCTTAACAAACAACCGCTTGCCAATTCTATTACCACTCTTATGTGTTTTAAATATATTTTTTCTAAATTCTTGTTAAACAGAGTAAGTTTGTTTCTTAGTAAGATTGCACGATGCAATTTATTTGATATTCAAATCCTACGGCAAATAGCGTAAAAAGTATCAAATCCTTGAGCTTCTTCATCTTTTTGATTTAGTGTAATACTACGGTTGAGTCCTTGATCAAGTTTCGTGAATTAAAATTGATTATATGCAAAATTAACATTAGTTGAACCAAAGGCTTCAACCCAAGATTCCCACGCACTTTACTCGCACGCCCTTTTAGTTTTATTAATAATCTTCGTCGGACTTTGACTCAGAATCAAGTATAGAGTTACTATTGGATACAAATTGTATTATAGTTAGGCAATAGTTAAAGTTAAATACTAAGGGTTTTACATTAAGTTTAGAGTGAAAATTTTTAAGTTCAACAATATGATCGATACATGACGCTGAATCTGAGTGCGTAACTTAATTATCCATAGATATCAAACCAAATGATAACATTAAATGTTAATATTTTTAAATGATTAGGTGGATCAGATAATAAATTTATAGTTATATCATACCATTTATTATGTAGCTCATACATCCCAAGTTGGATTATAACATTTCGCTCGAAATTTCATCTTTACCAACTTTACCTTTTCATGTTTTCACATCACTCTGCGTACTTCATCGTATAATGGTGAAGATAATAGATCATTGCATTGTTAAAGGTTGCTTAGTGTAACCGAGATTTTGTTAATAGCAGAATATACTTACGTAAGCCATCTGTCAAAAAAATGGATAATTTGCCACCATTCTCGAGAGATATTTAGCGAAAATAAGATAATATCCAAATACATGAGACGTGATATTTTTAAGGCGTTTTTTTTTTTTTTGTTAACGGTCATTTGTTTAGGGAAAAGCTATTATTCAACCGTGACCGTGAAGAGCTAGAAATATAGTTAAACTAAAACGGAATTTGATGAGTCAATGAGCTGAGCAATGTGATTTCTTTTGACATACAACACCATACCTCACTTTATTGATGTTAAACATTAAAAAGCACAGACCGACGTACACAATGTACCAATGAACTCTTTCAACTTGTCAAAATGTGTATGTGTTAATAGGTAAGCGAAACCTAAAGTGCGAAATCGGTAAATTTGCGAATAAAATTTGGAAGAAACTGTTTTACTTATCGGACATTGTTGAAATAAGGGCCCTATATTAGTGAAACGATTCACCCTAAACCCGACAGACTATTTTGTGTGATTTTACTACCTAGTCAACAGGGATTGTATTGGTTAACAGCCGTCATAACTGTTACGTGAATCGGGTATCAAGAATCAAGAACACGGGTATTTGTATGAAATGATCGGCAAACAAGTTGATAGTATAGGTACATTTTACAACCGATTTGTAAACGGAACATTTTAAAAAAGTATTGTTTCGCACATTTACAGTTTTCGCACTTTAATCGTAACATGATATGCTAAATTTATAAAACTTAATAAAAAAAAATTTGCTCAACTAACCAATCAAAAATAAATAATATGTACATAAGTATATATTTTTTTATTTCAAAAAAATTAAAAACAATCATCAACACTTTGTAATGTTTTACCATCACATTTATTTCTCCATCCGTACCACGCCCGATAACCATGTCGTTTGAAAACTTTTTGTGCACATTTTGCCGCCTCCTTAATATCATCGGTTAGTAAACTGTTACACTCCACATTACAGTCTTTGCCTCTGCTGCCATGTGCACACCAGTATTTATCGTTTATTTGAAATAAACCGTAATCCTTTGATTTATTTTTGTTTGGTCCACCAATTTTATCGGTACGAAACGAGCTTTCCGCTTGAACGAGACAGACCCAATCAGGTAACGTATTACGCTCGAAAGCAAGTTGTGATAATTCCCTTGCAAGTGAACATCTGTTAAATGTTTTTGCATCGATTGATCCGATTAGCAAGGTTATGAATAGTGCCGCAAGTATTAATTTCATTTTAAATACGATTTTATTGTAAGTAATACGGAGTCAACCAGACTTTCAAAACTGATAACTTAAATTTCAATTCGTCTTTCTTTTATACTTATGAAGTTTTTTCATTTTGCTTTTTATGATGTCGTCTATATAATAAAAACTATATCCATCCATAATTTTATTGTCATAAAACAATGCAATTTAAAATAAAATTCCCTAAGCAGAATTATTATAATGATTAATGAATTCTCTTATTTGCATTTTTCAGTACGCGGTTAATCCCCTTGTCCCAGGTATGTGGTTAAATAAACATTTGAAATTCCACAGAAGTTTTTGTTTAACTCCTCTGTCGTTTATTATATGTGCGTTATTGGTTCTTAATATATACATAATTAAGTTTTTGTCTATTTAAGAAGAGTAGTAATAAATAATAAAATTTCTGTTATGATATTGAGACCGACATAGAACAATCAATTATGCATATAATCGCTATCGTTAATCATGTAATTTTGAAACGATTCAGAACACTTTGGCATTTTAATAGTAGTAACTTGAAATTGAATACACTTTATAGGTAACACGGAACTTTCAAATCGGCATAATGCCCGGTTTACATGAGAAAATTGTTTTCTTCTACAAATTTTTGCAGGTAAATAAGAAAGAATCCGCTATATAAAAATATTCAATATGCCAGAAAGAAATAACCATATATAGTAATGGCGTAATTTTTTTTATAGGATCATTATTAATTTATTTTGAATGAATTAAAATGCGAAATTTACATTTTTATCTATGTCGTCTGTTTTTATTATGAATCCTCAACATTTATAAATACGAAATAATTTTTTTTCTTCTTAATTTTAAAAATGTTGCCATAAAAATACTCGGATCGAATCGCAAAATTTTGTTGGGATATATTGCTTTTCTTGTCTCTCATGTGCAAAAAGTCAATGTTATATCTTATTCATTTTGCAGAAGAAAAATGTTGGTTGTATGTGAACCGGGCATAAATTATCGATTCAAACAAATACATTATTAGCCGTGTTTTTTTATTAGCGCCCGATAGATGTATCTGGACAGTGCACCTAGATACTAATGGCCTCATTGCTTTAAAAATTTTGCTATATGACGTCATTTTATGTCGACGATTTCAATCTTTGGTATGGCATTAAAGTCAAATAAATGATCCGAGTTTTTTATATTTGGTAAAAAATAATTTACATATTATATTATTATCAAAATATGTATTAAACATTTCGTTAAACCCTTAGATGTTATGTATTTATTTAGACATAAATTTGATGACGTAACAAGCAGTATTGCCTTGTCTTCTAGGTGCATTGATCTGGAGCACCCAATTTTCTATGTCAAAACTTATATTTAGCGCGCTATTTTTGCATATAATTAATTTATTTAACTCCAAACTAATATTTTTCATTCAGCTTTTAAAATCTACATAAAAATATTTTGGTCTATCTATTTATCGGGAGCCGCTATCAGGAGCGCTATCCATTTCACTGGGAAATTTGAAAAGGCCTTTATTTTGTAAACCCCTAAAACCATTAGAAGCTTCCCAGTATGCAATTTTTCCACTGTGTGGAAAACCCTTATTTAAATTAGTTAATAATCTTTAAATTACTTATATTTACTTCATACTTTATATATAATAATTATATTATCTGTTTTTGACCAGTAAATTTGGATGTAAAAAAGAGTTAATAAAATAATTTTAAAATGGCGGCGTCATGAAATGATGGACATTTCCGATTTTGTCGATTTTTATTTTCAAGGTTTTGCTTGTTGGGATGAAAAATTGGATGCGTAAAAGTACACCATAGCAACTGAGTTAAAAACACATCATTATCAATAGGTGCAATAGCTTTACGTGAAATTGATTGATTGATTGATTGGACTGTAGAACCAAGTATTTGACAGGTGGTCCCGGATAACGCCGGGCCTATTCGTGCAACCTGTTTACACATAACAATAGGAAGGATAGGAAAGGTATTTTTGTTTTTTTTGGGACGGAACGACCCGGTTTCAGACACCTAGCGATCGTACGGCACAACACAATTCTAATCTACTTCTAATCTACTAGAGGAAGGATAAAGGCTTAATAGGTTTAATGGATAATGATGGTATTGGTCTTCAATAATTGCTTCTCAAAATCAGCAACCTGAGGGAAAAATTTTATTATTTCACGTGCATCTGAAAATTTCTTGAAATTTAATTCAAAATTAATGCTTTCCGGCTTCCTAAACAAAATTGATTGAGTGAATCAGCCCGGTTACAGACACCTAGCTAAAGTCGGTAATTAATAACACAATGACAACGCAATTTTAATCTATACAATCAACAATTGGATGTTTCAATTACCAAAACGATTAACTCCATAAAACAAAAAGTTGCGAAAAATGAGAAAATACAAAAATGTTTTTTTTAAATTCCTCATAAATTGCAACTTTAGTTACTTTTAATTTTGTCATTTAGTGGTGTTAACACTTATTATTACAAAAATTTGTTTTGAATATATACCGTTAGGAGCCAATCAAGTACGTTGATATTAAAATTTAAAAAAATTCAAAAAATCGAGTTAATCGGTTTGTCTTGTGAACCATCCAATTAATATTTCAAAGTAATATTATTTCACCTACATCTGTAGATTTCCCGAAATTTAATTCTAAATTAATATTTTCCGGCTTCCTAACTAATATAAACATTTATTAATTTAATTCTCCTGCAATCCCACATCTTATAATATAATTTCTGAAACCATAATTATTTAAATTATATTATAAATTACTCTAAAATTCATTAACTCTTGAATTGGCAACCACGAGATAGCCAAAAAATGAAAAATAGGTGAGGCATTCCAAAGGCAATGGATCCCGGAAAATTATCAAGATTATTCAATACCAGATTAACTACCGGATTGGATTTTTCAAATAAATTTAGGTTATTTCGCAAACATTTTAAATGATTTATTAATTTTGGTTACTGACGCATATTCATTTAATTACCAAGTAAATTATATTGCACAGAACATATTATGCCATGCTCAATGGAGCTTTACCACTCCTCAATCAATTACTGTCAAATGTGGTATGCATAATTGGATTGGCACTATAAAATAATGCTCAACTAGGCCATCTCTCAACAAATGATGTTCAAATTCGGTGCGCACAGCTGAATTTGACGATATTTTGAGATTCGGATATAATGAGGTCGTTACCTAACCGATCGTTACCTAACCGATAATAATTATCCATTTTAGTTTATAGAGCTGGGCTAGGGTTTTAATAAACTAAGGTCAACTTGTATTGGGGTTTTAACGTGTCTTTTTTGTGGGCAAACAGTTCGACCATTCTGAATGCAACTTGACCATACCCCAGAGAGTTATTGTCAAATCAGGTATGCAGAATTGGGCGGGCATTTGAAAATGGATTTTAGAGAAGTTCTGGAATTCGGCCAGGCTAGGCAATTTTTTAACTAATTATGTTTAAACTTGGTATATTGAGCTGAATCGAGATTGCAACATAAATCCTGGATGAAGTACTAGATTTTTCTTCAAAATAAATTTGAAAATAATCAGCCAAATAAATATCTAGTTCCTACATTCACCATTGCTGAACCAAACTTGGCCATAACCCGCTAAGGGATGATTAAGTCAAATTCGGCTTTAACAAAACTAAAGTTTGCTCGAATTCCAATTCAGCCCAATTCGTATCCAAAATTATTTTATGCATCTTCCGCAGTATACCGTCTAGAAACAGATTACTGAGACAATTCCGCACATCTCATTCAATCAAAAAAATCAAGGTTTACGTGAGGTGACGGCACGAATAGAAGATAGGACCACGTGGAAGGCTTCTTACATAATTGGTGCCTGAGCAAGTTGAATAGGACTTAGAACTCAAATTAATCGATATTCGTGTCTGACGTTGACATGTAATTGCGAACCTGTTTCGAGAAATATTATTGAGCCAGAGAGATTATTTTACAGAAAATAGCGCCAACAGTAAGCAATCTATAAAAGAGTCAACATAAAAAGGCCGAGGGATATCACATGAAACATTTACTTGTAATTAAAAACGAAAATAAAAATTAAAAACCATTTTCCCTTTGCCATACCGAAACAGATATGAGGTCTCACCCTTTTAAACGATTCTACAAAAAATATGTTATTTATCTTATTTGGAATTTTCATCATGCATTTTTATTAGTTACAGAGAAAATTAATTTAAGTAAACAAATTATAAACCAAATAAATAAAAAAAAAACAAAAAAAAATATAAAAAAAATAAAGATAAAAATCTGTTAATAACAAATAATAATAACGCCTGTAAGTACATGTTATATATTTACCATACATACATGAACTCCTTTGTGACCGGTTTCTGGCCTCAAAATATCATTAGCATACACACACAAGTTTCATGAATGTTACATCGGGTGCAATAGCTTTACGTGAAATGATATGAAATTCGTCGTGAAGTGAAGCATATTTAGTTGGTTTAATTGAAGATACAAATTTATGCGCGATTCATGCCAAACGTGTTACAATTATGCCAAAGGATTTTCAATTAGCGTATGGTGAACGTGCTTAAAATTTAATTTTATATTAAAATTAAATCAAATTATCAAAAAACAAATTGGTCTAATTGAATGGCGCTTACGGATTTATATGGATGGGTTTTATAAAATTTATTTTTGTGTATATTTATGTCAATAAAAAATTAATATTTATTTTATAATAAATGCAGAATTTTGTTTTATTTCGAATAAAAATTATTATTTATTCCAATTGGAAAATATATACAAACATATGCCTCTTGATTCGTGCATAAAAGTGTCTGAAATCAGTATGAAAAAGACTGTGGAAAAAATGCCAATTTTCATTTAAAATCCACCTACTTTCCCATTTGTTTTTCTTCTTTTTAGTCGGGGTTCACAACCACACTTGAATTTTTGTGAGACTTTTCTTTGGCGGGTAGTATGGATTTCCGCGATGGTTCTTTCCATAGAAAGAATGTAGTTTTTGCACGCGAATGTAAACAGGATTCTGTTGGCATTGCATATTGGGTTAATCTTACAATAAAAATTTATAAAGTTATGTCAAAATAAATGTCAATTAGTATATTTCAGGTGATAAATGTTTTTACTTTTCGTTTTTCAATTGTAATGTTGTATTGTGATTGTTCCGTATATTGGTCTATTTTCAGTACTCTCGAATTAATACACAATCGTAAGAAATTCTTCTAACAATATTCCAATGTAAATATACAACATCAGTCGTCGCTACCTGATGAGAAGACTGATTTTTTTCAAATCAATAATCTCATCAGTTCGAAACTGATTGTTGTGATTCTTACACATTTGTCATCTATAAGTCAAATTCAAAGATAAATGTTTGTTTTATGGATGCATTTATTTTTCATTCTTATAGTATAGCGACATCGCAGTGAATAATAGCTACAGTTTCAGCAGAAATTTCCCATTCAGTCCCGGATAGTGCTTGAACAATAAAACACGGCTATTGGTTAGGAGTGGTATTTAAAAAAAATATTTTTCCCAGCATAATGGTTTTAAAAATTTACTATTGGACACAATGTCGCTCCATTTGAGATTCTCAATGTTGCCTTCCGGAACCGAAAGCTACTTCCTGACAACCTTCACTATAAATTGTTTTCTATTACGTAAAGTTCTATCGCTCGCTGAAAAATCTGCTGTCAGCAAAAATGAAAGCGAGAAAAAATATAGATTTTACTGGTTGGTTACGAAAAAAAGGCTGTCAGCAAAATTTTACTGAGAGAATAGTTGTGATGATGTTAGTGCGCTGCCATAATGCTGCTATAAAAAATGTAAACTGAAGTATTTTTTATGGCAGCATTGTTCACGCATCTACAAAAAATGTATGTAAAGATAAGAGATTCTTCTCACACTCATACAAATAAGTCGTTCGCCATTTTTTTAATCAAATATCGATTTGTTTTTTTTTTCGAGTTGAAATTTGTTAACGTTAGTATGTACGTATATGCATAAAAAAGTATATGTATATATGTATAAAAAAAATCGAAATGTACGAAAATGTACAAATTAAAACTTTTATGAAATTTTTAGGTTTTACCAAAATGTAAAACCATAAAATTTGACTATAAAAATGAAATAAAAAATATTTGTTTTCTTTGTCACTCTTCTGGAATTTTAAGATTTTTTTTGTTTTACGTTTTATTAGTAAACAAATTGCTGTCAGCAAATTTTTCTCATGGAATTAAAGCTTAACCTTTTCTGACCGACCAAATGGCACAGTGGTTAAAGCTTTGGCATTTGGATCGGGAGGTACCGGGTTCGAATCCCAATAGAGGCAGGATGCAAAAGTGAAATTTCATACCAGATTACGATCTGGGATGAAATGTAACACATCTATGACCCCCTGTCGGAGTGCAAAACTCATGGGCCGACCCATCTTCAATGTCAGTATAGGCTGGCATGGAGCTTGCAATGTGCAGATGGTCTTAAATCGGCCCTATAGCCGTTCGTCTTCGATTTGGCAGGTGATGCGTAAAGTAAGACGGAAAAAATAAAACCGCGAAAGAGCAAGGAGTGCTTCGGCCCCAAAACAGATGGCATGGATAAAAAAAATAAAAAAATAAAAAACCTTTTCTGATTTGGTTAGTTTGTTCTCGTTGCAATAAAATAAGCCAGTTATACTTCTCGCTCTTATTTTAGAGGCACACCATTAAGTATAAAATTTTGTGTATGATTTTGTTTCATTCTTGCTAAATAACGGCACAACTGCAAATGCAGTGGTGATTCTCATATAAAATACATTAGTCGGAAAATGTGTTGTGCGAGGCAGACGTTATAGTTGAATATATATTACACTTGGGTGCAAAAAAATCGCAGTTGCATTTTTTTTTGTATTTTTTTAAAAATTTTCTCGCGGATCGAAATATTTTTTTGAATCAAAGTATGTCAATTTTCATCACCTATCCAATGATACCACGTGTGTGTATTTTCTGCTCAAAACCAGAAGGGCTATTTGGGAATTCGATTCGATAACGAGAGTACAAGATCCATATTTGATTTTAAATAAGAATCGTTCGAATCACATTCAAATCAAATAAGAATCTTATACTTTCGTTATCGAATCGAATTCCCAAATAGCCCCCCAGGGCAATAACAATAATAGAACACAACAAACCGAAAACACTCGTTCCAGGTTGCACCGGTTGAGGAACTTGTGTACCTGCTGAACCTGAATGATGACAATTCCTTTAAAAAGTGTACGTTTTAAGGGAATTAACATCATTCGCATATCAACGCTTAACCTGAACGGTCTTCTATCGATTACGTCTTCAACCGGAACTAGAAAATAAATACCACACCAGAGGTAACCGCTTAAGTGGTTGCACTAATTGATGCGGGGCAGAACCAAAGTGAAGTGGCTCGACAACTAAATTTGAGCCAATTGTCCGTTCGTCGAGTGTGGCAGAGATATCAAGAAACTGGCGGCTACAGACAGCGATAAGGATCTAACCGATCTCGTGTAACAACGCAGCGATATGACCGCTTTCTTGTGACAACTTCGTTGCGAAATCATCGTTTGAATCCAGTTCAACTGGAACAGCGGCTTCAAGAACTTCGTCGAGACGACTTCTAGAAGACGACTTCGAGAAGGTGATGTGACTGCGAACAGGCCAGCAAACGGGCCGAAATTGATCCCAGCCCACCGACGAGCCCACCTCCAGTTCGCTCGAAAGCATTTGAAGTGGACAGAAGAACAATCAAGAACAGCCCCGTTCTCTGATGAGTGCAGGATGTGTTTACATGACAACGATGGGGGAGGAAGAGTGTACAGAAGACCAGAAGAGTGATTTGGACAATGTTGGATTGAAGAACGTGTTTCGTATGGTGGTGGATCGTGCATGTTCTGGGGATGCAATCACTGGAGGTGAAGACAGATTTTGTATTCATCTCCGGAGCGAATACTTGCCATCGATCATGAGGATTGACTACTCAACGGCTCATTGAAGAAGTACTCGAGGACTACGTCGTACCTTTTGGTGTTTACTTCCTGTTCATGCAAGATAATGTGAGACCGCATACGGCTGGTAAAGTGTACCAGTACATTCAAGAGATGGATGTGTCTGTTATGGAGGTGGCCAGTTTAAAGCCCGTACCTCAATCCCATCGAACACTTATGGAGCGACCAGAAAAAAATAGTTCGAGCCAGAAATATTGCTGCAACGAGTCTCCAGGAGCCACAACAGGCGATTGCAGAGGAATTGGAGGCGATACCTCAAGATTTAGTAAAACCATTGGTGAAATCAATGGAACATCTAATGGAAGCTGTTATTCGGGCTAAGGGAGGGGATACTTCTATTTAATAAAAATGTTTTTTTTTTTAATATTCATGTTTTAATTCGATTTTTACCACTAATTTTCATGCTGATATTCATAAACGTGTGCTTGGCACGGTATAAACACAAAAATGTACCTGTGGATAGGTGTTGAAATAAATTTTGAATGCAAGCATTCAATAAAATAAAACAAACATTGAATTTTTTGATATTTTTGAACTTTTGTTGAAAATTAATTAATATGCTTTGCACCCAACTGTAGTTTCTATTACGTAAGTAAATTGTAGCATAATATTATTTAATTAATGGATTTGTATTTTTTTACACATTGTACTGTATATAATAATTTATTTTAAAGTTATGTTATTTTATTTATAATTGAAATTATAGGATAAAAGTTTTGTATTAACAAATATAGTATGGATAACTACGAAGGAAAACAAAAAAGATTGCTGGCTCTCTTTGAAGAAATGGACAGTGGTTCTGAAAACGATTTGGCGAAATGAAGATCAGACACGAAGTAGTTATGTCGTCGAAGAACTGTTAGATGGTAAAAGAAAGTGATCTTTCATATTATACATATTACAGTATTCAATTCGTATTTTATTTATAAAACAAAATTTCCGAAGATCACATTTTGACAGTTCAGAGAGTCACTCATCTCATCGATTTTGAATGCCCAAGACATTCCTAGTGGACGCCATCTGAAAATATATCCTAACATGAACTCCAGGGCATCGACATCCCCATCAGGCCAACTCTTTCTTGAAAAGCGTCCATTACCCAACGGATCCAGAAGAAAATCATATTTGGGCAATTGTCGATACTGCACTCCTCCTTTAATAGTTAATTTTGTGTAAATAAATAATAATTTATTTTTGGTACAAATTGTGTACTACAGAGTACTAATACTATTAAGTCTTTTCATCTGTAAGTGATTTGAAGATTATGTTGAAAATTTACATTGCTACACGACTTTTACGGGCGCTTTCAATGTTAAGCACTATGAAATTAACAAATCAAATTGGCTATGTTTTCACTAATCATGGTAGGGGACCTGAAAGCGCCCATTGATTAAAGTCGCGTGTGGAACGTATTGCAAGTGTTTTACAGACAAATCCATTGCAAAGTTTTTTTAGATTTATAACTTAAAACTAGTTTATTTTAAAACTATCTCTTAATTCTATAAAATTTAAGATTTTTATTCGAAATAAAATAAACTTACTTAAATAAAAACTTAAATAACGATTTTTCGTTTTCGAAGTTCAAAGTCAACGGAGTCTGAACCGGTTAAAGTCCAAATTCAATGCATATTATATTCAATGCAAATTGTATTCCGAATGGATAAATTTTCGTCGATTTTAAAAGCCACCTGCAAGCCTATGCTTTTTTCTTACAAGTTAGTCCTTGTCCAGTAATCAACTTGAATTACCTCTTTTTCGTGATTGGTGACTTGATTATTTTTGATAAAATTTGAACAGAGCTTTAAAAAGTTACGAAAATTTGTAATCGATTTGTAGTACGAAAGATTTTTTTCTTCCATTCTGCTGCATAATGTTGAAATAAAAATAATAATAAAAGACAGATTAAATCGCCTTTTCTATTTTTTGGTTGTGTATTATAATTAATTATAATTTCTTTAAATAGTTCAACCATAAATTCGAAATTCCTACTGAATTAAATTTAAAGTATGCTATAAGAAAAAAATAAACCATTTTGAATCTGGTCAAACAAACAATTAGAGAACAAACAATTGTCAAATCGGAGTAGATGTTCGTCTGTGGCACTATTCTGCGTTTCCCTGGGAATAGGGAATTGGGAAAAACATTTTAATAGCATTTTTGTTTGAATTGTATTTTTCTGGACTACTGTGTGGCTCTATTCTGGTAATTACCCGGGAATATGGAACAGTGGCACTATTGTGGCTTTCCCAGGAAATTGGGAATTGGTGAAAATATTTTAAGATTTTTGGGAAGCCAAAAATTCAAATTTTGATCGTGTGATAATTGATTATAATTTAGTTTTAAATATAAATACATATATGTATAATATTATATATTTATTAAAATATGTATTACCTATATATATAGTGCCTTGCGGGGAACACCATAACTATAAAATGGTTTTATTTTTCTTAAAACTAAAATTTTTATGGTTTACATTAAGCACCTTCGGCTTTATGCAATACAATTGGTTGTAAGCTTAGCGGACTTTGCCAAATCAGCACTACTATTATAGCTAATAAAGTTATAAAGATTTACGTCATTTTTCTTCAGTAGGCCGGAAAAAACATAGATAGATGCTTTAGCTATATTGCATTGGTAAAAGTGGATTACGATTTAGTTTTGGATTTATAATTTTCCAAATCAACAGTCATTTTCGGATTTAGTTTTTGGCTTCAAAGTTTGAAGTAAAAATGCTTTTTCCTATGTATATTTGCATATTTCGTGATTTTATTAATATTTTAGTTTTATTTTAAAAACAATAATATTTATATCGATTTTGTAGTTTGAAATATCAGTTTTAATATTTTAGTACAAACCTTTAGTACTAAAAATTTGATTGGATTTACGTAAAGCCAAAATTATTTTGGATTTAGATAAATCCATTTGGATTGAGTTTTAATGCGATTGTTGTTGTAAATGACCAATGCAATACGCTATTTCTAAATTCTTTCCCCAATTCACTATTCCTAGCGAATTAACAAACTAGGGCCACTAGTGGAAATAGTTATATTTTCGAAACGATCTGATCGATCTGAGTACTAAAAAGTTGTTTCTTATTTCAGGTCAGATCGATCTGATCAATTTTGTTGCTGTTTCTTATTTTTCCTCAGATTGATTAGATCGATTGTTTTGATTTTTAAAAATATTCCGATTTCTCAGATTAGTTTAGCTTCACGTAATTCAAATTCAAATCTATGTATGTAGATTTGAATTTGAATTACGTGAAGCTAAACTAATCTGAGAAATCGGAATATTTTCATTTTTGTTTGCTTTTGCAAACATTATTAAAATGGAAATAGACAGAAATTTTAATTACTATTTTATATTGATTTTACTAAATAATGAAATAATTATTTTATACTGCCATATTTTTTATAGAGTATTTGCAAGAAGTGGTACAATTTCACATTCGTGGTACAATCTCCTCAGTAATTTAACACGTTCCCTTCGTGTTCATAATTTGAATCCAAATATGTAATTAGTAATAACAATTTATTTGTTTTAATCGTGCATATTTTAGACAGTTCGATGACAGTTGATAATTTTTTTGTTCTACCAAATCTGAAACCTGTTTCTTATTTCAGATCGACCAGATCGATCTAATTTCAGATTTCAAAATCTGCTAGATCTACGAATTTAAATAAGAAACACAGCTAAAATTTTTATGGAACAAAAGTTGTTTTCTAAAATATTTACACCAAACTGATTGCATCAGTAGGCCAGAAATATACAATTCAAAGAAAAATGATATGAAATTTTCCCAATTCCCTATTCCCAGAGATATGCAGAAAAATGTCACAGTTGCTACCTGTGCAACTGTCGCATTTTTCTGCATTTCCTGCAGAACATGAAATTGTATAGCCTAAGATACTCGTTAATAGTGTAGATTTTCTTCGCAGTTTTCATCAAAACAGAATTATTACGTTTATAAAACAAGATTGTTACAATCGGGTTGTAGGAACAAGATAAATGTGAAACTATTAAAACATACACTCCTCTTCGCTAGTCGTGTCACCTATACTTAATAAACACATTTTATTAAACACTTGTTTTTTATTTCGCAAAATTAGATTTTTTGAATATTTTAATTAAAAAATTTGTTCAAAAAGTTTAAAAAATCACTCGATCGATTTCGACTTGTTAGGTCATCATCAGGAGTATCTACTGGTAGATACTCCTGGTGCGGTATGTTGTACTATCACTTCGAATCGAAATTCGAAAAAAATCGAATGGCGGTATGTTGTATCATTTTCGAAAAGCAAAAATGAAACAACTTTCACTTTTTCGATTCGACTTTTTTCGATTCGAAGTGATGGTACAACATACCGCCCCCTGGTGATGACCTAACAAGTCGAAATCGATCGAGTGATTTTTTAAACTTTTTGAACAAATTTTATAATTAAAATATCAATTTTGCGAAATAAAAAACAAGTGTTTAATAAAATGTGTTTATTAAGTATTAGTGTGTTTCGCCAAGTGCCTACCGCAAATAGCGTAAAAACGTGTCACCTGTCGGTTTTTCATATTCTCTTAATCGATTGAAGCGTTTAAAAATTTAATGTCACCTGGGGCGGTATGCTGTACCATCACATCGAATCGAAATTCGAAAAAAGTCGAATGGCGGTATGTTATAAAATTTTCGAATCGCGATAAATGATTAAGTTTCATCATTTAAAACCTAAGTAATGACAAGTGTAGCTAACATTTCATTCTAGAAAAAGTATTGCAAGATTAAAAAACGATAAAAGTCGAAAATGATACAACTTTCATTTTTTCGATTCGACTTTTTTCGAATTTCGATTCGAAGTGATGGTACAACATACCGCCCCTGAGGTGACATTTGAAGTCGTGTGAATTTTTAGGCGAACAAGCATGGAGGGGCTCAAAATATAGATTTAAAATTATTTATTTTAATACGATTTTATTTATTTTTGTAACGTCACCTCAGGCGACTAAGAGAATAAAGTTTTATAGACGAAGGGACGCGACAATTGTCGCGTCATATGAAAGGACACGACTAAGAGAATAGGGTAGATAATAAAATTGTAAGAGAACCAGCGGGTGGGGAATATAAATTGGTTGATTTTCATTTATATTCCCGATTAAATTAGAAGTATTAAATAGGTATCTATGCACAATATATGTAGTTTAAATTAGGTAAGTTATCTATGGCATACGACATAATTCAATATCAGCAAATACGTATTAAAATTGTATTATTTTAATAATTAAATATAAATTTGAAAGTTAAATCGCGATTTTATTTAATTAGCGTGTAATCACACATGAAAATAATCGCGGAATTGTTGTGTCTGTCCCCGGCATAAAACAAACAATTGAAAAATTGTTTAATGATTAAAGTTAACAAACTTAAAGAGTTTTAATCTTACCTCGTAAATAATTAATATATTGTGTCTTCACATTATATAGGTCAGATTATATTTTAGAGGAATTTTGATATTTCTTTCCGGTTCGAGTGGATAAAAATTAGTAAATCCTTTTACTTTATTTTTATTTTGTTGATAAACTTTATTAATGATGATTGAAACAAATAGATATTTGAAATTGATGAAGTAACGATTAAGTAATTTACGGCTCGGCTCGTATACCATTTTTTAGACTAGTTCTAGTATAAATATACTTTTAATATTAAATTCTAAAATTCAAGCAGTAAAAACAGTTACTTATTTTTACTCACTTGATCTAACGGGCCAAATGAATAAAAATAAGTAAATGCTTTTACTTTAATTGTATTTACTCAAACAACTTTAATAGTGGAGATTGATCAAAACAGATAATTAAAATTGATGGAGTAACAGTTTAGTAGTAATCGGCTCATAAACCGTTTTGTACTAGTTCTACTAGAAATATTCTTGAAATAAATTGATAATAAATTCTCTTTTACTTCAAAAGCATTTACTTATTTTTATTCACTTGGCCCAATATATCATAACCTTTAACTGAAAATATTTTCAGGGCATCTTTGGTCAAAAGAGTATTTCGTCAGCTGCTTAAAATAAATTACATTTTCGATGGAACTCATACTCACCTCGATTGTATCGCGTTAAAATAATGATTCTAAAACATAAAAAAAAACAAAAAAAGAAATGAACCCCAACTTCTCGAATATATTTCTAATATTTTAGGTTGACTAATATTTTCTTCGGTAAATTGAATAGATTGTGGATGTGGATGGCACCCGGCTTAACCATACATTACTCCAATAATAACGAAAATTAAATAAGCTTTAGTAGAGATTAATTAAATAATTCTGAATACTAATTTTTTTACTAAAGATCAAATAAATGTCATTTGATTAAGAAAAGTACCTAAAACTGGATATCATAATCATATGATCAATAAAATACAACCTTCCCAAAAAAAATATTTTGAGTAATAAGTCTACATTAGTTCTAATTTATATAAAAAATGGATAAACAAGTAAATATGAGTTTTAAAAATTATTAAGAAAAAAAGAATTGAATACTGTGCTTGAAAAAGTGAGAAACATTTTGTTAATTTAAACTCATAATTAATAAATAAATAAATTATAATAGATAAATAAATTTCAAAAATGAAAAATAATAATAATAATAAACAAATAATTATTTTTTAATCTACACAAAACATTAATTGTTTTTTTTTATTATTTTTTATAATTTCCACAAATCGTAAATAATTATAACACAAAAATTGATTAAAAACACACCAGACAGAATAATAATAATCATAAGTAAATGAATAAATGAATGATAAATAAAATTAAAATAAATTAAAAAATAAATGAAATATATTAGTAAATATAATTATAATATATGTATAATATTAATAATAATAATTTATAAGAATATAATATAGTAAATAATCAATCGACTGTTCGAATAACTTCGTGTTATAGTTTAACAAATTTTATGATAATTAAAAATGAAAATTATAAACTTTGTTTTAAATTTAAACAATAAAATAATAATAAAAGATTAATTGCACACAATCCAATTTATATAATTAATTTGTAAATAAAATAAATAAAAAATTATGTATTTCTGTTTCATTATAGAAAAAAATAAAATAAAATAAATTTTATTCTAAATAAATAAATAAATGTTTATAATATAAATTAATTCTTTCGAACAGTCTTATCATTTTTTGTATACAAATTTTTCATTTCGTACTTTATTTGAATGTTTAATAAAAAATATAGTAAACTTATTATCGTTTTAATTTGCACGATTCAACGTAACCTTTCACTTTGAGATTTTAAACGATTGTTTTTAAAATGCTCAAAATATGAAGTTAAAATTATAAAACATTCACATTTTAGAGAAAATTAAACTTTTGGTAAAAATTATAAAATAATAGTTGCGTTTTTGGATTTTGTTATATAAATTAATAAATAATAATAATAGTAATTGTTACATATTCCGAATTATTATTTAATCATAGCTAGTAAGAATTAAATGTTAATAATTCATATTTAAAATTTTTATATCAGAAAAGTTCTTCTAGGAATCTAACAAACACGCATCGTTTTTCTAAAGATTCATCTCTCTATAAATATTACAATTTCTTTTTAAAATAGGACAACTAAATTTTTGGCATTATAAATTTCGAAATAAATAGAAGTTTACAATTTTGTTATTTTTTAAAGAACCTTGGGTGTTAACATTACAATATAAACACTCAATCTTTTCCGAATCCGCATTTATTCAATAAATGCATCATTTTAGAAAATTTAGATGTAAATTACCAAATAATTCTCTGGAAATTTTCTAGATTAAGATAATTTATTATAATATACATACATAAAATATGTACATAATACAAAATAAAGAATATATTTTTTAAATTTGGATAAAATTACAAGGGATGAAAGTTTAGCATGTGTCCTGGGCTAATTGTACATTTTAGTTGAAAAAAAAAATATCCAAATAAATCTGCACAGTTTCGAGTCGACCCAAAGATTCTTAAATTTAAAATAAAAGTTTGCTTTGTACTAATACTAACTAAAATTAACCATGCACTTATAAATTTTGTTAATGTAAAATATTAATAATTTTTGTTCACTACAATTTTTGTACATTACGAGTTTATTAGTTAAATATTAAAAGATTATTTAATAGTTGTATAAAATGGTTTTTACATTACTATTTATAAAGCTTAGAAGATAGTTTTAAGCTCTAGTCACTTGAACATATCGCGATAAAGCCAAGTTTTCGTAAATTTAGAATTAGTCCATAATTTTATAACAAAATTATGTTTAAATAAATTTCACTCACATGCTAAACGTGTTCAACATTTAATTTTATTATAAAAAAAAATCTTTTTTCATAATCCAAGTAAATGCAGTTTTATTATTTATGCCAAAAAATAATAAAACTAAATATTGCAAATCAATCTTCACCAGATTTTCAACGTAAAGTGGGACTTAGTTGGAAGTTCAGGGGCGAGATCGTGAAATCCATCCGGTAAAATCAATTGTTCGAATATATATCAATAGACAAACACAAAAAATTTTAGTTTAGTTTTATGTTTAGTTAGTATGAACACACTAAACGAAAGTTTAACGCCTAAATTGTATTAGACAACTATTTCATTATCGAGTAATTTTGGACGGAAATGTGCCATCATTGCTATTAAATACAATAAATTTTGCATTTATGCGTCATCCCATAACCACTAAGTATAATTTTATGGAGTATGTTTGAAAAAAAATTACAATCCATTAAAATTTTCCGGTGGGAATTCATGATCTTTAACACATTAGAAATACATATGTATATAAATATTGAATTTCATTGTTAACAATAAAATTATTTCTATACATCTAGTAAGTGGGTGAGTGAAACAAGGACTCTCCTAACTCACAATCATCAATTTTGAAAAAAATCCTTTTACAGATTTAAGTTTGTTAATCGACAAAACAAAAAAATCTAGGAGAATTTTCGAAATTCAGGGGATCTATTATGATTTCTTATCGATTTCGTAAAATACGAAATTGTAAAATTTGATCCTTGAAGTTTTGTGTTGTTTTAGCTAAAATTCCAACAGGTCAACCATCAACAGGTATTTCGGATGGAGCGACTGAATTTAATTGGTTTGTAATTTCACTCCATAAATTTTGGGTAGTCACTATATATATATATATATATATATATATATATAAATATTGCGGCGCATTTAGATATGTTTCGCTTTTTTCCATAAAAGAAATTAAAACGCTAAATTGGCGATCATTGATTAATGAGCTACAATAAGCACAATAATATCAGTTTCAAATAAATTGTAATAAATTAAACAAGTCGATTAATTGAGTAACTTACATTTTAAAAAATAATGGAAGTATTTTATTTTAATAAAAAAAATAATACGTACTCATCTACTGTTTTCGTAAATACGATATTCGTCACCTACATATATATAGAGCAGTCGAATTTTGATATTTGATTTTCGTAAAACTCGATTTCGTTTTTTTGTTTTTTGGTTCACAATTATACGATTTTCGAATTTTACGAAAGGAAAAAAATTTCATAATACGAATTTTCGCGGCGGATCGAATTTTACGAAATCGAAAAAATTTCATAAAAGGCCCCCAGGGCTCGAATTACGGATGGTGATCGATAACAAAAATTAAATTTCCATACGATTAATAAAAATAACATCATGGGGTTAATTCAAAAAGGGTCCTTAATTGCCCTCCAAATAATTTTTTTATCGATTTTCATGGACCCACAATATAGGCCCTACACCACCATACAAGACCATTTGGATTGGCCCAAAACAAATTGGCGGAACATGCTGTAGTCCGAAGAAACAAAAACTAATGTTTCGGGCGCTATACAGTAAAAACTATCAAACATGGCAGGGGAAACATAATGGTTTGGGGGTGGTTCTCGTATAGTGGTGTAGAGCCTATAATCTAGGTCCTCGAAAATATTGGTAATAAAATTTAAATGGAGGACATTTAAGAGACACCATGCTTTAATTTTTTGTACAATGTACAAAGAACCAAATGAAATCAATTAAATAATACAAAACAGGGCTTCAACGATACATTAAACTTAAAAAAATTAAATATTTACGTCCAAAACGTATTTTATATTTTTCATAATTATCTGTTGGCATAAAAATAAATCGTATTTGTTTGCTTTTTTTAAAAGTTTTGTGCCAACCGATAAAAGTAAACAAATACCACTCGGCTCTTTACTTTGGACATAAATTTCTTTCCTATAGGAATAATACTTCCCACAATATGACCACTGGCCTGTTTTCTTATTCTATCCGACATATCCGATAAATCGGAGGATAATCGGATATTTTATTTGTAAAGGCTTTTTACTGAATTTTATACTCTGTACTGAAAATATGTAATTTGGGTATGTATATACCACGAAAAAATAATAAATTAGCGTATTATTAATTTTACAACTAATTTAATAAAAATCAGATAAAAATAATTACAAATTAATTTATTAATTGCCATTTTCCTTAGCGTCCGCCATATTTTGTCAAAATATTTCAAATCTTTTTTCTCTGAACTATCTGGAACAAAATTCAGATGGATAAATGACGATCTGAGGATGGTCAGAGAAAATAAAAAAAAATGAATCGGATCGATTCGATAAAATAAAAAAACGGAAATTTTTTTTTTATGTCTGATCTCTCCGATGTAATAAAAAAAAACAGGCCACACATGTGTCTAAAGTATGCGCCAAACGAATTTTAATTTTTTCGGTTGGTACAAAATTTTAATAAAAGCAATCAAAGCATGCGATTCATTTGTATGTCATTTATGAAAAAAAATCGTGTCCGACGTAAATATTTCTTGTTTGTGAACTTAATGCTGAAAACAGATGTGCCGATTTTACGCATGCGAAAACGCAAATTTATTACATGAGCGTATTTTTCTGACATTGCGTTTTTTGCGGTCTTACTTTGAGAAATTTACAACAACAATCCCGTATATGTAATTCCAAATTGGAAATATTTTAAACCAACTTTTCTGCTGGTATAGAATTATTCTGTTCTACCTGTAGTTTTAATGTTCACCACCAGAGCAGTTTTATTGAATACTTTTATTTTTAAATGTTGGCAATAAAAATATAAAAGTGCTTTTTGTTATTTTGACATCGCATTTTTCTAAACACGAGAAATTAATTACGATTTGTAATAGTATTCAATAATGTTCTAGCACATTACTATTTAATTGAATATATTTAGTTGCATTTTTACGTTGTTTTCAAATTCAAAATGTAATTGTTACCAACTAATACAAATAAATTAAAAAATATCTTTGGTTGTTACTTTGAGCACAATTTGATTCTATTCCAGAATGGATTTAACTTGTACCAAAGTAAGACGACATTTATTTTTCGGTAGAGTTTTCAATAAACAATATACAATTTATTTTGGAATTTCTGTCAAAATATTGAAAAGCCGTTCACGTTAAACACTTGAGTGATTTGCCCGAGTCTTTCTCGGTCAAAGCATGTTTTGTGACTTTTTTGTTGGTAATTTCCCCGAGCAAAATATATTATGTATATTATAAGATATCCCTTTTGTGTTTTACTAACACAATTGTGTGGGTACGGCAAAAGTACCATGTCAAAAATTTATTTTTGTATGTGTTTTGAACCAACTTACATATTTGTGTATTCCTTTCAAACTTATTTTCGTTCGAAAAAAAACACTATAAAGGCGGTGATACATGTACAGATTTTGCCTTTAATGCATAAAAATTATGCGCGCTGATTGGTTAAAAGTCGGCCATCTTGAATCGCCTTATAGGCAAAAATTTTAAATTGAACATTTCTCAATTTTGTGCAAGGCAATTTTTTTTGCCTTAAAGGCAAAATTTGTACATGTATCACCGCCTTAACTATACACACTGCTGTGTGGAACAAAACTTTCCCAATTAACTTTGTTTTAAAAATTTTTACACTAAACGTTTTTCTTCAGTAGGCCAGAAAAATTCAATTTAGACAAAAATGCTATGAAAATATTTTTCCCAATTCCCTATTCTCAGGGAAAGCCAGCCCCTCCTATTCCTGAATACGATACGAAAACGAAAATGCAAAATTCATATTTGAATAGAATCAGATTCGTACGATTCTTATTTAAAATTGAATGGGAATATTATACTTTCGTTTTCGTATCGTATTCAGGAATAGGGCTTCAGAATAGTGCCACTGGTGTGATTACATCGGAGCGAGCAGATAATTAAAAAAACCTTTACGATTTTTATTTATTTTTTTCAGAACGATAAGAGGTGGGCGACATGTTATAACATCACATTTTCCTAACTTTATAGAAATACACGCCTCATTTCCGTAAACTGAGATGGTTTCGTTTACGAATTATTTCTTTTATAATTGCTAGCACAACCTGCTAGAATAAATGTCAACATATTTCCCCCATATAGGTCAAAAAGGCTGGTAAATGACATAAAAAGTGAAACCTTATCCATTTGATCCCAGGAGAGCCAGAAATAAAATCCGATAAAGTATTGAAAATTTGATTTTATAACATGACAATGGTGTTTCCAGCCTATGTAGCCCTTTATTTAGAAAATTTTGATTATGATTTCTAACACTGAAATGCTGCAAGAGGAAGTGGTATTTGACTGAACGAAAAGTTTTTACGGATACGCATCTCTGATACAAATGATAAAAGTATGGATGAACAACAGATGAATTAATATCTCGCTATTTGTGTTTTTATGGTTTGATGCCATTTTTTCACTAATGTATAACTTTTGTCACTTTGAAAATTTGATAATTAAAAATTAAAACTCTTGTAATTATTTTCTTCCTTATCGTAACAATTTATAATTTTATTTACAATATCGATTTCGAAAAATACAATTTTCATCTTCAATTCTAGTTACAAACTATTATAAAAATAGTTTAATAGTTTGTAATTAGAACTGAAAATGAAAATTGTATTTTTCGAAAACGATATTATAAATAAAATTCTAAATTGTTACTATAAGGAAGGAAATAATTACAAGTGTTTTAATTTTTTATTATCAAATATCTCGCTGCCCTTTTTTTCATTCTCACGTAAACGCAACAACAAATACACCTTTTGTTGTTGTATTTACTAGAGAATGAAAGAAGACTCATTTTCACTAAGTGTTAATTTAAGTCTCCCTGAATTAAAAAAACTGACTTAAAAATTGTGTTTTTTCGGACTTAAAACCAGCGTTTTTATTTCATTTTAAAATTGACTTAAAATCTGTAATGAAAATGAAATAAAAAAAGCTGACTTTATCAATGCATATTATAAGTCATTTTGAAAATTTTTTAAGAAGTGTGTTTATAAGTGACATAAAATGTGTATTTTTAAGTCACTTTGAAAATGAAATAAAATGTGTGTATTTAAGATCGAAATAAAACGTAAAATGTATAAAAGCCCGATTATCCAGCATCCAATTAACCGGAATACTCAGTTAAACCAGAATTTTAATTTTAAGGAATGTTTTTTGCTTTTTTCTCTTTTAAATGCATTTTTTAATACATTTGAAATTTTCAATTGTTTTTTGCATATTTTCATTAATGAAAGCATTAGTTGAAAATTTGGAAAGGCTTTAATTTTCTTATTATAGTAAAAGCCCGATTATACGGCATCCAATTAACCGGAACACTCAGTTAACCGGAATCTTAATTATTAAGATTTTTTTTTTGCTTTTCTCTTTATTTTCATATAATGCATTCATATTTCATATTATGCATTTTTAAATTCATTTAGAAATTTGCAATTGTGTTTTGCACATTTTCATTAATGGAAACATTAGTTGAAATTTGAAATGGCTTTAATTTTCTTATTACAGTAAAAGGACTATTATCCTAATTAACCGGAACACTCAGTTAACCTGAATTTTAATTTTTAGGTTCTTTTGTTTTTTTCAAGAGACTGAGTGTTCCGGTTGACGGAGGGTTCCGGTTAATTGGATGCCGGATAATCGGGCTTTTACTGTAATAAGAAATTTAAAGGCATTCCAAGTTTTCAACTGATGCTTTCAATAATGAAAATGTGCAACAAACAATTGCAAATTTCAAAATGAACTACAAAATGCATATGAAAGAGAAAAAAGCAAAAAAAAAATTCCAAAAAATTTAACTTCCGTTTGACTGAGTGTTCCGGTTAATTGGATGCCGGATAATCGGGCTTTTACTGTAGTAAGAAAATTAAAGCCATTCTAAATTTTCAACTAATGCTTTCATTAATGAAAATAGCAAAACACAATTGCAAATTTCAAATGATTTAAAAAATGCACATGAAAGAGAAAGAAAGAGAAAAAAGGACACAAAAAATCTAAAAATTAATATTCCGGTTAACTGAGTGTTCCGGTTAATTGGGAAATGTGCAAAAAACAATTGCAAATTTCAAAATAAATTAAGAAATGCATATTTTAATTATGAATTAATACACAAATAATAATTCACAAATGAAATTTATGAAATGCATGTTTTTTATCTTTCTCTACAATACAACAAAAAGCTGTAACAAGAAACCATTTTAAAACCGTGAAATTACGCAGGCATTTCTATGTGTATTAAAAACAAGTGTAAATTTTATGTATATAATGTGAAATAAAATATGCCTTTTTTGTCATATTTGTAAAATGACATAAAATATGCCTTTCTTGTGTCATTTTAAAATTAAATTTGTTTTTGTAAAACACCTTTGTTAAGTCAAAAAATTTGTTAAAAGTATGACTTAAAAAAGGTCCCATTTTTTCATGTAAAAACACCATTTTTAAATCCACCTTTTTTATTTCAGCTTTTTTTTAATTCAGGGAGCCTTAATTTAAGTACATATCCTATTCATATTTAAAGTTTTGTAAGATTCTATGGCGCTTTTAGCACGTTGCCAATTTCGTGTTTGTGCTATTGAAAAAAACTCAAGCCAAACATACCAAACAGTTTTAAGGAATAAAGCAATAAAATTATCCCGAGGTCTAATGTCTCAACACTTCATTTAACCTATTTAGCTCGGAAAATATGTATCAACGTTTACTTAACTACAGAATATCCTTATCCAAATTTTAAATTAATCCTTTCGATTTCTCTTCAGTTTTGATGCCAAAAAATCGAGTTTCCATTTTCCGTCAAGAAAATGTGAAACATCATTCTAAACATTATTCTACGTTCATATTGCTATATATAAGTGGCCGGCCACATATAAATGCAATAAATTGTTCATTTTGAGCAACAAATTTAGCCATGGTCACGTTGCACTCTTTTACCTAATGCTTTCCTAATCCTACAATATGAATTATTAACAATAACGATAATTTTAAATAACACACTTATAAATAAAATTGAAATAAAAATTAAAATGTCAAGTTATAAATTTAAACTTGATTTAAATATTTAAATACATAATTTTGTATATTAAAATTATTTCTAAAATTATTTTATAAGTTTTTGACTAGAAAATTCAAAATTAACATAAAAAATGTTATTTATATTCATTTTTTTATATGTAGGTATATTTTAATATAAAATTTTCATTACAGTGAAGGAAGAAAATTAGTGTGTATTTTGTTAAATTGCATAAAATTAGTTTGTTTATAAAATGGAAATGATAAATAAAAATACAAATTGATTAAAATATATTAATATTACATGTTATTTTTTTTGGAATGAGGATTAACATGGAATAAGCGAGCCCTAATATTCATGGAGTTTAATTTTTTGTTAAGTACATAATAAAATGAAAATATTTCCCTCACTGTTTAATGTCTATATTAAGTAATTTTTTATTTATGTTACGTTTTATTTTTTAAATAAATTAATTGCAAATATTTGTTTCAATAAAAAGTTCGTTTTTTAATATCCATTTATAAAATTAGTTTTGGAACATAGCAGGGAAATAATTTCTTCTAAATCGTAATTAGGTAACGTAATTGAAAATGTTATTATTTATACGAGATTCAGTTCAGATTATAATGTTTATATACAAACGTATCGGAGAGATTAAAAGCTAAGTTCTAAAACTGGGAGGTTATCAAAAATCGAAAATTGCAAATTGAATTTTGTATAATAAAATATTTCGAATTCCCTGTGATTATTATGAATAAATTACATTTATAAATTTTCTATTTTGAAATTAAATTAAATTTAATAAAAAAATAAATAAATGGGAGTTAAAAATCTACTTTCCCTTAGAAGTTTTAAAACTAACTTGTAATGAGCGACCACTAAGTTCATAGCCGTTTAGTGAACGGATAGCCATCGCAGCCTCTTCATAATTAGTCATAGTAACGAAACCGTAGCCCTTACTTGTATTTGTAGCGGTATCTTTAACTATTTTAACTCCCTGTACCGCTCCAAAAGGACCAAATAAAGCCCACAATGAACTTTCTTCAGTTTCGATCGGTAGATTATAAATAAATATACTCCATCCAGCACCCGGTCCTGCAATTGTACCACCAGCTTTAGCACGAGGGAACATGGTTTCGATCATTGGATCGCCAGTGATCGGAGAAAAACGTGCCAAACCTTTATTCACTGTGTTGTGAACAGCGCCGCCAAATTTTCTACTCAGCATTGGATTCATGAGCGGCGAAACTAGCGAACTTAAACCTAAAGTGGCTTTATTGGCAGGAGCATTAGCTAACTTAACTAAAATAGGTTCACTACAACCAGATGGTGTGGAATTATTTAATTGTTGTATCGCTTGGATCGCTTCATCTTTTTTATCGAATCGAATAAAACCAACACCCTTCGTATTTGATGCATTAAATATAACTCTTGATGTGATAATCGTACCAAATGGTTCGAAAATTTTTTCAAGCTCTTCCTGAGTCATTGTTCGTGGTAATCCCGAAATATATAAATTTGTATCTTTTATCGATTCCGAACTTGGACGTGCATAAGAAACTTTTATAGTTTTATTTTGTAAACGTAAACCATTTAAAATTTTAATAGCCTGTTCTGCATCTTCAGCCCGATGATAATTCACAAAACCGTAACCAAGACTTTGCCCTCGAGTAGCTGGATTTAAGGGATCAGCGAATAGCCCGTGTTTATCCCGGATCAATTTAACATTAGCAATTTCACCCACGCGCGAAAACAATGATTTGATTTCTTCCTCATCCATTGTTGGAGGTAAATAATTTATAATTAAATTTTTACGCTGATTTTCTGAATTCGATGAACTATTTGAGTTTTCACCATCTCCATTATTTTCGCCACCATTTTGAATTTGTTGTGGTTGCTGTTGCTGCTGTTGTTGTTGTGATGTAGTATTGTTAGACGCTTCCACCATTGTATTATTCGTCATCATAATCATAAAATAAAAATTGTATTTTCTCTTGATATTGGAGAAAAAGAAATCAATTTAATTAAATAATTAGTTTTAGTTAACTATAAACAAGCAAAACTTTTAGAAAAACTATTTAAATTTATAAAAACGAAAACACTTTTTCTTAAATGAAACGAAAATCACTATGAACAAACCAAAACAGTGCAGTAAACGCTGACGAATAAACATCGATTTTTTAGTTTTGAAGTAGTATGTGTAGCAAAACAAAACAGCAGTGCCAGAATATGCATACGGCCAGGCCAAATCACAAACCAAAACACAAAAAATATGTGCGACACAGGGTGCTTTATAAATACATATGAGTACAATTTTAACTGGATGCAACCTAGGTTGAACTATTCCCTTCCCTTACAAATTTTATTAATAAACATAAATTTAAAATTGCAGATATCGACAGTAAAATTATCAATATTATTACAAAAATTAATTTAGTTTATATCTCTGTACAGCATTTTGATTGAATGAAATGTCACAAACTTCAAATTATTTTGATCCGAATTACTCGAGTCAAATGAAGAAGCCAACTATGGCAATATTTCGATCCATCATAAAGCATTCAATTGCCAAGCTCTCAGAAACAGATTCACTACAAGCCATATAATACCAACAAAAATAACCGATATACTTTCATATTATTTATAACAAACAATACATGTATATGTTATCTAAAACAAATAGTTAATATGTTATATTATTTATATGTCATCAAATTAATATGCTTTTTCAAAAAGAGTTCCGATTTAACTAAGATCCGTTGAAATCCGCAAGACATTCATTTTTTACATAGACAATTGTGTATGGTAGACTTAAATTGAAGAAAAAACATTTGTTTCTGGCCTGTGGGCCGATTCTGGTGGCTTTAGGAAACAGGAATTTTTTTCCTATTTAGAAAAATATTTTGATAGCAGTTTTTTCCTAAAAAATCTTTCCTATGGTTTATTTTGGTACACATAGGAATAAATTTTTCCCAAATTCTTGATTAAGTTGTGTATTGAAAACCAGAGTCATGGTTACTAAATGTGAAACTTACATTAATTGTATGTTTATTATTTTTTTTGTCTATTTAAAAATTAAAAGAATATTATTGTATGTGTTGTAAAAGAATATCCGTTCCTTTCCGTGTCTAAAGTAGGTGCGGAAAGATAAACGTCAAAACTGCGATAAATAGGAAAGAAAAAATTCCTATGAGACACGCTAGGAACCAAGCGCACATTTTATTGGAAAAAAATATTCGATATAATTTCTTGTAAATGCTAGGAAAACGTACGTTCAACTTTTAATTTTTTAATAATAGCAGACGTATGTGCAACTTTGATTCATTTTATTATGTTTACAAACAACTGACATTTCGCAATGACTTTTCAATACGTGTTAATTTGTCCGATTTGTCGCTGTTTGTTGTATATATATCAATAATGAAACAATTTTGAGTTTAATAAACAGATATTTTTGTAGTTTAAAATGATTTGAAACCTATAAATATATTTTCCTCCGGGCATTGACTAATTTATTTTCTATTTTAATTTCTAAAAATGTTAAAATACCCAAATAAATAGATCTATAATATATTAAAAAATTAATAAAAAAAATATTTAGTAAAATTATATAAATCAAGGCGAGTTCGTGTTTTTCAATAAAAATTACCGAACAGCTTTATACCTCAAACAGATTGACGTCGAAAACATCGGCGCTATAAGTTTAAAATATAGTAGTATGTATTCAAATCTCGCTGGAATTCTGACAGTTCTCGCGCAGAAGTAATTTGGCGGATACACAGTGATGTATTAAGTATAATATTCATGTTTATTGTTTACATTTTTACATTTATTTGTATTTAAATGGAATAGGAATTTTAGGATACAATTAAAACACAAAGTTTAGATTTTATAAATTAAAATGATATTTAATTCGATAAGTTAAGAATTAATTCAAAATTCCATTAAATTGGAAACTGAATTTGATTTTCTATGTTGTTGTGATTTTGTGCGATACGAACAACATTTGGATATTTATTTTCCCTAGTCCGTACCAAAATTAAATGTTGTCATTGTTTCCAAAAGGCGTGCAATATTTTTTTAGACCTATTAATTTTCACTTGATATATGATTGTAATAACATAAATACATAATAATTTTGAATGTTTTGTGTATTAAAACTGAAATATAATTATTTTTCATTATTATTTATTATTTTATTTAGGTTTACTATCTAAGATAAATGCGACCCATCAAAATTTTTATAAAAAAAAATTCTACACCACTCAAAGCTGCGCAGAACAGTTAGAAAAAATTTTTTTAAGATCTGAATATTACTATACATGCATTTCCATAAGAGCGAACAGATAGAGCGTCGACAATCGACGTCAAAATATAAAAATTTATATTTTTTTGGGCGATGAGTGACATTTAGTTAAAAACAAACAAAACTTATTTTTTTATGAAATGGATAAGGTGATAATACACAACTAAATTTTGTTCTAATAAAGAAGTAGTTTGTTTTAAATACTCAATTGAGTTTTACAATTTTCAAGATTCATTTAAAGAGAAATTAGTCTTTCAATAAATTACTCATTGTGAAAAACATCATTGCCATTTTCATTAGCATTATTGTGTTATCACTATTATCCATTTCTTCTATTTTGATGGTATGTTTATTTATCCACAAACAAAAAGATTTAATTTATTAATAGTATTTTAAGTCTGTCTACAAATGAAAGAAATGTCAAAAAAACGGCGTCTATCTGTTTGACAAAAAAGATTTGAACTTTGAGCGCCGAAGGTTGGCGATGTGCGCCGTTATTCTGTTTGAGGTATTAGAATCGCAGTCAAATTTTTTTGACAGTCTGAGCGACGGTGGCGCTACTTTGAACAAAAGCAGATACTTTCAGAACTGGAACAAAAAGTTCGGGGCGGTATTGAGACTAGCGAAAGTATAGAAAACGCTACCAGTGGAAAAAAATGAAGCTTGCTTCAGATGCACCCGAGACACTTTTTCCATTTTTAAATTGATAATTTTAATATTAATCGTAAATAAATTTGTAGTTTTTATATGTTAATGCAATATACAAATAATATTAAACTTTCCAAGATCACTTTTCATAGATAATTCATAGAAAAGCATGACTAAACTCTTTTTCATAGTAATAAATTTTTCCGCGAGAGCACAGGGGTACAAGTCTCAATGTTGTACCATCACTTCGAATCGAAAAAAGTCGAATTGGAAAAAAGTTGAATCGAAAAAGTGAAAGTTGTATCATTTTTGCTTTTCGAAAATGATACAACATACCACCATTCGACTTTTTTCGAATTTCGATTCGAAGTGAAAGTACAACATACTGCCCTGCTTAGCATTTTCAGTATGCTATCTATTAAAATATAAATAAACTAGAATTTAAAATTTTATTCGTTAATCGGTGTAAAATAATTTTTAATTCAAAACATATTAAATTTGATTCGAAAATAAATCAAATTTAATATTTTTATGAAAATATGAAGTTAAGAGTGGGAAAGGAAGGGGTACAATTGGATATCCGCAAGATTTGGTACTTGCAACATTTTGTAATTGCTACATTTTGTAGTTGCAAGATTATTAAAAAAAGCAATATTTTGAAAATGCAACATTTTGAAATGATATAATTGTAGAGGCTGATAACTCTCACGGGCACGCGGGAAGTCGCTACCCGACCCCCGCTTAGCCCTCCGAGGGGCTTTAGATTTCAGTTTTTTGGGGCGTAGGAGCCAGGATAAGCAAACATGTCGCACTGCGTGCAACACGTAGGAGCGGATTATATAGAATCTATTAATGACACCTTCTAAAAAGAAAAATAATTGCACCATTTTGTTATGCGAGATTTTGTGTTGCTTCGTCAACCTTGCAGACACAGATCAAATGGATAGTATCGCTCGTATCGCTTCTTCTGATAGTTGTACCACAAATACCAAACGCATGTAACTTATTAAAATTTATTTTATTTCAAACGAAATTTACAAACATTTTTTATTTTGTTTTAAATTAAGCATTTGTATTTATTTATGTTTTGCTAAATATTTAAATACATTTTTATTTTTTTAAAAAAATATCTATATTTTGTTGATAAAAATATCTCTAAGATGGCAGTCAATTTAATTAACAATTTTTTAGTTAAAATTTTAACCACGTAAAAAAAATTGTAGAAAAATTTAATCCAAAAGCGGAAAAAATTATAAATAATATATAAAAAATTGAAATATGTGTTAGACTTAGAGTAAAAAAACCTTAGAGCGCATGAAAGTAGCTGTCAAGTGAGTCAAATTCGGAGGGTAAAAGAGAAAGCATATAAATCAACGGGTCGTATTTAGGATTTGCTCGCTCGAAATTTAAAACTACACAAATTCACAATTATTTTTATTCGAATATAAAACGCATTAAGTGTTTTTATTTTCGGTAAAAAAATTATACTTATAGTATTCCAAAATAAAAAGTAATTATGAAAAGAAAAGCACGTAGAATATGTACGTAGTAATAAGAGAAATGCGACACTGGTAATATAACATATGTTTACAAACACAAACACAAAATGAAAAATCCCACGGCGAAATCAAAATTGTTTACTTAATTTTCTCTGATTTATAACTTAAATTAAGGATAAATTTACCACAAATCACGTTCTTCTTAACACAATTTACATTTTATTTTATCTAAACACTTAGTAAACTTACTAATAGTAAGATACGCCTTTTTGAAATCTTTTAGGCGTATTTTTACAATTTTTGACAATACACTTCATTTTAAATACAAGTTTGTAATTTTTTTATCAAACGATGCACACCACGCACTACTATATAAACCAACTAAATATTTTTACAATCTAATGATTTTTCTGTCTACATTCAATGAAAATGAATTATATTCCCGAGCCCTATACAATCCTACTATTTTTTCTTATATTTCACATTTATCTTCTTCCTACAACTCGATTGTAGTAATCTTGTTCTATAAACGCAGTAATCCTGTTTTGCCAAAATCGTGTGCTGACAGACTGAAAAAATAACTACGTAATCTCGAATTCGCGATCAGCTAGTTTGTGTCTGTCTAGGGTATAAGAGTATTCAAATTATGACTTTTTAATCCCCAATTAATACTGAATTAATTAATCAATTCAAACCGATATATCGAACATTTTTTTTTTTTAATTTTAAAGAAAGTATTAATCATCCAGTGGATTTAATGTCCTATTAAGGTCAATTAATACTCCCCTTTTCATTCACGCATACACCCACCCATTCGGCTATTCACACAATTACAGTATACCACCTGCACATTGCAAGCTCCATGTCAACCTGCACACTGACATGAACGGTGGGTCGGCGCTGAATTCTGCACTCCAACAGAGGGTCTAAGTTGTGTCTATTATCATCACCGATCGTAATCGATGAAGAAAATTCGCTTTACATCCTGCCTCTGGGTGGGATTCGAACCCAGTACCTCCCGGTCCAAATGCCGAAGCTTTAACCACTGCGCCACTTGTACGGTAATCGGCCCTATGGCCATTTTGTTGTGTTTGGTTTCTTTTCTTGGTTTCTTGTTTGCTCTTTTGAATTTCTGTAGTATCCTATTGGTTTCCCTTTCGGATGGAAATCTGGGATTTTTTACATCCGAGATTTTTGTTCAATTTTTTTCAACTCTTTTGTATGAAAAGAGGCGTGTCTGTTGTATAATTTACGTGATGTAATTGGCCAAAACGATAGGATAGAAAAATCCCGGATTTTTATCCGACGTATGTATACGGCTTCATCAGTGTGATATTTGTTTGATCTGTGAGTACTTGAAATTGGTTGTTCATTAATGCTGAGTTTCCTGCGATGTTATTTTTATTTACTGTTTCCTTTAGCATAAGGTTTTTTTCTATAGCACGGCAACTTCATTGTTCAGCTCCGCGATTAATTTCTCCATTTGTTCAAATTTATTTATTAACTCCGCGTTGTTTATTATAACTGTTTGTGCACTGAGCGTGGCTTCAGAAGTTGGCTTGAGGTTTTTATGCTTGTTAGAATAGGTATTTTCCTTCTCATTGTTAAGTTCACATAGTGTGATGCTCTCTGGTGGTGGTGTTCTATGAAGTGCCGTACTTCTTCTACCAAAGGGTCATTCATTTTTCGCTTGATCCGCGCTTCAAGCACTAGGAAAAGAATCAGCCTGGTTGCCTAACCACGATTTCCTTTGCAATGTCGCGTCTCTCCAGAATCCGTGGAGCAGCCCGATAAATCGGGTTGGGATTTAGAATTTCCTAATTACCCGTTTTCCAAAAGTTAATTCAGTCTATTGGGGAATAAATTTACTGGAAAATAATTTAATTATTCGCTAACGATACGCGATCGCAATAAAACAAGAAAACAAATATCTATAAATAATTGACGTGTTTAATTGATTTTTGTTGATATTTTAATTGAATTTTACTTAAAAAGTAAATCAAAGTGAGAAACTGGATATTGATATTTCCAATTTACATTACCAATTTTCACTATAAATTTCCAGCCATATATAAGTAAATACAATAATAAATTAAATTAAATTCTATTAAATATATCCTATAATAAATTGTATATATTCCGTTTAATTCTATTCCCAGTGGCCCTATTCTGCAGTCCTATTCCTGAATGCGATACGAAAACGAAAGTATAAGAATTCCTATTCAATTTTAAATAAGAATCATACGAATCTGATTCAATTCAAATATGAATTTTGCATTTTTGTTTTCGTATCGTATTCAGGAATAGGGGGCTGGTTTTTCCCGGGAATAGGGAATTGGAAATTAGTGACGAATTTCTAGCAGTTGGGAATTTTTTATTCCCCAAAGTGTATTCTGGCGTTTGGGAATTTTTTTATTGGGAAAAAATAATTCCATCTTATAGCAGTTTTGACTTTAATTTTTCCCCATTATTTTTTAGGGAATTGTAATTCGTATTTTTTCGAATTTTTAAACATTATTTTTTCTAATAAATATATATTTAAAATAAAATAAACTTGCAGTAAGGTCGCAACATGCGTTTTAGTTTATAAAAACCATAATAAAAAAAATTTCCCCAAAAAATTATTTCCAGTCTACCAGAATATAAATTTAGGAACGGGAAATAAATATTTGGGAATTATTAAAATTTATAATTACAGCAAAATATTTTCCCCAATTCTCAATTACCAATGCTTTCGTAAAATAGGTGTGAAAAAATAAACGTTAAAACTGCTATAATAGGGAATAATGGGAATAATTTTTTCCCAATTAAACGTTTTTCCCAAAAGCCAGAATACACTTTGGGGAAAAGAGAATAAAATTGCTATAAAATTTAAAATTTCTGTTCCCGGGAATTACCAGTATAGTGCCACTGGAGCATGTTATTGTTTATATCCGACATCTCATCTTTTTGTTGACTATCTGCTATACTGTTTCTCTACTACGTAGGGATTGGATACCACAACCGTTTGATCTACAGTACAATGCCCAGGATGCGCCACAAGGAGCCTGTCAACTAGCACCCCTTAACAAAAAATAAAACATAACGTTTTTTTTTTCGCCCTCTGTAAGACAGTGTGTAGAACGCTTGCTATGGGTATAGAGGGTCTCGGGTTCGATTCCCGGTGGTAACGAAAGTTACGACTGGATACACATAAAAATATAATTGATAAAAAAAGACAATGCCTGGTCATATACAGCTATAAATGCTAGTCGACCAAAGCAAATAATATAAAAAAATTTTGTAGTTTCAAACAACACGATTTTAAATAAAGATTAACGAATTAATCGTGTTCTTGGAGGGTTTCCTGTAATTTAGATACAGTAAAAATTCTCTAAGGTGGAACTCTATGGGACCAAAGTTTATAAGAAGTATAAATACATAATTAAAATGTCTACGTATAATTTGTATTTCTTTACACTTCAATGCCAATCAATCACTTCAGTTGCATTATCACATTACTTAAGATTTTAAACAATACTGAAATCTAAAAAATTTGTCTAATCTACAGCTGTCTCGTTGTTTTAGGGTTGTTCAATAATCCTACCATATTATTGTTAATTTCTCAAGGATTTCGCAGCTCCGCATATTAAGCGCATACGCCTTTATAATTCTACGACTGCCAATAACTAAAAATTAACTTTAATTTATTTTAATCTGAAGGCGTTGAAAAAAGTGTGTGAATAGTCAAGTTTTTGAGAAATGAGATAATCGATATGAAGTTAATAGTAATTCCGTCATAGTGGAGTTGTCTTCTATTTTTCGTACCAGAAAACACGATTCCGTCCGGGGAAAGGAGTTTCCGCCATAAAGAGTATAAAATGCATGTAAATTGGGCATATTTTATTAAAGTTTACGGCAAAAAGGATATTCCGCAATATTGGATGTCTTCCTTCCAGATTTTTACGATATTATATGTTTAAATTTCTGAAGTGATTTGTCTTTCATTTTTTTCCTCTGAATTTGACTCACTTGACAGCTGCTTACATTCATACTATTCTCTTTCTATGATTTTCGCCCACACAATTGTGAAGGCGGGTCGGAAAAGGGATATAAAACATACGCATGGTGAAAATATTCCACGCATGGTGAAAATATTAGAAAAGGTTTTTCTTCTTTCTACCCAAAGATTTAAACCTAACAGAATTTTTGTGACTATGAAATGTTTATTGGGTACTTGAAATGCCGCTTCAATAAATATTGGCATTCCAAATTACCATATGGTCGCTTTAATGGTGTGGTCTAAGTCTAATGGTCTACTACAAAAATTTTGAAATTTTCTTACTTCCAATTTTCACAAACAAGAATTGAATATAAAACACAGTAATGCGATAACAATTTAACTTAAATGAAAGTGAGAATAATATTTAAAATTTGGTTTAGTTATTGGATGAAAATTCGATCCCAATAATTTCCATAATGCATTTGTGTGGATACGTTAACGCAGATAAAAAGAAATTCCTAAAACGAACATGGCTCAAATGTCATTTAGCTGGAGGTGCCAAAAATAGAAAGTACATACATACAATTAAAATCAAAACGCTGGTGAATTAAAAAGGTTGTCGCCCTCTGCAACACAGTGGGTAATATCGAGGCTCTCGGGTTTGATTCCCGGTGGTAACGAAAGTTACGACTGGATACAAAAAAATATAATTGATAAAAAATACATTGCCTGGTTATTATACGCTATAAGTGCTAGTCGACCTAAGGCGATATAAAAATAAAAAGAAATTGAATTGTATTATTTTTCATAATAGTTATGTATATTTCGGATGAACTTCACACTTCATAGGATTAAAAATAAATACATATCTGTTTTTTAATGTTTTGTGTTTTCCTTGATAGAATATAATAAAAATATTTTCATTTTATTTTGATTTATTTGTTTTAAAACTAACTTGCAATGATCGTCCCCCAAGTTCATAACCATTCAAAGAACGAATGGCCATTGCCGCTTCATCATAATTGATCATTGTAACAAATCCATAACCTTTACTTGTATTTGTTGAAAGGTCTCTGATAATTTTTACACCTTGAATTGCGCCGTAAGGCCCAAACAGCTCCCACAAAGTACCCTCTTCAACCTCAGCTGGAAGGCTGTAAACAAAAATGCTCCATCCATTTCCTGGTACTGGTGCCATACCTTGGGGAGTCATGTAATTTTGAGCTTTCATTCGATGATTGGAAGTTAACTCTATGACAGGGTCAGTGGTGATTGGAGAAAATCGAGCCATTCCCTTGTTAACTGCGTTATAAACTACTCCACTCGATTTTCTACTCATTATATGGTTCACATGTGAAGTAATAATTTGAGAATTATTATTTTTAGCACCTGGAGAATTTGCTAGTTTAACTGTTATTGGTTCTGTGCAACCGGGCGGTGTGGAATTATTAAGTTCCTGTATAGCACGGACAGCTTCATCTTTCTTGTCAAAACGAATAAACCCGACTCCCTTTACATTTGTTGCATAGAATATCACCTTCGATGCAATTATTGAGCCATAAGATTCAAACAATTTTTCAAGTTCATCTTGTGTCATTGATCTCGGTAAGCCAGCAATGTATAGATTTGCATCTTTTATTGATTCTGAACTTGGACGTGCATATGATACTTTTATAGTTTTATTTTGTAAACGTAAACCATTTAGTATTTTTATTGCTTGTTCAGCATCTTCCGGTTTCAAATAATTAACAAAACCATAGCCAAGACTTTGGCCGCGTGTCGATGGATTCATTGGATCGGCAAACAAACCATGTTTATCTCTAATTAATTTAACATCTGATACTTCACCGACACGTTGAAACAAAGCTTTGATTTCACCTTCATTCATTGTTGGCGGTAAATAATTGACGATTAAACTTTTACGTTCTGTCACTGGATCAGAAGTATTTGCATTTTCCATCTTTGATTCTCCATCTTTATGGAAATTTTGTTTTTGCTGCTGCTGCTGTGTGTTGTTGGACGCTTCCATCATTGTGTTGTTTGTCATCATATAATTAAAATACAAATAATATATTTGTATTTTATTTACTTTTTATTACTTTTTTATAAATTAATAAAACAATAATAAATTTTGTATTACTAAATACAATATTCAATTTTGATTCACTATATTTCTATTTATTATTTTTTTAATATGAATTTTAAAAAATCAATTTACGATTAATATGACATTCCATTTTGTGAATTATTTTTGTACTAATAATAAGAGAATTGAGCAAGAAAAATGAGAATAGTCGAATAAACATTTCCAAAACCAATTAGAACTAAATTTAGACCAGAGACATCGAAATGGAGTTTGACCGAATAAATAATATAACTACATCTTCCAATAATCCTATTGGATTTTTATGACATGTAGTACATATATAGGTATATCCTTTGGGTAACCCAACATCCTATAGGTATATCCTTTGTCTGAAAGGTTTTTAATTGAAATCGTAATCTGATTCAACATTGGGTTGAAATCGAATCAATAAATTTCCTATTTTAAATAAACTTTAAATTAATTTAAATTCATTCATTTATACCTAATTATAATTAAAAAAAATGAATTGTACTTTTCTTTTTATAGTCTTAGAATTTTATGTTTAATTTATATTATATGGACGGATAGTAATCAAACCTCGGTGAATGTAACTTGATGCTACGCAGATTTGAATTTAAATATAAAAAAAACTAGCTACAAGTACATAATTCAATTTATCAATTCTTCTTGTACATCAGTACATTGAAGTTTTTTGTTACGATTGAGGTTACTGCGACGTAGTAGGGCTCTTCTGTCCGAAAAAACAACATCGTTTAGGGACATAGATCGATTTTCATTTTCGGAAGTTTTATGAACTAAAAACTGATGAAATCCGTCCGTGGTATGGACTACCAAGAACAACCACACCGTGTCTTCCTGTTTAAAATACAAAGAAAATTAATTTATTAAATGGAACCACATAACCTAAATATTTTATTTTAATATATTTATAAATTTTGATATTGTATTTGTATTCTATGGTTATATGACCATTATTTTGTACTACCATCAAACTTGGTTCTTGCAGCCTTGTAGTTGCGTAAGTTTGATTTATGATAAATAAATAACCGAACTAGAATTTGAAAGTGACATTGTATTGATGACATTCAGGCGCAATAAGAATTTTTTTTAACATCTTCACTAGGTAGTTAGGCCTAATCAGCCAAGCTACACACGATTTCAGCTTCTGGTTTCAAACTAAGTCGTAATAGAATTTTATTGTTAATTTAAACCCTTATTTTATATTGAAACACCAAATTTTTTTGTAGTTTTATTGTTCTCTCGAAAATAAAATTTAAACAAAAATCTACATCTCAAAAATGGCCTTAAATTTTTTTATTTTTCTCGAAAAATTTAATGTTGCAGTTAAAACGGGGTTTGTAGGTAAAAGGGGGAAGAAAGGAAGGTGAAGCCGGTCTTATGAAACCGTGTGTACCATGGCTCAATCGCCAGACACACTACATCTAGATAAATCGTCGATTGGTAGGTGAAATTATACACATAACTTTGAATGATCGTTTTGGTGCGGCTTTATGTTTTTGGCTACACAAATACTTTCAATCAAATCGTACCTACCCCTGAATGATTGATAAACTATTGTAAAATAAATATAATTTGTATGAATTTTTTGTCTTTTTTAAATATGTATGTATATGTATAAATTTTATTTTTCCTTTTAAGATTTGAAAATATTTTATAATAATTTAGATTTAGGATTACAAAAACGAAAAAATATATACCTATAGTTTACTCATAGCGTATGCCACATATAGATAAAAATGTGTTAAAATTGTGTAAACTATACGCTGGTATCACGGTAAATGCTAAATTTGCAACATTTGCAGATTTCGAACAAAATTCATTCAATGTATTTCCTAATAAATCAACAGGTACATTTGAAGTAACTTGATAAAATACGCGTAAATGGATTGCTGGCAATATAATTTTACTATTTGTCGTCTCATTACTGCTATCGTCACACTGTGTTTTGTGTTTTGAGTAATCTTTTAATAACTTATTTAACATGTACGTAAGAATATAAATTATATTATCGGAAGTTATATTTTTAGCTAATTCGCGATGGTAAGATATAACATCGGATTTCAACTCAGTTAATTGCCCTCTTGAAATTGCAGTCGATGTTGAAACGTAACATACTATGGAAGCTACATTATTTTCAAAATTCCAGCGACGTCGAATCGATATTGTATATTCTTCTACAGAGCAACCCGTTTCTTCATAATCAAAAATATCATTATGATTGTGTGCCCATACTTGCCATTCTACTAAAGCATTTCGAGGTAAAGCTGGAACCACTATATAATCCATGATAGCGTTTGCTGTGCGCTTTTCCCATTGCTTTCTGGCTTCCGATATATAGCTTGGACTCGTCAAAAAACATATACCCTGCACAACTTTACGTAACTGTCCCGAAATGTTCATGGCATCAGCAATGCGTGTCAAATTACGTAAAGTTAATTTGCATTGTTGCCTAATTCCGCCATCAATGATCGTCATGCTCCCTGGAATTAGTGCGATTTGACCAGATATATAAATTATGTCGCCTAACCGAGTTGCCTGACTGTAAGGACCAATATTAGCTGGGGCCCAATGGCTGATCCCTTGCACATGCATGGTATGCCTCTTAAATTCTGACTCGTTTGTACTATTATTATGATGGGCAACTGCCTCAAGAATACTAAAACAATTGTCAGGTAACGGACATTCAACACAAACACGAGTTGGGGGATTTTGATGAGCAATATAACTACTGTAGACACTATTGATATCCGGATAGTTTGCTATATTTTTAATATATAGTGTTATATAACAAATGTCGCTCATTTGAAAATGATGCTGCTTAATCAATTCTTGTAGGTTTTCAATAGCACTTATCATGCTATCTTTGGAATTATCACCAATTCCCTGTATTCCAGTTATCCACATCCATCCCTTAGAATTAACCACAGCATTTGGACTATTTTTAATCGGTATCGTTTCGTTCTGGAATATATTTAAAGTCTTATAAAATTCATGGTCCTTATCCTGGGCTGTGGGCATCAAATAAATTGATTCAGCCGAAAAACTGACATTTTGTTGGCTAAGACTGTTTTGCCGTTTCTCCTGCTCCTGCATTAGTAAATCATCTTTGCTTATCGAGGTTCGCAATTTTGATTCGTGTTTAATAAGTTCCAGTTCATTATCGCTTAAATCTGAATCATTTAAATTGCCAAAAGATTCAAATAAATGAGCAATATAATCGACTGAATTTTTTACATAAACCTTTTGAATATTTTCTTTGGGAGCTAAGCGTAATTTTGTGAAATTTATATATCCAACTGGGCAGACTGGATCCGATGAGCTTAATACAATTTGCATATCATCCCTATAAATATCAAATTGGATAATTTAAATTGAGTTGTTAGTTAAAAAATATGGTACTTACACAACAATTCGTTTTTTAAATAAAGGACAGTCCAACGTAAACGTTTCATATTCACCACCTTCGCCGCATACATTTAATCCATATTTTTCATGCATATTCAGTAAATGCGATTGCATTTCACGTAACGATTTTCCTAAATGTCGATCAGGATACAGACCAAGACTAGCTACTTTAATGATAATTGAATGTACTTTGCAATCAATCATTTCTTGTAATAATTCGATTTGATCACGTCGCCACAAATAAGCGAGCGATACCAAATTCAATCTGCTACAAACATTTTCGACGCGAACTCTTTGGTAATCGGAAAATATAGCGCCTGATGCCACAGCTTCTATATTTAATTCTTCTTTAGTCCATTTTAACAAATCATATAAATCTTCGACTTCATCAGATTCAGTAGGAACATAAACTTTCCCTCGTTGTGTTGAATAACCTTTTGTTTCACGACGGTATAGTGGCAGTTCCATTGCTTCAGCTAATTTTGCGATACCTTGATGTCCGACGGTTTGATACATATAGCTATCTAATTCATCTGGAAGTAAAATATTTTTTTAGTAAAGTTTTAAAAGTAACAATTATTATGTACAGAAAACAGTTTTCATATAAAGATATTGCATCTGTAAACGTACGCACTAGAAAGTACATTCGAATGATGGATAGAGCACAAATATTTCGCGAAATAAATCATTAGTTAATAATTAATTATCCCTTTGGAATTGGATTTTTGATTATTTAACTTGAGTTTGATCTATTATCACTGTCAAAATAACAAGATAGACATTTATTGATACCAATTATTGTACAATAAAATTTTGTTTTAACTAAACGTTGCAATCGCGATTGGGGCTGTGGTATTAGATTACTTTATCCTATACAGACCTACTTTAAACCCTAATCCACGTCTTCCGAGTTTTAATTTATTGAAAAAATTAAGCGAAAAATTTGGTTATCGCATCGGTGATCTGAACTTGAGGGTGTACCATTGATTTGTATCATGCGTAATGCACATATCTTTTTATGGGCATATGCGTAAGCCAAAAACATGTTCCAAATGTTTCCCTACGCAAATATTTAATCAGTCAATAGATACATACCTTTCTCCTTAGAATGTAAATTAGCAAGGGCCACAATTTCGTGCCCTTCTGCAATGCACTGCATCATATTGTAGCAACTATCTTTGCCACCACTAACAAGAGCAACAACACGCATTTTGATTTTACGTTTTTGATATCGTATTACAAAAAAAAATCTTCAAACTAAGTATTTTAAAAATAATATATACTAGGTAGGTAAATGATAATCAGCAGAAGAAATACTGTTTTAAAAAAAAATATATTTGCTTTATATCTCACTAATTTAACTTAATTTAATAACAAATTCCAAAAAACTAAAAATCACACAATTTTTTTGTATTATTAGTGCCATGCTTCTTTTGATTTTTTTATTATGAAAAAGGAGTATATTTTCACGAAAACAATTAAAAAAACTTATAAATTTATTATTATTACAATAATTATGTATTTTAATATTTTTTGTAAAAACTTTTTGTATTATTTATGATTATTTATTTTGACATTTTTCGAAGGTCATTAAAATCAAAACTTTTTTGGTTGATTTGATTCGGTTTTTATCAATATGTATTTTGATAAAAAATAGAAATCGAATATTTAATAAAATTTAAAAATAATTTACAATGCATTGGATTTATAGTTGTTAATTTTAAAGTTTTATTGAAATTTTGACTGGGCTATAGCACAAGAAATATTATGAAATATAAACATTAAAAAAATCACCGAAAATATAGAGCTCGCAAAAATATCACAAATGGTTTGATTTTGACTAGGTAAGGTAGTAGGTAGTATGTATTTTATTCAACTTTGATTATTTTTGTTATTTTATTAAATTTAAAATTAAATTTATACAGCTATGAAGCGTGAATAATGTGTAGATAAAATTATATCTACATAGTACTAATCTATCTGTTTCTTTATTTGATTTTTCGAAAAGCACATGTACTGCAACACAACTCGCAACAAGACTCAACTGTCAAAAAATTAAAATGTCTTGTCTAATTTTTTTGATACATTACAAGTTCGTTCATACATATGAGTACATTTTAAGGTTAAATTCCTTGGACTTTTTGAAAAGTCCAAGGAATTTAACCTTAAAATGTACTCATATGTATGAGATTTTGTTCAAAATCCGAGACGACAAAATAATAACCGCAAGTAGTGGTATGTGTGTTTGTGTTAGGGCGAATGCGCGCCATTTAAATTTTTTGGATATGACATTTCTAGTAACATTTCCATTTATAATTTAAAATTGGTAAATGCAAATATGCTTTAAATAAAATTAAATTTAGTTTTAGTTAATTTTAGTTTTATAATAATTCTGCGGTTCCACACTTTCGTCTGATTCTTTTCTTGTTTCCTTCCACTTCACCAACAAGCTGTTTTTAGTTTGTGTGTGAAAGGGAAAGAATCACGACGAAACAATCAAAGTGTGAAATGAGCCATTGCTGTGATTCTACGTAAACATAGGATTTATTTATCGTATCTAAGTAAACATAGGATTAATTCTCAATTTTTTTTTTTCATACTTTTCTGCAAGGAAAAAATCATAAGGAATTCTCATTCTCAGGATTGTCATTGTTCATTGTCTTCCCTCTAAAGAAATTTGCGAGGCGTCGCAAAATTGACTCAAAAGCGAGTCGCAAGCGAATTAAGATTTGCATACGACACCAATACATGGAAAATTAGTATAGTATACGCGAGCATATTTATTATAGGTAAGGTAGCCATTTTGTTTATTATCATTAAATTAACGCATTTAGTGTGGAATAGTGGTGAAAATTTGATTATTCATAAAAAATATTAAAAAATAATAATAAGTGTACATATATAACAAATATTAATAATAGTTAATATTGTAGTATTAATTAATAGTGTTAATATAGTATTAATAATATAATATAGTTAAATGAATTTCTAGAAGGATAATACAAAATGATTTATAAAATGTTAGAAATAAATATATACGAATTTATTGAAACCAACGTTTTGAATTTTATTTTTCACACATTATTTATGAAGTATTGATTGATAAATAAAAAGCTGCTCGCTAATTATTCACTTTAACGTCGCTTGCATTTCATTCTTGATTCGCCTGTAACTCGCTTTTAATTCACACGCACGTCGTAAATGGCTCTAATGTGAAGAGAATACGAACTACCAATACATTTAGATGAGCTGGCTTTCATTTTAATTTCCATACGCCAGGTGAAACACTAACGACTCGCTTTTGACAATAGAATTAGACTCTTATGGTGTTATGACACTGACTAGTTTTTCAAATGGTTCATATGATTTAAAATGAAAATAGAGTAAGACAAGTAATGTAAGTACAAATCACTTGAAAGAATGAGTGTGTACAACATATAAACAAAAAATAGAAATAAATTCAGCAACAAATGATATAGCTTACTTTTGCAGCAGTTTAAATTGGGCAAATCTATAAAAAATAAATCAACTTTGATTATTTTTTTTGACGTATAGTCATTTATTAGTAATATGATTTTGTGTGTACGTGTATAGTACAAATATACTTCAAAACAAAACATTGCAGCGCACGCTGCACAAATATATTATTTGGTTTTCATAACGTCAAAATAAATGCGCATAGTGTTGTCTACTGTTTAAATTAGTTGTTTCTCTTTTTCGCCTTAATAGTTTTACAGCACATTACAGCACTTGAAAACTAGTCAGTATCATAACACCATTAGAACAGGTCTTTGGGTTTTACCCATATAAATTTTGCTATTTCATTTGAGGCACGTCAGAGCAGGATGGTTATATAAAAAAGCATATGGCTTACTCATATTTCAAAACGAAAAACCCCAAATCAGCTGTCTATTTATGTGCGCAGTGATAACCTATGGTGACGACTTAAATTTGTGCTTAAAAAATTATTAATTAAAATACGTTAAAATAATAAAAATATTTTGTGGTTTATGTAGTAGTGCGTGGTAGAGCAACATTTGATAAAAAAAATTACAAACTTTTAATTGAAATGAAGTGCGTATTGTCAAAAATTGTTAAAATACGCATAAAAAAATTTCAAAAAGGCGTATCTTACCATCAGTAAGTTTACTAAGTGTTTATATAAAATAAAATGTAAATTATGTTATGAAAAAAGTGATTTGTGATAAATTTATCCTTTATTTAATTTATAAATCAGAGGAAATTAAGTAAACAATTTTGATTTCGGTGTGGGGTTTTTCATTTTGTGTGTGTGTTTGTAAACATATGTTATATTATCAGTGTCGCATTTCTCTTATTACTACGTACATATTCTACGTGTTTTTCTTTTCATAATTATTTTTTATTTTGGAGTATTATAAGTATAATTTTTTTATCAAAAATAAAAACAATTAATGCGTACTATATTCGAATAAAAATAATTGTGAATTTGAGAAGTTTTAAATTTCAATCGAGCAAATTCTAAATACGACCCGTTGATTTATATGCTTTCTCTTTTATCCTCCGAATTTGACTCACTTGACAGCTACAATCATTCACTCTGTATTTCTTCTTACTCTAAGCTTTTGACTCGCTAAGGCGAGTCGTTTGCGAGGTCTTTCATATAAGAATGACCTCGCTTGTGACTCGCTTGCGATTCGCCATGTTTAGAGGTTTACAATCGTTGTGCCTGTTTAGACGAGTACTTCTTGGGCTCTGATTTTCCTCGTTTCTTAAACCTCAACCAGTCAAACTTAAGAGCTTAAGTTGTGCTCTGGACCACTTAGGAGAGCGGTACGACTACCAAAATTTGAGAGGTTAGTGTTTATTTGTGACGAGAAGCCTATATAATTTTGGTGATTGTAGCACTAACCGAAGTGGTGCAATCGGCGTGTAACTTAAGGACTAGACACACCAAGCGTCGACGGCGAGCGGCAAATTTAAATATGCCTTAATTTATATATGTATTGTATAGAAACGATAGTATAAACAATTATATACCAATTATTTATAAAAAACATTACAAATTTTGGATTTTTAATATAAAAATTGTAATTTTAAGAAATTATATCGAATGAAGTTGCATCCGCCGTCGCGAAATTATGTCCCACACCAAGCGGCCAAAAAAAATCGTCCATTGCCGCCGAACATAACCTAAAAATAATGTTACTTCAATTGTGGTCATACATTTCGAATTCGTAATTCACGTATGCTCTCATATTATTTACCAATAATAAAGATTTATAAAACAAAGATCGAAAATTCTCAAAATTATTGAAAACAACAACGGCGCCGCGCCGCTCTTGATGTGAACGGATATGCGCGTCGAGTTGTATGGAACATTTGGAATTTGACGCGCCGCGCTTGGTGTGTCTAGTCCTTTAAGCTCTTAAGTCTGACTGGTTGAGGCTTTACTTCTTTGCCTACAAACTAATTTTGGAGTAGGGATATTCCGCTGAACGTTTTCAACAAAAATTTGTAGCGCTGATGGTGTTGTTACACACCAACACATATAAAACTATTTACGGTTACTTTTTCTTATTTTTATGAAGATGGGAAAAAAATTGTTTTGGTGCTTAAAATAAATAAAATTAAATACAATAATTTAATATTTAATTATTATTAAATTAATCTTATTTGAACAATGTTTTTAAATGTTCTAAAATGTAATATACACATACATAGACGAGTAACAAGAAACAGTCTAAACGCGTGGTGTTGTTGTTACAACACAAGAAATCAATGAAGAAATACACGTCTAAACAGGCAAGTCGAATTCATCGATTCACCGAGAAAAAATAACCTTTATTGTTATGGACAAGACACACCAAGCGCGGCGCGTCAAATTCCAAATGTTCCATACAACTCGACGCACATATCCATTCACACCAAGAGCGGTGTGGCGTCTTTTTTGTTTTGGTTAATTTTGAGAATTTTAAACTTTTGTTTTATTAATCTTTAATATTGGTAAATAATATGAGTGCATACGCGAATGAAATATTTCAATGTATGGACCATTTCTCTGACGTGATGCTCCCATCTTCCTGACTTCTGTCATTGACGGCTAGCATCAACACGTGCTCCTTTAGGATCTCACTGAATAGCTTCAGTTTTTGATGCCTAGTATCACCCGACATCTTGTCTGATTGCATCATGGCTCGCTTGCTATCGTCAGTTTCCAGCTCATCCTGAGAACCCCGTCTTTTAGACACAAGGGCCCTTTCTGAACTATCACAGCCGACAGTTTTTTTAGCCCATGCCACAGATTCTCGTCGTTCGATGCCAAGGTGTCGCTTAACCTTGCCCCTGATGATGGAGCCCCACCTTCACGGTTATAGTTGCTCCTTTCTTCCGGTTTTTGAAGGGGGCCGACCCATTCATTTGTGTTTTTTCTTTGTTTTCCATGTTTCTCCCACGAGTGCAGAGATCCGTGTACGCAGGCAAGGCAAATTACAACTGGAGGTCGCCAGGTATCCAAGAGGGCTTCGTCCACGACTGGGTTTTGTTAAATGGGCCACCAGTTTAGCCGATCATCAGCACGGATCGCGTAACACCTTAATGCACCCCATTGGCTCACCGAGCACCCCCGCCCTCCCACATTCACTCATTCATTCACCTATTCATATCGATATCCCAAACAAATGGGACCCACTTCATTCATGGGATTACCGTTTATAGGGTTCCCCACTCACTACCTGAAGGCCCAGGAGTGCAGGGAGACGTGACGCTCAATTCACTATGGTTGTGGTCGATGGTTTTATGGTGCCATCACTTCGCCTTTCCCTACTGGGTATCCTATAAGCACTCAGAATTTGGTGAACAGAGGTTAACCACTAGCCCGTTCTCTGAGACTCTCCTCCCAGCAGAGCTGCGGTTGGGGACGGCTTATTTAATTCACCGCTCACCTACCTATCGATAGGCCGTTCACTATCCACTACCTGTGACCAACTAAAAGGGAACTCAACTATAGTCAATTCTGTGAGGCATGACTTAGTGAATTTGGACTATATAACACCCTTGATGCGCTTTGGCAAGCATTTTAAGGTGATTCTCCACTCTAGGGAGGATTGGAAGAGTGGTCTCATTATGGAGACCGGGACAGTTAAATTCTTCACCGACGGTTCCAAGCTCAATGGCAGAGTTGGAGCTTGTGTGTCCCGTGGGGAATTAAATGTAAGTTTATCTTTTCGTCTACCGGGTTATGCCTCAACCTCAGACTTAAGAGCTTAAGTTACACGTCGATTGCACCACTTCGGTTAGTGCTACAATCACCAAAATTTTATAGGCTTCTCGTCACAAATAAACAACTGACCTCTAAATTTTTAGTGGTCGTACCGCTCTCCTAAGTGTCCAAAACGGAGCACAACTTAAGCTCTTAAGTCTGACTGGTAGAGGCATTACTGCAGCGTGTACCAGGCTGAAGTTACACTGATTGAAGAGGTCATGAACTGGTTTAAACATAGTGTAGTATCGTTGACTGATATCACTATCTATGTGTGTTCATCCATTCTTTCACTGGATTCAGTTTCTCTCACGTCAAGGGTGGCGTTGAATTGTCACACATATCATTACGAGATGAGTGACTTATTCAATATCCAGTTGGTCTGCGTTCCAGGCCATTGTGACGTTGAGGGAAATTGCAGGGCAAACGAATTAGCAAGGTACGGTACGACAATCCAACTGGAACCAGCAGAAGGATGTGTATAAATGGCCTATGTTTGTGCTGAAAGCAGCATTCCTCTGGTAAATGATAGGTAGCTCGCCAGTTCGACTGGTAGGGTTGCGAAGCAAGTATGACCTGAGCTGAACTTGAAGCGCTCCAAGATCTTAATCACACTAGAGTAGCATGACTTAGGTAGAATTGAAAGGGTACTTCCGAATACTACCTTTTTGGAGATCATGCGAGAAGGCTAGACGTGCATGCGAATGACTTCTGCAGAAGCTGCAGGGACGAGGAGGGGGATACTCTTGTTCACTTCATATGCTCATGCCATGCGCTAACTGGCAGAAGACACGATCAATTGGGCAAATACACTATGGACAGCCTCTCTTCTCTCGAAAGTTGTAATGTTCTTTTACGCTATATTAATAGCACTTAATGGGTTTAAAATGAGTTTAATGACGTCGGATCCTGTTGCATCACAATGCGCCATAATTGGCCTAAGTGTGCAATAGTAACCACAGAAACTTAAACTAACCTACTCTACGTGATCGGAAATAGATTTGGTAACTTTTTGTCAGAAAGTTACTCAAAAGTTTTTGGCCTTTTAGTTAGCCCCACTTCCTATGCGAGAGAAAGGTGATATTTGTCTATACGAGAAAAAGCCTCATTCCATTTTATTATTATTTCATCATTTGTTATATTAATTGTAAACTAATTGAACATTTTACTACCAGAATTACACTATAAAAGATCTTTGTCAAAGGTGTTTTATAAAATATTTGAATCGATTTTTTTTAAAACAATTTTGATCAAATAATTTTTGGAAATTTCAACGCATCCTCAATAGAATTCCTTATGACTTTTTCCTTACAGAAAAGTATGAAAAAAAAACTTGAGAAAAAAAAAATTCTCAAATTTTTTTTCATACTTGTGTCTGTAAGGAAAAAGTCATAAGGAATTCTACGGATGCGCTGTTACACTACATAAAAGATTTTATCAAAAATGTCCTCAAACTACAGTAAAAATAGAACAACACCGAGCAGCGTGTGCAGCAATATTAAGCGCTTTTATTATTGTATCGTTAATAAAAATAAAAAAGAAACAGAAAACACTCTGAATATCAAGACGGGATTTAAAAGATGTCCATCAAAATTTATTAAAGGAACTGCAGACCTCAATAAAATTAAATGAATTGTCATCCATTCTTAAATATTTTATGTAGTAGGTCATGTGCTACATAAAATATTTAAGAATGGCAGATAATTCATTTAATTTTATTGTCCACAAAATTTCGCCGTTAATTAAACGACAAGAAACACACTTACGAAATTCAATAAGTATGGAAGACAGACTAATGGCCACATTTCACTTTCTAGATCTAAATACGAAAACATATTTTTTGTTATTACAATTTAATTTGAATTATAGATGGAAGATTTGCAAGAATCGCAACAATCAGTTTCGAGCTTAATGAGAATATTGATTTGAAAAAATCAGTCATCTCATCAGGCCGCGGCGACTGACGTTGATATTTTTACATAGGAATATTGTCTATATATAGAACAATACCATGTATATGTAGCACTAGCGAATTACTACCTAGTCTACGGAATTCGATTCTTTCATATTCTCCATCTATACTTCATTTTTACTAATTAACTTTTCGTTGTGTACGAATTACTTTTATATTTTACGTTGTTGTTGTTTTATTGTAATGGTTTGTTGTGTTTGTTCCGTACATTAGTCTATTTCAGTATATCTCGAATTAAATACACAATCGTAGGAAATTCTTCCATTTGGCGTCAAATCTGTGTGACAACGACGATGATGATTCATACTTACTTAGACACAATCAACTTCGCAACACCTCATAACATTTCTTTCTTTAACGCTGGATCGCGGATATATTAGAATTTAATTTGAATTATAGATGGAAGATTTGCAAGAATCGCAACAATCAGTTCATCATTTAATTCGAGATTTACTGAAATAGACCAATGTACGGAACATACACAACAAAACCATTACAATAAAACATCAATAACGTAAAATATAAAAGTAATTCGTACACAACGAAAAGTTAATTGGTAAAAATGAAGTATAGATGGAGAATATGAAAGAATCGAATTCCGTAGACTAGGTAGTAATTCGCTAGGTCTACATATACATGGTATTGTTCTATATATAGACAATATTCCTATGTAAAAATACCAACGTCAGTCGCCGCGGCCTGATGAGATGACTGATTTTTTCAAATCAATAATCTCATTAAAATCGAAACTGATTGTTGCGATTCTTGCAAATTCTTATATCTATAATTCAAATTAAATTCTAATTTATCCGCGATCCAGCGTTAAAGGAAAGAAATGTTATGGGGTGGTTGCGAAGTTGATTGTGTCTAAGTAAGTATGAATCATCATAGTCGTTGTCACACAGATTTGACGCCAAATGGAAGAATTTCCTACGATTGTGTATTTAATTCGAGATATACTGAAATAGACCAATGTACGAAACAATCACAACAAAGCCATTACAATAAAAAAACAACAACGTAAAATAATTTTTGTGATTTTTTATGATTTTAATTTATAAGTTTTCCCTAAAATTAATTGCATTCATCTAGATATTTTTAATTTTTTTTGGACAAAACAATAGTATTAATTATGAATAAACTATATACTATAGTTTATTCATAATATATACTATTGTTTTGTCAATAAAGAGTGAGAATAATAATTATTATTAAATATTAAAAGTAATTATTATTTCTATGACTGTGAACCATGGATATCCTAATAAATAATATTGTAAATATTACCAAATTAAATATGTTATCTTTCCAAATTAAATATATTATATTGTTAAATTATACATATATATTCCCAAACTAAATATACAAATTAATTTTTTTTTCTTGAACAAAATTGTTTCTTCTTCAATTAATACTGAAATTCCTTATCCATTCTGATGGTGGTTTTCTAGTGGTTTTTTGTGGTTCATATATAAAAATTAAAACATATAAACGAAAACCGAATTGTACGAAAATATACAAATTAAAAATTTTATGCAATTTTTAGGTTATGCCAAAATGTAAAACCATAAAATTTTTTTATAAAATGAAATAAAAAATATTTCTGTTCTTTGTCACTATTATGGAATTTTTTTTTTGCGTATTATCAGCAAAAAAATTGCTGTCAACAAATTTTATCCATGGAATTAAAGCATAATTGTGATAGGGGAAGTTTAGTGCCATAATACTGCTATAAAAAGTGTAAACTGGAGTATTTTTTTATGGCAGCATTTTTCACACGTCTACAAAACATGTATGTAAATATAAGAAATTTTTCTCACACTCATACAAAATAAGTCGTTTACCATTTTTATAGTCAAATGACGATTTAATTTTTTTTTTTGTGTTGAAATTTGTTAACGTTAGTGGGTTTTTGTGATACATATATAAAAATTAAAACATATAAAAAAAATCGAATTGTACGAAAACGTACAAATTAAAAATTTTATTGAAATTTTTAGGTTATGCCAAAATGTAAAACCATGTTCTTTGTCACTCTTATGAATTTTTTTTGGCGTTTTATCAGCCAAAAAATTGCTGTCAGCAAATTTTTTCATGGAATTAAAGCATTATGCTTTGCCACAATATGAAAGTTTAATTTACAGGCCCACCAATTGAATTAAGTTTTGAGCTGAAATTTTGATGAACATAATTTAAACCATTAGACGTTTTCGGAAATATCCCATGGTAAGTTCTGAGTAGTTTTAATTTTTTTAATGTTGGTATCAAAAATTACTCAAGTTACCCTGGCTATACAAAAAGTAAGTTTACATTTCGCGTGGTAATATTTATATTCAGCAAAATTCAATTACGTATTTTAACAGATATGTACAGTTTTGTTGTATTTTTTTAACAGTTTATGCTTTGAAAGTTTGTACATTAATTTTTCTAAAACTACTAATTTAATACAAATTGACAGAAAGACAGAAAATAAAAAACAACTAAAAGTAAATTACTTTAAAGTTACTCTACATGTTCGGAAATAGATTTGGTAATTTTTTGTCAGCAAGTTGCCCAAAAGTTACCATGGGATATTTCCTAAAACGCCTATTAATATCCAGACAATTAATTACTTAAAAAGTATTTAATTTTGTAATACTTACATTTTAAATTAAAATGTTAAACCTGCACTTCGCCTTTCACATGACTTATAATTATGATGACGTCTCCATTCTTAGTTTACAATAAAATTTCTTTCTTTATACAGGACAGTATACATATACGCACCAATACTAAAGTATTGATTCTTCGACTTTTTTCTAATATTTCGAAGGCAAATACGATAGCTCAATTTTGAGTTTCGTCTTGTTATACTTGGGATATGTATGTCTAAATAGAAAATATACAATGTTTCGATTGTTTTGTGTTTGTGTTGTTTTGATTTTAGAAAAATGAGAAAAAAGGATAGAACTATATTGAAGTATATATGTACGTCCTATTTCCGTCCGATAGCCGCAAAATTAACTCCAAATATTTCGATTTTAAGTTTCATATGACAATTTATTGTACTGAAATTATTACTCTAATGTATTTTCTTTCTGTGTGTACCACAAAAAACCACTAACGTTAACAAATTTCAACACAAAAAAAAAAATTAATCGTCATTTGACTATAAAAATGGTAAACGACTTATTTTGTGTGAGTGTGAGAAAAATTTCTTATCTTTACATACATTTTTTGTAGACGTGTGAAAAATGCTGCCATAAAAAATACTCCAGTTTACATTTTTTATAGCAGTATTATGGCAGTAAACTTCCCCTATCAAAACTATTCTCTCAGTAAAATTTTACTGACAACATGTTTTGTTTCGTACGTAAAAAAATTGTTTTAAAATTTCATAAGTGTATTGTTTAATAAAACACTCTTTGTAACTTAATGATTCTCTTTATTCTTATCATTTATATGTTTTCACTTGAGTGTCTATAATTCAACTAAACTCCGAAATATATATATATATATATATATATATATATATATATATATATATATATATATATATATATATATATATATATATATATATATATATATATATATATATATATATATATATATATATATATATATATATATATATATATATATATATATATATATATATATATATATATATATATATATATATATATATATATATATATATATATATATATATATATATATATATATATATATATATATATATATATATATATATATATATATATATATATATATATATATATATATATATATATATATATATATATATATATATATATATATATATATATATATATATATATATATATATATATATATATATATATATATATATATATATATATATATATATATATATATATATATATATATACATTTATTTGCTTATATGTATGTATATATATTTTGTTGCTGTATAATTCATTTGCTTATACACTACAATAAGAGTGACAAAGAGTAGAAATATTTTTTATTTCATTTTATAGAAAAATTTTATGGTTTTACATTTTGCCATAACCTAAAAATATCATAAAATTTTTAATTTGTACATTTTCGTACAATAGACCATTTTCCTCAACAAAATTTGACAGCTTAAGCTGTATGGCAAACCAGAACAAACTAAAATTTAGTTGTAATTTTTAAAGTTTATGACACAACTATTAAAGTTTAATGTTTAAAACATAACCACAAACAATTGTACTGTTAAATTTTAATAGCATTGTGACAATTTATGAATAAAATAAAAAAATAGAATTTTATTTTAATGGTTTGCCATACACGTTCAACTGTCATAATGTTATTTTGACGTTTGAGGAAAATGGTCTATTCGATTTTTTTATATATTTTAATTTTTGTATATGTACCACAAAAACGACTAATTTTAACAAATCGTCGGCTCAGTATTATCTTGTCGTAAGTACCAAAATGTCGTTTTCCAGTTTTTTATACTAGTATTTTTAGTTTTTCTTCCTCTTTCTAAATCTACAATCGATTTTATCCTAGGTTATATGGTTTCTGAGTTACAGAGAATTTATTTATCGTAAATCCACACAACATCATAAACTGTTTATATTTGTATTATATGTCACAAATTCTGGAGATACGACAAAATTTTTATTAGCAGTTAAAAAATGTCGTTTGGAGTCAATGACCACCTTTAGCAATGAACGCAAAAGTTGTCGTTTGGTGTCGATGACAACCTAAGCAGTGAACGACAAATATCCCTTTTTATACAAAAAAATGGCTCTATTTAAGTCCAACCCGCACAAATGTGTGAATAAAAATCATAGTATGTATGTAATGGCGTTTTTGATAAAAAATTTTGCTTGATTTGAAGTACAACCAACATAATTGTGTGTATATGTAGTTATAGTGATTTTTTTCGAACGAAAATAAGTTTAAAAGGAATGCGCAAAATATGTAAGTTGGGTCAAAACACATACAAAAATAAATTTTTGACATGGTACTTATGCCGTACTCGCACAATTGTATTAGTAAAATACGAAAGGGATATCCCTATATATATATAAAAAAAACTTTTTGTAACTTTTAGCCGCGCAGTGAACAGACTCAGTGTAGTTCCGGCCTAATTGAACATTTTAAGAGGCCAATAAACTATTTCTATGCATGTGATATTTCAGAAAACGCCATGGCTTTGCTGTTTTCGTAAAGAATTTAGCTTTAAGCTTATACATTATTTTGTTGGGAGGGTGCAGTGATGCCAGATGTAGGGATAAATCCAAAATTTTAACGAAAAATTACAGTGTAGGGAAAAAGGGACAGATTTTTATTCATTCGTAAAATATAGGTTTTTTTTGATATTTTATGAACATTTTGTTTAAAAGAAGTAAGAAAAAGCGTAATTACATAAAGCTAGTAACGTAAATACAAAAATCATTAACATTTTATTTTCTGTTGAATCGTGCCTTGCCTTTAGTGTTATAATTGAAGCATCCCTCAAACCAACGCGATTTTACCGCAGCGGAAACGGATTATTCGCGGCGGTAACAGATATCGCGCGGAATTCGTATTTATGCTCACACCTGAACGAAAATTTCGATATCACACATAATAAAATTTGACACGTTTAATTTGTTTTTAATTGATATTTTTTAAATTTTTTGAACAAAGTTTTGATTTTTTTTTGTGACACAAACTTTTACAATTTGTTTACACGAAATTTGTTTTTTGAATTTGTTTTTCTGCGAAATTCGCAGAAAAACGCTGTCAGCACTATAATAAAATCCGCTGCGAAAAAAACGCTAAAAATCCGTGAGGAATTCGCGTTAGTATAAGCGCATTCATAATACGCCATATTATTTAAACTCACGAACAATTTGCTCTTCCGCTGCGGTAAAATCGCGTTGGTTTGAGGGATGCTTGATCGTTATTCGTTACTTTCAAATGTCAAACCGAACGGTAGCCAACATAATGCTGGAAACACATGTGCAGAATTCTGCATGCATCAAAATTAGAATACACTAGTGTATACGGGTTAAAATACATGTACGACGCATATCATGCAGAATTCTGCAGGTCGTCTCTATTCCTAATTTGACTGCGCATCCGTCGGTGTTGACAACATGAAAAAAAATAAAACTAAAAATTGTCGACAACTTCATGCGACATTGTTTTATATTTTCCCCTTTTCACACTAAATTTTGTCAAGATGGAGGAGAAAATTACAGAATTGTAAAAAAAAAACAATTTTTATACGATACAAGACATTTCAATTGCAAAAATATTTATCTGTTTGACAAAAAGTTGATAGCTTGCTTTAACTCTAAATAAAAAATGCCGCACACAAGTGTCAAATAATTATGCTCATGTGTTTTCATGTGCAGAAAATCTGCACATCTCTATTTTCAGCATAAATCGCAATTTATTCGCAATAATATATGATTTGATTCGATTTTTTAAATTTATTTTTTTAATAATATTCGAATGTGCTTATGTGAATATTTATTTATTTATTCAATATCACGAACTTGCGCAACAACAAGGGTTGCTTATGAAAGTTCGTAGGACTAAAAACTACTACAGCAAATTCTTAATTGAAGATAACAATAAAAATACAAAATATAAAATATACAATATAAAAAATATAATGATAATGATAATGATAATGAAAATGAATTTTTTTTTTTTTTTTTTTTTTATCAAAATAAATAAATTTATTTATTTATACAATATTACAACTGATTCAGAGATCATCTAGTAATTTATCTTTCTTAAATTAAGTTCTCGGGTTAAGATGAGTAACCTATTGGTTACTCATTTTATAGTACTTTCTTCTAAAACAAACTGCCCAGCTCCAGAGGTTTCTGCCTTTGGAGTCTCCTCACGCCGTTAGTGGTGTCCAACATACGACGGATATCTGCATTTTCGTGTAGAGATAAGCGCTGTACGTGTTTCCTTGCATGATTCTTTATTTCATCGGTGACGTATTCCATCTTCAAGTCTCTATGGATGTTGTCATTCCTAATGTACCATGGGGCGTTCACAATCCCTCGTAGCACTTTATTTTGGAAGCATTGTATCATTTGTACATTGGTTTTCTTGGCACAACCCCAAAGCTGGATACCATAGGTCCATACTGGTTTTAGCATTTGCCTGTATAGAAGCAATTTGTGGTGTATTGAGAGCTCAGAGTTTCTACCCATGAGCCAATACATTTTTCTATATTTGATGTTTAACTCTTCTTTTTTCTTCTTGATGTGTTCTTTCCATCTTAGCTTAGCATCGAGGGTCATGCCAAGGTATTTAGCTGTATTTGCATATGGAATTTGGTTTGAGTTGAGAACCACGGGAATACAGTTTACATTTTGATTTGTAAAGTTGACGTGTACTGATTTGGCTTCATTTAATGAGATGCGCCATTTTTTAGTCCAGTTGCTCACCGTGTTAACTGCACTTTGAAGTTTGCTTGTTGTTTCCGAAATATCTTTTCCAACTGCTAGAATAGCTGTATCGTCTGCAAATGTTGCTACTGTGGTACCTTCAATATTAGGTAAGTCTCTCGTATAAAGAATAAACAGAATAGGTCCAAGTACGCTACCTTGTGGTATACCTGCTGATATTCTTTTTATTACAGAGTACTCATTTTCAAATTTGACTCTAAAGTGTCGATCAGCTATGTACGATTTAAGAATTTGATAAAATTGCTGAGGCAGGTCTCGATGCAGTTTAAATTCAAGCCCTTGGTGCCAAACTTTGTCGAAAGCTTGAGCTACATCTAAGAAAATACTGGAGCATATTTTCTTATTCTCGAGTGCATCCTCAATGACATCCGTTATTCTGTGAACTTGTTCAACTGTAGAGTGATTTTCTCTAAACCCAAATTGGTGTGGTGGAATTAGGCATCTCTCTTCTATTATAGGTTTGAGTCTTTTCAGCAACAGTTTTTCAAATATTTTTGATATGATTGGAAGTAGTGATATCGGTCTATATGATTTTTTATCGTTTCCTGGTTTGCCTGGTTTAGGAATCATTATTACTTCGGCCACCTTCCATTGTCGTGGAACATATTTCAATCTGAAAGCTGCATTAATTATTTGATTTAATTTACGCAAACCTTTCTCGGGAATGGCTTTCACAATTTGCCCAGTTATTAAATCATAACCTGGAGCTTTTCTAATACTTAAGTTACTATTGATTTCAATTTTAAGCTCCAATAAAGTCACATGCCTTATGTCAAGATCATCTGCTTTGTTTACGACTGTTGTATTTTCAATTGCTGTTTGCCTCGGCAACGGTTGAAAAGTCTCTTCTAAATAAGCAGCAAATAGAGAGACTTTCTGTTTGTCACTTTTAGCCCATGAACCGTCATCGCATTTGATAGGCGGCACATGCATTTTGGATCTTTTTAGTCCCTTCGTTGCTTTCCAAAGCGAGTAATCGTCATCCTTTAATTCAGAAAGACCTCGTAGTCGCTTAGTTATGCTTTCGTTCTTTATTTCTTTTATTAGTTGTTTTAATTTGTTGCACAAAAAATTTAGAATAGTTTTGTGTTGCGGTGCACGAGAGTGCTGCCAGATTTTGCGAGCTTTCCGTTTCTCCCTAAGTAGCTCTCTGACTTCAAGAGGATAGTTATGTTTCATAATAGCGTTGGTATGAGAAATCGGTGAACTTTCCCAAGCCGCTTGTTGGATGTTGTTATTAAATATTTCTAGTTCATCTTCCAACTGCACCTTCGTTCTAATTGGTTCGCCGAGATTTGTTCGATCTTCTACTAATTTCTTGAATAGATCCCAATTGGTTTTATTGTTTGTTAACTTAGGTGAATTATCTTTTTTTATTATCATTGTACTCAGTGTCATGATCACAGGTGAGTGGTCAGATGATAGTCCTTCACTATTTTCAATGCATGTGTAGTCCTCTAAAACTCCTTTTGTTACAAAGAAGTCAAGAAGATCTGGAATTTTATGTATGTCAGCAGGCCAATATGTTGGTTTATCGCCAGAGAGGAATTCACAGTTGTTCTCGCGAGCTGCATTAAATTTAAATAACTCTTTCCCTTTAGAGGTTGTAAGTCTAGATCCCCAATAGGTGTTCTTTGCATTAAAATCACCGCCTATGATAAAATTTGATCCTAGTGATTTAAAAAGTCGACTGTAGTCTTCTTTTTTTAATTGATGGCGTGGGGGACAGTAAATAGAGGAGATACTGAGTTCCCTATTATATATTGATTCAACTATTATGGTTTTAACCTGCATAATTTCTTCCTCAATGCCGGGCACTTCGTAATGTTTAATATTATTTTTAACAATTACGGTAGACCCGCCTCTAGCGTTTCCTCCTGGATGAATAGCATGGTAGCATTGATAGTTACGTATTTTAATAAATGAAGTTTCTGTTAAATGAGTTTCCGAGACAAGACATATATCTATTTTTTCTAAGTTTAGAAAAATTTCTAGTTCTGGAACATGCTGTGGTAATCCATTCGCGTTCCAAATAACAATTCTAAATGATCTATTCATTTGATTAGTATAGCATTGATGTAAGCTCATTGGTAGCTTCTTGTCTATCTAGCCGCTTATATATAGCTTCTAGACCACGTTCTTGTTTTGCTAGGCGTGCATTTATCGTTTCTATACTTCGAAATATCCTTTCTAGTGGATTTTCTTCAATAGTATTCTGTTGCGTTACCCTATGGGCTCTGGTTGTGTCGGCGCTCTAGTTGTAGTTGGAATCCTTTCTCTTCTAACATTACTGTTTTGAGTCGATTGGCGTGTTTTATTTCTTAACCTTTGCAGTTGTACCGCTACTTCGCATCCTCTATAGTTGGCTGGGTGTTGTCCTTTACAGTTTATACACCTTGCAGGTTCGGTTCGACTAAGAGAACAGTCTTTCGCGTTGTGTCTGCCGGCACATTTTACACACCTTACATCTCTCCCGCAATATCTTTGGGTGTGGTTATAAGCTTGACATTTCTTGCATTGAGGTATTAATCTCGTGTTCTTTTTCAGTGGTTCTATTTTAACCCTCATATTAAGTATTGCTTTGATATTAAATATATTTTCAATTTTTTCGCTTTTGTTGAATGTGAGCATGAATAGCGGGAGCCCTCTTTTAACGATCTTGGTTCCTTGACTATTTTCAACTTTCTCTCGTTTAAGGATATTGACTGCGTCTTCAATTTGCAGTTCTTTCATTTTGAGATCTTCTATTATATCCTCCTTCCTGCAGGTGGGATGTAGACCTCTGGCCATAACCTTGATGTTTCGGTTATTTTTGTCTTCATATGTATACCACTCTTTACCTTCTTCAGTGAGCTTTGTGGCTAAAGCTCTGTATGCATCGGGATCTCTTGTGTTTATCTTCCAAACATTATTGTTTAGTGCAACTACTTTATAGTCGTTTGTGGACACTGATTTCATTAGAGCTTGGATATTCGCAAACTCGGTAATGCCTATCACATTAATTGGCGGTGGTGCTTTGGTCTTCATTGCAACCTTTCGTTGTTCTTGTCGCTGGTGATGTTGGGGTACAGGCACTGGATTGACAGTTTCATTTTTTTGCTTGCGAGAGCTCCTCAACTTCTGGCGAGAATTCTGCTCTTCGTTTTTTCCTTGGTCTTTTCTTCTGTTTGTGTATGCAATCAGTTTCTCTTGCAAGTTCCTCCTCATCTGTGTGGAACTCAGCGTCAGTACGGGCAAGGGTACTGGTTTCGTTATAACAAGTAAGAGGAGTTTCCACAACCTCTATCAGATTGGGCTTCTTTAGCTCCTCGTTTTCTTTCTTTAACTTAGCGATTTCATTGCTAAGTTGCGATGCGACTTTTTCTATTTCACTCAGTCTTCTGCGTAGTTCAGCATTTTCGATTTCCTGCTGAGTTGCGAACTCTATTTGTCTAGGTGGTGACCTAGCTAATTTTGAACTTCGATCGAATGGGAATAGCAATGGTTGAATTAAAATTCAATAAATAATAATAAATATACTATATAAAACATAGTCGTATATAATACACTGATGGTTATTTGATTAAATAATATAAAAACTTAAAATTATATAGTCTACATATATGTGATTACAAATCGAATTGTTACTGTGACATGATGAAATCTAAATCACGTTTCTTGAACGCTTGAACAGACTTGCCCTCTCTCACCTGTAAAGTTAGACTATTCCAAATATTTACACCTCTAACGAGGAGGACACCGTCCATATAAGTCGAATTATGAGTCGATACAATTAGATTCTTAGTTCTCTCAGATCGGGCAAACCTAAATCTCTCAACTATATATTTTGTGAATATGTGATACAAAAGAATTTTTTCTCGTCAGTTATTATATTATTCATAATATTTTAATGGATGTACCTAGATAAAAATTAATATTAATTTTTTATTGGAATAAAAATGAAATTCTTTATTTACTCAATACAGAAGTTTTTATTTCATGATGTTTTATTTCATAATTTCTAAATTCTTCAGAAAAATCAAAATTATAGATAAATAACGGCTTCGAACCAATATTAAAAAAATTAACGGCTTCGATCCAATATTTAAACATTTAAAAAATGGGGCGTAGGGAAAATGTAGGGATTTTTTTTAATGTTTGTAGGGAAATAATAATTTTTGACCATCACTGGGAGGGTGCTGTAGTCATTTTTTTAAGGTTAGAATTTGTCACACGATCCTTACGAATTGAAAGTGGTCAATTTGATAGATTAAAGTATTTAACAGCAGTTCCAGTTGACTACAAATTACTGTTAACATAAATTAGGATGTCGGAAAAATCAGCATTTAGTGCTTATCGAGAGGCAGGTTTAATTAAAAAACAATTTAAGAAAAAAAATATGCCGAAAGCTAAAAATATTAACAAAAAAACACCATGCCAGTTTTCAAAAAATGTGTTGTTCGACTCGATTGTTGAAGATGTCAAAAAAGAATGTAAATCAGACAAAAAACAAAGGAAAGATTCGGGATCATCATCTACTAAACCTCATAAAACAGAAATTCGTAGAAATACGGAACCCAACGAATCTAAAGAAGCAGCTACTGTGATGGAATTATCAACAGACGGTAATATTAAAGAAAACATAAATTTTCCGTTTGAAAGCAGTGTCGAGCAAGCAAGAAGTTTATTACAGTGGATTTTAAACGGCGTTAATTTAGATAATTTCTTTAAGTGAGGAAAGGTAAACGAAGTTTCATATAGTATAACTTATTTGATGTCCGTCTTTTTAGAGAAAACTGGGAACGAAAATATCTTCACATCAAGCGCAGTGACCCGTCACATTTTGCAACTCTTATATCTATACCCAAAATTGATGCTATGTTGCGACAATACCGCGTGGAATTCACAAAAAATATTGATATAACTTCCTACGAAAATCAAAATAGATTGACCCATAATCCAGTTGGCCGGGCCCTTCCTCCCGTAGTATGGGATTATTACAAAAACGGATGTAGTGTACGTTTGGTAAATCCACAAACTTTTATTCCAAAAATTCACAAATTAAATGCAACCTTACAAGAATATTTCCAATGTATGACTGGGGCCAATGTTTATTTAACGCCGGCTAATAGTCAAGGATTTGCTCCACATTATGATGATATTGAGGCGTTTGTACTTCAAGTGGAGGGGAAGAAACGCTGGAAAATATATAAACCACGAACTGAAGAAGAAATATTGCCTCGGTTCTCGTCTAAAAATTTTCGTGATGTGGATATAGGAACACCTATTTATGATGTTACCCTGGAACCTGGAGATGTTCTATATTTTCCTCGTGGTTTTATTCATCAAGCTAGTACGGTGAAAGACTTCCATTCGTTGCATATTACATTAAGCGTCTATCAAAGAAACAGTTGGGGTGATTTAATGGAAATTTTGTTGCCAAATGCATTAAATAATGCGATCGCTAATGATGTAGAATTTCGTCAAGGTTTACCACTACATTTGGGTCAACATATGGGAATTGTTTATTCTGACCAACAATCTAATGATCGAGAACTAGCAATTAAAAAAATGAAATCTTTATTTGATAAGGTTTTCGATTATGCTGAAATAGATCATGGAGTAGATATGTTGCAAAAAAAATTTCAACATGATGCTTTGCCGCCGGTTTTAACTGGACCGGAATTATCGCGTTCTGTTTTTGGAATGAGACCCGAATTCACTAAAAATGGAACAGTTCAAATAGAATACCCAATCGATATAGATACAAAAATACGATTACTGCGATTAAATGTTTTGCGCATGGTAAAGGAAGACGAAAAGATATTAATTTATTATTCCTCAGAAAATTCTAAGGAGTACCATGAGTATGATCAAAATTTCTTAGAAATCGAAGAAGATGATGCCCCAATAGTTGAGTATTTAATTAGAGCGTATCCTGATTTCTCGGTTGTGCATGAACTACCCAACGACAATGCCGAAAAATGTGTAAATATTTGTTCAGATCTTTGGGAACGAGGGCTATTAATAACTGAAAATTCACTTAATTAATAAAACATTGTAATATTTTTAAGTCATTTTGTTTTAATCATCTTGTAATCTAAGCCTATGTTGGGTGAGAAAAGCAATATCAAAAATCACCTCTTGATTTAATAATTCTCGAATTTCATATTTCATAGATTCCTCAAATGCATACAGTATACTTGTATCATATAACATCATTTTACAGTTTGCTAGTGCTAGAATACAATTCCGAAGTCGAGTAATAACTTCCCTTTCATTTCGGGGTATAACTTCTTGCAAATTTTGAGTGAAGCCACCATCACCTTCAACTTCAGAATTAATCGTTGGTGAAATCCAAATGAAGCCATTGTTGCCTAAAATAATGGATGCTCCACATGGCAGATTATGAAAATGTGTTTTACGCCGTTTTATAAGAGAAGGAAATACTTTTACCAAAATTCCTTGTGATAATTTTCCATATTTTAAACTTCTTGTGTGTAAAGATAAACTTCCATCAACATAAACATTTTGTACTTCGGCTGAAATAAGATCACCCTCTTGTAAGTATTTTCTCATCATTTGTTCGTCTTCAACGGAGCGGCGTCTTAATTCCCCACCAGGCAAATTCACAGATGATAATAAAAGAACTGAGTCAAGCCTCGAATTTGTCTCCACTTTCCAGCGTTTTTGTTGAACTTCTAGAACTCTAGCCACAACAACATCACCAATTTCTCCAACATATCGACTTTTCAAAGGCTTTATGGAAATTAATTTATTTACTTGTTCCATAACACCCGCAACAGAGGCATAAATCGTGTCATTTTCCATGTAAGTTCCATGACCTCTATAATAATTTAAACATTTAAAGGTTATGTTTGTTATGATTACCTAGTTTTATGTACATAACTACCTCATAAATCCAGATTTACCCGTAATTTCCTCACCGGGGGTATACAAACGAGGTGTTTGATCTCCAGTAACCAATGCATTATCAATGCGATCGGAAGCAAGGCGTATGTTTACGTTTGACGACATCTGTACCCCTATTTCGTGCGGAAATGAAAGACGAGACCACAAGTTTGTGTCACTCACAGAACAATATTCTGTGTTTGTGTATACCGAAACCAACGATAATGTATTCTACAAGCCATATTGTTGGAACACATACACGTTTTTTGGTCGACTGTATCATTCGTGGTATTGTTTGTGTATAAATAAGAAGGAAAATTTCGGAAAGAAAAACGAAACAAATGTGTAAACAAAAAATAATATAAAAAATTGTAGAAGCTTTACAGTAACAAGTCCGTAATTATTATACTTATACAGCTTTCTATCGTTTCTTGTTTTATTGGAAATAAAATTGTTATTTAAAAGGAAAATAGTTCATAAGTTTAATTCATTAATAAATACAACACATTTATCTCAAAATTGCTGTGAAAAACGGTGCATTATAAAAAATAGGCTTATTTCTTGATTTCAAAAAGTTACAGCACCAAACCGAAATTCAAAATCACATGTTTGTTGGCTACAAGCGACGTCACATTAAAATGCGCAATATCCCTTTTGTGTTTTACTACCACAATAGTGCGGTTACGACAAAAGTACCATGTCAAAAATTTATTTTTGTATGTGTTTTGAACCAACTTACACATTTGCGCATTCCTTTCAAACTTATTGCCCGGTTTACATGAGAAAATTGTTTTCTTCTACAAATTTTTGCAGGTAAATGAGAAAGAATCCGCTATATAAAAATATTCAATATGCCAGAAAGAAATAAACATATATAGTAATGGCGTAATTTTTTTTATAGGATCATTATTAATTTATTTTTCTGAATTAAAAAACGAAATTTACATTTTTATCTATGGCGTCTGTTTTTATAATGAATCCTCAACATTTATTTATTATTATTTTTATTATTATTTATTTATTTACCAACTCTATACTTATATACAATCTGGTTACAATTTTAAAAATACATTAATATAGTATACTAAAAATTTAATTAAAAAAAATAAAAAAAAAGTAAAATTAAACAAACATGAAAAATTACCAATAATTTAAAAGAACATTAGACATTAAATTCTTAAATGCATCCCTGGATAGATTAAAGTCAAAAGCCGATCGAACTTTATTAAAAGAAACACTAGATTGATAAACAGGTTCATATTTATACTGTTTATATTGGAGGTTGAACCTAGGTCGAGTCAACTTGTAGTTATCTTCAGGTTAACCTTGAAGTTAACTTCTAGTGTTTATATTGGAGAGTTATCTTAAGGTTGAGTCATAACCAGGTTATAAATGTCAAAATCATTCTAATTTTTTCCTTCAAAAAATCATTCTAACTTTTTCTTTCGAACTAGTTACATAGAAAAATATTTTAAAAAAAATAAAAATAAAAAACCAAAAAAACACAAAAAATGCCGCCGAATTTAACCACAGACGCGCTCGTACAAGAAAAATATGAAAAATCGCCATTTTTATTTTTAAATTTATTGATTTTTTGTTGTTGTTGTTTTTCGACTTGACTCTGGGCATTTATAAATATTAACCAGAATTAACTCGACCTAAGAAATTTTTTGGATTGAGTCGAGTTAACTCCAAGTTAACTTTTGGTGTTTATATAAATATAATAATATAAACAGTATAATTTACCGTAGTTATGCCTAATATAAGGCAGGCAGCTTAATTTGGAAATCTCTAACGCGAAGGGTCCGTAACGGAGTATATATATCGTACAACACCAAAATCTCAGGACAGTCAATTTTAGACACCAACAAGTCTCTAACCAATAACGCGCCAATTTCGATTCTGCGGATAAAGAGCGGCTCAATATTTATTAATTTACATCTACCTCGATACGGTGGGAGTATAAAAGCGGGTAGGTTCCGATCTCTGGGCAACATTCGCAGAGAAAACCTTAAAAAGCGCTTTTGAACACTTTCTATTCGGTCTGAACAGTTACCATGAAACCGATTCCAAATTACTGCACCATATTCCAACAACGAACGCACAAACGAAATATATAACATTTTAATAGAATAAGGATCTTGAAAATCCCTCGAAAACCTTTTAATAAACCCAAGCATGGAATTCGCTTTAGAAATGCAAATATCTATGTGCTTATTGAACGATAAGTTCGACGTAAATGTTATACCTAGATCCATAAACGTATCAACATTATCAATAATATGGCCATCCAGGAAAAAATCAAAACTAGCGGGCGTGATTGTACGGGTAAAACGGATTGTTTTACATTTGGAAATATTTAGGGTCAAATTCTGAGCTGTGCACCACATACTGAAATTATTTAAGTCAGATTGGAAGTCCCTTGTGTCATTGGTGCATGAAATGGTTTTAAAAATTTTAATGTCGTCCGCATAGATGAGGATGTCGGAATAACTCAAACAATCCACTACGTCATTGATGAATAATATGAAAAGCATAGGACCCAAATGACTACCTTGAGGCACACCCGAAGTGACAACAATAATTCTGGACGTGAAACCACCAATCTTTACTATCTGAGTTCTGGAATCAAGATAAGATCTGATCCAGTCCAGTGGGAAAAAACTACAATGCAAGGAATCAAGTTTCTTCAACAACATGTCATGATCAATCTTATCAAAGGCCTTACAGATCAAACGAAAGTTTTTATCAAAAACGCCATTACATACTATGATTTTTTACTCACACATTTGTGCGGTTAGACTTTAATTTAGCCATTTTTTTTATTTTTTTTGTGATTCTATCATTTCAAAAGATCAGGGGTGGGATGTTGTAACATCACTTTTTTCGATATTTATCGAATATTGTGTTTCTTTTTCCTAAAATAAAATTACTTGCCATTTCGTTTTTCAATTTTGCTTTCAATATTGCGATCGCACGCTACTAGAATAAATTGTTTATTTATCTCTTTTTTGTTTCTCGATAAAGTATCACTCATAAAATACGTAGGTGATAGAATAAGAGTAGAACGACATAATTGCCGTCCGAAGCCGCTCGCTATGGCACATTTCAAAACAGGATGGAATAAAACAGTACATCACAAAACAGTACATGGTACGAAACAGGACCGATTAAAACAGTACATCACAAAACAGTACAACGTACATTAAAGTACATGGTACAGAACAGGACCATTTAAAACAGTACAACACAAAACAGTACATGGTACACTAAAGTACATGGTACGGAACAGGACCGATTAAAACAGTACATCACAAAACAGTACAACGTACACTAAAGTACATGGTACGAAACAGGACCGATGAAAACAATACACCACAAAACAGTACATGGTACGGAACAGTCAGGATATTTTTATCCTATCATATCGAAATCTGAAATGTTCATCTTTTAAAACATTGTTGGGTGAAGTTCAAAGGATTTTTTCAGCTTGATTTGTTAAATATTTTTTTATTGAATACGTTTAGTAATTAGTATCCTATCAAGTAGAGATTTGCCTTCACAGAGTAATTAAACAGTATACTATATGGAATTATAGTTGCTTTACGTTATAATAAAATATCCCTTCACCTAACAGTATATTATTTTGTAGTGTACCATGTACTGTACACATACACCTGTATACATACATCTCAATCGCTACTACTCGATTGTTGCGAAATATAACAAAAATATGAAATGGAAACAGTACAAATACATATGTGAGGTGTGCAAGACTTTTAATTCGTATTTTGAATTTGACTGTATAATATAATTTATATAGTATTAGTTATTTGGAACTTTCAAGGATATTGTATTCATCATAAAAAATTTGATAAGGACCCTTCCAACATTACGTACCAGAAACGTACAGTTTACGAAGACTTGCTTATACTAAAGTCTTCAGAAACGTAACGCTTTTGTGTAACAAATATGTTAAGTTTACGTAACCTATGTCACAAGAGAAATGAAACAAAAACATGTATACAATTTGTCTACATAATGGCGTACCGTAATTGAACTGTTTTTGTTGAACGTTTTCGAATCACATAGATGTAATAAAATTGAGCGGTTTTGATGTTATATTTCCGATGTATTGTTTAGTAATATTTTTTTTAAATTAAAAGACAAAATATATTTATTACATTATTAAGTATTTAATTTAATTAAACTATCACAAGAATACTATTAAATTATAAAACACTTTAAAATGTAATTTTTAATTAAAACTCAAATATATTTTAATTCGCAAAATATTTTAATAAAATCATAATACAACATAGTATTTCTTATCACATTAAACTAAAAGGTAAAGAAATCAAAATGGCTGAATTTTGAGTAGTTAATCATAAACCCGCCAGAGACGCTACTGTGTCTTAAAATTGTGTTCAAAAGTATAACATGTTACGTTGTTGATGTATACATTTTTTTGTTGGGAGGGGAACACATCTTGATTTTATGACCCTCTAAAAAATATACCTACATTTTTTGGGAGTGAAAAATTGTTTTAAAAATTCATTTTAAAGACTATTGTTGTATTTTTCTTAACAAATACAAAGTATCAGTTGATTTATTGTACAGTAGTAAGGGATGATACATTATTAAAAAACAAAAAATGGGCGAAGTAGAACCAAAACATCGGCTTTATAACACAATGTTTTTTTTACCCTAACATTTTTTTTTACCTGATTATAAATGCTCACTTGTCGTCAACATTTTTATATAAATGATATGATTTACAATAAGAAAATTAACTTAGCCTAACACTATATAACATTATTTTAATTTAAATCGGTAATACTCGATTGTTGCAAAATAGATCAAAAATTTAAATAAATTTATAAATAAATATATAAATAATACATTTATTTTATTTATATATATATTTAAATTTTTGATCTATTTTGCAACAATAAATAAAACTTAAACAATTTTTTGGAAATAAAAACCTGCAAGAATAAGTTATTAAAATCGTAAAATTGACTTAACTATTTTGTGGTATTCTCTTTTAATACGTACTGTTTTGCGATGTACTCTTCCGTGCCATGTACTTTAGTGTACCATGTACTGTTTTAATCGGTCCTGTTCCGTACCATGTACTGTAGTGTACCATGTACTGTTTTGTGATGTACTGTTTTAATCGGTCCTGTTTCGTACCATGTACTGTAGTGTACCATGTACTGTTTTGTGATGTACTGTTTTAATCGGTCCTGTTTCGTACCATGTACTGTAGTGTACCATGTACTGTGTTGTGATGTACTGTTTTAATCGGTCCTGTTTCGTACCATGTACTGTAGTGTACCATGTACTGTTTTGTGATATCCTGTTTTGTAACATCCTGTTTTAGCACATCCTGTTGTGAAATGTGTCGTTTCGTATGGGACCCATTGCCGTCTTACTTTGAGAAATTTACAACAACAATCCCATATATGTAATTCCAAATTGGAATTATTTTAGACAAACTTTTCTGCTGGTATAGAATTATTCTATTCTACCTGTAGTTTTAATGTTCACCACCAGGGCAATTTTATTGAATACTTTTATTTTTAAATGTTGGCAATAAAAATATAAAAGTGATTTTTGTTATTTTGACATCGCATTTTTCTAAACAACACGAGCAATTAGTTACGATTTGTAATAATATTCAATAATGTTCTAGCACATTACTATTTAATTGAATGTATTAGTTGCATTTTTACGTTGTTTTCAAATTCAAAATGTAATTGTTACCAACTAATAAAATTAAATTAAAAAATATCTTTGGCTGTTACTTTGAGCACAAATTAATTCTATTCCAGAATGGTTTTAACTTTTGCAAAGTAAGACGACAAATGTTTTCTTCGATTAGGTACAGATCGCATTAGAAACAACGTAATTGATAAATGTAAAAACGTTAAATTTTATTCGTGATGAAAGAGAAGTAAATTTCGATAATATCGAAAAATGTGATGTTACAACATCCCACCCCAGGGCTGACTTGTAATCAACGTTCCCTCTTCAAAATCATGCGCGGGATAACTGCAGTATTTTAAATTTAGCAAATTTCGAGCAAAACTTAACAAAATTACAATACAATAATTTTAATAATTACTACGAGAATTTTATGGTTGGAAAAGTATTATAGTGAAATGTCAAGAAAAAATGGAACTCGCTATTAGTTTTTGTGCCGCTAGATGCAACACGTACAGAAAGGGGATAGGGTAACATAAATTTTTGAAAATTTTATGTTTCATTAAAATGGTTTATTTACAATTTTTTTTAGTTATGTTGCCCCCAATCTGTCACTATTTTGACTATAAATTTTGCTCTAACGTAATTTAAATATGTATACTATTCTTTTTCGGTTTCCCAGTATATTTTTCTGAAAAAAATTTGTTTCACTGTGGAATCCACGTATTTATTAATCCACGCCTTTATTCCACAATGAAACATATTTTTTCAGTAAAAAAATAGCGAGATAAAAATATAATTTCGCCACGTACCAAAACGAAACAAAAAAAAATTCAGTAAAATTTACAGGGGAAAATGTTGCCATAAAAAGCATGAAACTCAATACTTTTTATTGCAACATTTATTGTCTTTGTCACTCTAACGTAATTTTAACATGTATACTCTCCTCTTTTCGGTTTCTCAGTATTTTTTACTGAAAAAATATGTTTCATTGTGGAATAAAGGCTTAAATCAGGATAAAGGTGCCATAAAAAGTATTAAACTCAATACTTTTTATGGCAACATTTTTAACTCAGCTTCAAAAAATAGTACATATATTTCTGTAAAATGTTAAGAGAAAAATGAAAAGTGGTATTATTATATTTTTGAAAATTTTCTATTTTATTAAACTCGTTTATTTTCAAATTTTTTAGTTATGTTGCCCCCAATCTGTCACTATTTTGACTATAAATTATGCTATAAAAAACAAACAAAAGTTGCTGTCTTTTTCGCAACGTAATTTAAATATACTCTTCCCCTTTCGGTTTCCCGGTATTTTTTACTGGAAAAATTTGTTTCACTGTGGAATCCACGCATTGTAATATAATTTCCGATTTTTCCCTTTTATAAAAATCACTGTCAGCTTTTGCTTCAATACATATTTTACAAAGTACATCACTTGTTTCAATTTGATAATTAGAAATTTCATATAATATAACTTTTTGTTTAATTGATAACGACAGGACTTCTGTTTTAACGAATTCAATTAACCATACTACTCTAAATTTTCGGGTCGTCTTATTTGTTCGGGGGTCTGTTATTCGGGGGTCCCGGGTTTGATTCCTGGTGGTGACAAGTAAAGAACTTGCGACTGGGTGTTTTTTTAACGGGTCATATGTTATTTATATGCTTGTCCATTTTCAGATTTTCAAACCATAGTATAGTTACAGCTTCGTCCTTAATAATATTTTTGTGGAGCTTGAGTTTACATCTAATTTTTGTTTTGTCATTACAGTAAATGAAGTAAATTTTTTATAAATTGTTTAAAAAAAATCACATCATATATGTAAAAAAAATTAAACTGCGTAGGTTTACAAATTTTTAAATTTTGCTACTAACACGAAAAAAATGTTAGCAATATTGCAAATGGGCGGACTAAAAATTATAATAGGCCAAATACAATTTAAATCTGGGCGGCCGCCCTTGTGCCCAGCTTAGCAGGAACGTTGGTTGTAACTATTACTATTTTCGCTTCGACGAAAAAACCGTGCTACTTTGATGAAAATTTAAAAATTTACATGAAATAAAAAAATGTTTACTTCCAAAATACCGTTATTCTATCGAAAATGCATCGAAGCGAAAATAGTGATAGTTACAACATGTGTTCTTTGCGCAATTCTTTGTTTATGTATGTGTGTAAAATTATATTTTTTGATTTATTCGTATTGTAATAAAAGCTTATTATTTGCCGCGAAAACTGCTTCTTTATTTGCAAAATAATATTTTTCCTCTCGAAACAGAAATTAACCTAAAATTAACCCAAAAACGACAAATAAACAAGGTGTCCTTGAAATATTTACCTTTGTAGTAGTGCGAGAATCAGTTGAATCAAAAAAAATGTTGCTGAAAAAAGAATCAAAAATTTTTCCCCGCCAAAAAATTAGTTTACGAAGGAATGAAGAAAGAATCACGACGAAAGAATCAAAGTATGGAACGGCGGGTTGACTTGTACATATTAGCTGTGTTCTAATGGAAACAATTTGCTACTCACAAATACTTGTGAGTAGATAGCCAAAGGAACGGGCAAATTTATGACAGCAACATATTTTGTTATACAAAATTAAATTTGTTTGAATAATTGCATACAATTTGGCGTCAAAAATTGGACATATGTACCATGAAAGTGAAGCCTTAATCTGTGCATACGCTGGCAAGAAAGAGGTTTTAATTGAGGTTTTAATAGTGACAATGTTAATAAAATTAGTTTACGTAAATTTATACAAATTTTATTGTAATTTGGTAGTCAATTTTCCACAAAAATCCCTTATTGTCAATCAATCGAATATAAACAAACAAAAAATTGTAAAAAATCTAACATTTCAACATAACCTAACCATCACAAAGCCATCTCTTACATTTTTGAAACTAATATACCTACCCTCAAATTTATGTGTAATAGCTTTCAACATCTATACCATCGTTTGAGTATGAGTAGCTGCGAGTAGATACAAGTACTTATGAGTAGTTTGCTTTCTCCATTGGAACACAGCTATTATTTCCATCGTGCATATGATCATATAAATATTAATAATGTGAAATTTTATTTACCAAAATCCGACAAAAAAATTGATGTACATCAAAAATTTTGTTCTATTTGCCAGAAAAAATCAATTTGTTTTTGATGTACATCAATTTTAAAAAATGTAAATTTTTTTGTAAATTTTTTTTTGATGGAGAAATACCAATACAAAATGAAATGTCAATTTTTGTAGAAACGTCAATTGGTGTGTTAAATTATTAATAAATTAAAGCATGTCTTGTAAATTTAATTGAAATATATTTTAATCGTTCATTAATAAAAATGTGACGATTATTCGTTCGGAAATATATACATAAATTTGGTATAGTAGAGTGCACAATATATGTCTGTTTTGATGTAACATTTCTAAACTTCAAAATCCAATTTAATATTTCCAATACATACATAAAACCACATCAATTTTGATTTTTTGTTCTATTTGAACCACAAATTTCACATTGATTTGGAAAAGTAAATAGAATTCCACATAAATAACTTATATATAGGACGTTCGTGTTCTTTTTTTCTCTTAGCTTCTCATTTACCGTAATTAGATTTTTTGTCACGGCATCACTTTTGTGGTTTTTTCAAAGACATTTATACTGTTTATATTGGACGTTGAACCCAGGTTCAACCTCCAATATAAACACCAAAAGTTAACTATGAGTTAACTCGACTCAATCCAAAAAATTTCTTAGGTCGAGTTAACTCTGGTTAATATAAACGCCCAGAGTCGAGTCGAAAAACAACAACAAAAAATAATCAATAAATTTAAAAATAAAAATGGCAATTTTCCATATTTTTCTTGTATAAGCGCATCTGTGTTTAAATTCGGCAGCATATTTTTGTGTTTTTTTTCGATTTTTTATTTTTTTTTTTAAATATGTTTCTATGTAACTAGTTCGAAAGAAAAAGTTAGAATGATTTTTTGAAGGGAAAAATTAGAATGATTTTGACAGTTATAACCTGGTTTCGACTCAACCTTAAGATAACTCTCCAATGTAAACACTAGAAGTTAACTTCAAGGTTAACCTGAAGATAACTACAAGTTGACTCGACCTAGGTTCAACCTCCAATATAAACAGTATAATTAGAGTATTTAAATAGACTAGTAACGTGCTTTTTCTCCATATAAAATCGTCTATTTCATGCGTGGACAGTTACGACGAGATGCATATATAAAACTCGATTTATATCTCTGTCTTTGATTTCTATATCATCCACAACATAGCGCTTTTGTTTCTGGTTGTTTGTCTTTCAAAATAGAATTATTTAAAATTTTATGCAATTTATGATGAAATTTGTGTGTTGAATACAATTTGTGATCAAATTTGTGTGTATCTAAATTTGTGTGTTATTAAAATAAATGTATCGAAAAAAAAAATTATTTGTTGTGGATGATATGAATTACCCGGCGTCTACACTATGCAAATCCACTGATATTTTCTATCATGATAATTTATGAATGTATGTGTGTTTTCAATGTATTGATAATTTTTTTTTGCATCAAATATCATGTCTGGGCAATTTTGCTATCATGATAATTTCAAAATGTCAAACATTTCAAAATGTCAATTTTGTTAAATGTCAAAATAATTTTTTTTTTTTTTGGATTTATTTTATTTGCTTGGCTTGACCGTCACCATTCACATCACCAAAACACAAAAATTAAAGTATATTAATATGATATTTAAAGTAAATTAATATAGTCTTCATCAATTAGACAAGCGTCATTCGCAGCAGTTCAGGTTTTCTGGAAATGATTTCTTTGATGGTGGAGGCTTTACATTTTATTTAGAATTGTACATACTATTTAAAGCGAAAGGTGGTGAAGTAATGGTTGAACTGGATAGTATAGCTGCAATATCAGCAATTACTTCATCCATTAATTTTAGTTCTTCAAATAAAAACCATTTTGGGTCCTCTCCATCATAGGCGCTGCCCAATTTTTTTTCCTGCAATCTTTTTTTTTGTTGTACGTAAGTGTTTCGTAAGTTACGTATTTTCTTTTTAATTTTTTCTACATCATTGGTCAGTTCTTCTGAAATTTCTGAAATTTTTGCAAGTGCAAATTTTTTTCAAATCAGTTCTTCTATAACTTCTGGCCGAAATTGTTCACAAACACTCATTTTTCTATATAAATCGATTATTTAACTGCACTTTCCGTCGAAAAAAGTGACATTTTTATTAAATAGTGTAAACATAGAATAACATAAATAAAAAATAAAAATTAAAAATACGGGGTTTTCAGTTTTAATGAATTTCATATGAATGGGTACTGTCAATACGTCTTTACTCTAAAATTAATATTTATAATGAGGAAACCTAACCTCAAAACTTGACATTTCGTAATAATTTCATAATAATTTATCGTGAAATAGCCTCCTAATAATTTGCTGATAGTGTCAAAATTTGTATAACATACTCACACATACACTGACAAATTTGATATCATGATAGAAAATATCAGTGGATTTGCATAGTGTAGACGCCGGGTTATGCACAATAGATTCCGCCAGTCCCGTACCGAAAACGTTTTCAATTATATATGTGGTAACAAAATGGCGCATTTTTTCAGTATTTTAAATATTTTAATTATAAAATATGTATAGTTATAATTAAATGCGATTCTAGGGTTAATTAATTATATTGATAATTGTTAAACAGTGAATAGTTCGGTTTTATGAATTATATGGAATAGTTGAATAGCTTTTTCGAAATAATTTCGTTGTATAAATTCGATTAAGTATTTTGTGTAAGACTCATAAACCAGCTGTGGTTTAAAAAAATATTAAAAAATTCTTGAATGTTGATAATTATTATAGACAAAATTCTAATTCTACAAGTAATTAACTTCATTCATATTCGTTAGTAAAAATTCTTAATACAGTACTGATTATTTTTTGACTATGTCTTTTTTCTTTGAAATTTACTCATTTGACATTTAATTATTACTAGTCTATATAATATTATTAATGTCTTTGGGTTTTTTCGATCTTTTTTTCGAAAAATTGCCGTTGTTTGTTTACATTTTTGCTTAGCCAACTAATACCCCGTTTACACCAGTAGAATAAAAGTATGTAGCAAAAAAGTATGTTGGTGTAAACTCAAACTAAAATACTTTAATACTTTATCACATACTATTTTGCTATTAAAGTATAATAGCTATCAAAAAAATATTGGTATTATAGTCGTGGTTTATACTCTACTTTAATGTTATAATACTTTAATTTTGTTTATTATTTTTTTCAAGTGGCCGGTAAAGACATTTTTTATTTCGATA